>OY288287.1:59803534-60414784 GCA_958450335.1 Hibiscus tridactylites | reverse complement strand
AGCAAAGTGGCCCTTCCTTCCACAATTGAAGCATTCACCATTTTGTCTTCTATCGTTCTCCTCATACTGTTGGTGATAGTCTTCTTTTCCACGTCGAGCTCCACCTAAAGTGTTACTTCTAACTCTCGAGGGAAACTTGTCTCCTTGTGTTCTCATTTCCTTTGACACGCCTTGTCTTCTTAACGTACCTTTTCTCTTGATGGTGAAGAGTGTCTCCTTTTCTTTTCTTTCTATGATTACTTCGCTCATCTTTTTGGCTAATGCCTCATGATTAGCCAATAGGTTCTCTAGCTCCACTAAGGATGGTTTAGTAGGTCATCCCCTTACAACGGCAATAAATGCATTATACTCGGGTCTTAGGCCATGGATGATAATTATCTTCATCCTTGCCTCACTCACCTTCTCCTCTGGTACAAGTTGAGATATCTCGCGACAAATAGATTTCACCTTGGTGAAATACTGAGTAACATATAAGTTTCCTTTTGAAATACCAGCGAGCTCATTTTCCAAGAGTTGAAGGTGTGCTTCATTCTTCTTTGAAAATAACTTTGCTAAAGTTTCTCATGCTGCTTTTGGTGTCTTGTCATCACGAATATGCTCCAATAGGTCTTCCTCGATTGTGGTCTTCAATATATATAAAGCCTTTCCAGCCTTGATCTTCCATTTTCTCAAGGCTTCGACATTCTCCCTCGGTGGAGGAGTTGTGTCGGTGCCGGTGACTATTTCCAACAAATCCTGACCTTGTAGGTAGGACTCTATGCATGTCTCCCAGTAACCGTAGTTATGGTCATTGAGCTTCTTAATCTCGTTGCTTGTGCTTCCGAAGTTTGCCATGCTGACTGACCTCCGGGGTCAACTAAGCTTGGTTCTGAACCAAAAGCTCTACAATCCTTGACTGTGTTCTAGCAGAATCTCCCCTTAGCACCTTGATGCAACGTTGACCAATGTAAGCGTCCAATGATTACCGATGCTTTCTCCATTAGTAACGGTCATGAACTGTCCACTCTGGTACCAATTGTTGAAAACCCCAATGAACACAACATACCTACTATAGAAGACCTAAAACTGACCAGTGAGCACTAATACTCACTACAATATTTCCCTCTACCATTACTCGATTTACATAGCACCTCACCCACTCTCACTCCTCACACTTGCACCTACATTCACGTCACTTGCTTACAGTCTGCACTCTCTCAACTTGCACATACTACCCCTATTTATAGTACTTTATGTTGGTGGACATTAATTTTTTTTACATTGTTTTATTATTATAATATTAGATTAGCTAATTATTATGACTAATTTGGAGAAGTCTAGAATATTGGATATAATGCACTATATAGACGTTTCTAGAGCAATGGAGAAGTCGGTGTACTTCTAACAACATTCTATGAAGGCCTTCTTCCTTACAGCACATGCAATTCAAGGTCAGTTTCACCCACCTTTTTTTTATAATCAATGTTTCATTTGTGTAGTTTTCATGCTCATAGTTCCAATTTTTCACTTGTTCTCCAACAAAGGGTATCTTTCTCGCCTCCATGGGAATTGCAGGTAATGAGTACAAAATCACATCATTTTGGTCTGGCTTGTCTTACAATTTCCTGACTTTTTCTAAACTGCAACGTCTCTGTAAACAAAAAGATGAGTAGAAATTCAAGTAGACTGATGATTGGATCCACAGCTCCTACCTGCACTTACAAATTACAATGAATGTAGAGGATGCAAATATAAATGTCGGTCGAAGGAAACAACCCAGTCAATAGTGCATACCACTACAAATTTGTTTTGTTGCAAGTTTGAAGGGGCATCAATGGAGAAGAAAAACACTTCCTGCTAGGTTGTTTTGTCCTGCAAGTCATAAAATTTTGATTGTTGGATTAACGTTTGAAAAGTCAAAACATCAAATAAACTAAAGATTAATATTAGCTCGTATCTTTTTCATGACTATTGACAATACTTTTTAATGTGTTTAACATTTTGAAGGAATAAATATAAAAGTTAAACTCACAAAAGTCTTGTTGAAATCAACATACGATTAACAACTTTTTCACAAAAATAAGAATCATTTAGGTATATTTTGTTGCTATGAAAATAAAACATGTCAAACATAAAATGAACAAAAATCACACTACCAACAATAATTTCTATTCAATATTAGTTAAGAAATTCAATATTATACAGATAATCTATTGTATTTGTTTTTAGAAATTGTGTCAACAATTCTAAAAATTATTACTCAAGTAAGATGTTAGGAATCTAATGCAAAATACTCAAATCATTTAATCAATAAAAACTTAATACTGCATATAAATCTTAATTTATCATTAGAAAAACCACAATCCTAATCTTCTAGGAGATTACCCTGAGAAAAAAGAATCGTTACCAAATAGGAAGAGTCGCTTGAAAATATTGTAAGATTAATTACTAATTACTTAAAAATTAGGGATGGTAATGGAATGGACTGTATAGAGTTAAAGTTTAAATTCGATTAGAATCGAACTCGGATATTTTTTCGATTTGGATTCAAATTTTTTCAATCGGATTGAATCGGATATTTTTGGATCGGATTCGGATTAAATTGTCATCCCTAGTGTTGACCCGAATTCGAGAGATAGATCTACGAATTTTAGGGTCTTTAAGGTATATTGTGTTTCAGCGCTCTAATATTTTTATTTTAATACAAATTAGTCCATAATTTTGTGTATTTAATTTATTACGTTTTTAATTTGTGTCATTTGATTACATATCTATTCATTTTCATCTCTTATTTGTTGACTACATTTAAATTTATGTGTTTTGTTATTTATGCTTTTAATTTGCCTCCTATTTTAATTAATAATTTTAGCCTAATATATAACTTTATCTTACAATATCACATTGTTTACTATTTTATTCACTAATTCTTACTTTTCGATAATTCATTGATATATACATTTATTTATTTATCCATTGTATTTATTTTCTTGTTCGTTTGTCTATAATTTTATCTTATATTTTTTTATATTTATGTATATAAGCATAATTGCATATGATGTACGTAGATATATTACATTATATTAAGTTTAGTTAATAGATATAAATTATAATAAATATTATTATTATTTAACTTGTGTTTTTAATACATTTATATTTTTATTATCACTTTTAATACGAATATATATATATATATATATATAAGTTAATTCCGTTTTTACCATTATTTCAAGCTACTTAATATATATTTATGTTTCTTTTAATGTATTTAGGTTAACTTTTTTACTTTATATAGTTTGCCTTATCGTTTTAATGTAAATATTATAAATGATATTTTGTTTTAAAGAATTAAAAGTTATGAATGTTTTTATTCAAACTCAGATATGGATCGGACTCGGATCAGACATGGACTTGGGTCGGATCGGATTCTAACGGTATTCATATCCGATCCGCCTCCTATTAGGACTCAGACTCTTTTTTAGATTCAGATTCAGACTTTTTCTAATCGAAATTGGATCGGATATTTTCTTCGGATTGGATCAGATTCGAATTAAATTGTCATCCCTAATTACATGTTTTAGTCTTGGGTAAACTACCGAAGTCATCACTTATGTTTTACAAGTGTTCATTTTTACTCACTAAATTCAAAAAATAATGTTGGGTCACTTTCATTTTCAATTTTTAAAGTTTTAGTCACTCGAATGCTAAATTTCGTTAGTCATTAACAGAATGTTGAATTGGTATGAAAAATAAATAAAATAAAAATAACATAATTTCCACTCGAGTGGCTAAAGCTTAAAAAGAAAACATAAATAATTACAACATTACTTTTATGAATTTAGTGAGTAAAATGAACACTTATAAAACATAAGTGACCATTTTAATAGCTTATCCTTTAGTCCTTTTAAGAGTAGCGAGTAGCCATAGCCATACACTTCATTTTATTCCCCATAAGGCTTAGCTTTGTCAAATAACTTGTCCGTAGCTATGGGTGGAAATGATATGCGCTTTTTCGGTGTTCTTATTTATATTTCCATGCTTAAAATTAAGTTTAGAATTTAGAGTTTTATGTTTAGGGAATTTATGATAGATGTGTATTTTTTAAGGTGTAGAGTGTAGGGTTTATGATCTAGAATTTAAGGTTAGGGCTTGGGTTTGAAATTTAATTTTTATAGCATTTTTTAGTGTTGAGATATAAATAGAAGTAAAAAAAAATGCAGATGATTTTTATCCCGTAGCTATCGCCAATTATACTCCTTTTCTAATTTCCTTTTCAAAGTTCCAGGCAAGCAGACATTTAAACAGGGTTATGTCCGGTAAAAAGAACATGGGTTTAATATTTTGTTTCGGAAAATGTGTTTAAAATTGTATAAGTCGGGTCCTACAATACAAAATCACCCAAAACCAGTCTGGACATGAAAACGATGTAGCAGACCGAAAGTGAGTTTTGCTTTAATCAAATCAGAAACCATCTTCGGAAATTTCAAAGAAACTTTAAACATGACATCTGGGATGGGAATGCGACCTTGTTCTTGAATCCCGGGGGCTAAATAAAACAAGTAATCTTAAAGATTATCCTTGTCGGCATCTTTAATTAGGCATGGCATTGGACCTGCTCAAACCTCAAAACATAACTCCATTGTTAAAGACAAAAGGATTTGGAACTAAATACCAGAAAATATATTAATTAACAAGTTCTAGTCACAACAGCAAATCTGATGCAATTATGTTGCCGTGTAGGGATTTCTATAAAAATTAATTAATTCAAGTTTGATGCTAAATTGCAGAGGAAAGTGCTTTGTTGATATCATCTAGTCACGGACTGAGTGATCATAATAGAATAAATTCCATTGAGAATTTTTTTTTTTATGAAATGATTATGAATCAATACTTTAAGGTTATAATTCAACAAAGCATTCGATGAACTACTTGTGAACCGTTTATATATTGATGATTTATGTTTAATTGTTAACTTGAATAAACGAGAATGAACAAAAAGTAAATTCGTTTAATTTGATGAATGAATTTAAGTGTTTTCGGTTTATTTATGTTTACAAATAAATTCATTTATTAGCTCTTTTTATAATTCATTTGGATGTTTGTCGAGCGAGTTGATCGCGAGTTGAGTAGTCCTCGACTCGACTTCAAAATTTTACCCGACCCGTGCTCGTTAAAAAACTCGTTGCTGGTTAAGCTCGGTAAATACATAAAGTTTTGAAAATTTGAACCCAAAGATTTTTGTGTAATTACTTAGTAAGCCACTAAACTTTTCTAGATTTTCAACTAGCTTTCAAACTTCTTGGAACATTTTTTAAGGTTGCTACTAAAAAATTATAAAATAAAATTAACGAGTTGTTCGAGAACTTATCGAGTCGAGTTAGATCTTGCTCGATTCGACTTGTTAAGATTTTAAGTTGAGCTCAAGCCAATTCAAATCAAGTGTTGACCGAGTCGAGCTCAAGCTTTCCAATTCATTACAATATTATAGTTATGTTCAAAGGTTATATATTGAAGGAACAAAAAAGGCAAAAAAAAATCTGATTACTTTTGTGGGATTACTAAACCACAAATTTCTCAAATCTTTCCACATGTATAATTGTTATTTCGATGCAGCTCAGGGCTCAGCTGTCGATATCTATATTATTATTTGATTTTTTTGACTAAGTCTAGTATTAAGAATTAACCATCACCTGTTCAATTGGAAATTTACAGAATTATTCTTATTTATAAAGCGTTCAAAATGTCATTGTAAATCTTTAAATAAAACTATTAAAACTCATTATTTGAGCAAGACTTTTACCACTTCACATATAATTATTTGATTTTTAAATTTTTAATATATAACGAAGAACAACTTTCACTAGTTATTGTTGGTATACTGGCATCACTTAACTTAATAACACCGTCTTAATTCAGAGAGTACACTTAAACTAAAGTAGAAAAAAAATTATTAAAAATATATTTATAAGGTTATACTAATAACTCAATTTTTTTGTACTAATAAATAATTATCATTGAAAACCATTAATTATCTAAATTGTGAATACTTAAATTATTTTTTTACAATATATTTATTTTTAATAAACATTATTAATTTTAAATTTTTTAATTAGTTTTGTATAAAAATTTATTTTAAAAAATATCTTATTAAAAACTTATATATATATATATATATATTAATTCTTTAAAACAAAATATCATTTATAATATTTGTAATCACTAATTTTATCCGGGGTATTAATCTGTTTTTATATTTTGTAATAATGAGCTTCGATTATCTTAATTATATATCGTGTGATTGAAAAACTAAAAAAACAAACAAAAAATATATATTATTAGTATTATCAGTGATACATATAATGCGATGTTGGTTATTATTGCTACGTTCTTATTCATCAAAAAACCCATAAATATTAGCAATATAGTATATTATCTTCCCATTTTACTACTACTACTATTATTATTATTATTATGAAAATCCAAAAAAAAGTATCAAATTAAATGAATAAAAGCCAAACATATATTTATATAACAGTTAATAAAAAACAGCAGCCCGTATATATATGTTTATTAACAGTCCATTTATAATTTTTATAACCTATATACATATTTACAAGCCCATTCTGAGCCCAACAATGACTAAATAGAAAACCCTAATGAGCTCTCTTTGTTTGCAGTCGCTCAATCTCTACTGTCAGATCTAGATCAGATTTGACGGTTTAGATCACCACGAGAACACCGATTTAGCTCCCGCGCACCCACAACCGTTGGATTCAAGTCGCATCGGACGACCCAGATCAACACGAGGAAGTCGCCAGAGCAGTCACGCGCCCACGTGCCCCCCTTTCATTTCAGCCCACGCGCAACGGTTGAAGCTCCCTACACGTCACGCGTGTGACCTTTGGCATCACTCACGCGCGCGTGCGGCTCACCCGATTGACCCTTCGACTCCTCTAGGGCCACGATCACTACCACGTGGGAAGAAAAAGCCATTGGCTCGACGCCACATCGTCGCTTCGCCGCGTCAACAACCACGTCAGAGGCCAATTTCTCATGTCGTGCCTCACTGCCTCCCATCGTCTCTGCCGTACAGCCACGCATGCAAAGAAAGAGAGAGCAATCATAGAGAAAAAAAACAATAGAAAAATGGGTGAAGACAGAAAAAACTAGAGGCCATAACGATATTCAGAACCAACGGTGACAAAGCCACACATGAATCAGGCCGAAAGGACGAATACGAGCCAATAGGGAATTTTGATTTCTTTTCTTTTATTCTTTTGTAAAAACAGAAATTCGGCTATAAAAGTCAAAAGCAAATCCCATTGTAAACGATTCGAAAAAAATTGCAAAAGCAATAGAAACAGAAAGAAAACGTTTTTGAGGTAATCTCTCATCGTCGGTTTCATTTTCTTGCATAGCATACTTAAAAGATAGGGTTTAGTCTTTTTCTTACTTTTACCGTTTCGGCTCCCAGGTGTCCGATTATTTTCCTTCAACCATTGATGAGCCTTCTGGCCCCATTCTCGGTCGTGCTTGGTGATTCAGTGGAGGGAAACAACCCAAAAAAAAGAGTCTTGTTTCTCAAGGTAAAAGAGTTTTAGTTTTTGTTTCTCTCAAAATAAAAAGAAAGATGTTGTTTTCAAAGATTTGGGTGCTAATTTGGTTTTAAAAGTAGAAAAGGGACTAGCAATAGTCGACGCGGCAAAAACCAACGTCGAGAGAACGAAAGGGTGTCTGAGAATTTTAGGGTTAGCAAAAAGAGTTTGAAATAGTTTAAACACATCTTTTATATCGTTTTAACGATCTAAAATTAGTTTAATCCCCTTATGAGTCCTTCTGCGACGCGCTATTTACACGCACAAGGATTTTCGTGTTTTTAAATCACACCCCTGATCCTTATGATTTTCCAAATGTTTGTATTTTCATCTCTTTTATTCTTAAATTTGGTTTGCAAGGTTAATACCATTTTAAATCCCTTGAATCTGTTTTGTTCATTTAATTTGGTCATTCTTCATGATTTAATCAGCTTTTAATGGTTTTATTTTTTTTGGGGTCTCCGCCAACATGCATATTTAATATTCTGCCCTTGTAATTTAGTTTCTTTAATATCTAGTCATGTTTATTGTTATTGTTTGTTATTCTTGCTTTGCTATGTTGTGGATATATATGTGTATTTTGTGGCTTGATATGCATAATATATACTCCTCCGTCCCAGTAAAAGTGTCACATGTTGACATTTTTCTGGTCAAATTTTTTCAACTTTGACTATAATTTATTTAAATATTTTAATTAATTAAAAATTATAAAAAATATATTTAAAAACTAGTTGATTCAAGGTTTTTAAAATATATTTTTTCATATTTTTATCATTAATAAATTTTAAATTATAAGAGGTCAAAGTTGAAAAAGTTTGACCCAAAAAAAGTCAACATGTGACAGTTTTAGTGGGACATAGGGAGTAGTTTATATGTATGGAATATAATATAAGGTTTTACATAGTATATACATATTACATATGGTTTTAGTGTAATGTACAGTTTTATGTATAAAGTATAGTTTTCATATAATGTAATACATATAATATATGGTTTCTTTATATAATACATAACATATAGTTTATATATAAAATATAATATAGTTTTTATATAATACAGAGTTATATATATATATATATATAATACAGTTCTAATATAATGTATAGTATATATATAATATAAAGTTTTCTTATAGAATATAGCTTATATATATAATATAGTTTTAATAAATATATTATAATATATGTTTTTTTACATAGTATAATTTGCTTTTGATGTTTTTATGTTACACTTTGTTCATGCATTTACATCTGTCATTCATATGACCCTCGATTTTGATGGCATGTTAATTAATTTAAATCAAAGAAAATAAAGGTATTCATTAACCCCGATATTTGTTTCGTAACAGTCCTAACTCAATGGATGTCGACCAATATTTGGGTTAATTCTTAACGTCTAAAGACAAATGACAACTAAAAAGGACGAGACCACAACATCATATCTAAATGCTTGCATCATGCATAAAGGTGATATGAAATTCGAACACTAAATTAACATGTCAGTCAGACTTATATGATGTCGGTTTAATCTATGGTCCGAAGTATCATTCTTATTAATTAAATGGCCAATTAATTTGAAACTACCAATTTGAATAAGCATGTTCAATTAAAGTCCATTTTCAATTAAGAGCACCTAATTAAATTCAATTTAAATTTTGACAATTTCCATCATTTTAAAGCAACAAATATTTTGGTACCGATTTTCGGGCGTGATGGGAGTGCTAACTCTTCCCCACACATAACCAACTCCCGAACCCTCAAAATGAATCTCTAGTTGGTTTTTATGGTGTCCGGCCTACTTAAGTGGCCGATGGCGACTCCAAGTCTTTATTATTTTCAAAACACGAATTTTCAAAAGAAATTCCCCCATTTAATCGATTTTCTAATAATGTGGGATCCTAAAGTTAATTTTTCAGAAAAACGTCGCTACAATATTTACATTAAAACAATAAGGCAACATATATAAAGTAAAAATGTTAACCTAAATACATTAAAAGAATCGTAAACAATAAGGCAACATATATTAAGTAACTTGGAATAATGGTTAAAACAAAATTAACTTACATATATATTCATATTAAAAGTGATAATAAAAATATAAATGTATAAAAAATGTAAGTTAAATGATAATAATATTTATTATGATTTATATCTATGAACTAAACTTAATATAGTGTAATATATTTACGTACATCATGTGCAATTATGTTTATATACATAAATATGAAGAAGAAAAATGTAAGATACAAGCATAGAAAAACAAACAAGAAAATAAATACAATGAAAAAAATAAATAAATGCAATGAATTATCGAAAAGTAAGAAAATTAGTGAATAAAATACTAAATGATGTGATATTACAAGATAAAGTTATATAATAGGCTAATTTCCAATGAAATTATCGATTTCACAAGGAGGAAGGGACTTGAAGGAATTATTTTTAAGGCCGATTTTCAGAAAGCCTATGATTCGGTTGATTGGGAATTTTTATTAATGGCTATGAAGATTATGGGCTTTGGTGAAGTGTGGTGTGGTTGGATCAATAAAATTCTATCCTCAGCTTCAATCTCTATCTTGGTGAATGGTGTTCCTACAAAACCTTTCTCAACAAAACGCAGACTCCGACAGGGATACCCTCTTTCCCCATTCCTTTTTAACATTGTTGCAGAAGTTTTAAGTTGCCTCATCAATAAAGCGGAGAAATTGGGATTCATATCAGGTCTTTACTACAGTAATTCTGCTGAAACTATCTCGCACTTGCAATTTGCCGAGGATTTAATCGTCTTCTCCACAGCTAGTGAAATGAGTGTGCGCAATATAGGCTGGTTATTGAGAGGTTTTGAACTGGCCTCAGGTATGAAACTTAACTTGACAAAAACGAAGCTATTGGGCATCTATGATAAAGGGGTACGTGGCTTCAGAAACAACGCTCCTTGTTCGTAAACGGATCTAGGATCGTAGTAAACATTTCTCTGCAATAAAACACAAGAATGGACGTTTTTAGATAGTTAAAATAAAAAAAACAAACGAACAAACAAACAAACAAAAAAAGGACAGAATAAAGGTGTAGGAATTTCTGGACAGATTTGGACTCGAACAAGATGAAGGCTTCAACGGGATTTCATGGCTGTCACGGAGACCAAAATATGGCAGAAACGTTGCTGAAAAATCAGCGAAAGTTTGGAAACGTTAAACTCAAAAGAACTCGAACAATCTGCTGAACGAACCCGAATCGAATCTGTCTAACGTCAAAGACGGAAAGCTCGAAAGAACCTGCACAATCAACTGAGCAAACCCGAATCGAATATGCTTCTCGTCGGAGGACTTGGACCCACTAGATAGCGATCTAGGAACCCAAAGTATCAAGTAAAATTTGACACAACAAAACTCAGTTTGAAATGTCAAAAGATAGTTCTAAAAGAACCAAACAAGAGAAACTCTCTCAAAAAAATTTATTTCCAAAAATATCTTTTTAAATTACATTGTTTAAACACATATATATAGGTACAAGGGCTGCCAAATTCGTTTAAGTTGTGTGGCTGATATTAAAAGGAGTTTAAAAATTGAATTTGAGTGAAAATAACTCCTTTTGGGCGGACTCAATTGGCAGCCACAAGTTTAGGCGCCCAAAACACATGAAAATCACATTTAACATGTGATTTTTATGTTTGAAATTCAAACATAACCACTCGGGCTTATCCTTTCTTGCAAATGGCATATAATGAAGGAGAAAACGGGCTGATTCGGCTGCACATTCACACACATGTGTCAAGCTGCCACGTGGGTGCTGGAGATGACCGGATGCCACCTAGGCTGCCACATGTGCACTAGCACACTCCCCGATATGCAAGATGCTTTTTAGCTACTTCTGGACTTGTCAGCTGAAGTTGAGCTAGTGGAGCTAAAGTTGAGCTGACTGGAAATGAGCTGAGCTGAAACGAACTAGCTGAAAGTGTGATGAGCTGAAAATGAGCTGGTTACACTCTCTTGAGCTGGTATTTAGCTGCATATGCTCACTTGAGCTGAAGTGGAGCTGCATATACTCACTTGAGCTAGTGTCCTCCTACGTACCTATGTCAAAAGGCAACAAACTTCCATCAAAGCATTGTAAACTTAATGGAAACAAAAATACAAACCGTAAACAAGTGCACAATTATTTATTAACACACAAACAAATATAAACACACCATAAGTTATACTTATTCAAAACACACCAAACATACTATATACATAGTAAACACACTGATATAAATAATATAAGTATAAGAAATGTTACACATCAGTATGTAACAAATGAAAAAGCAAACTTCCCTGAAAGTTTGAAGTTGCATCGTTGGGTGGCATAAACGTGCTCACATCAAACTTGGAGGAGAGCAGAGTGAACAAGCTTGTGAAACTGCTAAACTGTCAAAAAGAAAGTCTGCCTTGCACCTATCTGGGATTACCACTGGGCCTATGTAAAAAAGATAACCAGATATGGGAGCCGATTGTGGAAAGGGTGAGAACAAAACTAGTCAGGTGGAAAGCCAAATCCTTATCTATGGCGGGTAGGATTACACTCGTCAAAGCGGTAATCTCTAATTTACCTATATACTTTCTCTCAATTTTCCCCATGCCGAAAGCAATCAATAAGAAATTGACAAGCCTTGTTACAAACTTCATATGGGGTGCCATGGACAAACGAGCTATACACTGGGTCAAGTGGGAGATTCTATGTTTGCCAAAGGAATTTAGAGGCTTGGGACTTGCAGATTTTGGCAGAAAAATTGGGCGTTACTATTGAAATGGATATGGATATTTGGGACTGAAAGGGACAGCTTATGGAGAAGAATCGTCTCGGCCAGGTATGAATTTAATGGGGACAACATTCTCCCGACGAACCGCAAAACGTAGGGTATGTCATTGATTTGGAGAAATATCATCGTGAATTTTAACAATATGGAAGATGAATTCCTGAACAACATTAGATTCTGTGTAGGCGAAGGGAGGAACATACTGTTTTGGAATGATTATTGGATAGGGCATCAACCTTTGAGGATGGCCTTTCCGAGAATCTTTGCACTAGCTATAAACAAAAATGGAGTGATAGCAGAGTTCGGAGAATGGGAGGGGGAGTCGTGGAAATGGAATGTGGAGCTGCAAAGGAACTTATTTGACTGGGAGCAAAATCAATGGTCTAATCTGAAACATCTACTGGAAACAATCAAGCCTATCGCAGGGGTGGATGATACGCTCAGATGGACTTTAAACTCTGGAGGTTTCTTCAATGTTAAATCGGTGATGAACTGGTAGGGTGCAAGTCAACATGAATCCGATGAAATATGAAAGTTAGTATGGAAAGGATTAGCGCCACCTAAAGTAGAAGTGTTGTTGTGGAGAGCCATCCGAGGAAGATTACATACCAAAGATGAACTATTAAAGCGAGGTTGTTGTCCGATAGTGTCGAACGCCTGTTCTTTTTGCAACGAAACTCTTGAAACGACTAACCATCTGTTTGTTGGATGCTCAAAGTCGTGGTCGATGTGGGAAAGATGGTGCAAGTTATGGAATATTAATATGGCTACCCCAAGCAATCTAAAAATTCTACTAAATGAATGGGTGTATGTTAAACCAAAACTTATTAATGAGAAGGTATGGTTCTTAAGTTTTTGCTGCTTGCTTTGGTCATTGTGGATGTGCAGAAATGATATAGTGTTTAACGGTACAACGATGGTCTGGGATTTGGTATTTGAACTGTGTTTGATTAGACTAAGCTTTTGGTGCAAAGCCATATGGCCTAAGACAGCAATCTCTGTCAACGAGTTGCAAATTGATCCAGTCAGGTTTGTGGCCTTTGGGAAACAGGAAAAGCCACGCTCTATGCAGTGGATGCCTCCTCCAGCAAATATCTTGATTTTTAATACTGATGGTGCAGTAGATCAGAGCTATGGGAATGCAGGGATAGGCGGTGTACTACGCAACAACAAAGCAAATTGGCTGATTACTTTCTCTAAAAATATCGGCACATCAGATGCGACTACAGCGAAAATCCTAGCTGTTAGAGAAGCCTGCAAACTGTATAAGAAGTCGAAATGGGTCAACAGCGGGCGCTTACAAATCGAATGTGACAATGATTTAGTGGTGCAATGGTTATCGGATCCTAGAAAGTGTCCTTTTAATTTTAAGGAGATAATTGAGCAATGCATGGAGGAAATTAATGGTTCTGATTGGGCTATAGCGAAGATTGATAGAGAGAGCAATGCGACAGTCGACCTTCTAGCCAAAAGAGGCATCAACAAAAGTAAAGATTTGGTGATTTACAGTAGCTAAAATGCAGGTGCCATAGAGATCCTTTTATATGTTTGTTTGAGAGTATGTGAAGGACTTGATCCAGTCGAGGTTTACTGGAGTTGTTATGTAATGTACAAAATTATCACAATCGTTGCACTCTTTTTCCCACTTAGGTTTAGGGGTTTTTTAATGAGGCACGATTGTGGTATTCCGTAATTCTAATATAAAGTAATTACTGTTCAAAAAAAAAAAAAACATAAATTTAAATGTAGTCAACAAATAATAGACGAAAATAAATAAATACATAATTAAATGATATATGGTAAAAACACAAGAAATTAAATACACAAAATTATGAATTAATTTGTATTAAAATAAAAATATTAGAGGGCCGAAACACAATATACCTTAAATACGCTAAAATTCGCGGATCTATCCCTCGAATTCGGGTCAATACTAGGGATGACAATTTAATTCGAATCTAATCCAAAAATAATCCGATCCAAATCCAAATCCAAATCAGAAAAATATCTGAACCCGATTGTAATCAAATTTGGACTTAAACTCTATGCAGTCTAATTCAAATCCGATTCATTACCATCCCTACATGTAATTATCTGACCCAATAATTCCAGAATATTGGTCTGTTTGATCGACCCAAATGTACTGAAATAATTGGTTAGCTTCATAATACATATCTAGAACCTGAATTTATCACGGTGTACCACAATACATGATATATTATTCACAACAAAATAATCACAGGTAAGGCAAATCTAGAAGATTTATGGCCTTGGTCATTGATATATACATTTTATTATAGGTATAATGCTGAAAAATGCACTTAACGTTTGACTGAATTGTCATTTTAGCCTTTATTTTTTGAAGTAATTTAGCCCTCAACGTTTTATTTTGAGTCAAAATGACCCCTCTGTAGATGAAAACTGTTAGTTAACTGACGATAAACAACTTGAAATGACTTGGCAGAATGACATGTTAGAAGAAAAAACATTTTATATTTTATACAATTTTATAAAATTAATTTTTGATTAATGTGTCATTCTGTAAAGTCGGTATATTTGCTTATATGACATTATTATCGCGACGAGCACTGCCATGTAAATTTTTCATATCATTTCAAGCCATTTATCGTTGGTTGACTAATAGTTTTTATTCGTAAAAGGGTTATTTTGACCCAAAATAAAACGTTAAGCGCTAAATTACTTAAAAAAATATGGGTCAAAATAACAATTTAGTGTTAGGGATTTTTGGTATTATATCTTTATTATAAAAGGGTATAAATCTGTGTCTGTACATTGAAGAAGGCGTCATTCACATTAGTTTTAGATTGAATAAATTAAATGAAGCCAACGTAGCATGCTGAACACGCCAAGATTGGAACATTCAATTGTTGTTATGTTAATCCTATTAGGCGTGCATTTTTGGATATCAGTCGAATTTGATTTAAAAAATTAAATATTTGAAATTTTGGATCGGTCAAATAGTGACCCGTATCTGGTTTGAAAAAATCGAATATTCAAATATCTTGATCGGATATTTAGATATCTGATTATCTGAATATATAATTTGATTTAAGTATTTTTCGAATTTGGTGGTCGTATCTATGAAAATTTTAGATTTTCGAATATAACAAGCAACAAATTGCTAAATATAACAAAATATCTATGAAATTTTGAATTTTAAACGAATTAGATCGATTGAATCAGATATTTTTCACACCCCTAAATCATACCTCCTTTTTACTTGGGATCTCATTTATTTAATTTCAACTTTAAACTCCCTCAAACTAATATATATATATGTGGATGAGATCTAGTTATACTATGTAAAACTCAACTAGTTTTACACTAATCTATAACCATTGGATGAGTAAAATGGGTGGATGAGATTAGATGTAGAATATGTGAAGATTATCACTTGGGAAAAAAAATAAAGAGTTAATCTCATCCATCCATTCTACCCATCTAATGACCATGAATTAGTGTAAAACTAGTTGAGTTTTACATGGTGTAAGTGGATCCAAACCTATATATATATATATATGGGATATGATCCAGTTACACTGTAAAATTCTCTAAGTTTTACACGTTTTTTGGATCGTTGGATGGGTGAAACGGATGGATGAGATTAACAGTAGAATATGTGAAGAATATCACTTGAGAAAAAAAGTAATGAGTTAATCGCAGCCATCCATTTCCCCCATCCAACGATACTAACCCTATATATAGAACAACAGGTCGATTGAATTTTATTAGAAATTAAAATAGAAAAAAAGTTCAAAAGAAATAAAATTGTAACAGAAAAATAACAAAACACAATAAATTTAAATTAAAAAATAGAAAATAAAATATCAAACCAACAAAACACGTCCAGTTGGCAGAAAGATGATATATATTTGAATATACATTTTATTCTTTTTGACAAATCCTAAATCTAATCATATCTAGAGGGGAGGGAAAATGGTATTTCTAGAACTAGGGGTGAGCAAAACTCGACTCGAGGTGAAAAAACTCGACTCGAAATTTCATAAACTCTACTCGACTCAAAAAAAATATCAAATAAAGTTTGAGTTGTAAAATGAAAATTCGAATAACTCGAAATTTTTAGTAATTAGTGGATTGATTTTTAAGTTTGAGTTGGGTCCCTCAGTTTTTCCTGATATATATATATATGAAGAAACATATGTTACATATGAAAAAAAATATGTATATGCATATCTTATATGATTAGAGAAAGTCGTTTAAATTAGAATCAAATTATACTATAACATGATAAATAATTACAATTAAATTTGTATAGGAACTCGAAAACTCGACTCGAATTTCATAAACTTGACTTGAATCGAAAAATTTTCAAATAAAGTTTGAGTTGTAAAATATGACGCGTTAACTCGAAATTTTTGTCTCGACTCGATCGAACGCTCACCCCTATCTAAAACCCATGACCCAAGAAAAATGAAGGAACGAAGATTAAACATCTTAACCAACCGACAAAACATATACAGTTGGCAAAAAGATAATATATATTTAAATATACATTTTATTAAATGTTACAAAAGAAGTTATGTTGATCTAATTAACTTATTTCCAACTTTGTTAAATATGCTTGAATCCAAATTTAATTATTTATACACCAAGGAATTCTCGTGGCTAATTTTATAAATCGATAATTTGATGGATTAACAGGAAATTTGGCGAGAAGTCGGCCCGGTTCTGTGGAATTCCCCGCTAGGACTAGGACTAGGAGGTTAGCATCTCAACACCCATATGTTTCAAACTTAAAATATTTATACAAATTGATAATCTTTGTCATTTTCTTATGGGTATTGGGTGAGATTTAATAATTAAAAACACTTAAACAAATAGACAGCTGAAGTGTACATATAATGATTCAAAATTGGCATGCCTCAAGTGAGGTTTCAGTTGAACAATATAAAAAGCAGATATGCATCAACAACAAAATCTAATCTAAACACAATTTATTTAAAGTTAAGATAATACTATTATATTAATGTAAAACGGGGTTGGAAACCATCACCCGCCAGTCAAATGACTTATATATGTTGATGAAACATTTCACCCAAACACACAAAATGACAAGTATAATAGACAAATGAAACTATAAATATATCATTTCCGTTGACATGCAGTTTTGTTGAGAGAAGTTTGTAAAACATTGTCAATAATTGAGAATTATTATATGAATCATGATATCAATATTAAATATCGTATTCAGTTAAATTTTAATTTATTAGTTTTGTTGAGAGGCAGAGTCATGTAAACCATAAGAATAATAGAGTTAGAAAACTTGACTCTATAACATAAGTCAATGGAGAAGTATGATACAATTTGAACTCATTCCTACAATCTTTTAAATAAAATTTATCTTACCTTTTTATGTGCCTCTTTTATATGATTCACCAATATTCTATATCATATGTTTTATCAATAAAATAATAAAAATAAAGATTAATATCATATACACTGGCGGTGGAAATTTTTTGTTTCTACAAGCGCCTCAATTATAGGGTTTAGGGTTAGGGCTTAGGGTTTAGGGTTTAGGGGTTTTAGTGTAAATGTTTAGAATTTAGGATTCATGTTTAGAATTTAGGGTTTAGGGTTAGAGTTTAGTTTTAGGGTAATATGGGTAGAGATTTAAGTTTTAACCTATAAACCCTAAATTTTAACCCTAAACCCAAAATTCTATCAACAATCCCTAAATTCAAAACTACTACACTTATACTCTTAAATTTTAAACCCTAAACGGAGTCCCTAACCCCTAAAATTAAGACGCTTGTGTAAAAAAATCCACAAGCGCTTGTGTATAGAACAATTACCCTAAAAATAATTATTAATATAAATAACATAAAATTATTGGTGAAGTATATAAAATAGCACAGAAAATGCACAAACCACTTTTATTGAAACTCTTTCATAGTCCAAACCAATTAAGCTGATGTTAAATTTATTTTATACATATAATTAAGAAATAAAATCGTTGTACCGTGTAGAACAAGTTAAATTAACAGAAGTTGTAAAGATGATTTGTTTGTCTGTTCATGATGGACGAGAGATTCTAATTTTTTTGCTGACAAGACCTAACATCATCATATCTCTAAAAAAAGTATATGATCATGTGGTCCTTTTCACATTAATTTTGTAACTAAATGGGAAAATTGTGATCGATAAGTTTGTGTAAATTATAAGATTAATTGCATCACATGTTTCTAAATTATGATACTCATTTTAAATTAGTTTTTAAACTTTTAAACATTTTAATTCCATCTCCAAATTATAACCTTATTTCTAAATTGATCCCCACAAACTTTTGAGCATTCCAATTTTATCCTCAGACAATGACCCTCATTCTAAATTGGTCCTCAAACTTTTTGAACGTTCTAATATCATTCCAAAATTATCAGTATATGCTAATCATATCTTATGCTAATAAAATTGTTATAAAAAATTTAATTGTCATTAAAATCTTATGTGTATTAATGTAATAAAATGATGAGATTGGAATATTCAAATAGTTTGAGGACCAATTTAGAATGAGGGTCATATTATGGGAATGAAAATGGAACATTCAAAAGTTCGGGGATCAATTTAGAATGAGAGTCGTAGTTTGAGGATGAAATTAGAACATTTAAAAGTTTAAGGACTATTTTAGAATGAGAGTCATAATTTAAGGATGTGTTGTATAATTAACTCTAAATTATAAGCTTGTGAAATTTAGAGTTTAAAGTTTATGATTTAAGAATTTAGATTTTAAAATGTATAATTTTTTTACGTATATTTTATATCAAAATATAATAAATAAATACTGTATGAAAACAGAATGAAGTATAGTTTAATTTGATACAATAATTGATAGACATGTTGTTTGACGTACTCAAGTCTATAGGATCATTAATGGACAAAAGAAAATGTGGGAGTTGAAAGTGAATTGCTATTTGCTAGTACCACCCATACCCATTTGCAAAATCGTAAAAAAGACAAACAAGATAAGGTTACTTTTGCTCCTATAACCATTCATTCAATTCACCATCATAAGATTACAAATTGGTCCTAGCGTGGCATGGGAATACATGGAAAATTGTAGACTTGTTTAATACCATATTTTAAGTATAGTTGTATGGATTAATTAGGTTCGAATTCGGTAAATATTCTCTTCATACTTGTAAACATAGTATATGTGCTCATATATGATTCCAAGTACAATTTTAAAAACAAAATTTTAAATTTTAATTCGATTATTGTTAAATTGAGTTGTTTGAATTATTGGTCAAATCAGATTCAAATATCTTAATCCTTTCTCTCAAGTCCAGCTGGTTTATAATTTTCAGAAAAAAAAAAGGAAATAGACGATTATTATCTTAAAGTAGTTGGCATCATAATCAGATTGCCACTTTAATTAAAGTGATATTTCCATTAGAAGAGAGATATGATAAACATGTTGTAAGTGCAGTGCAATCATCCTTTACATAATTATAAACATCATTACAAGTTGTACTTGCTAGTCTATTGCTCTTCCTTTTCTAATTCTCTCCTTCAGCCATTGGCGTAAATTGAATATCACCTTAAGATTAACAGGTGGAGCTGGCACCCACTCAAAATCATGTTATATTAAATTTGGGCTTAAATAAAAAACCAACCCTAAACTATACATTTTGTTTATTTTTAGCCCTCAAATTATTTTTTGGTCAAAATAAGTACTTAAACTATTATTTATGGTTGCTTTAAGTTCGGTATTTATCTAAATAAAAAAATATTTTGACTAATAAGATGTTAACACGTTACAAAAAAAATTTGACCGATAGATAGCTTAGGGACTAAAAGTAGAAAATGACATATTTTAGGTATTTATTTTGACCAAAAAATAGTTTAGGGACTTAAAGTGACAAAAACAATAATTTAAGTATTTGTTTTGACTAAAAATAGTTTAAGGGCTAAAAGCAAACAAATTACATAATTTAAGTACTGATTTTTCACTTAAACCTAAAAATCTTGGCTTAAAGAGGTCATTTCGTCATGACATGAAAGTAAATTCAAATCAATGCTGATGCAATTTGCATGTGAATAATGGCATGGTAGAGACTTTAATTGATTTTTTTAGTTGAGTTTGAGTGTATAATTAATTTAAACTAAAAGTTTGTGGACTCCTTTAATCTTCAAAAAAATTAAGAATTAAAAAATATTAAAATACTAAAATATTAAAAAATACTAAAATATTCATAAATATATTAAAATAAAAATATTATAAAGAACTAAAAGTTAAGTAAAAATTATAAAAAAAAAAATATCAAAAAGTTATAAAATGGTAAATTATAAATATAAAAAATCAAAATATGAAAATGTTTATAAACCATGTCTTTAACCGTCTTTGATTAGCTTAAGTCTACTATTATTTCTTGAGCATATTTTCAATAGAATCAACTTTGTATTTGAGAAACAATAAAACTTAAGTGTTCCTTCAACTTTCCGCACCAAATATTAATGAACAAAAATTTTGTGAAGTAAATCGAAAGAAATTTTAAGTTTCATCGTTACTCTAATATTAAATTGATTTCATTGAGATATGTCCAATGAATAGTAGTGGACCTATATTAATGAAGAATTTTCTTATGAAAGTGTTATTTTTTTAGTATTTTATCAATATTTCAAAATTTTAATTTTTATATATAACACATCATTTTGTAACTTCTTTTTTCAAAAAAAATTATAGTATTTTTATTTTTAATAGTTTCTTGAATTTTGTATGTATCTTTTATTAAGTTTATGACTTTTTTTAAGTTAAAGAACATTTTGATCTTTTTAAAAAATAAAGAACATTTTGATTTTTTATGAGACTTATCACGTTGCTTTTTTAAAAAAAAAATTGTTAGGGGCCTAAGGGATATTTATACCAACTTTTAATCGATTTTTTAGATATTAAAGTTGTAAAAATTCAACTCGAAGACAAAATTACTTATCCAATTTTATCCAAAAGTTAAATAGCTCGATTCAATTATATATAGTTAACTCAAATTTTGTCCACCCTTAAAATATTTATAATTACATGTTATCGATTCAGTTATATATAGTTAACTCGATTTTTACATATGTAAATTTAATTATCAAATAATTTTTTTTAACAAACAGTAAAAATCAAAAGTCGACTAAGCTTTAGGTGTGCTCATTAACATTTGGAGTAGAACATTAAAGGACAATTTAAATTTTATTGTTACTCTAGTACAATGTTTATTTCACTGAAAATATGTTTAAGGGATAATAATATACTCAAAAAAATAATATACTCATATTGACAAAATACAATTGAAGATTTTTCTGAGAAAAGTGTTCGGTTTTTATTATAAATATTTTAAAAGTTTGTTATTATATTTATAATTAATTATTTTCTTTTTCTTTGATATTTTAAATTTTATAATTTTACTTAATATTTTAGTTTTTTATTTTTAATAATTTTTATGAATATTTTAATATTATTAATTTTTTAAAATTCTACTTTTTAAAAATAATAATAAATAAGCTCTCGAATTTTCACTTAAAATCAATTATATTTTTGATCTTGGTCAAAAATTAATTTTATCTTCAAAATTGACTAAAAACAATTAAACTGCTCGTCATCATTCATGAATTTCCATACTAATATCGTGTATTGTCATGTCAGTACTGTACACCATCATGTTAACAGTGTTAATGTTTACGTTAACTTGATCACAATCAACATCAATAAAAAAATAATTAAATGACTTTAAAGATAAAACTGATGTAACTTAAAAACAAAAACAACTCTATTGATTTGAGTTTACTATTGAAGACAAAATAACCTAGAATATGGATTATAATCTTGTTAGGAGTGTTCTCGGAAAGTTAGACGGCAAACTTAGATTATAATCTTGAAATAGAATATGGATTTTAATTTATTTTTAGCAATAAATTCTATTCCACCAAGTGCGCACCGGTGCCGGCAAGGCCTAGCGGAGGAGCCAAAACAAACAAGTTCCATGAGGGTAGTGAAGAAGAAGAAGAAGACGTGGTCCCTACAAAGAAAGGAGGCTGCCCAAAGATCGAGGCGAGAATCCATGTGGGCTACTGACACGTGGCATCATGGATTGTCAGGGTTGAATGTTGTTATGGTAGTAGGGGTGTGCATTTCGGATACCCGATCCGATTCGATCTGAAATTTTGAATATCCGAAAGTTTTGGATAGGTATTTTAGTGATTTGTATCCGATCTAAAAAAATCGGATACACGATTTTCGGATATCCGAAATTTCAGATCGGATATTCGAATATCTGAATATTCGAAATTATGAGTTAATTTAATTATTTTTTGAATTTGGCAGTCTTATCCATAAATATTTTAGGTTTTCGAATATAAAAATCAACAAATTTTTTAGTATAATAAGATTTGTATCCATAAAAAATTCAATCTTTCATATATAACAAGTAAAAGTATCTAATATAACAAAACTCATATCTATAAAAACAGAAATTTTCAGATATCAAATAATCGAATATTCGATCCGAATGTAAAATCACTATCCGTATCCAATCCGAAATTTTCAGATATCTGATCCAAATTATCCGAAAATAAAAAGCAGATCGGATATTCGAAAATTCAGATCGGATCAACGGATAAACATATCAGAACAATCGTATCGATTTTTTTGCACACCCCTAATGGGTCGTAAGGTTGTAGTTGTACGTACCTAGGTATGTAGCTAATAGCTTCACAAGGGATCACCTCCCCCTCCACCTAACTATTAGGTCTGACCTATTTTGAGCACTGAACTATAAAAATTCAAAATTCGACCACCTTTGCCTTATGGCCATCGAAGAAGGTTCAAGGGTAACTTCTAATTCATCTACTTCATGTTCATATTCTTTTGATGAATTACAAGATGCCTATAACGATTTGATTTTAGAATTTAAAAATAATATTTTGAAAAACAAGAAAGTGATTTCGAATTTGAAAATTCAAAATGACTTGCTTTCTAAAACCAAAATTGAACTTGAAGCAAAACTCGAAGAGTTTGAACAAAAATGTTTTGATTTACAAAATTTGCTTCATAAAGTTTATGAAGAAAAAAATTTGATTTCCAAAGAGCTTGAAAAGAAAAATAAATAAAAAATCAAATTTTTATGTAAGACAATCTAATGCCCCTAGATTTGTAAATGGTAAAGTTTTTAGAAGTATTTGGGTCCCAAAAGGACTAAGTACTTCAACTAAAAAGGATGAAATTGAAAAATGGATTCCAAAGGGGACTAAGTTTTGTGCTACTAACGTCTATGGATCCAAAGCAATTTGGATACCAAAAATTACTTGATTGTCTTATGATAGGTGTGATGGAGAGTGATCAACAAGATAAAATTGAGGGGGAGCTTCATGGGCACAAAGAAAGACACTTGAAGAAGGAAGGCTTCACATCCTCCATTGTGTTCAAGTGTGGTAAAAATTCTAGTTGTTTTATTTGTTTAATTTGATTTATTTCTTATTTCTTATTTCAACTAGATTATGACATATTTTGGACTAACATTTTTTATGATATTATGAGTAAGGGGGAACCATTTTAAAACCAAAATTCTAAATTTTTGTCATCTTTTCAAACCTCCTAAGTTATTTTGAGCTTAATGTCTTTTGAATTCTTTTTTATATAACAAAAAGGGGAGAGTTTGGTTTGAAAAACTGAATTTGCAATTGAATAAGGAGGAGCTTTAATTGATTTTGTATCTTAATTCTCTTATTCAAAATTTATTTTACAAAGGGGGAGAAATCTCAAACAAATTTTCAAGTTGGTTTTATTATATCAAAAATGGGGAGATTGTTGAACTAAGTGTTTAGATATAATAATTGAAAATGTTTTGGACAAACTTGAAAAGAATTTAAAACTTGTCTTTAAGTCCAAACAACTTGAAAATATGTTTGAGGTATTTAAAAAGGTTTTTGGCAAAGTTTTTAATGATTTAAATTAGCCAAACTTGACTTTTCAGCAAGCACGTACCAATACGGTGTACCCCGTATCGATACACTTTTGCCTATGTTTTGATTCTGCCAAAACTCGTATCGATACATGCTTTTCCGTATCGATACGGATAGGGATCGTTTTGATACGCCCCTTAAGCGTACTGATCTCTGTTTTAACGTCCCCAACGGCTATTTTCCAAACGGTCTTTTAAATGACATACCGTACTGATACGCCCTCAAGCGTATCGATACGTTTAGGCTGGCAAGAGTCCAACGACTAGTTTCTAAAGAAAAACGTACCGATACGGGTCTTCGCGTATCAATACGGATGGCTCTAGAACAACATTTAATATGGGAAATCAAGTCTCCAACGGCTCCAATTGAACCCCAACGGCTAGTAACGGCTAAAAACTCATTAAGGAGTATAAAAGGGACCGTCAAGCATCTAGTAATGGTTAATGCTTCAATTGTAATACAACATATGATCAAAATGTGTCTTAGTGCTTAATTATCAATTCCTTGTATAGACAAAAACTAGTAAGCCAAAATTGTTAGATTTGCTCAAGTGTTTTAGGATTGGGTGAGAGCTTGAGTGTGCAAACAAATACCTATTAGAGGGATTTGAGTTTGCTTATTTTTGTCTCTTTGCAAAGAGGGTTTGATCAAGGCTTTGGGTAGAAAGCTTGATCGGTTTGTTAGGGTTTCCTCCTAAGCCTAGAAAAGGGGACGAATCAATAATCGATTGATTGGAAATCCTTAGTGGGAAGCTAAGGTAGTGGATGTAGACATTGGTTAGAAGGTTGAACCACTATAAATCATCTTGTCTTTATCTTTTTTAGCTTTCACACCTTTATCACCCAAATTTCCACTTCTCCACCACTTGGCGAGTAAGAACGGTTGAAGGAATCGAGCACCTAAAAACCCAACAATTGGTATCAGAGATTGGCTCAATTGAAGAGGATTAACATCCTATTGAGAAGATCCGGCAAGCTCGATCAACATTTCAATCAACCAGCTCTATGGCGCAATCCATCGACAAACTGCATTTATTTGACGGAACGCACTATGCCTATTGGAAGACAAGGATGAAGTTCTTCATAAAGTCAAAGAACAACAAGCTTTGGAATATAGTAGAAGACGGTCCGTTCGTGCCTCAACAAAGCAAGGCGGAATGGAGTGCCGAAGATCGCAAGAAGATAGAGCTTAATTACAAAGCCTTGCACATCCTTTTTTGTGCATTTGGCCCCAACATCTACGAGAAGATGTCTTCTTGCGAGAGTGTCAAGGAAGTTTGGGACAAGCTCGAAGTTACATACGAGGGGACAAACGAAGTAAAAGAG
The DNA here is from genome assembly GCA_958450335.1 of Hibiscus tridactylites. Lineage (NCBI taxonomy): Eukaryota > Viridiplantae > Streptophyta > Magnoliopsida > Malvales > Malvaceae > Hibiscus > Hibiscus tridactylites. Next base: position 60,389,115 of record OY288287.1, on the reverse strand, counting down.
ACCAAGATCAGGCTCCTCAACCTAGCGTATGAAAACTTCAAGATGGATCTGGAAGAAGACATTGAGAAGATGTTCGATAGGTTCTCCACCATCACCAATGGACTTAAAGGTCATAGAGAAGCCATCCTAGAAGAGAAGCTTGTCCGGAAGCTCATCTTCTCCCTTTCCGAGTCAATGGACTCAAAAAGGATCGCCATCATCAAAGCCAAGAATCTCAAAACCTTGAAGCCTGATGAGCTCATGGGGTCACTTCTCACTCACCAAATTATGAAGAAAAACAAAGAAGATGAGAAGAAGAGGGAAGAGATTAGAGCTATGGGGAGAAGAAGCTCAAAGGGCTTGACATTAACACAAATGCCATTGCTCTCAAATCTTCCACATGCCATCATGTAGATTCAAGTGAGAAGGATGAAGAAGAAGAAGAGATAGTTCATTTGTTCAAGAAGTATGCCCCTTACATGAAGAAATCCTTGAAAGAGCTTGAATGAGAATCCATTAAGAAGAAGAGGGCAAGCACTTCAAGCCCTAAGAAGAAGGCATATGTGGCTACTTGGAGTGATGAGGACTCCACCGAAGATGAACAAGCCAACCTTTGCCTTATGGTCATCGAAGAAGATTCAAGGGTAACTTCTAACTCATCTACTTCATGTTCATATTCTTTTGATGAATTACAAGATGCCTATGACGATTTGGTTTTAGAATTTAAAAATAACATTTTGAAAAACAAGAAAGTGATTTCGAATTTGAAAATTCAAAATGACTTGCTTTCTAAAACTAAAATTGAACTTGAAGCAAAACTCGAAGAGTTTGAACAAAAATGTTTTGATTTACAAAATTTGCTTCATAAAGTTCAATAAGAAAAAGAATTGATTTCCAAAGAGCTTGAAAACAAAAATAATTTAGAAAAATCAAATTTTTATGTAAGACAATCTAGTGCCCCTAGATTTGTAAATGATAAAGTTTTTAGAAGTATTTGGGTCCCAAAAGGACTAAGTACTTCAACTAAAAATGATGAAATTGAAAAATGGATTCCTAAGGGGACTAAGTTTTGTGCTACTAACGTCTATGGATCCAAAGCAATTTGGATACCAAAAATTACTTGATTGTCTTATGATAGGTGTGATGGAGAGTGATCAACAAAAAAAAATTGAGGGGGAGCTCCATGCACACAAAGTGTTGAGTGGATCGAAAGATCGATATTTACCAAGAGGGGGGTGAATTGGAAATTTAAAGGATTTTGGTGGAAATTGGCAAATTAAAAATTGATAAACAAGGGATTTAGAGTGGTTCAAGTTCCAAATGAACTCTACATCCACTACCTTAGTCTCACTAAGGATTTGCAACAATTTCACTAAATTGATCTTCCCCTTTTCTAGGATAAGGAGGCAACCCTTTACAATTTCGGTTGATTTTTCTACCCAAAAATCAACCCAACCCTCACACAAGAGAACAAAGAAATTTGTAGGCTAATTAGGTATCTCTAAATACAAATGATAGCCCCAATACAAGCACTCAACCCAATTTTACAAAGTATGAATGAAGAACACAAATTGGGATTTTACACAAAGTGGGATTTTTGTTCAAATGCTTGAATTTGATGTTTGGATGTTTGCTTTAGGATCAATAGTTGTTGCTGATGCTTTTGGATGTCTCTTTTATACCTTCTCATTGATTTCTAGCCGTTTGGGTGGTTGGGAACATAAATGGAGCCATTGGAACCCTCTCTTGCCACCATAAATGCAGTCTGCACCAACCCGTTTCGGAACACGGGGTACCTGTTTCGGAACGGACTAAAATAGAAAGAGCCGTTGGGGTGCATTTAAGAGCCCGTTTCGAAACGCCTTAAGGCCGTTTCGGAACGATTTTGCCACTGTCAAGGGTCGTTTCAGAACGGTCTTAGCCCGTTTCGAAACGCCTTAACGGCTTTCAGAAAATCAGTTAAAAACACATAACGGTCATATTTTTGAATTTATCTTAAGCCTGTTTCGAAACGTCTTGGATCCGTTTCGAAACGAAAATGCAACTGTCAAGGGTCGTTTCAGAACGACCTTGATCCGTTTCGAAACACCCCTTTTATATTTAAAAATTCAACTTATATTTGAACCGTTGAAGCCTTTTGAAATCAAATATGAAGAACAGTTTCGAAACGAGTGCTACCGTTTCGAAACGAGTTAAAGTGTTTCGATACGCGTTTCGGAACGATGGTCGACAGTGATGAAAACGTTTCGAAACGCCTGAGGGCCGTTTCGGAACGGGGTCTTGAAAATCACTGTTTTTGGCTTGAAACACTTAGAAAAAAATATGTGAAAGGCTTGTTTTTAACTTGGGTATGATATTAAAACTATATGGGGATATTTTGAGGACTTAAAATTCGTTTTGACTTTTTCAAATTAGTCCTTAGGTTTTTAGTTATATCAAAATTAAAATATTTGTTTCACAATCTCCCCCTTTTTGATATAACAAAACCAAAGTTAGAATTTTTGGGAATTTTGAAAGTTTTGAAAATATTCTAACTCCCCCTTAATTTAAGATAGGTTTTTAAAGTTAAAATAAATTTTTGATTTGAAATTCAAGTTGTAAACCTTTAAAAACCTTTTAAGCTTTTAAAACGAATTTTAGTTTAAAGTGTGGCTCTTAAATTTATTCTCCCCCTTTTTGTTAGATCAAAAAGAACAATAAAAGCTCATAGAGAAGATAAGGATTAGTACCAATAAGCAATAATAGGCAACCATATTATAAATTCATAATCAAAATATCCAAAACATAATTCAAACATTAAGTTCAAACATAAAATCCCAAATAAAAAGGCCAAATAGCATAGGTTCCTAAAACATGAGAAAACATAAAGATGCAACCTTAATCCTAAAATGCATAGATAATATGATATGGTATGAGATAAAAATCCTAAGCCTCGTCCTCATCATCCGAAGTATCATCATCGCTCTTGGCTTGAGAACGGTGAAACTTCGTCCATTGCCCATAAAGAGTGGAGAAGGAAAGGTCCAAGTTGGAATGAGAAGTCTCAAGAGAAAGAAGACGATCCTCGACATTCTTCAAACGATTGCCCATTGTATCAAAGCCCGAAGCAATGCTAGTGTCCAAAGCATTCATCCGAGTGTCCAAAGCATTGAACCGCTCGGTAAGAAAAGCCGTGAGGGCTTCATTGTTTGCAACTGGAACTTGCGGTGGAGGAGCAACGGGAGCAGGATCCGCTTCTCTATCAACTCTTTCCCAAACACCATTCACATATTGGAACCCGGACTTTCGAAGGGATGATTCACCAATCTTGGTCTTGCGAGGGATCGGAGAGTCGTAGGTACAATCAATGTCAAGATTATGAAAAAGGGCGCTCAAGACAATGCCATAAGTAAAAGACTTCAACTCATTTGTGTCAATAAGCTTGATATTATTGACTATCTCGACAAAAATTATCTTAGGCACATTTGGGCGCTCACCCTTACGGAAACACTCTAGCCAAAAATGATCGGTTTGACGGATGTGAGAGTATTTACCTCCGGAAGGACGAATAAACCAAGATACCATCAAGTGTAGAACTCGATCGTGCACATCCAAATGAAGTGCTTTGCCGGTAAAATTGCCAAAGTGGCGTTCATCCTCAAGACCCTCATCCTTAAGTTTAAGAGCAGACTCCAAACGATCAACATTAACAACAAACTTTTTGCCCAATAAGGATGACTCAATTCCTATGATCTCGGTTTTGGTCTCATCATAAAGAAAACGAGCATTAGAGTAAAAGAGGAGTACCATGTTTTTGTAGCAAACATCCGGAATGCTCAAGAAATACATGAGATTCCACTCATCCAAACGACCGAGATAACGGAAAAGGAATCGCTCGGAATTGAGGAACTCAAGATCAATGACACGTTCCTTACGAACCGCGAAATCCTTGACATAAGCAAAGCGAGCACGCGCGTCCGGAGTTTTAAGAGATTTCTGAAAAAACATAGTGATATTCGGACGAATGCTCGAATCACCGGATTGAACGGCTTTGCGCTTCTTGTTAGATTGATCCGCCATCTAAAAAAAATTAAGCAAGTGTTTTAAAATTAAGTGTATGCATTGATATTTAAAATCAATCCAATAATGAATCCCACTTAGGTTTTTGAAAACAAAATTAAAATAAAAAAAGTTTTAAAAAAATACGACTGAAAAATTTTATATTCGAATAAAAAATTTTTACTTTTGGAAAAAAATTTACAAGATATTGAAAACCCACAACCAAAAACATATAAATTATACAAAAATAAAATTTTCTAACCTAAGATTCGAACATAAATTGAAAGAAAAAGAAAAATAGAAAAATTACCTTAGTTTGGGATTTTGGATGATTTGATAAAAATCCTTGCACAAGATTGATGAAACTTGCTTAGACTTGAGTTGTAGAGTAAAACCCCTCACAATTTTGTGAAAATCAAAGAGTTTTAGAGGGTATTTATAGAGAGGGAGGCGGTTTAGGGTTTTAGAGTTTTATAGAAAGTAAACTTTATCATTAAAAGCCCTAATTTAAAGCAGTCCGCGATGCCGTTTCGGAACGGTCAAGACCGTTACGGAACGGGCGGCTAGGGTTTTGACCATTTTAAAACCATAAACAGATCGTTTCGATACGGTGTTGACTGTATCGAAACCCCCTTTGACCCGTATCGGAACACGTTCCGATACACCCCTTGGCAGACTCAAAAACGTTTCGGAACGCTTGTGAGGCGTTTCGAAACGCCCTTCTCTCAGAGCTGGATTTAAGGTATCCGTATCAAAACAGGGTCACCCGTTTCGATACACCTGGGCCTGGAAGTGCAGATGAGGCTCTAAAAGTGCAGAAAAATGAAGTTTTAAGAGGCCTAACATGCATAAAAGTCATGAATGAGCAGGCAAAACATATTTAAGCATAAACATACTCCCCCTAACTATAAGCATGGATGAAATTTGGAGTTTAAACACATCAACATGGCATTTTCACAAAATCAAGCATATTTAAGCACAAAAGAGGTCCTAAAAGGTCAAGATAGGCTACCTAGACCTAACTCTCTCCTAAGGGACCAAAAACGCTCTTTGTCTAAGGGTTTTGTAAATATGTCCGCTAATTGATTCAAGGTGTCTACGTACTCTATAACCACATCTTCTTTAAGGACATGATCTCTAATGAAACGATGCCTTATTTCTATATGTTTGGTTCTAGAGTGTTGGATGGGATTTTTAGTTAAGCATATAGCACTAGTGTTGTCACATTTTAGGGGTATGGTTCCAACTTTAATTCCATAATCTAAGAGTTGTTGCTTCATCCAAAGGACTTGAGCACAACAACTCCCTAAGGATATGTACTCGGCTTCGGTGGTAGATAAGGATACACTATTTTGTTTCTTAGAGAACCAAGATATGAGCATACTACCTAAGAATTGGCAAGTTCCCGAAGTACTTTTCCTATCAATTTTACAACCCCCATAATCCGCATCCGAGTAAGCATGAAGGTTAAAGGTAGAGTCTCTAGGATACCAAAGGCCTAAACAAGGAGTGTCTCTAAGGTATCTAAAGATTCTCTTAACGGCTATAAGGTAAGACTCTTTAGGACTAGCTTGAAACCTAGCACACAAGCAAACACTAAACAAGATATCCGGTCTACTTGCGGTAAGGTAAAGCAAAGATCCAATCATAGAACGATAAAGCTTAGAGTCAACACACTTACCTCCTTCATCTTTGTCAAGCTTTGTAGATGAGCTCATAGGAGTGACTTGAGGCTTTGCATTCTCCAAGCCAAACTTCTTGAGCATATCCTTTATGTATTTTGCTTGGTTGATGAAGGTGCCATCCTTCTTTTGCTTGATTTGGAGTCCCAAAAAGAATGAGAGCTCCCCCATCATGCTCATCTCAAATTCACCTTGCATTAACTTAGCAAACTCTTGACAATGACATTCATTAGTAGAACCAAAAATAATATCATCAACATAAATTTGAACTACTAAGATGTCATTTTTATACATTTTTATGAAAAGTGTAGTGTCCACCTTACCTTTTTCAAATCCTTTTTCAATCAAAAAATTTGAAAGCCTTTCATACCAAGCTCTAGGAGCTTGTTTTAAACCATAAAGAGCTTTGGTAAGTTTGAAAACATGATTTGGAAATTTTGAATCTTCAAAACCCGGTGGTTGTTCCACATACACTTCTTCATTTATAAAACCATTTAAAAATGCGCTTTTAACATCCATTTGAAAAAGCTTGAAATTATGATAACATGCATATGCAAGCAACATCCTAATGGCTTCCATTCTAGCTACGGGTGCATAGGTTTCATCAAAATCTATTCCCTCTTCTTGAGTGTAACCTTGTGCTACAAGTCTAGCTTTATTTCTCACAATGTTACCACTCTCATCTAGTTTGTTCCTAAAGACCCATTTAGTTCCTATTGTAGATTGATTACTAGGCCTATCAACTAATGTCCATACATTACTTCTCTCAAATTGATTTAGCTCTTCTTGCATAGCCATAATCCAAAAGTCATCTTTCAATGCTTCTTTTATATTTTTAGGCTCTATGCATGAGATAAATGCAACATGGTTCATTAATCTAAGAGAAGAACGAGTGGTTACCCCCTTGGATGGATCACCCAAGATTTCACCATCTTTGACATAGTTCAACTCCCTTGGGTAGCTCACTTCCTTTTCCTCAATAGCCAAGTCCTTCAAGGCTTCAAGAGGTGGTTCTTGTGTGTTTTCTTCTTTTGTTGGAATCTCATCCTTCTTTGAAGTTTGACCTCCATCAAAGCCATTTATGATTTCTACATCATCATCATCACAAGAATCCTTCCTAGGAAGGAGGTTATCATCGAATACAACATGAATAGATTCTTCTACTACTAAAGTTCTTTTGTTAAATACTCGATAGGCTTTAGAGGTTAAAGAGTAACCTATAAAAATGGCTTCATCACTTTTTGCATCAAATTTACCTAAGTTGTCTTTTCCATTATTTAAAACAAAACACTTGCACCCAAAAGGGTGAAAATAGCTAATGTTAGGCTTTTTAGATTTTAAAATCTCATAAGGTGTTTTCTTTAAAATTGGCCTAATCATTACTCGATTTACAATATAACAAGCAGTGTTTGTGGCTTCTGCCCAAAAATATTTAGGTAAATTGTTTTCACAAAGCATAGTTCTAGCCATTTCTTGCAAAGTTCTATTTTTCCTCTCAACTACCCCATTTTGTTGAGGAGTTCGAGGAGCCGAAAAATTATGGCTAATACCATTTTCATTCAAAAATTCTTCAAACCCTAAATTTTGAAACTCGGTTCCATGATCACTTCTAATGTGTGAAATTCTAAGTTCAAGATCATTTTGGGTTAATTTTGAAAATGTGATGAATTTTTCCAAAGCCTCATCTTTAGTACTTAAAAAGAGAACCTAAGTAAATCTAGAAAAATCATCAACTAACACAAATGCATAAGATTTACCACCCAAGCTCATAGTCCTAATTAGCCCAAATAAATCCATGTGAATTAATTGTAAGCATCTACTAGTAGAAACATCATTAATGGATTTAAAAGAAGACTTATGTTGTTTACCCTTTGAGCATGCATCACAAATTTTATCATTTGAAAATTTTATTTTGGGCAAACCTCTAACTAGATTTAGAGAGACTAGTTTTTCTAAAACACTTATGCTAGCATGTCCTAGCTTCCTATGCCACAACCATGCATCATTTTCATTTTGAGCAACTAAGCATGCATGAGATGTATGTATGTCATCTAAATGCACCATGTATATGTTTCCTATGCGATGACCTATGAGCATAATATTATTAGATTTAATGTCAACAATTTTGCATCCATTTTTATCAAATAAAACATTAAATCCTTTATCACACAATTGACTTATGCTCAATAAATTATGTTTAAGACCATCGACATATAAGACATTTTCAATAAGAATGGTAGAGTGATTACCTATGGAGCCAATACCTTTAATGTGGCCTTTGGAGTTGTCACCAAATGTTACTACTCCTCCACTTTTTGGCTTTAAATCCATGAATCGACTCTTGTCTCCGGTCATGTGCCTCGAGCATCCACTATCAAGGTACCATGAGTTTTGACTTTGTGCTTTGGCCTTGTAGCAATGCTCCCCCTACAAACAAAGATATTAAACCTTGGTTTTTGGTACCTAAATCATTTTGGGTCCATGAGTGTTAGCTCCCAAAACCTTGGTTCCCTTAGGAATCCAAGATGACATAGCAATAATATTATTAGATTTTACAAGTTCCTTAGGAACCCATACACTTCTAATTCTTTTAGCTCTACTATGTCTAGGGTAGCTACCTTGTTTGTAGTAATTAGTCTTTTTCTTAGGTTGGTGTGTTCTAGAGGATTCTCCTACTTCATGCTTGACACTACCAACATTTTTAAAGACTTTTTGAGCTCATTTAGCTCACCCAACACCTTTTGGTGTTCACTATTATATTGAGATAAAAGATTATTAAGATCAACATTTTCATTTTGAAAGAATTTAAGTTCATCTTTTAATCCTAAAATCTTTTTCTCAAATTTAGAATTAGCTTGAGTGAGTGAGTCATTTTTCTCATTTAGTTCTAAAATGATTTTTTTGTTTTTAATGACCGACTCTTTAAACTTCTCAACTAATTCATCATATACCTCTTGTAACTCATCATATGCATCATTTAACTCTTCATATGAAAAATCTAAAGTAGGTGAGTTAGAGGTTACCAAGGAGGAATCTTCCTCAAGTGCCATGAGACAAAGATTAGCCACTTCTTGTTCGTCATCCTCCGATGACTCCTCATCACTCCAAGTAGCAAGCTTGGCTTTGAGTCTTTTCTTCTTCTCAAAGCCCTTCTTCTTGAGTTGAGGGCACTCCGAACGGATGTGGCCGGATTGTTTGCACTCATAGCAAATGATGGGATCCTTTCCTTCTTCTTTGTTCTTTCCTTTGAAGTCCATCTTTCTTTGAATTTTTCTACCCCGGTTGGACCTCATGAAGCGTGAGAATCGTTTGGCTATCATAGCCAATTCTTCAAGTTCATCCTCCTCACAAGATGAGCTCTCATCATGTTGTGAAGCTTTAGCCTTGAGAGCTATACCCATCTTCTTCTTCTTCTCAACCTCAAGCTTCTCTACTCTTTTCTCTTCTTTCTTTTTCTCATCTTCCCTTCCTTGCTTCATGATCTCATGAGTAAGGAGAGAACCCACAAGCTCATCAAGCTTTAATGTCTTCAAGTTCTTTGCTTCGATGATAGCGGTTCTCTTCCCATCCCAAGATTCGGGAAGTGAATAGAGTAGCTTCCGGACGAGCTTGTCTTCCGGTGTGATCTCTCCATATCCCTTTAGACCGTTGACAATTGTGGAGAATCGATCAAACATCTTTGATACCGTCTCATCGGGCTCCATCTTGAAGTTTTCATAACTAAGATTGAGAAGTCCAATCTTAGTTTCTTTGACATCATTGGTGCCTTCATAAGTGGTTTCAAGAGTGTCCCACACTTCTTTGGCACTCTCAATGGATGAGACCTTTGAGTAGATGTCCGGACCGAAAGCGCAAAATAACATGTGGAGAGCTTTATCATTGACTTGAATCTTTTTCCTCTCCTCTTCACTCATTTCGGCTTTCTTCTTCAACACCATCTTGCCTTCACCATCTTGCTTCCATGGAATGTATGGCCCATCTTCAATGACATCCCATACAAGATAGTCACTAGACTTGATGAATAGCCTCATTTTATTCTTCCAAAAAGAATAGTTGTCACCATTGAAGAACGGAGGCTTTGTGGTCGATTGTGACTCGTACATGTCGGAACCGGAGGTTGAAGCCATCTCTTGATATTTTGATGATCACACTCTTCCAAGGATCTCCTCTTGTGGTTGTTAATCCTCAAAGAGTTAAGCTCTGATACCAATTGTTGAGTGGATCGAAAGATCGATATTTACCAAGAGGGGGTGAATTGGAAATTTAAAGGATTTTGGTGGAAATTGGCAAATTAAAAATTGATAAACAAGGGATTTAGAGTGGTTCAAGTTCCAAATGAACTCTACATCCACTACCTTAGTCTCACTAAGGATTTGCAACAATTTCACTAAATTGATCTTCCCCTTTTCTAGGACAAGGAGGCAACCCTTTACAATTTCGGTTGATTTTTCTACCCAAAAATCAACCCAACCCTCACACAAGAGAACAAAGAAATTTGTAGGCTAATTAGGTATCTCTCAATACAAATGATAGCCCCAATACAAGCACTCAACCCAATTTTACAAAGTATGAATGAAGAACACAAATTGGGATTTTACACAAAGTGGGATTTTTGTTCAAATGCTTGAATTTGATGTTTGGATGTTTGCTTTAGGATCAATAGTTGTTGCTGATGCTTTTGGATGTCTCTTTTATACCTTCTCATTGATTTCTAGCCGTTTGGGTGGTTGGGAACATAAATGGAGCTGTTGGAACCCTCTCTTGCCACCATAAATGCAGTCTGCACCAACCCGTTTCGGAACACGGGGTACCTGTTTCGGAACGGACTAAAATAGAAAGAGCCGTTGGGGTGAATTTAAGAGCCCGTTTCAAAACGCCTTAAGGCCGTTTCGGAATGATTTTGCCACTGTCAAGGGTCGTTTCGGAACGGTCTTAGCCCGTTTCGAAACGCCTTAACGGCTTTCAAAAAATCAGTTAAAAACACATAACGGTCATATTTTTGAATTTATCTTAAGCCTGTTTCGAAACGTCTTGGATCCGTTTCGAAACGAAAATGCAACTGTCAAGGGTCGTTTTGGAACGGCCTTGATCCGTTTCGAAACACCCCTTTTATATTTAAAAATTCAACTTATATTTGAACCGTTGAAGCCTTTTGAAATCAAATATGAAGAACAGTTTCGAAACGAGTGCTACCGTTTCGAAACGAGTTAAAGTGTTTCGATACGCGTTTCGGAACGATGGTCGACAGTGATGAAAACGTTTCGAAACGCCTGAGGGCCGTTTCGGAACGGGGTCTTGAAAATCACTGTTTTTGGCTTGAAACACTTAGAAAAAAATATGTGAAAGGCTTGTTTTTAACTTGGATATGATATTAAAACTATATGGGGATATTTTGAGGACTTAAAATTCGTTTTGACTTTTTCAAATTAGTCCTTAGGTTTTTAGTTATATCAAAATTAAAATATTTGTTTCACACAAAGAAAGACACTTGAAGAAGGAAGGGTTCACATCCTCCATTGTGTTCAAGTGTGGTAAAAATCTAGTTGTTTTATTTGTTTAATTTGATTTATTTCTTATTTCTTATTTCAACTAGATTATGACATATGTTGGACTAACATTTTTTACGATGCTTTGAGTAAGGGGGAGTCATTTTAAAACCAAAATTCTAAATTTTTGTCATATTTTCAAACCTCCTAAGTTATTTTGAACTTAATGTATTTTGAATTCTTTTTTATATAACAAAAAGAGGAGAGTTTGGTTTGAAAAATTGAATTTTCAATTGAGTAAAGGGGAGCTTTAATTGATTTTGTATCTTAATTCTCTTATTCAAAATTTATTTCACGAAGGGGGAGAAATCCCAAACAATTTTTTAAGTTGGTTTTATTATATCAAAAATGGGGAGATTGTTGAACTAAGTGTTTTGATATAATAGTTGAAAAATGTTTTGGACAAATTTGAAAAGAATTTAAAATTTGTCTTTAAGTCCAAACAACTTGAAAATATGTTTAAGGTATTTAAAATGGTTTTTGGAAAAGTTTTTAATGATTTAAATTAGCCAAACTTGACTTTTTAGCAAGCCCATACTGACACGGTGTACCCCGTATCGATACACTTTTGCCCAGGTTTTGATTTTGCCAAAACTCGTGTTGATACATGCTTTGTCATATCGATACGGATATAGATCGTTTCGATACGCCCCTTAAGCGTATCGATTCCTGTTTTAATGTCCCCAACGACTATTTCCCAACGATCTTTTAAATGACATACCATATCGATACGCCCTCAAGCGTATCGATACGATTAGGGTGGCAAGAGTCCAGCGGCTAGTTTCTGAAAAAGAGCGTACCGATACAGGTCCTCGCGTATCGATATGGTAGGCTCCAAAACTTCATTTAATATGGGAAATCAAGTCTTCAACGACTCCAATTCAACCCCAACGGCTAGTAACGACTACAAACTCATTAAGAAGTATAAAAATGACCTTCAAGCATCTAGCAATGGTTAATGCTTCAATTGTAATACAACATATGATCAAAATGTGTCTTAGTGGGATGAATCAATAGTGGATTGATTGGAAATCCTTAGTGGGAAGCTAATGTAGTGGATGTAGACATTGGTTAGAAGGTTGAACCACTATAAATCATCTTGTCTTTATCTTTTTTAGCTTCCACGCCTCTATCACCCAAATTTCCACTTCTCCACCACTTGGCGAGCAAGAACGGTTGAAAGAATCGCGCACCTAAAAACCCAACAAATATATAATTAACATGGACCAAATTTATAATTATACAAAATTTTAATAACAGCCACGTCACACTACCGTTAGATTTTAATGGCCGGTGGTCAAAATATGTCTAATTAAATAGTTTAATGGTCAAATTTTGAATTTTTATAGTTTGGTGGTCAAAACAGGTTAGATCCAATAGTTGGGTGGTCACCTAGATATTTTACCATATATTTTATACATTGTACAAGCATAACATACACATTTGAGCGACGTCAAACAATTTTTTGAGCTAAAACTAGAAGTTTTATTATTAGAAATTTAATAAGTTAAATTTGTTAATTAGAATGTTTAGTGAATAAGGGTTTGTAAGAGCGGATTGGATGAAACCTCTTCATTTAAAAATGCTACGAATAAGAGTTTTAGGTTTAGAGGTTTTAATATAAGAGTTATAAAGACTCTTTTACCCTTAACAATTAAAAAATTCAAAACTAACATATGCATCAAATATCATTTAAATTTAATAATTAATTAAATTATATTAAAAATAATTATAGAAATAGTAAAATAATATATAAAATCCTTAAAATATGCTTAATAATGTTATATTAAAAATTAGTTGTTATAATCTAATTAGTATTAATAGATAAAAAAATATTGATAATTAATAAATTATTCAAGCAAATATTGAATATAATCATATCATTATATGTCATTTTATTTGTTCAAATAATCAAATAGCTATGATGTAACACCTTGATTTTGAGTAGTAAAAAAAAGAGAAAAAAAAGGAAATGGTAGCCAAGGGGATTCTCCCTTGGCTGCATAAGCTTGTGTCTTAACTAACTAGGCTAAGATCTTTTCTATTATTATCATGCACCCACTTATTTTTAAGTGGTACCTGAAATGTCTGAACCAAATAAAATAATAAGATAATTCGAAATATCTCAACCACCCCTTTCTATTGAATTATGTGCCATTCTAGAAATGTTCAGATCCAAAATTAATGACTTTTTACATCCTCAAACCAAATCGGTAACCCATCTCTGATCTCCTACACCACTCTGTCGTGATCATCTTCGCCACCATTGTTTTGTCCACCGTCACGCCCTGATCTTAGGAAATGGTTCAAAAGGCTCTATAGAAACCCTTTGTTCTCCTCAATTTTCTATGATTTCAACGTCGTTTGAAGTTCGTTCGTTGCGTCGTCGCCATAAGTGAGTTCCTCGGGCCGAGTCGAGCTAAACCTAGGTTGTAGCTCTCATTTCTGACGCCGACAAGGGACCTATCGAAGCTACGCTCTTTCCCGGTGGCTCTTTCTCTGCTTTGGGTAAGTTTGGTATGTTTCCGACCAAATTTTGGGTTTTAAAGTTAAGGATGTGTTGTGGTTGTTGAAATCTGGAAAAAAATGGCATTTGGGTGTTTTTCGGCCGTCTAGGGACGCGCGTGGAACACATGCACCGTCCAAGGCGATTTTCAGCCGCCTTGGCTGGTGGCCCAGATGAACCGACCTTAAACCGGTCTTTTCTTGAACCCAACCGAGCTAAACCGTCTCGAATCGTTTTGGAAAGCCGATCCAACCCGAATAGGCCGACCCAGATCTGCCCGACCCGACCGAGGCTGAACCCGACCCGACCCGAACCGAGTCAATTCAGTTAACCTTGACCGTTGACTAAAAAGGTATTTTTTTTCGAAAATCGCTATTCTATATTTTTCGACGTCCTGAGTCCGTTTTTGAAGTCTGTTTTGTGAAATTCTAACTCGAAAGCCTCCGAAGTAAACGTTGAACTCGAACATGCAAATGTACTAAGTTAATTTATTTAAGAGAAGTTGTTGAATGAAGGATTTGACACTTGGTATTATTTATTTAAAGGTACTAGAGACTCTCTCGATTGCGCATCTACTCAGCCTAGCTCCTCTTGTTACGTTCGATCGCGTGATCCCGTGGTGACTCGTATGTATCAGTACATTGTGAATTATCATATTGAAGAATTTCACCCGTTTAAAAACTTTTGTATATTAGGTTCTAGCACTGCATCGGAGCGTCACACTAGTGCTCAGTAGACCATCTGATCGACCAACCCGATCTTTTGAGGTGTGTTCCTTATATGTTATATAAACGTTTTAAATGTTTTGTTTGAACTAATCATGTGCACATGACTAATATTCTCTAATTTTGTGGAAACATAACATGTTTTATGATTTTAAGCATGATCACTTTATCTGTCTGATTTATGTTTGAATACCTGATTGAATATTATGCTCTCTAGTTATTTTTTACTGAAAATAATTGATTGTTTTATATTTACTGTTATTACTACCACAACTAATTACCGTAATCACTGCCACTACTGAATAATGTAATTATTGTCTAAACTATTATCGGGGTACTTTGGATAGAGTATGAAGTTACCGTAGATTCAACCCTAATTTATCTGGTAATCCGTACTGTTTCAGGTTCCTATGCTTCGGCTAGGGTAATTCCTACTGTATCAGATTTCTATGCTTCAGTTAGGGTCATTCCTACAGGACCTAAGGTATCCCCTTAGGATGGTACCTACGCCCACTGAGCCTGGGTTAATGCCTTTATAGATTAAGTTCTAGAGAATTATACACTGAGGTTTAGTTGGAGGGTAGCTAGGTTTTACATAAAAACTTTGGTTGCCCTTATAGCATAATTTTTTGAAATGAATTATACATGTTTGAACTAATTAAATGTTTTATATTGCACTTAATAGAACACACTAAGCTCCCTAGCTCACTCCCCCAATTCTTCTCCCTTTTAGAAGTTTTAGATATGCTACCTTATACCTGACATCCGGAGGATCGAAACATTATGTACTCTACTAGTTTGTAATGTCTCCACCCACCATTTTGTTCTTTCAAGGTGACATGTGCCTGGAGGTGGCAATCGGGTCGTTCGGGTTCAGTTCGTTTCGGGTCTAATTCAGGTATGTAATGAGTCATATCTGGTTTGGGTATTGGATCGGGTCAAAATCGGATGGGTTGTTTTCGGGTCGGGTCAATATCGGATCGGTCGCTTTCGGTTCGGGTCAACATTTGAATTTTTGGGTCAATTCGGTTTGAGTTGGGTTTAGGGTTTGAGGTTTAGTATTTATGGTTTAGTTTAGAGTTTTTGGTGTATGAGATTAATTCTGATTCAACTTGTTAATCTATGCCTTTGAATTTGATTAAATATTTAAATCAAAGCTTTATGTATTCATATAAAAAATTTATGTATAATTATATTAAATCAAAGTTAATAATAATAATAATAATAATAATGTCTAAAATAATTAATTTATTAAACTTATGATCTAATTGAACTAACTAAAATCTAGAAGCATAAATCACAGACATAATTAAAATAATTCTAAAACTAAATGTGAAATTTTAATTAAATTAATCTAAACTGAAACTCAATTAAATTAAGAAAAAGAAAAAAAAGAAAGACAATTGGTAAAAATAGAGAGGGAGAAGACAAAACTTTGGAGGAAAATAAGCCACCTATTTTTTAAACTAGATTGAAAAAAAAGAAAAATAAAAAGATAATTGGTAAAAATAGAGAGAGAAAAGACAAAATTTTGGAGGGAAATAAGCCACCAATTATTTAAGCTAGAAATTAATTACTTTTTAGGTCATGTTGCATTTAAAATGTTACATTTTAGTACTAATATTTAACTTTAAGTTTTAGTTTAGTTTAATTTAATTTAGTCACAAGTATCCCCCGGTTTAGACTTCGGATATAGAAACTCCCTCCCCGTAGTGATATTTAGTTTCTAGAAATTTACTTTTAGTCAAAATTAACTAATATTTGTAATTTAGTCTATTAATTTAATATAATGATATCTTTACTCATTTTAATTTCTAAGATTTAATTTTTAGCCAAAATTGATCCCTATTTATTTATATGGTATAGTTATGAAATTGATCATTGAACTCTCAATTTTCTCCACTTCCAAATTGTCAATTTAGTCCACAATTTCAGTTTTATGCTACATTTTATGGTGAAATTATAAAATGGTCACCAAGCTCTCAAATTTCTCTACTTTCAAATTGTCAAGATGATCTCTAATTCCAATTTTAGCTATATTTTATGGTAAGATTGTAAAATTGTCTCTAAATTTAGTTTATGGTTTAGGCCTTAGTGTTAATGGTTTATGGTTATTGATTTTAGATTAATTTCTATGGCCTAAAGGTTAACAATTTAGGTTTTTAGGGCTTAGTGTTAATTATTTAGGGTTTATGGTTTAGTTTAAGGTTATTGGTTCATGAGATTAATTTCTATGGCTTAAGGTTTATTGTTTAGGATTTATGGCTTAAGATTAAATATTGGGAGAGGAAATAATACATTAAAATTTTAAATTTAAAAATTAGTAGGGACAAAAGTTTTATTTAATTAATATTTAAACGTAAAATGACATAAAATGTTATTATACCACAACTTTGACAAGAGCAACGGTCTTTTCCATGGTATAATACAAAAAATAATAAAACATACTTCATTTTATTATTTATTATATTGTTAAAAATAAATAATATTAAAAATAAATTATTCATTTATTTCACCTTAATTTTCGGGTTAAAATCGGGTCGATATTCGGTTCAGCTTTCCATTCGGGTAGTATTTGGTTCGGGTCAAATCGATTCGGGTTCATTCGATTCGGGTCTATTCAGTTTGGGTCTATTTCGGTTCAACAAAAAATTTCGGTTCGGTTTCGGTTCTGTTCGGTTTGTTTCGAGTTTCAGGTCAACTTCGGATCATCATGTTCGGGTGAAAATCAGGTCTCGATTTGGGTAATTCGGTTCGGGTCTCGGGTCAAGTTTTACAGGTCTACATGTGCCTATATTTTGGGATGTATGGTATTATGTTATGAGTATTTTGCTACACTACTTGATATTACTCATTTTGTAACTATCATCTAATATGTTTATATAAATGATCTCATCATCCTACATCGAATTATGCAAATAAATTTTCAGATTAGATACTTGAATTTTGACATGTTTTCTACTTGGATTTTAAAGTTGAGATGTGCTCTGTTAGACATGGTCATTTCGCATAGGCCAGTCTAGGGGGTTACATATAACTTATCAGTTAATTTTATCAAACACTTTTATATAATCAATTAATGTAATCAACTAGCCAAATGAGCTAATACAATCAACTAATGTATTCCGCTAATTGCCAAGCATGGCCATATACAAACCTTTGATAAATAATTGTATACATATTTACAAATTAAGATAGGCATAAAGCAAAAAAATGTCCATAACGTTTGACTAAATAGTCATTTTGATATTTATTATTTTTTTAACAAATTTAACTCTCAATGTTTCATTTTGGTCAAAATGACCCCTTTGTAGATGAAAATTGTTAGTCAACTAACGGTAAATGACGTGACAAATCTACATGACAATGCACGCTGGTACGATAATATCACACGTACAAAGATATTGACTTAAAAGAATGTCACATCAATTAAAAAATAAATTTATAAAATTAGATAAAATATAAAATTATTTTTTCTGATAAAATGTTTGTAAGTCAAGTCTTTTCAAACTATTTATCCTTAGTTGACTAACATTTTTGTCTATAAATAAATTATTTTGACCCAAACTAAAATGTTAATGATTAAATTGTTTTAAAAAATAACAACTAAAATGATCATTCACGAGAGATATTTTTGGTATTAAGCCATTAAAATAAAGGGAAAACTACACCAGTGATCCCTAAACTATTATCGTTTTCCTATTTTGGTTCTTAAACTATGTTTTTCGGCAAAATCGTCCCTTCTGTTACATAGTTCGTCTGTTTTGGTCCCCGACGTTAAATAGCTAACGGTTTTGCTGACGTGACATTTTTTTAAATATTTTTTAATAATTTCTCTCTCCTCTTAAAAAAATGCCACGTCAGCAAAATCGTTAGCTATTTAACGCCAGGGACTAAAACAGGAGAACTATGTAACAGAAGGGACAATTTTGCCGAAAAACATAGTTTGAAGACCAAAATAAGAAAACAGTAATAGTTTGGGGACCACCGATGTAGTTTTCCCTAAAATAAAAGTACAAGTTGTTAATTAAATGCACAAACTCTTTACACAATAAAACATCCCTTTGTTTTATGGTCTGTTTCTCCCACTCTCTTTTTATTATATTAGCTTTGTAGCCCTTTTCCAAGAAAACTGCACTTGCTCTTGTCTCTCTACTCTTCACCCTTCTCTCTCTCTCTCTCTCTCTCTCAATTTTCTCCCTTTATCAATCCATCTTTCGGTTCCTTACTTATTCCTTTCTTTCTTTTTTATACCATCTTTGTTTTTACTCCCCCCTCTTTTTTGCAATTAAACAAAGGGACTAAAATAGCAAACGATGACCGGGGGAATTCAGGAAGGTGATCAAAGCGTGAGCCTTGATCTTCTTAAGCAGAAAATGGCCATCTTTGCCAAGGAAAGGGACTGGGATCAGTTCCACAGCCCAAGGAATCTCCTTTTGGCCCTGGTATGTTTCTTAAACAAAGCTTCATGATGAAGGTTAGCTTGTTCTTGTCTAAATCACAAAACATGGTTTTGCACCTCTGCAAGTCGCCCTTTTTTCTGTTACTTTCCTTGATTTCCAAGTTAGGGTTTTAAATGTGATGATTCATGTAGGTGGGAGAAGTGGGAGAATTGTCGGAGATATTCCAGTGGAAAGGGGAGGTGCCAAAAGGGTTGCCTGATTGGAAAGAAGAAGAAAAAGTTCACCTGGGTGAAGAACTCTCCGATGTTCTACTCTACCTCGTACGGCTGTCTGATATCTGTGGCATTGATCTGGGGAAAGCTGCTTTGCGCAAAGCTGAACTGAATGCTATCAAGTACCCGGCTTCCAACAACAACTCCAGCGCCAACAATGGCATTACAGAGAGTGGTTCATCATTACCTATTTGAATGTTTTTAGATCATAGGTGGGGTGGTGGGCTGCTTTAGGTGCATGTATTTCCCATAGATTTTTGTTACTGTTTTCAGCAGCTGAATCCAATCCTTTCTGACAGATAATATATTAAAAAAGAGGGTTCGCCTTTTAGCGTATCTTTTGTTTTGGCCTACTGTATTTCCGAATAGCTGAATCCAATCTTAAACCACTCACTCTGAATCAAACAAACAGGGGGTCAGTGTGAAACTGAGAGCCTTGCTTCCCTTTATCAAACTTTTTATCCCATCTAACATTCAGATTTCAGACCACTATGGCGACCCGCACTAGACCTGTGGACTGTGTTTTATCCTAAAATGTCAAATCAATTGCTGCACCTGCATAAATACAATGCGCTCCTCGTCGCCATTAAATTACTCATGGGAATATGGATGATTGCATCTATGAGCCATTTGCTAGCAGTCTAGCACCTCAAAGCTTAGGAATGGAGTTTTCTTTCCTCCCATTACATGATGAATTGAACTACAAGAAAATGACCCAATCAGAGGTCAACCGTGAATCCGAGTTTGTAAATGAAGATATGGAGATTCGAATTCAAAAATAAGCTTTAATTATGAAAAGTGAAAGATGAACAAAAATGATATTAAAGAATAATAAGTGCATAATTGGATTCCTTGATGATTGGTACCTCTCACCAACTTTCACTTTGAACTCATTTGAAGCCTTGATCAAGCACCCCCCATCTCTTCTAATCATGACTACCGCAACCCTCATTTTAAAAGGGGAATGAAACCCTTTCTTAATGAGTTTTTTTAATCAATTTTATCATCAAGCTTTGAGCGTCATGACTAGAATAATGAACGGCCATAATGACCGTCATGATTAAATCAAACCCTGCTCTATCATTACACTCACTATATAAGAAACCGGGTTGCGAATTGACCGAAACACTTAGCAATCAGCATTAGCACCAATACCAACCGGTCTTCTTTTCTCAAGGATGCTGAAAAAAGGTTCTATGACCATATCGATGTTTCCAAACTCGACACTGTTGGTGTCATGGTGCCGGGGACGGAGGCGTCTGAAGAGGAGACGGGGAAGCACCATACGGCTCGGGAATAAGGCTAAACGTCGAGGGATCTGGTTAGGGTCACGTCCGGTGGTTCAATGGAGTGTCATGGTTGGTCCTCTGAAAATGCTGAAGAAGATCATCTCGGAGATGACGGTCAAGGAAAAGTTCATAGAGGCTTATTATATGTACTTGCCCTTCTTACGCCCCCAATTGTTTCCCATGTGTTGATATATAATTTGGTTCTTCTTCTCCTTTCTTCTGTTAATAATGTACTTAATCAGGTACATAACCAGCTGTTCTTGAACGTCCATTATGTTGCACAGATTCAGATATGTATGCAATATGATTTCGAAACATATTAGAAATCTGTATCTGAATTTTTATAGAGAACCATTTAATTCGGCATTAGACTTCTGGGAATCTTGAAAAAGTTCGAAAACAAACGATTTCAGTTTCCTCTTTTACCATACAGTTCGATGACTAAGCAAAGCATTTTTTTATTCTATATTTTCGGTTCATTACTGGCAAAAACAACTTAAATCCAAGTTCAATAATGCATTGTAATTTTCATTTGTCGTATTATAAAATTAGTACTTAAATTTGATAACTTTTATCAAATTAATATTTGATTTTCTTTATTTCAAATTGTTACTTAAATTTGAAAAGAAATTCTCTAAATTAGTATATATATGTGAAAATGATAAAGTCACGAAGTACCACAAGTCGGTACTTCTCTTAACAGATAAAATTCGCCACTTATAATATACTTAAAAGATTAACGCTTAATTATTATTATTTTCTAATTTTTATTTGGCTGGCGACGACACTAATTCTAGTGTTGATCGTCGACCGTTGATTTCCTTTTGTTTTGTTGTTGCTTGACTATATCATATCTTTGATTTTTTTTTTAGTTTTTAATAACTATAACTTTACTTTTATGACGTATTTTTTATGTCTTTCGCTCATTTATTTATTTTCCAACTGTTTAGTCGTTCTTTTCATCTTATGTTTTTTTAGAGGTGGATTTGTTGAATTCGGGGGTGATAAAGATAATGCTTATTTGTTATCTTGTTGATCTTTCATGCTTTGGACCCTCGGACTAGATTTAGATACGTGTTCACAATCATTGTTTCTTGTTCGCGATTGAGTTGTGGTAATGACCGTTTTGACAACATGTCATACAAGTTTAATGCATTTTTTTAATGTTAGTGTTAATGGCTTTAGCCTTCAATCGGCGATTTTTGATTGTCTGTATCTATTTTTTGTTCGAGCCTTTTGGTTGAATTTTTAACCTTTTCATTATATGACCCTTGTATGATTTTAACTGGCTAGTTTTTATTTGGCTTAACTACAAAATAGGTGCCTAAACTTCGCCTCTTTTTTTTGCAATAGGTACCTAAGGTATTTTTTTGATGAAATAGGTATCTTACGTTTCATTTTAGCTTGTTTTAAAGTCAATTTGTCAAAAAAATAATCACTCACTTATAGCTTGACACGTGACTTTTGTTTTTTTTTTTAAAAAAATAAATTAAAAAGAAAATAAATTATAAAAATCCCGAAATTCGCAGAGATCACAAAATAGTCTCGAATCACTAAAACGCCAAAATCTTAAACCTATCGTTAGTACCCAACGAAAGGCATGTCAATCGGACGTCGAACTACGAACGTAAAAGACTCCAACCATTTGACATCTGATTAACACACCTTTCACCAATTACCTATTGTAAGTGGTTGGAGAAAATAGGTGGGAGACTTTGGCGACGGCGGCGGTAGGGTCTGGCAAGGATCTCGACACAACAATGTCGTCAATTATGAAATTTTTGAATTTTAAGAAATTGAGTTTTTTTAAAGATTTTAAGAAGTTTTAGATTTTTAAAAATATTATTTCCTTTTTTTCTCCAATTTTTTGAAAAAATAAAATAAAAAATATGTGTCAAATTCTAGTTGGGTGATCAAAATTTTAAAATATATTATCTTAAAATAGTAACGAAATAAAACTTTAGACACATATTTCAGATAAAAAAAATAACACCTATTTTAACTAAAAAAATACTTTAGACACATTGTGAAAATAATAGATTTTGAACCCTATTTTATAGATAACCCGTTTTTTTATTTTAATAGTTGTATAAAAATGTCACCATTGGCTTTTATAAAAACGATAAAATATTAGGAGTATAAAATATTTTGATTTTATCATAATTTTATGTTTTTACTACCTCGCATTCTTTCCTTTTACATTGAATTTTAGACTGCAGCGAACGTTCATAGAATTAATGGGTCATCATCTCGCTAAAATTATAAAAAAATTAAAATATTTTACGGTAAAATTGTTCATTAATTCTAAAAATATATATAATTTATTGTTAATTCAAAAAAATTTAAATAATTATCTCAATAAATAATATTAAATTTCGTCACTAACTTTAAATTAAAATACTAAAGAACAATTTTAATATCTACTTAAAAAGTGTAGTTCATATTCTAAACTTTCATACATAAAAATATTTATAATTTATGATTTTTAAAAAAAAGGTAAATTTTAGATGTCATAATGCCTAAATTTACCCCTAACGTTTGGTAGTTTTGTCACTTTATCCCTTTATTTTTTTCAAACTATTTTATCATTAACGTTTCATTTTTAGCAAAAGTACCCTTCCGTTAACTAGAACTGTTAGTTAACTGACGGTCCAAGTTCTTTAGTCAACATTGATCCTTGTGCTTGTTCTAGACTAAAAAAATAGCAATGTTAATTTTATAAACATAAGGGTTTAGGTCAATTTAAATGTACTTACGTAGAAAGTTTGTTCTCTAGTGTTTAAATTTGTGTAAAGGCTAAGTCTTTTTTTTCAGTTCTTTCTTGGTCTATCAACCACAATATTAACCTTCTCATTGTCTTTATGTGACTTAGATCTTTGCACATGTGAAAATTTTGCAGTTTCATTGTTTCCCTACAAAATAAATTTTAAAAAGTTTATTAGTATACATTGACCAATATTATATGATAAAAGTAAACAAAGTATAAAGACTTTCACATGATATTTGGTTGTTTTAGGTTGTATACAGGGACAAAGCTAGGATTTGAAGTTTGGGGGGGCAAAACATAAATTTTGAAAGGTGAGGGGGTAAATTCACAATTATCCCAATTTTTTCAGAAAAAAATATAAGGAATGAAAGGATAAAAAAAATTCTCCCTACCGGGGGGCCACAACCCCTCCCATTAGAGCTGTGGCTCCGTCCCTGGTTGTATGCATGACCGTTTGTTATGGCCTTCACCACAATTCTTACGAGTCATAATAAGGCCAATGCTACTAATATGTCCGTGCTTAAATTGTTTTGGTTCATCTTTTCCTTTTTTTTTTGGCCTGGAAGACATTTTTTTTCAACATGAGAAAAAATAATTTGAATTTCAAATTTCTTCCAATCTTAACACCTATTTATAGGTTGTAAAGCATATTGTTACAAGGCCATCACCCTCTTCTCAAAAGATATTTCTGATAGGATGTGCAGTGCCATCGTTTATATATCTCAAGACTTCCTTTTTTCTTTCCAATGTGGGATTACTGACCATGCCTCTTCTCAGACGTGACATTCTCCTCGATTCAACCTTGTGACACCCTCGTTACGAGTAGGGATGGGTACGGAACCCGGACCCGACGGGTTTCGACCCGACCCGGCCCGATCGGGTCGGGTATTTTTATGAAAAAATCGGGTTCGGGTCGGGTTTTTGTGTAGGGTGAGATCGGGTCGGGTCGGGTTCGGGTTTTAGGGTGAAAAAATCCTACCCTACCCGACCCGGGACTAATAGTGTAATTTTCCCCTAAATTTTTTAGGGATATTTGCAATAATACCCCTTTTTATATATTTTTTATAATTAGGTCCTAAAATTGATTTTTTATTTACAATTTAGTCCTTAAATTTATTATTTTTTTACAATTAAGTCTTTTAAAATTATTTTTTTTTACAATTTAGTCCCTAAAATTGATTTTTTTATATAGGTCGGATCGGGTTTAAGGTATTTATTTTTGGGTCGGGTCGGGTCGGGTTTTTTAAAAGATATGGTCGGGTCGGGTTGGGTTCGAGTTTAGGGTTAATATTTTCGGGTCGGGTTCGGGTGGGCCAAAAACCCAGCCCGACCCGTGCCCATCTCTAGTCACGAGCTTCCGCTCTCGTGATTGGCCAATTATCACGGTTGTCCACCTTGCCTACCTTGCTCACGGGCGCTCGGCGTGAAATCAAGAAGTCAAAGGGTTGCTTTGATATAACTTCTCACGGGGCCATTACACTCTTCCCAAAAGACATGTATGATAGGATGTGCAATGCCAACGTTTATATATCTCAAGACTTCCCTTTTTTCTTTCTGATGTGGGATTAATGACCCTGCCTCTTCTCAGACGTGACAAAATGCTTATGCTTGAATATATATGTCTTGTAGAACTAAATATTTTGATATAATAATTGAAAATGTTATGGACTAAATTGAAAAGAATTTAAAATATGCTTTTAGTTAAAACAACTTGAAAATATGTTTAACGATTTTTACAAGGCTTTGAAATAATTTAAAGTGTATTTAAAGAAGTCAAAACCAAGTTTCTAATGTAACCATACAGATACGGTAGACCACATATCGATACCCTTTAGGGTTTTAACCACAGTGAAATTCCAGTAGCCAAAACTCGTACTGATACGCTTTGTCAGTATCGATACGGTGTGATTTAAATACCCAATGGCTAGTTTACGTACTGATACGGTTGTATCGCGTACCGATACACTCAACTACCCCAACGGTCAAATTCCCAATGGTCTTTTAAATTGATGGACTGTATCGATACACTTACATGTGTATCGATACGCATCATCCGGAAGTGCTCAACGGCTAATTCCTTATTGGGACCATATCGATACGAACTTAAGAGTATCGATATGCTAAGCTACATAACTACATTTATAGTGGGAAATAAAAGCTTCAACGGCTCCAATTTAACCCCAACGGTCTACAACGGCTATGAACTCAATTAGGAGTATAAAAGGGACCTCCAAGCATCAAGGAAAGACTAATTCTTCAATTGTCAACAACATTATGATGAAGAAATTGTCTTAGAGCTTAAATGTACATTTCTTGTAATAGACAACACTTGTGAGCCAAAATTGTCAAATTTGCTCAAATGTTTAGGGTTGAGTGAGTGAGCTTAAGAGTGCAAACACACTCATATTAAGGGAATTCTTGTTTGTTAGAATTCTTTGTTTTGAGAGTGTTCCCAAAGATCGGGTTGTGAGCTTTGGATGCTAGATCACGTGTTGTGACTCTAGGTTGTAACGGTTGCCTCCTTAGCCTAGAAAAGGGGAAGAATTCTTAGTGAATTGGTTGAAATCCTTAGTGGGAAAGCTAATGTAGTGGATGTAGGCTTTGGTTAGAAAGTCGAACCACTCTAAATCATCGTGCTATTTATTTTTTGCTTCCACCATTAATCACCCAAATAATCCAACTTTTAAGGAGCTCGATTCCTTCAACTGATCTTGCTCACTAAGTGGTGGAGAAGTGGAATTTTTGGTGGATGTGGTGTGGAAGCTAAAAGATAAATGACACAAGGATTTTAGAGTGGTTCAACCTTCTAACCAAGGTCTACATTCACTACCTTAGCTTCCCACTAAGGATTTCCAATCAATCCACTATTGATTCGTCCCCTTTTCTAGGCTTAGGAGGAAACCCTTATACACCGATCAAGCTTTCTACCCAAAGCATTGATCAAACCCTCTTTACAAAGAGAAAAGATAAGCAAACTTAAATCCCTCTAATAGGTGATTGTTTGCACAAATAAGCTCTCACTCAAAACCTAAAACACTTGAGCAAATTTGACAATTTTGTCTCACTAGTGTTTGTCTATACAAAGAAATGACAATTTAAGTACAAAGACAATTCTTGATCATTTGTTGATTGACAATTGAAGCATTAACCATATCTTGATGCTTGGAGGTCCCTTTTATACTCCTTAATGAGTTTGTAGCCGTTACTAGCCGTTGGGGTTGAATTGGAGCCTTTGGAAACATAATTTCCCACCATAAATGTTGTTATGCTGCTAATCGTATCGAAACGCTTGAACTCGTTTCGATACGCTCTTCAAGTAGAAAGAGTCGTTGCAGTCTGATGCAACACCCGTATCGAAACGCTCTTGGCCGTTTTGTAACACCCGTATCGAAACGCCTTTCACCGTATCGAAACGACCTGCATTTAAATGTTAGTTTGGAAATAGTCGTTGGAGGTTTATGATCGTTGTGGTCGATGCCACATAGGCGTATCGAAACGACATAGCCTGTATCGAACGCTAGGCAAAAAACCTCTTCCAGAAAGGACCCGTTTCGAAACCTGTATCGAAACGTTTTGACACTGGAAGACCCCGTATCGAAACACCTAGAGGTGTTTCGAAACGCCTGGAAGGTTTTGTTTAGTTTGACTTTGAAAAACATGTAAAACCCTTTAAAAACATCCCCTAAACATTATAAAAAAAACTAGAAACTAGAAACTTAAAATGAAAAAAAAGAGAGGGAAAAACTACAGAACGTAGTCCTAAACCGAAACTAGAAACTCATTCCTATTTTACTATTTACTTATTTATTCACAAATAAAGGAAATAAAATTAAAGTAAATAAATAAATTAGAAAAAGAAAAGGAGAGACATTCACATGCCCCAACACTGTAATTGATCTCTAACAAAAGTGTGTTTCTCTCTTTGGTTGATGTTTTGCTTGAATTATTCTCCATACAATCATTTATTTATTTTTTCTAAAAATAAAAGAGCCTTTATAGTTAACCATGAACTAATCAAGAAAATGTCAACAACTACAATTATAATCCATTTTAAACACCATATATAGATTCTATAGAATCACCATAAAGATGTCAATAAGCATTTGTCCAAGAAAATACTCGTATAGAAGACTGCACTTTTTTTTCCTTCTGGAATCAGAAAACAAAGTCATGAATACATATTCTTCTAAGTTAACCATGAACTAACCCTTCTAAAATGAATAAGGACTGCCCCAAGCGCACGAGCAGCTATCAAACTAGATGTTGCATTAAAAGTAAGAGGAATATTCACAACAAGAATATTTAAGAACAATTAAACGACAATAATTGGTAGAAATTAAAAATCAATAAGATAACTTCAGAAGACATGGTGAAATTCACGATGCAGACACTAAGTAACTCTTCAAATTATCTTAATTCCCAAAAAGATATGATTACTCTTTAGTCTTCAAATCATCTTAATTCCCAAAAAGAAAAAAAACCAACGAACCTGGTGATGGACTGGTGAGTTACTGAAGCCGCCGCTGTTAGTTGATGTTTGGCCACCGGTGGAAGATACAAGATTGTCGTGATTTTTTTTAGAAAAAGTAAGAAAGGGGGAAAATTAGATGACTAGGGTTTTGGAATTTGAATGCTGCCTCTGTAAGAAAGGGGGAAATTTTGATGGCTAGGGGGGGGGGGGGGGGAAAGTGAGAAAGGGGAAAAAGTGAGCATAAAATTCGTGCAAGGCTGCAGCCTGCACGTGAATTTTTTCATTTATTGCCTTTTATTTTTATTATTTATTTATTTTCACTTTATTTATAGTTTTATTATAAATTTCTTTTAGTGGATAATGTTTAATTTATTATTTTTAAAATGTGTCTAATTTATTTTAATTAATTGTTTTTAGTAAAAAATTTCCTAATTTAATTTATTTATATTCTTTTACTAAACACATTATATATATATATATATATTTCCGAGCTTGTTCACGAGCTTTACGAGCCGAACCTGAGTAAGCTCGGCTCGGCTCGTTAAAATTTCAAGCCGATCCCGAGCCCGAGTCGAGCTCACTCGAGTCGAGCTTTGACCGAGCCGAGCCCGAGTAGCTCGCGAGCCGGTTAGGCTCGTTATCACCCCTAAGTTTAAGTGCCACATTCCCTAGCCATATCAAGGACTGATCTAACGACCAAGATTGATCAGTAGTGAGACACGCGGATCACCGCTCGCGCGTGGCTGCCACGCGCCCGTCTTTCCAACTTCCAGCGAGCGTTTCGTCTTCTCCGGCATAGCTCAGACCATCCATCCTCGCCTTTTTTGCTCCCGCCGGCGTCGTTGTTGTCATTTGTAATCACCGAAAACAAAAAAAAAGCAAGGATTAGAACCGAATCAAAAAGATAGTTAATCCCTAAATTGAAGCCCTAGCTGTAAATCGGAACCAAATCAGAGGCAAAGTCAACCAAAATAGGAAGGATTAAATCCCTAAATCGAAGTTGTAGAAATAATCAAACAATCTGAATCAAAGAGGACACATTTTCAAGGGAAGAAATCGGGGATTTTTGCTTGGAAATCAAGCATTTTTGTAAATATATAAGCATTGTAATTCTATGTACACAACACAATCCATACACGATTTACACAAAAAATTCATACACAAAAGCATTCAGGTTAGCAAGCAATTGTGTTCAGCATTTCAGTGGAAATAAAAGAAAGCTTTCTCTAGTAACTTTTCTTTCTTTATTTTTTTATTCGAATTTAAATAAAGGTGAAAAGGTTTGTTTTTAGCTATGGATGGGCTGATGTCGAACTCCGATGACGGTTGCATGTCCTGTTGCTTGTCGAAATTTGGAAAATCGCCTTCGAAAATAGATTTGTTTTTTTTTTTGGCTTTCAGAAATTCGTTTTTTCTTTGATTTTTGCTTTAAATACGGACCCAATAGCCCGATCCGAATCTATTAACGACTCACGCCCTACTCTTACATGTCTTCTACCACGGCACCTCAGTTTTAAATACTTTTAATTTCGTCCCTTCTCTCTAAGTTTAACAATAAAATTTTTGATTTTTTTTTTATTTTGGTTACTTTTCTTGTTCTCATTCTTGCTTATTTATTTTTTTAAGAATGTTTATCCTCTTCCTCTTATTTAAATTATTTGTATTTACTAAATTTATTTAATTTAAGATTTTACTTATTTCCTTTAAATTCACTTATTCACCTTTACAATTATTAGATTTAGTTTTGAACCCTAGAAATAGATTCTTAAAAGCTTTGATTAGAGCCTTGCGTGAAATTTCCTTCATATAGTTAAGAATAAAATCCACTTAATTTTACTTGAACCTTTTGATAAATAAAATAAACGTAGACATTCTTTAAGATTGTTGATCGCCGATTAAGTTTTAATTAAAATAACAACACATTTAGTTGTTTTTGTTGTTTTGTTTAAAAAGTGAAAACTAACTAATCTAGTGTCTTAATGAACGGAAATGACGGGTTAGCGCTAGGATTGTTGGCGGTAATTGGAGTTCATTTTCTGGGTGATAAGGCCGCTAAAATAGATTTATATTCATAAACGGACAAATAAATCAAAATCTTTGTGAACTTGCAAATTCTAATTTTGAATTTTTTTTTGAAATCAATAAGTTACCAATTTTTTGGGTGTTGTGGGGGTGCTAATCTTTCCCCACCGTAACTGACCCCGAACCTATTTTCTGATTTTTCGTAGACCAAAAATATTATTTTAATAAATAAAATATTTTGTTAAATAACATTGGTTTTAAAAGTAATCCAATCACACTTTTTTAAAAATGATTAGTAGCGACTCTGTGTTTACGTTTCCAAAATGTCGGGCTCAAAAGGATTACGACTCTTGCCTCATATTCATAGTTATATAAATCAACAATTTTTTTAAAAGTTCCCAGCTAGCCTTGATGAGACCATATTTTTTGCTCTCATCCATGCAGTCAAATTAACATTAACATGAATCTCATATTGAAGTCTTATGCTAATCTCCTTGAGCTTCATTTTTAGGTGGCCTTTAATAGTTTCCTCAAAATGCTCTGCAATGACTTTGACAGTAACCATCTTATTTTTTAAACTAATTGGACAGTTGTGTTCATCTAAAAAAGGTCTTCACCTGCAAGCACTTTGTCATTTTCTTCTACTTGCAAAAAAAAATATGGACACTTGGCAGAGGCCGTGTATTTGGTTCTAATTCTATTAAGTTCGTTCTTAATCATTTTCAGCTCCCTTCTACTACATATCGATAAATTTTTGATGGAATTTTTCAATTGAGTTTCATTTTTAAACAACATTCCTAAAGAGGTATGAGGAGTCTTTGAATTTAGATTGTACAAAAAAAATCCACTTTTTTGCCTAGCACCATCTTCATGTTCTTCATCATCCAAAGTAATACTCAACCCTGCCAAACAACCAAAATACTCAACCCTGCCAACCATTACAGTTTAAACCCAAAGAAAAACATAGAGGGACCACTTCGAATATGTTATCTATTTTTGACATAAGGTATAAATACAAAGAAAAACCAAAAACGCACTACTACGTATACTAGGGTTTCAAGAAAACAACAACTATTTAGGCTCTCAAACAATAAAAATCAAATCGTAATCACTAACCCAAACCAGAATATTATAGGAAATAAACACTAACCTTCACGAAATTCGATCATCTTGGGATAATTATCAGAATAATTTTTTTTTCACTTTGTGTTTCGATGGAAAATGATATTCTCTAAAAAAAAAATTGATGTAGGGTTTCTAACACCAACCCATTCCCAAATTAATTGCGTTGTTTGTTTCATGATACGATTGAAATGAGAAGCATTTAGAAGAATTTTGACTGACAATATTAATATGGATGAGTCTACCACGTGCGATGAATATTGATGAACACCACTAACGATGAACACTATTATTTTTTAAAAAAAATTTAAAAATTTAAAGGACTAAAATTATAATTAAAATTATCTCTTAAAAAAATAAAAATCAAATTTAATAGTTATTTATAATATTTTTTAATAGGTTAGAATCAAATATACACAATTCTCCTAAACCCTAACAAAATTAATCTATTAAAAAAATAGAAATCAGTTTATAATTTTATAATAGATTAGAATCAAATATACTCAACTATCCTAAACATAAACCCTAACAAATTCAATCACTTCAACCGATGAAACAGTCCCTCAAAATTTTTTTGGTAAAGTACACAGACGATCACTGAACTTTGATGCAAAAAACAAAATGGTAACCAACCTTTCAAAAATCACGAAGTAGCAATTAAACTTTAGATTTTGAAACAAAATGGTAACTAGGGCATTAAACCCCGTTAACCCCTAACGGAAATTTGACGTGTATGCCACATCCCACCTAATTTTCCACATCCCCATAGTCCATTCTCCAAGTTAACTCCTTCCTCAACCTCTCCCACGGCGTTTGCACCGCCAACCCCATCAACGTACACCACTTCCTCGTTGCCAACTTCCAAAACTATGTCAAAGGCTCTCAATTCTGCGACCACCTCCTCGTTTGCACCACCAACGGAGAGTTGTCTTCTTTGCCTTCTTCTTCTTCTTCTTCCTCTTCAAAGGAAACACCGACAACATTGGTTATGGTACATACTCTTCCGTTGAATTTTTTTATAATTATTATTCTCTGTTTCACTCAGTTTTATTTTATACTTTTGGAGCTTGGTTCAGTTTCTGAAGCTTTGGTTCATGGTGGGTTTTTCTTTTTTTGGTTTGGTTTGATTTCTGCAGTGTGAAGTGTAGTTGAAGAATCAGGGCATAGTCAAAAGAAAAACACACTGAGTCCAAACTAAAAAAATGTATGGAGATTGTCAAGTCATGTCATCAATGGGAGGGAACGTGGTTTGTTCGGAAGCCTTGTTTTCATCAACATTTCAAAACCTTAAATCAGCTTCTTGCCGTTGGAGCCATTACCTCCCATGATCCATGTAAGTCATTCAAACTTCCATCTTCTCTTGTACTTGTTAAGTTGTTTATTTTCTTGGGATTTAACAGAAAGAAGAAATGGGTTATTTCTGAGAGGGAAAGAGGATATGGAAAGCGGGTCTGGTAGTGAACTTCAAGCCGAAGACAAGCCCGGGAACGAAGAGAATAGCAGTCAGCAGCCCCTCAAGAAAAAACGTTACCCCCGTCACACTGCTCGCCAGATCCAAGAGATGGAAGCGTAATTTCCACTAATCTCCAACTCTTCTTAATTAAAACATTGCATTTGTTTATTTAGAGTAATGTTCGGTGTTTTTGCAGTGTTTTTAAGGAATGTCCCCATCCTGATGACAAGCAAAGGATGAGACTGAGCCAAGAACTTGGCCTTAAGCCTCGCCAAGTCAAGTTTTGGTTCCAAAATCGCCGCACTCGGATGAAGGTGAGATCAAAACAACTTATTTCCACCTCTCTCTGCTCTTTCTCTACACATACTAAAAACCAAAACGAGGAAAAACCCGAATCCCAAGGAAACGCGTTGATGTGTTTGCATGAAAAACCAGCTCAAAATTTTATCGGGGTTGGCGGTGCAAACGAGGAGGTGGTCGCAGAACTGGGAGCCTTTGACGTAGTTTTGAAAGTTGACAACGAGCAGGTGGTGTACGTTGACGGGGTTGGCGGTGCAAACACCGTGAGAGAGGTTGAGGAAGGAGTTGACTTGGATAGTGGACTATGAGGATGTGGAAAACTGGGTGGGATGCTGGGTGGGATGTGGCATACACGTCAAATTTCCGTTAGGGGTTAACGGGGTTTAACGCCCTAGTTACCATTTTGTTTCAAAATCTAAAGTTTAATTGCAACTTCGTGATTTTTGAAAGGTTGGTTACCATTTTATTTTTTGCATCAAAGTTCAGTGACCGTTTGTGTACTTTACCCAAGTTTTTTTCATGGTTTATCCCTGCTTTAGCAAGTGTATCTGCAGTCGCGTTCTCCTCTCTCCCAATTTTGACCAGTTTCCAATTCAAACCCCGAGCAGCTTCCATGATTTCATGAATCAATCCTTTAAAAACCTGGGGCACAACGGTGGACGAAGCAGCCACGACACAACACTTGCGCAGTCTGATTTAACACTTTAAAGGGGTTGGATTTGTTAGGGTTTAGGTTTAGGAGAGTTGAGTATATTTAATTGTAATTATTAAAAAATTATAAATTGATTTTTTTAAGAGATTGATTTTGCTAGGGTTTAGGAAAATTAGGTATATTTGATTCTAACCTATTAAAAAACATTATAAAATAACTATTAAATTTGATTTTTATTTTTTAAGAGATAATTTTAATTATAATTTTAGTCCTTTAGATTTTTAAAATTTAAAAAGAAATTAATAGTGTTCATCGGTGTTCATCATTAGTGGTGTTCATCAATGTTCGTCGCACGTTGTAGAATTTTCCTATTAATATATAATTACCAAAGTTGTAAATTTTTACTCAAATATGAAGTTACCACGTTTGACTGGTAATATTAATATATAATTAAAAATTATTTTAAAAAAAATCTGTCATGAGAATATGCCACATCATCAAATTGTCCACGTAGCTATGCCATCTCAGCATAACATTCCACATATACATGTTGAATCACGCTAAAAATTTGATCATTAGTTGACTAATGGTTCTTATTAACGAAAGGGTTCTATTGTTAAAAAATAAAACGTTAAGGACAAAATAGCTTCAAGAAATATAAAGGGTTAAAGTGACAAAACTGTGAAACGTTAGGGGCAAATTTAAGCATTATATCATTTTAAATTCATTATATATTTGTAAAGTTAGATTAAAGGGAAAGAAGGAGAACTATGCGATATTGTATGGGGTTGCTCACCTTATCCCTTAACTATGAGGTTATGAATTTAATTTTTAACCTCTAAACCCTAAATAATTTCGCTTATAATTTTTTTTCTAATTTATTCTCAAAAAGTTTTTTTTCTTTAATTTTTTTCTTTAAAAGTATTAGCTAACATTTTCTTCTCTCTATTTACTTTTTTTATTTTAATTTTAAATAATAACCCATTTGGTTTTGATTTTTTAAGCATTTTGTTATTATTATTTTTTTCTCCATAACTTGATTTTTTGTCTCTTGATTTTGTTTGTCTTATGACCCGGTTTCTAGTTTCAAATAATAACTTCGTTTATTCTTTTAATCTTTTTCGCACATCACAAGACATAATTTTTCGTCTACACCATGACGTAGCATTTTATTAAAAAAATCGACGATATAATATGAGTAGATTTTTATTTGTGATAGTAGACCGATACAATGAAATTCGTTAGCGAATCTTACCATATCTCTTACATTAATACTTTAACATTTAATTGGATAAGGACGGAAAAAATAGTGATAATTACTAGATTTTCATGTTCCAACGTTTTTCTATGTTTGAATTGTGTGTCTTTATTTTTGCATCGTTTGTTACTGTTGATAAAATAATACAAGTTAAACTATATCCATACTCGTGTCTCGTAATGTAGTGAAGAAAAATAGTTTCAGTAAAAAATACAAAATTTAATTAATATAAATAATCAACTACACCAGAGATCAAGAAAGAATTATATTTAATTTACATAAACTCTCTCTTTCCGTTTGTTTCTCGAGAAAAAACTTCCAAATATGTCGTTAGTCAGCCAAACCCTCCTTCTCCGAGCTCCAATCCACCTTCCTCCACGAAACCCTAATTCTACAACCTTCACTTTCAACCCCAACTTCGTTCCCCGGTCTTTCCCGATTAAACCCTCTAAGTTCATCACCAAACCCCCCAAATTCATCCCTTTAGCTTCCGTTTTTCCTTCACCGGCAACACCCTGCAAATCCCCCAAAACCCCAACTCAGCCCCCACTCAACGGTTCAACTCGAACCCTCAAAACCCTTTTCTCCTTATCCCTCTCCGCCACCATTGTCTTCACCAAAATGATCCAGAATTTTGCTCTCAACACAATCTCCCGGAATCCTAACGCACTTTCCAGCGTGGGGCCTCTCTTCTTTGCTTCCTTAAAGGACCGCCCTAGCGGATACCTCAACACGCCGTTGACGGTGGTTGCGGCGGGATTATCTAAGTGGCTCGACATTTACAGTGGGGTTTTGATGGTTAGGGTTTTGCTCAGTTGGTTCCCTAACATTCCCTGGGACCGGCAGCCCCTTTCGGCAATTAGGGATCTCTGTGATCCTTATTTGAATCTCTTCAGGAATATAATCCCACCGATATTTGACACTCTGGATGTTAGCCCACTTCTGGCTTTCGCAGTGTTGGGGACTCTGGGGTCGATTCTCAATAACAGTAGAGGAATGTATTGATTGCTTGGGCCGCAAGGAGTGCGTAAGAAATGATAATCCAGTGTTTAGTGTTAGATTATCTATTCTGCTTCTGCTTATTAAAAACTTTTCTTCCTGATTAGTTCACGGTATAAATATTGGAATTCTTGAATCACATGTACGAATTTTGGCTGCTTTATTGAAATGCTCTGTTTATCTGGAGGAATGCAATTACAACAGAACTATTCTTGTTATTGAACTCTAGGATTGTTGAAATGATAGAATTGTGCATTTGGTTGTTATAATGGGAATTTAGAAGAATTCTTTGTAATGCATTCAATTCAAGCTCTACTGAAACATGGTGTAATTGTTTAGCTGCTTAATTGATTACTGTCTTCGCCACGTTACAGACTTACAAGTTACTTTTATTCCACTGCTATGGGAGCTTTTAAAGTTGCAACTGATATCATGGCTTCGAGTATATATATTTTATTTTTGGTTGAAATTGCTGGGATTTCTCATTATTGAAACAATTTAATCTTCTTCCGAAGTTGATGGATCATGGAGGTTTGAACATTAGGCTTTAAAATCATTGTAACTCACTTTGGAAAAGAAAAATGAATATAGATGTCCCTAGCTCTTATATTTTAGTAGTTGTATTGTTCATATATATATATATATATATATATATAAGATTATAAAATCTTCACCTCTTAAAAGTGATTGTCTAATTAGGCCACAAAGCCAAGGAGCTCCAAACTAGGGGTGAGATCGATTGATTCGGTTTGATTTAGTTTTTTAATTGACATGATAATTCGGATAAGATTATAAAATAGGCCATGTTAGTTTGTTCATTGAACCAAAGCAATATTTCTTTCTTATATGGAACAATCTTCCCCGACCCCTAATCTTTTTTCTGTGTGATTGATGTGTTGAGGATCTTATAATGTGGAAATCTTGAGGTATGTTCAGGTTTGAAGATTATAGGAAAGAGCAATGATGGACTATGTTCTGTGGGGATCTGCATGATGCAAAGCCATATATGATTCTGCTTGTGCTTTGGCATTTGGATTTTGGTAGAGAAATTGTGGAAAACACATTATGCTATAATTTTTTTTTTGGAATTACTATTTACAAATATTAGAAAATAGTAAAATATTTTTTTGTTATGATTGAGGAGTCAAATGAGATATTATCAGTTTAGTATTTCATGCTATCAATTTGACGGCATTAGATTTGTAATTAACGGTTCAATGATAATTTTATAATCAAATCAATAAAAGTTTAATGACTATTTTGAAAATTTTAAAAGTTCAGTGACAAAAAAATCATATCAGCATAATTTAGTGATCTGTTCTAAAAATATATGCATCAGTTTTCAACATTCTAAAGAGTACAAGGACTGAAGGCATGATTTCCTCTAAGAAATACGGTTTGGAGTGGCAATACCACTTAGAGTAGACCTAAAAGATTACAGAGTTAACATTGCGAAGAACCAACGCCCAATTCCCTAATAATCTCCATGCTCTTCTCAAAGCGACTCCACACTCTAACCCAATGCCTCCGTTCCGCCACACACCAACTCCGCTTCGCTAGAACCGACGCCGCTTCCTCCAAGCGGCGGTCCAAGGCCTCAGCCTCAGGATTTTCCTTCACGAAAACGAATGACAAATCGGAATGGTGGGTGGTGGACGGCGAGATGCACGAGATCGGCGATCATGTGCCCCCACGTGAGCGCTTCGTCATCCCCAGGGACAACATCCCAAACAAGCGTCGAAAGCAGCTCAGGGAACAGTTTATGCGCCGCACGCGCCTCGTTATTAAGGAATCGGTTAGCGCTAAAACATAATTACAAGTGTTCTTAATAATTCAAATAAACTGAAAACTGCAGCTAACAGTATGTTTTTCTTTCTGGGTTTTGTTTGTTTTACTGAAGGAGCATGAACCCTGGTGCAAAAAGTACATGGAACTGTATAATGAGCTTAGAGAAAATTGGGAGAGGTTGTATTGGGATGAGGGTTACTCTAAAAAAATTGCCAAAGATCATGCCAAGTACGAGTCTGCGGAGGAGGACGATCAAGATTTTAACCCTTACAGGTTTCTCCCTCGTGCTTTGTTAATTAATCATGTAGACATATTTTAGGGTAAATTCCTTTCCATTTGTAAATGTTAGATATCTTGATTGACAATGTATTCATTTGGCATCACATGATAATTTGTCTAAGGATTCAACTCGAAATGATATGCTTAATCATACTCCCTTTGTTTCGTCTTATAGGAGCAGGGGACCACGTGCCGATCTCATGAAGGTGTGAATTCTTACACCATTTGTTGGCGGCTTAACTTACTATATTACACTCAATTTGATCAGATCATGGCCATTCCATGTTGAATACATGGAACTTTTTTCCTTTTGTTATTATTTTGGAATAATTCTTCTTCTTGGTATTACATTGAATTATGTATTCTGTCTGCAGGATCAAGGTTTTGTGAGGAATAGGCAAACTGATAACATAGGGAAAGTCGATCAGCTTCGGGATAAGTTTGAATTTGATAGAGAGAAAAGAATGAGAGAGAAAGGTATGTTAGATTTTTTCAAGTTAATTTATGTTTTATACGGAAATTTTGAATGCTGCTTATGCTTCTATTCTATAGATCTAGAGGTAGTAAAAGCTGAATTGAATCAATCAACTTGCACTACATATATCAATGGAACTGAATTTACTAGGGAAGGCAATATCTTGAATGTCATGCTCTGACCTGAAACTTGACATGATTTGAATCAAAAGTTCCAAACTTGATCCCTATATATGCATGTTGTAGATTAAAATGCATCAAAAGTTATGTATAGCATGCAGATATCATATGCGATGTATTATTATATTGCTAACATGGAGCACCCTTGTACTTGTATTATGCGGAAAACTTGTATCAATAAACTGAATTTACTAGGGAAGA
The DNA here is from genome assembly GCA_958450335.1 of Hibiscus tridactylites. Classification (NCBI taxonomy): domain Eukaryota; kingdom Viridiplantae; phylum Streptophyta; class Magnoliopsida; order Malvales; family Malvaceae; genus Hibiscus; species Hibiscus tridactylites. Next base: position 60,350,709 of record OY288287.1, on the reverse strand, counting down.
CCTTATCTTGAATGTCATGCTCTGACTTGAATTTTGACATGATTTGAATCCAAACTTGATCACAATATGCATGTTGTAGATTAAAATACCAGAAACAACTCAGTTACCAAATTACCACCTCTACGTACATCCTTGGTCCCAATTTGGCTGAAGGGTGCCCATATTCATTGATGAAGGGAACTAAAACTATAATCAATAGTTGTTTGAGCTATTTTGTCTATTGCTTGTGATTGAAGTGATGAAAGATTTAGCCCAAGTTCCTCACTAGTTAAATGGATTAAGTTTTGAGTATCTCATAATTTTGCTCTGGCAGGCTTGCAAATTTTTTATGCCACTTGAGAACAAAATTCTATTTTGAACCTTCTTCCTTGTCTTCTTTTACTGGAGTTTTGTGGCCTCTCAGGGTCATAGATTGGATTGTTATTTAACTTGACTAATGAAAATGCATTGAACTTGTTGCCAATTGTTTGATGTAGAGTGTCACACATAAACTGCATTTTTCTTCAATATGCACTTCCAACTAGCTGATAAATTGTTTCTTGTGTTTGATTTACGAGGACTTTTGTTTACCGTGTGAATATCTTTAATATACAGAAATTTGGATCCTTTCATTGTGTTTTCTTAGACGTTGGGATGGTTAGGCTTACATGAGTAAACTGGAGCCTAAAATGTAACCATGAAATCCACATATGCCTTGGACTCGTGAATAAATTTACTCCCCTTATGCGTTGGACTCGTCAACAAATAATTTTCACTTGAAAAAAAATGTAAAATGGATGAGAATTTCAGTTATGTACAGTATGCAAATATCATGTGCAATGTATTATATTGCTTATACGGAGCACCTGTGTACCTGTATTATGCAGCATTTGCACCAATGAATGGACAAAATGCCGCGAGCAGCTACAATACGAACTCTAGGAACCAACCATTTGACACTCAGAGATACTTTTCTGATAGTGAGTAAGAGTATAATGAAAGAAAGGGTATTAGGAAGCGATGACCGACATCGGAATTCTTTTAGCTGATTCAGATTCAGAGTACTCTTGAGCAGGCCTTGCCCGTCACATAAGAGTGCAAAGGTTTTTCATGCTTGTATTGTGGAATGCTGTACTTGTAAGCAATATGGATAAAGTTATGATATTGTATGAGATCTCTCAAGATACATTTTCTTTTTGTTGCAAAAGAGGTGGTCTTGATTATACGTGGTTGTTTTATTCAGTGGTGGTGGTGGATTCTGGAAATGGCCTGAAATCTCACTAATATGATGCTTGAATGTTCTTAAACAAAATGGTATGTAAAGCAGTTATTATGATTCCCACCGGTGGATTAATAGATAAATTAGTTTGAAATCTATTCAACTATTTAAATATAGTTGGATGGAGAAATATGTAGTTTATATCTTAAATAATCTATCTCCTTAATATCATGTGGATAATTATTAGATAAATTAGCAGAGTTAATAAAAAAATTGTCTGTTATTTTTAAATTTATTTTAATAAATTGTACATCAATATGCAGCCGAGCTTTTCCTGGAGAGGGTCTCTTATTGTGGTGTTCTCTGGCTTATTGTTGTCTCAACAGAGGGAATAACACTTCCTGTAGCAACTCTCCCATACTCTCTAGAGCATATGTAGTACGCGACAAACATAATTGCTGCTGTCATTTTTTTGGGAGAATTTTGAGAAATTCACTCCTTAAACTTTCATCTGAATGTCTCTTTTTCCTATGGAACATGCAACTACATTTAACTGCTTTATGCTGTCACCTTATGTTTTTTCTTCACTGTTTTGAGTGTAATCTTCACCTAACGTAAACTGCATTTCCATCTATTACATTTAGGCTTTGTTTTTTTTGTTGAAGTCCCCAATCCAGGTTTGGAGGCAAATGGGTGTTTTCTAAAAGTTAAAAATTTAGCTATGCAAAACAAACATTTGACCGCGTAAATAGGTTGGTAAATGAGAATTTAAAACTAAACTGGTAGGTGTTTGAGGTTGCTATTGCTAGTGAACGGCCGTTGGCCACCGCAACTGTAACCAAAAACAGGCTCTTAGTGTAAGGCATTACTTTTGAAAATTGTAACGGACAAGTGTTTTTGAGAAGTATTTTTTAGAAAACATTTTAGATTGACTTATAATTGGAGTGTTTAGTATTTTTGTCAAAAAGTATTTTTAAATATATATAATGTTTATTTTAAAAATTTTAAAATTTTGTGATATAAATGAAATAAATAAATATTTTTGCTCAAAAATAGTTTTGGAAAAATTAAAAGTTATAAATTTTAAATTTTAAAACATTTTCCAAATCAAGCTGAAAAAGGCTTTTTAACTTGAAAAGCTATCTATTTTGTATTACTTTTGGACCCAAAAAGTACTTTTAGAAAACATTGGAAGAATTGGTGATATATGCCTACAAACTCTCGCATGCATGCATTACATATATCGGTGTTTCAAGGTGCGATAAATCCAGACTGAAACTTCTGTTAATCGACGAGAAAAGGGGGAAAAGTAATAAAAAGGAGGGGAAAATCAATGTCCTGGCCGATGCAAGAAAAGAAGTGGGGGCCGGGCGATCTGAATCATAGAAAATCCTGAGAAATCATTTAATAGGTGCAAATGCAAAATAATAACCTTCTGATAATTGAATTTCATCTCATCTGTTGCACAGCAAACGACATTGATGATATTCAAAGGAGTTACCTACCAAAAAACCCAAAATTGGGAAATTAATTAAAAGCATTAATGGAGTTCCCGGTTTCAAATCATATTTTACAACTTGGAATGTTGGCAGAACAGACGCATTAATGTTAGTATGGACTATGGAGTGGCTGGAGCTGGATTTCAATTTTCACAAAACAAGATGGAGAGATGAAATTAGCTCATCACATGACATTGCCTCACAATTTATAACTTACTGACACAGATTCATTACAACTGTTGCCACTGCTGCTTGAGTTTTTTTTTCTTTCTTTTTTACTTTTTGAGTTGCTGCTCTTCTGGTTTTCTGGTGGCACGGGCACCTGCAGCAACCACAGTATAGCTGCTTTGTTAGAAATACATCAATCTTTACAACACCTTAATATACAGTTAAAAATAAGGATGGCAATTGGCAACAAGGCGGGACTAGGTGGGTTTTTTCTGGCCGCGTTGAACCCGCCTAGAAAATTTAAAGTTTCAACATGACCTAATTCGAGTTTAATATATTTTTATCATTAACCCGAACTGATATAATAAAAGTATAATCCGACTCTGATTTGATCCCAAAATTTTAATAAAAAATTTTGATTAAACATGTCCCGCCTCGAAGTATTAATAAAAATATTAAGGCTCTGTTTGGTAAACAGCGGTTTGGGAAAAAATAGAGGTTTGAGATCTAATTAGAGGTTTGACTAGTCAAATCCGCTAATATTGATGTTTGGTAAATAGCGGATTGAAAGAGCGGGTTGGGGTGAAAAAGCTCATAATATGAGCTTTTTGAGATTAGAGGTTTGATATTAGAGTTGTAATGACTCTTTTACCCTTAACAATTACCAAAAATCTCCAAATAACCTAAATTAAATAATAATATTTTTAATATAAATAATAACATATTAAATATTGGACTTATTTATTGTTACTACTAATTTATATGATACATTTGTAAGTTAATTCTATTTTTTTATTATCACATATTTATATATGCATATAAAAAATTTAATAATTATATAAATAATAAATTAATATATAAATCTTTCAAATATGTTTAGGCCGGGTTTTAACCAAATTTTTTAATATTCTAATTATGCTATTTTTAACCAAGGATGGTAAAAAATTGAATTCGACGGGTTTCGACCTCATTTTTTTTACTTTTACTTTTCAGGTCGGGCCGAGTTTTTAAGAAGCTTGAGTCGAGTTCACGTTTAGGGTGAAAATTTCTGACCCGATTTATTTATAAATATATATTATATTTAGGTCATGTTTGGCAATTAGCGGATAGCTGATAGCTGATAGCCGATTACATTAGTTGATAGCTGATAGTTGGTTGCATTAGCTGATTAGACTAGCGGATTGTATTAGCTGATTGTATAAAAGTGTTTGGTAAAATTAACTGATAGTTGTTTGATTATTTAAACAAGCAAAATGACATATAAGGACATGATTATATTTAATACTTGTTTGATTATTTAAACAAGCAAAATGACATATAAGCAAAATAGCATAATTAGAATATTAAAAAATATCGAATCTAAAATGTTACCCACGTAATCAAAATGTTATATTTTTTTTTATAATATTTTAAGTTTGTAGTAAGCTTCGAAACTAAAAGACAAGTTCAGAAACTTGTCGTGAAAAAAAGTTTGGGTAACGTTTCAATTAGTATAAATAATATTTTAGGTTACATGTTTTCTAACATTTCAGTTGTGTTGTTTTTAACCGTATATTAGACTGCAGTATCATATACTCACCCAATCTTTGATAGATTAATAAAAATTGAGGGATAGTTCGACATTGTTTTTAGAAAGTGGGGTGAAAATGTGCTTTTAAAAGTGATTTTGGATTATTTGGTTTAAAATTTTAATGTTTGGTATTACTATCAAAAAGTGCTTTTAAATATATAAGATGTCTATTTTAGACAATGTTTTAAAATAAAAGGGTTAACTACTGGATGATCACTTATGTTTTTTCAGTAAAAAGTTGGTCACCGATTGTGACAAACGACCAGTAAGGTCACTTACGTTTTCGGGGCGTAAACTTTTGGTCACTCGGCCGTTTGTTGCCGTTAAATGTTAACGAGAGACTGATCTGAGATAATAAAAAAAGGATAAATTACCTAGAAATCCCTAAACTATTACTTCACTCTTATTTTGACCACTGAAATAAAAATAAATTTTATAATTACACATTTAATCCTCAACATTTACATTTTTTTAGTTCTTCTCTCCTCTACCATCTTTCATATTCTTCTTCAGCTAACTCAATCTTTAATCTTCTATTATATTAATCCTCAATTCGCGTCGTATATTACAATCCATCACCGCATATATCCATATTTCAAATAATGTTTATAATTCTTAATGTGGTTCAGTACAAAATAATGCCCAATTTACGTGCAACAATGTTTACATAGCATATTCGAAAGGCTTAAATGAAAATAGGTGCCTAAAGTATACATTTTTTGTAGAACTAATGTTTTGATATAATAATTGAAAAATGATTTGGACTAATTTAAAAAGTATTTAAAACATTTCCAAAGTCCAAACAATTTGAAATTATGTTTAGGGAAGTTTTTATAAAGGTTTTACATGTTTTTCAAAGCCAAACTTCACAAAACCGTCCAGGCGTTTCGAAACGCCCTAAGGTGTTTCGAAACAGGGGATTCCAGTAGCAAAAACATTTCGATACGAGTATCGAAGCGGGCTTTCCCTGGATGAGGATTTTGCCCAGCGTTTCGAAACGGGCTATGCCGTTTCGATACGCCTACGTGGCATTGACCATAACGGTCATAAACCCCAACAGCTATTTTCCCAACTAACTTTTAAATGCAGTCGTTTCGATACGGGTCTAGGCGTTTCGATACGTGTTCCGAAACGGCCATGAGGCATTCCGATACGGGTGCCCTGACAGACTGCAACGACTCTTTCTACTTAGAGAGTGTTTCGAAACGGGTTCCAATGTTTCGAAACGGGGAGCTGCAGAACTGCATTTATGGTGAGAATTAAAGTCCTCAACGGCTCCAACATGATCCCAACGGCTAGTAACGACTACAAACTCAATTGGGAGTATAAAAGGGACCTCCAAGCATCAAGTAAAAGCTAATGCTCATATTGTCAAACATCAAATGATCAAGAATTGTCTTAGAGCTTAAATTGTCATTTATTGTATAGACAAACACTAGTGAGCCAAAATTGTCAAATTTGCTCAAGTGTATTAGGTTTTGGGTGAGTGCTTAATTGTGCAAACAAACACCTATTAGAGGGTTTTAAGTTTGCTTCTTGTATCTCTTTGTAAGAGAGGGTTTCAATCATGGCTTTGGGTAGAAAGCTTGATTGTGTATAAGGGTTACCTCCTAAGCCTAGAAAAGGGGACAAATCAATAGTGGATTGATTGAAAATCCTTAGTGGGGAGCTAAGGTAGTGGATGTAGACCTTGGTTAGAAGGTTGAATCACTACAATTCATTGTGTCAATTTTCATTTTAGCTTCCACAACCATTCCACCCAAAAATCCACCTCTCCACCACTTGGTGAGCCACATCGGTTGAACGAATCGAGCCCCACACAACTCAACAATTGGTATCAGAGCTTGACTCAATCGAAGAGGATTCACATCCTATTGAGGAGATCCGTCAAGCTCGGTCACTATTTCATCAACCGGTTCAAATGGCACAATCAATCGGCAAACCACCTTTCTTTGACGAAACCCACTATGCCCATTGGAAGACAAAGATAAAGTTCTTCATCAAATCAAGAGATTACAAGCTATGTGATATAGTTGAAGATGGTATGTTCGTGCCTCAAAGAAGCAAAGCGGAGTGGAGTGCCGACGATCGCAAGAAGATGGAGCTTAATTGCAAAGCCTTGCACATCTTGTTTTTTTCTTTTGGCCCAACCATCTATGAGAAGATGTCTTCTTGTGAGAGTGCCAAGGAGGTATGGGACAAGCTTGAAGTCACATACGAGGGGACCGATGAAGTCAAGGAGACCAAGATTGGGCTCCTAACTTTAGAGTATGAGAACTTCAAAATGGATCCGGAAGAGAACATCGAGAAGATGTTTGATAGGTTCTCCACTATCACAAATGGTCTCAAAGGCTATGGAGAAACCATCCTGGAGGAAAAGCTTGTTCGAAAGCTCATCTACTCACTTCCCAAGTCTTGGGACTCAAAGAGGACCGCCATCATCGAAGCCAAGAATTTGAAGACTTTGAAGCTTGATGACCTCATGGGGTCACTCCTTACTCATCAAATCATGAAGAAGAATAAAGAGGATGAGAAGAAGATGGAATAAATTAGAGCTATGGGAGAGAAGAAAATCAAAGGGCTTGGCATCAATGCTAGTGCCATGGCTCTCAAATCCTCCACTTGCCATCATGTCTACTCAAGTGAAGAGGAGGATAAAGATGAAGAGATAGTTCATCTCTTCAAGAAGTGTGCCGCGTTCATGAAGAAAGCCTTGAAAGAGCTTGAACGAGAACCAAAGAAAAAGGAGAGGGCAAGCACTTCAAGCCATAAGAAGAAGGCATATGTAGCTACTTGGAATGATGAGGACTCCACCGACGATGAACAAGCCAACCTTTGCCTTATGGCCATCGAAGAAGATTGAAGGGTAACTTCTAATTCATCTACTTCATGTTCTTACTCTTTTGATGAATTACAAGATGCCTATGATTATTTGGTTTTAGAGTTTAAAAATCACATTTTGAAAAACAATAAATTGATTTCAAAGTTAAAAATTCAAAATGATTTGATTTCTAAAAACAAACTTGAACTTGAAGCAAAACTCGAAGAGTTTGAATTAAAATGTTTTGATTTACAAAATTTGCTTCAAAAAGTTCAAGAAGAAAAAGATTTGATTTCCAAAGAGCTTGAAAAGAAAAACAATTTTGGAAAATCAAAATTTTATGAAAGACAATCTAGTGCCCCTAGATTTATTAAAGGAAAATGTTTTAGAAGCGTTTGGGTCCCAAAAGGACTAACCACTTCAATTGAAAATGATGACATTGAAAAATGGATTCCTAAGGGGACTAAAATTTGTGCTACTAATGTTCATGGATCCAAAGTAATTTGGATACCAAAAATTACTTGATTGTCTTTTGCAAGGTGTGCTAGAGATGTTCAACAAGTCAAACATTGAGGGGGAGCTCCATGCACACAAGAAAGAACACTTGAAGAAGGAAGGCTTCACATCCTCCCTTTGGGTTCAAGTGTTGGTAAAAATCTAGTTGTTTTTGCATTTATTTGTTTTATTTTTATTTTATTCAACTAGATGATTATAAATGTTGGACTAACATTTTATTGATACTTTGAGTTAGGGGAGCCATTTTAAAACCTTGTATTTTTGTCAAATTTTACCTCTATTGTTATTTTAAACTTAAATGTTTTAAATTCTTTTTGATATAACAAAAAAGGGAGAAATGGTTTGAAAAATTGAATTTTCAAATGAATAAGGGGAGCTTTATTTGATTTCATATCTTCAATCTCTTATTCACATTTTTAAAGTTAAAGGGGGAGAATCCCAAACAATTTTTCAAGTGAGTTTTATTATATCAAAAAGGGGGAGATTGTAGAACTAATGTTTTGATATAATAATTGAAAAATGATTTGGACTGATTTAAAAAGTATTTAAAACATTTCCAAAGTCCAAACAACTTGAAATTATGTTTAGGGAAGTTTTTATAAAGGTTTTACATGTTTTTCAAAGCCAAACTTCACAAAACCGTCCAGGCATTTCGAAACGCCCTAAGGTGTTTCGAAACAGGGGATTCCAGTAGCAAAAACGTTTCGATACGAATCGGTTGGTGAGCCACATCGGTTGAACGAATCGAGCCCCACACAACTCAACATTTTTTAAACTTTAGGCGCCTAAAGTATTTTTTTTTTGTAAAAAATAGGTGCCCAAAGTTTCATCCATTAAAACTTTAGGTGCCAGACCGTTAAAGGGGTGTTAAAAAATTTTCAAACAATCAATGCTTGACACGTGACACTATTTTCATATTTTTTAAAATCAATCTAATGAAAAAAAAATTCAGAATTTTTAATCTTTAATCTGAAAATTTTGAAAATTTTACAAAACAATCATCAAATCCATAAAATTACCCAAACCCCAAAATCGCCACTGCTTCGACCATTGATCGTCGCCCCTGACCACACCTCTTTGGTCGCCAAAGCATGGCGGTCATTTCCCTTAACAAGAAGTCACCGAAAATAGTGAATGACGTGTGTAGAACTAATGTTTTGATATAATAATTGAAAAATGTTTTGGACTAATTTGAAAAGAATTTAAAACTTTGTCTTAAGTCCAAACAACTTGAATTTATGTTTTGGGAATTTTAAAAGGTTTTTGGCAAAGCTTTTCATGATTTAAAACAGCCAAACTTCACTTTTTAAGCTACCCGTATCGATACGGTTGTACCTGTACCGATACCTTTTTGCCCAAGTTTGGTCACTGCCAAAACCCGTATCGAAATAGGCTTGGCCATTTCGATACAGATCGGGATCATTTCTATACACCTGGTAAGCGTACCGATCCCCTTTCAACCAACCCCAACGACTATTTCCCAACGGTTTTTTAAAAGTGAACCCGTACCGATACGCCCTCAAGCGTATCGATACGCCCAGGCTGACAAGAGCCCAGCGGCTAGTTTTTGATGAAGGCCGTACCGATACGGTTCCACGCGTATTGATACGGATAGCTGAAGAACAGCATTAATGAAGGAAAATAAAGTCCTCAACGGCTCCAAATCATCCCCAACGGCTAGTAACGGCTACAAACTCAATTGGGATTATAAAAGGGACCTCCAAGCATCTTGTAATGGTTAATGCTTCAATTGTTACAACATTATGATGTCAAAATTTGTCTAGAGCTTTAATTGTTCATTTCTTGCTTAGACAACACTTGTGAGCTTACATTGTTAAATTTTCCCAAGTGTTTAGGTTTTGGGTGAGAGCTTAGAATTGCAAACAAACACCTATTAGAGGGATTTCTAGTTTGCTAAGTCTTTCTTTGTAAAGAGAGTGTTCCTTCAAGCTTTGAGGGTTGTAACGGTTTCCTCCTAATCCGAGAAAAGGGGACGAAATTCTTAGTGAATTTGTTTGCAAATCCTTAGTGGGGAGCTAAGGTAGTGGATGTAGACCTTGGTTAGAAGGTTGAACCACTATAAATCCTTGTGTCAAATTGCCTAATTTTCACCTCCCACTAAAACACACAATTATCCAACTTCTCCACACTTGGCGAGCAAGAACGGTTGATCGAATCGAGCCCCTAAAATCTCAACAATTGGTATCAGAGCTTGGCTCAATCGAAGGGGATTCACATCCTATTGAGAAGATCCGGCAAGCTCGATCAACTTTCACCAACCAGCTCAATGGCACAATCAATCGACAAACCGCCTTTCTTCGACGAAGATCACTATGCCCATTGGAAGATAAAGATGAAATTCTTCTTGAAGTCAAGAGATTACAAGCTATGGGACATAGTTGAAGATGGTCCGTTCGTGCCTCAAGGAAGCAAAGCGGAATGGAGTGTCGACGATCGCAAGAAGATAGAGCTAAATTGCAAAGCCTTGCACATGATCTTTTGTGCATTTGGCCCAACCATCTATGAGAAGATGTCTTCTTCTGAGAGTGCCAAGGAGGTATGATACAAGCTTGAAGTCACATACGAGGGAACCGATAAAGTCAAGGAGACCAAGATTGGGCTTCTAACCCTAGAGTATGAGAACTTCAAGATGAATCCGAAAGAGAACATCGAGAAGATGTTTGATAGGTTCTCCACTATCACCAATGGTCTTAAAGGTTTTGGAGAAGCCATCCTGGAAGAGAAGCTTGTCCGAAAGCTCATCTACTCCCTTCCCGAGTCATGAGACTCAAAGAGGACCGCCATCATCGAAGCCAAGAATCTCAAAACCTTGAAGCTTGATGAACTAATGGGGTCACTTCTCACTCATCAAATAATGAAGAAAAACAAAGAAGAGGAAAAGAAGAAGGAAGATATTAGAGCGATGGGGAAGAAGAAGATCATGGAGCTAGGCATCAATGCTAGTGCCGTAGCTCTCAAATCCTCCACATGCCATCATGTAGATTCAAGTGAGGAGGAAAGTGAAGATGAAGAGATGACCTATCTCTTCAACAAATTCGCCCGGTTCATGAAGAGCAAAATGGAAAAATCCAAGCATGAATCGATGAAGAAGATGAAGGACTCCCACAAATCCAAAAAGAAGGGTTCATCTTCAAAGCAAGCATATGTGGCCACTTGGAGTGATGAAGACTCCACCGATGATGAAGTAGCCCACCTATGCTTAATGGCCCTCAACGAGGGGGAGGTAACTTCTAACTCATCTATTTCAAATTCATATACATTTGATGAGTTACAAGATGCCTATGATGATTTGCTTTTGGAATTCAAGACATCATTTTCCAAAAACAAAAGGTTAATTTCAAAAATAAAAATTGAAAATGATTTGCTTTCCAAAACAATTCTTGAACTTGAAGCAAAATTGAAAGATTTTGAACAAAAATGTATTGATTTACAAAATTTGCTTCTTAAATTTAAAAAGAAAAAATATTTGATTTCAAATGAACTTGAAAAGAAAAATAATTTTCGAAAATCAAATTTTTATGTAAGACAATCTAGTGCCCCTAGATTTGTGAATGGAAAATGTTTTAGAAGTGTTTGGGTCCCAAAAGGACTAACCACTTCAACAAAAAGGGATGAATTTGGAAAATGGATTCCTAAGGGGACTAAATTTTGTGCTACTAATGTCTATGGATCCAAAGCAATTTACTTGATTATCTTGTGCTAGGTGTGATGGAGAATGTTCAACAAGTCAAACATTGAGGGGGAGCTCCATGCACACATAGGAAGAACACTTGAAGAAGGAAAGCTTCACATCCTCCCTTGAGTTCAAGTGTGGTAAAATCTAGTTGTTTTTGTTTTATTTGGTTATCTTTCATTTAAGTCAACTAGATAATCATATATGTTGAACTAACATTCTTATGATGCTTTGAGTAAGGGGGCCATTTTAAAACCAAATTTGTATTTATGTCAAATTTTACCTCTATTGTTATTTTGAACTTAATGTTTAAATTCTTTTTGATATAACAAAAAGGGGAGAAAATGGTTAGAAAAAAATTGAATTTTCAAATGAATAAGAGGGAGCTTTAGTTGATTTCATATCTTCAATCTCTTATTCACATTTTTAAAATTAAAGGGGGAGAATCCCAAACAACTTTTATATCAAAAAGGGGGAGATTGTAGAACTAATGTTTTGATATAATAATTGAAAAATGTTTTGGACTAATTTGAAAAGAATTTAAAACTTTGTCTTAAGTCCAAACAACTTGAATCTATGTTTTGGGAATTTTAAAAGGTTTTTGGCAAAGCTTTTCATGATTTAAAACAGCCAAACTTCACTTTTTAGCTACTTGTATCGATACGGTTGTACCCGTACCGATACCTTTTTGCCCAATTTTGGTCACTACCAAAACCCGTATCGAAATAAGCTTGGTCGTTTCGATACGGATTGGAATCGTTTCGATACGCCTGGTAAGCGTACCAATCCCCTTTCAACCAACCTCAACAGCTATTTCCCAGCGGCCTTTTAAAAGTGAACCCGTACCGATACGCCCTCAAGCGTATCGATACGCCCAGGCTGACAAGAGCTCAACGGCTAGTTTTTGATGAAGGTCGTACCGATACGGTTCCACGCGTATTGATACGGATAGCTGAAGAACAGCATTAATGAAGGGAAATAAAGTCCTCAACGGCTCCAAATCATCCCCAACGGCTAGTAATGACTACAAACTCAATTGGGAGTATAAAAGGGACCTTCAAGTATCTTGTAATGGTTAATGCTTCAATTGTTACAACATTATGATGTCAAAATTTGTCTAGAGCTTTAATTGTTCATTTCTTGCTTAGACAACACTTGTGAGCTTACATTGTTAAATTTGCTCAATTGTTTAGGTTTTGGGTGAGAGCTTAGAATTGCAAACAAACAGCTATTAGAGGGATTTCTAGTTTGCTAAGTCTTTCTTTGTAAAGAGAGTGTTCCTTCAAGCTTTGAGGGTTGTAACGGTTTCCTCCTAATCCGAGAAAAGGGGACGAAATTCTTAGTGAATTTGTTTCGAAATCCTTAGTGGGGAGCTAAGGTAGTGGATGTAGACCTTGGTTAGAAGGTTGAACCACTATAAATTCTTGTGTCAAATTGCCAATTTTTCACCTCCCACTAAAACACCCAATTATCCAACTTCTCCACACTTGGCGAGCAAGAACGGTTGATCGAATCGAGCCCCCTAAATCTCAACAATTGGTATAAGATCTTGAAATCGTTGAGGAAGATGATGTAAGAGTAGAAAGGGGTTTTATGGAAATCCAAGACTATGAAAATGTTGAGGATGAAGAGGAGAAGTAAAAAACATTATTACCTTGAAGAAATCACTTGAAATCGTTGAGGAAGATGATGTAAGAGTAGAAAGGGGTTTTAGGAGGTTTTTGAACGTGAAGTTCAAATGGGGAAGAAGATAGATAGCCTTTTGAGAATCCTTTTTTTAGAATTATAAAATCTCCTTTTTGCCCTTTACCCTAAAAAACTTTCTAGGTGTGTTAAAATAGTTTTTGTCCGAATTAATTTAACTGACCCGGTCTAACAAACTCGAAATCTCTCGGCCTTAACTTCGGGTGTGACACATGTAGAACTAAGGTTTTGATATAATATTTGAAAATTTTTTGGACTGAATTGAAAAGAATTTAAAATGTGGTTTTAGTAAAAAACAACTTGAAAATATGTTTAAGGGTTTTAAAGGCTTTGGAATGAGTTTAAAGTACATTTAAAGTGGTCAAAACCAGCCTTTTTAAGTGCCCGTACCGATACGGTCTTGGAACATACCGATACGCTTTAGGGTTTCAACGACCTGAACTTTCCAGTAGCCAAAACCCGTACCGATACGCTTGGCCGTATCGATACGGTGTGCTTTGAAATAGCCCAACGGCTAGTCGCGTACCGATACGGGTGTATCGCATACCGATACGCCTAACTACCCCAACAGTCATTTTCCAACGGTCATTTGAATTTGAAGGACCGTACCGATACGCTAGGCAAGCGTATCTGTAACCCCCTTAGCCCGGCCTAGACGGTTGACCCGAACTACGAAGATTTACACGGGGAAAACCAAAGTCAACCCGAAAGTCAACCTTGATTAACGACCCTTTTTTTCTTTTTAAACTTGTTTAGATGCACATTAAACCTAGTCATACTCTTGAGATAAGCATACTCAAAAATCACAACAATCGGAACACATTAAGAGACCCAATTGCACAACATACGAATTTAGGGACCAATTTGTAAATTCTGGAAATTAAGAGAACTTTACTAATTTTAAGTTACCACTATGAAATTAGTCATGTTTCATGCCTCTCTGCCAAATTTCACCTTAATCGGACATCTCAAACTCAAAGAATTGCACATACAAAAATCAGGACTAAAACGTAAAGCTTGCAAACCTCAAAACCATTCAAATCAGTGCCCAACGGTCAAGTGTTTCGAAACGGGGTTAGCCCGTTCAGAAACGGGGTTTGGCAGTAGCCAAAGTGTTTCGAAACACCTCTACCCGTTTCGAAACACCCAAGCCAATTCAAGCACCTGTTTCGAAACAGGCAAGGGTGTTTCGAAACACCCTACCCAGAAACAGCATATAGGCCTGTTTTAACACATTTAAACCCCATCGAACATGCTCCAAATCAATCCTCAACAAGGCAACAACATGTCAAGCATCATAACTACCAAATTGCATTAAAATCTAGATACAAAACAACTCCTATGTGCACCAACTCCTTCCACACATCCAACACTTAAACATGCTTTTAAAACAAGAAGCATATCATAACGACTTATGAATAAGAAGATTCAAACGTTGCAAGCGTTAAACCACGTAGTTCAAATCATAAACCAAACTTGTTCAACATACAAAATCTCATTAAACATCAACATAAAAGACTCTCCCCCATTGCCTTTATTATCTATAGCTATTAACCGAGACATACATCTCAAGTGGAGCTCTCCTTGAATCCCTTGCTTCTTGTTGTCCCAACTTCAAATATCTGCATTGATGTACAAAAAGGAGCGTAAGCACATAATGCTTAGTGAGGAATGCTCAAAACCAAAACACCATCAATGCAGCGAGTCATAAAACCTCTTTTAAAAGTAAACACATTTCGATAAACCAAAGCAGTGTTTGAAAACCCCTTTTTAAACAACATGCTTTAAATCATGTAGTGCTCAAACATGAAAACCACCCCTTAGCTTGGAAAAGCTAAGTAACTCACTTCAAAGCACATCCTTGCAAAACCATCAATTTAACCTTTCCATGCATGAACATCATATGCAAAGTTAAATACAAGTTCCTTGGAAAACACTTCCACTTCACATTATACTTTTCTCATATTTGAAAATCATCTCAATGCAAGAAACCTTTGAAAACCACTTACTCCTTCAATCTATCTCATGCATTAAACAAATGCAACATATGAACCACAAAATCAACATTTGCATTACATGCCTTTTAAAACAAGCCTTCACAAGACTTCAATACACTAAAGAGATTCCCATGCACATATGCACCATTCTTAATATAAGATAAACACTTGTACAAGTTAACAAGTAATACATGCATTCTTAGAACCTCACACACTTCCCATGCAACCATGCATCATTTCAAGCATCTCATGCTTCATTACATTCAAGAACATTATATTGGCTTCCAAGTGATAATTCACAAACCATCATAACACAAGACACAATCGGATACGCGGATTACAAGCGTTGTCCCACACACTCCATACACACTTCTGAACAACACAAGGTGGAGTTTACTGGTACAATCACAACCCCTCAACACCCGTGATGGAGTTTAACGGTACAATCACAACCCCTCAACATCACTCATCGGAAGTTGTATAATACACTAGCGAGAGCCGGGACACATCACAAGGCTTACACATGGAAGCTACCACAACCATTGTAATCACCTTAACCAAGCTCACACACGGGAGCAACCCTCCACCGTTGTGACGCTTAACAAAGTCCACCCACGAGAGCCACCCTTCCTCGTGGTGACTTTTAACAAGGTTCACCCACGAGAGCCATCCTCCATCGTGGTGGCACTTAACCAAGCCCACCCACGAGAGCCATCCCCCATCATGGTGACACCAATTTCCTCAATCGCTAGGATTCTTGGATGGAGTTTACGGTACAATTACAACCCCCTCGACATCCAAGGCGACTCAATTCACGGTGCACCCAATCCTATAGCCGGCTAACTATATCCGATAAAAGTAACCAAGAACCACTTATATCACTTGCCAATATAACCATTTTACCACATTAATCCATTTTTTTACAAGCATAACCAAAATGCCAAAAACACCAATTACCATAATCACTTCACTGTTTTGAAGCATTAAAGAAAGCCATTAAACAACATGCAACACTATGCATCAATTCCACAATTCCAATGTACAAAACCAAGGATCTCTTACCTTGAGCATCCTTCACACATGACTTTCAAAACCAACATTAAACCATGCTAAAATATGCTTTCAAAATAGAATTTAAACATGCAAATCACATGCATTGCTTCCAACAATCACAAGTGCTTTAAAAACCAATTCATAACACAAACCAAGAGAGGAATTCCATTTACTTACTCTTGAGCTTAGCTAAGTTGTTTAGACTTAAACTAAGCTCCCAAAAACCTTCAATCATTGGTTTTAAAGCTGAAAACCCAACTTCACTCACTGATACACAAAACTAGGCTAGCCAACAAGCCTTCCAAGCATCCGATACCATCAATGCCACCTCTATTGCTCACGGATCATTCTCCCCTGTTTTAAGCACATAACAACAGAGAATTAATGCATCATCATGCATTAAAAACACCAGCAACACATCTAAACTCGCTGCTCTTCATAAACCCAACATTTCGGCTACCAAACATAACCGAAATCACATCCAAACACTTCCAAAACTTAACCCAGCCAAGATCCATCACTTCTAACCATTTTTAGACATTAATTAACATCCAAAATGATCCAAAAAAACGTCCTTATACCTCCAGTATTAACAAAACACCAAGATCACCCCAAAAACCACCATTTTCACAAGTAAAAACTTAGGAAAATCAACCTATTCGGGATTGCATTGATTAAACCTCAATTACACATCATTTAAACATCCAAAATACATCAAAAAGACATCTCAAAACAGAGTCCAATCATCCAATACGAATTTCTGCAAAATTAAATCCAAATCTTGCATTTTAAGCCAAAATCAAGATCACAACATTAAAACCTTTAATAAAACTTAATTTAATGATTGAGAACTTGGGAATTTCAGTAAAGAACTGAGTATTTAGAGGAGAAGGACGTTCATACCTCTAAATGTGGATTTCTCCTTGTTTAGAGCCAAAATCCTTGAAAATTCATTAAGCAAATGATGAGGATTTGATGTAGAAATGATTAGGAATCATTTAGGAATTGAAATCTCAACTTTAGGTGTGAAAATAAAAGGAAAAGTTGTTGTGGAAATGTGTTTGACTGAGGGAATTTTGAGAGAAAATGAAATGAGAAAATTTTGGTAAAAGTTAGTTATGAAACTAAAAATATCTTTTTCCCTCTTTCCTTTTTATTAATTAAACATTAAATGGGTCTTTAAAAATCAAGAAAAATCTGGAGAAATCCTCCCTTGGGTAAATTATCTCCTTAAAGATTCAAAGTTTCAATCCTTTTAAAACAATCACGAACTTTTCAAAAATTACATTTTAGTCACTAACTCAAAATGTCATATTTCCACACCTCATTTTGTAAAATTGATTTCACCACCCTCTTATATATATTAAAAGATGATTTTTAGATATTTTTCCATATTTTTAATGCATCCCGAACTAGGCTTTCCTTAAAAACACCTTTTATATTCGAACCGAAAATCCGACCGGTCCAGTTCAAACCCAAAACTTCTAAGCCCAAAATTGGGGTGTTACAGTATCGATACGCATCAGTTGAAGAAGCCCAACAGCTAATTCCTCATTGAGACCGTATCGATACGGTTTGACGAGTATCGATACGCCCAGTTGCAGAACTGCATTTATGGTGGGAAATAAAGGCTCCAACGGCTAGTAACGGCTACAAACTCATCAAGGAGTATAAAATGGACCTCCAAGCATCTTTTAATGGTTAATGCTTCAATTGTTACAACATTATGATGTCAAAATTTGTCTAGAGCTTAAATTGTTTATTTCTTGCTTAGACAACACTTGTGAGCTTACATTGTTATATTTGCTCAAGTGTTTAGGTTTTAGGTGAGTTCTTAGAATTGCAAACAAACACCTATTAGAGGGATTTCTAGTTTGCTAAGTCTTTCTTTGTACAAGAGAGTGTTTCCTCAAGCTTTGGGTAGAAAACTTTGAGGGTTGTAACGGTTTCCTCCTAAGCCGAGAAAAGGGGACGAAATTCTTAGTGAATTTGTTTGCAAATCCTTAGTGGGGAGCTAAGGTAGTGGATTTAGACCTAGGTTAGAAGGTTGAACCACTATAAATCCTTGTGTCAAATTGCCTAATTTTCACCTCCCACTAAAACACCCAATTATCCAACTTCTCCACACTTGGCGAGCAAGAACGGTTGATCGAATCGAGCCCCTAAAATCTCAACAACGTGCCAGCCGAACGTCGGTTTCGCATTCGATGTTCAGTTGCACGATGTTCTCCTTTTTCGGTAATGTCGTGTTGGGGGAAATGACTGCCATGCTCCAGCGACCAAAGGGGTGTAGTCAAAGGCGACAATCAACGACGAAAGCGGTGGAGATTTGAGGGTTTGAATAATTTTAGGGATTTAAGGACTGCTTTCTAAAATTTCGATATTTTTTTGAAAGATTAAAAATTTTGAGTTGAGGATTACAAACATTATTTGAAACGTGGATATATACGGTGATGGATTATAATATACAATGTGAATTGATGATTAATATAGTAGAAAATTAGAGATTGAGTTAGATGAAGAAAAAATAAAAAAAATTATAAATGTGGAGTATTAAATGTGTAATTATACAAAAAATTATTTTGGTGGTCAAAATGGGAGTGAAGTAATAGTTTAGGGTCTGTCTAAATAATTTATCTTTTTTTCTTGTTTCAGTTCAACCTCTCGTCAAAGGTTAACGGAAACAAATGGCTAGGTGACCAAAAGTTTACGCCTCGAAAACGTAATTGACCTTACTAGTCGTTTTTCAGAATTGGTGACCAACTCTGTATTGGAGAGAAACATAATCATCCAGTAGTTAACCCTAAAATAAAAATAAATTAATCTAATAATATACAGAATTATTAGTATTTTAATAATTATATATATATCAAGTCAACCTACCATAACAATTTTTTATAATTTATTAATAGTATTTTGATATGTAAAATATTTTAAGAATAATTTTAAATAATTAAAGTAATTTATTTGTGAAGATTATTCAAAAATTAAATATTATTATTATTATTATTATTATTATTATTATTATAAATAATAAACATACACACATTTTTATAAAAAAAGAATGCAATTTTATTAATGATGTTCGATAGCATAAAGAAATAAAAGATAGGTTGATTGATAGGAGGTAAAGGCTAATTTGGGTGAATTTTTTTTATTATTAATTATATATAATTATGGCTCCCTCAAATAGTTATTTGGGAAAATACCCCCAAACTTGCCACGTAGTTGAACCTCGCATTCTCTGAGAAGCGAGGATTGAAATCGCGTTCTACAGAGCGCGAGGTCTATCTACTTGGCATCGTTGTTTGAAATAACAGTTTCTCAGAAACTCGCGTTCTGCAGAACACGATGTCCCCAAGAATTTGAAAAGGAGGTTTTATACAGAAAGCGAGGTTGGTCTATATATCTGCACGCCGATGGATTTTCGTATCCACTGAAGTTGTTTCAAATGAGTTCGGGTTTTGCTGGGTTTTTTAAGTTGGAGTTGTGTCATGATTTTGTGTTCCGCTGGGTTTAGACCCCCGCATGATACGTTGATTGAAGAATACTTATCGACATATCACAATATCTAGAAGCGTGTGGCCATCTACTATTTACCGCCAAGAAGTGCCTAGAAAGTTTCCATTTTTACTTTCTAGGCACTTCTTGGTAGACCTGGCAAACTTGACCCGAGACCCGAAACCCGAACCGAATTACCCGAACCGAAACCCGAACCGAATCGAACCGAAATTTTTTGTTGAACCGAAATGGACCCGAACCGAAATATACCCGAACCGAATAGACCCGAACCGAATGGACCCGAACCGAATGCTACCCGAACCGAAAACTGAACCGAAAGCTGAACCGAATATCGACCCGATTTTAACCCGATTTTGACCCGAATATCTATTGTTAACAATATAATAAATAATAAAATGAAGTACAGAAATTTGAGATCTCGGTGACCAATTTTATAATTTCATCATAAAATATAGCATAAAATTGAAATTGTAGACTAAATTGACAATTTGGAAGTGGAGAAATTTGAGAGTCCAATGATCAATTTTGTAATTATACCATATAAATAAATAGGGGTCAATTTTGGCTAAAAATTAAATCTTTGAAATTAAAATGAACAAAAATATCAATATATTAAATTAATAGACTAAATTACAAAGATTAGTCAATTTCAACTAAAAATAAATTTTTAGAGACTAAATATCACTACGGGGAGGGGATTTCTATATCCGAAGTCTAAACCGTGGGAATACTTGTGACTAAATTAAATTAAACTAAAACTTAAAGTTGAACTAAAAAGTAATTAATCTCTAGCTTAAAAAATTGGTGGCTTATTTCCCTACAAAATTTTGTCTTTTCTCTCTCTATTTTTTCCAATTGTCTTTTTCTTTTTTTCTTTTCAATCTAGCTTAAAAAATTGGTGGCTTATTTCCCTCCAAAATTTTGTTTTTTCCCTCTCTATTTTTACCAATTGTCTTTCTATTTTTCTTGATTTAATTGAGTTTCAATTTAGATTAATTTAATTGAAATTTTACATTTAGTTTTAAAATTATTTTAATTATGTCCGTGATTTATGCTTTTAGATTTTAGTTAGTTCAATTAGATCCTAAGTTTAATAAATTAATTCATTTCAGACATTATTATTATTATTATTATTATTATTATTATTATTATTATTATTATTATTATAAACTTTGATTCAATATAATTATACAAAAAAATTATATGGATACATGAAGCTTTGATTTAAATATTTAATCAAATTCAAATGCATAGATTGACAAGTTGAATCAGAATTAATCTCATACACCAATAACTCTAAACTAAACCATAAATACTAAACCTCAAACCTTTAACCCAACTCAAATCAAATTGACCCAAAAATTTAAATGTTGACCTAACCCGAAATTGACCCGATTTTGACCCGAACCGAAAGCGACCGATCCGATATTGACCCGACTCGAAAACAACCGATCCGATTTTGACCCGATCCAATACCCGAACCGAATCCGACTCATCACAGACCCGAATTAGACCCGAACCCGAACCGACCCGAACCAAATCTAAACCGATTCTAGATAGACCCGAAATGACCCGAACCGAACCCGAACCGAATGACCCGATTGCCACCTCTACTTCTTGGTGACTCATTTGTGAAGTTCGCCGCTTGCCATCACCATCTGCTAAAAGTCCAGACTCAAAGAAGCGATCGCGGATTCAAATCGACCATATTGCGGATGCAGCTCTATTTTGTTAATGCGGCCGGTGCCGATTACATTTGCTAATGCGGGTCAAAGCTGCTACCATTTCAGAAGATGATGATTGTCGCGCTCTACTTCTTTCACTTTGGACTTTTTGCAGATAATGTATCAACCGATTGACATGCAGATGCATGCCTATTTTGCTAAGGAATACTTGTTGAAAGTTTTGTTAAATGAAAGTTTGTCCTTTGAATTATCTATAGGAAGACTTGTTGAAAGTTTTGTTAAATGAAATGCGAATTAAATGTTTCATTCGAATTAAATTTACTTATGTGGTGTTTTTCCTTTACTATAAATACACACCAATTCCACCATCATTTACTCATTTATGTTTCTCCCCAAAACACCCAACGCTAATCTTTGCTCTTCTTATAGCAAAATTTCACGCAACATTTTATTTTTTCGGTACTTATTTTGAATCAACAATCACCAGCAAAATGTCACTAAAAGATTTATTAAAGTTGACATCAAGCAAGGTTAGTAAACGCACCAAAATACAAATTTATTCCTTAGAATGTTGAATCTCAACACCGTCAGCAAACGAAACACACTACGTTCTGAAGCTTACTAACGAAACAAATGTTCGTAATATGTATGACCAGCTCAATTTCGTTGGAGCTAAATATGTCGATTTAAATGTTAAGTTTGATGAGGTCAACGCCGACGAAGGTAGTACGTCTTCACCCGTACAACCTGCTCTGACCAATGAACATGTACAGTCTTCATCAGATGTTGATGGAGCTACCGACGCGCTGCAGCTTTTTATGTACAGGCGTAGACAAAGAAAACAACAGATGATCGAAGAACTAAACTTAAGTTCAGAAGTGTCGACTGACTATGATGATTCGGATTAACCATAAACTTCTTAAATCATCATCGAATTATGTTATATGTTGTCTTTTTCATCCTTTATGAATGTTCAAGGGACCTCACGTTATGTAGAATTTGTATTCAATTATATTTTCTCAACACATTCCATTTATCGTTAAATGACTCGAACAAATCACATTACTAGTCTCTAATTGTCTCAAATGTTCAAACATGTACTCAATTATTTAAACATAACATGAGTACACAATACGAGTATTATTAACTCTGACGGAATCTCAGCCTTCACAAAGTAAAAGCGACTTCGCGTTCTATACAATGCATGGTTTCAAGGAATTCGCGTAATACATAACACGAGGTCATGGAATCTCCAGATTCTCGCATTCTATAGAACACGAGTTTCACAAAGCTGCATCCCGGTACAATAATTTCCCTTACACACTCGAATTCTCCGTGATTTCCTGTACCAATAATAAGCCATAAATGTCCCCTTATATGAAGCAGAACCATAAACCGTAAATATATGTTTGAATAGCCAAAACAAATCGCCAAAATTTTTAAAGTTTTAAAATTTCACAAGTCTTTGAACAAATATTCAAATGGCGAGACGAGAAGGAGTTACTACTCTAGTATACTACGATGGGCAGATAAACGTCGATCCCGAACTCGGCGTCATTTTTCAATGCAAAGATCCAATAACGATAAAGATTCCGAGGAGATTATCGTACAAGAAGTTGGTTAAGGAACTAAATAGCAAGGTCCCGCATTTCGAAAACCACCATTTTCCCGACGTGAAGTATCGGGTGCCAATGTCTATAGCTCCTTTAACGTACTCTGTATGCAGCATTGCAGACACTGCTAATGTGGAGTTGATGCTAGCTACCCACTTCGAGTATTCATTGGGCGGGCCCCTAGAGCTGTATGCATCGTTTTTTGAGTCTAATCCTGCTGTCGAAATACCAAGCTGGGGTCGGGCGAATTTCGACATCGATTCGAATGCCAACGTTGATAGCCCGACTACAAGTCTAAGAAATGATTTTAACCTACTGTGCCAAGACAACGAGTTTGGTGCATCGTCATCTGCTGTGCCAAGACATTCGTGCGTAGCTAGTATCGGGTTCGACCTGAACCAACCCAAAACAATGAATTCGATACGCCAAGAAATGCAACGTACGCTTTATACAATCTGTATAGTTTTGGAGGAGAGGAAGTGTCCTCGTCTTACATTACGCACGACCATGAAGCATTTAACCCCTTCAATGATTCCTCATATGGACGACACTCAACGTATGTCCCTAGTACGGAGTACGTTCAACCATCTATGGGGAGACATTCATCTTTTGGTGCTCTTGATTTTGGTATTGAAAATGCGGTTCATGAGCGATCTCGTGAGAGGTCTCGCGGTCGTCGACCACCATGCTCGCCTCCAAGGGTATCGATCGACGAAGCTGTACTATACCAGCTCCCGGGGGATGCTTCTGACGAAAAACCAATTAGAGAACCTGGGCCCGACAGTGACGAGTTGGGGCCATTCTATGACAAACCAGAAGACTTGATTGTTCCACCAGAAGACTTGACCATTCCACCAGCATATTTCGAAGAACAGCCAGTAGCAACCAACTTTCCTGTTTCAGCGGCACCTATTTCTATGTACCATCCACCATCCCACTTCACAACGGTTGATATGAATGCCATGGACATTCCTGAATTTTTGCATGACCAAAAAATTGACGGCAAACTCAACCGTGCTGATGGTGAACTGGCCATTGGTATGATGTTCTTGACAAAAGAACTAGCGGTGGCTGTAGTTAAGCAGTACACCATTCGTCAGGCTGTTGAGACGACAGTGAAGAAAACCCAAGCGAAATACTACAAGGCGCATTACACCCAAAAAACTTACGGTTGTAAATGGAAAATCTGTATATCACAATTGAAGAAGGCAAACGACCATTGGAGAATAACAAAACTTGTAGGGCCCCATACATGCACCATTAGTAGCCTAAGCTAGGATCACAAGAACCTCGATGCAAAGTACCTCACCGACATCTTTATGCCACTGGTCAAAACAAATCCCAAGAAGTCGGTCCCCACATGTTAGGATGCTGCTGAAGGTGTCACCGGCTACCGTCTTGAATATTACAAAGCAAGGTATGCAAAGAAGCGGGTCGTAGAACAATTGTTTAGCCGATGGGATGATTCTTACAAAGAATTGCGCCCGTAGCTAAATCTACTGCAGAAACACATCCCCAGAATGATTGTCAAACTTGATACAGTTTCGGCATACAAAAATGATCGTGTCGTTCGAGGTGTGTCTCAATTCCACCGGTTATTTTGGACTTTCCCGCAGTGCATCAATGCATTCAAGCACTTCAAACTAATGGTCCAAATCAATGGCACATGGTTGTACGGAAAGTATACACAGACCCTACTACTAGTTATTGCACATGACGGCAATCGAAAATACGTTCTTGTTGCATTCGTAATCGTCTCGATGGAGGATTTGGAGTCTTGGATGTTCTTCCTTCGGCACCTACGAAACTATGTCATTGATCCTGTAATACGGGCAAGGGACGGTGGGGTTTGTGTTATTTCTGAAAGAGGCGCAATGCTCTTGTGGGCGCTAGAACATTTGGGTGAGTATTGACAGCCTTCATATATTTACCACCGTTTTTGCTTGCGGCACATAGCCGCAAACTACCTGCAGCAATTCAAGAACCGTGATGAACGTGAACTGGTGCTCACAATAGGTACGTCTTTTATGTCATTTTCATTTACTATATTACTTACTGCTTGCTTTCATTTATGACCTTTTTGCATGGTTTGTTCGCCCATAACTATTCAACTGTCATCCCTTAGGCAACTCGCACTACAAACAAGATGTGGAGGAGGTGTTCGAGGAATTGAGAGCGAGAAACAAACATGGCACTGACTACCTTGAAAATATCCCGAGGGAAAAATGGCTTCGATCGTATGACGAGGGTAAACGATGTGGTCACATGACAACGAACTTGGCTGAGGCAGTGAACTCATCACTGAAGGGAGTGCGGCAGTTGCCTATCACTTCCATTGTCAAAGTGACCTACTATCATTTGGCTACTCTATTTGCAACCATGGGAAGGCAAGCAACTAAGTACATGGCAGGTGGACACATAGTCCATCCAAATTTTCGCACAAAACTATATACTCAATTGCACCAATTAAGATAGACTACAACTCTCTTCTCGCACGAAGGACACAAGTTCCGTGTTTCAGAATATTCCAGGCGGTTGGAAGGTATTCAGCACAAGTTCTTGCGCGAAGGGCAAGAACTTGTGATTGTGGAATATTTCAAACATTCAAATACTCGTGCACACACGTCATTATTGCTTGCGCAAACCAACAGATAGACTATATGCAACTGGTTGATCTAGTATACTTACTTCAAATAGTGTTTAAGGTTTACGAAAAAGAGTTTCTTCCAATCGGAAATGAGGTTGATCCGAATGTCGTTGACACTGAACCGACCATATGCCCTGATCCAGCACTACTGAGAGACAAAGGACGTCCACGATCTACATGAATATACTGTGCTGAGGATATGGTCGAACATCGAGAAAAAATCGGACAAAAGAAGCATTGTAGTACATGTAAACATCCTAGACACACAAAGAACAAGTGTCCTAATCGCTCGACCCCTCGTCTTAATTAATTAATTGTAATTTGTTTAAGCGAGTTCGCCCATAACTATCGATCAATAAAATCAGTCTAATTCATTTTATAAAATAGGTCATCTTATACTTTCAATCATTCAAAAAATATGGTAGGATATCGTTTTCTTAGCGAATTTAAGTCAGTGTAGAATAGACGAAAATTGATCGTGTAGGTGTCATATAATAGAGAATTTCCAGTACTACAAACACACACTCGATGTTTGATAAAAATATACGATTTATATGTCTTAAATTCTGCTCAAACATGCTTATCGACCTTTGTTCAAAGGAAATTTCATTAAAAAAAAGATGATAGCATAGGGTTTTGGAAGCCATTTTAAGCGAAATTGACAGGAATTGACCGTGTTGGTGTCATATGATAGAGAATTTTCAGTACTACAAACCCAAACTCGATGGTTGCTAAAAATATACGATTTATAAGCCCGAAATTGGGCTCGAACAGGCCTACCCACTCTTGTTTTTCAACCTAAAATCGCACAGACCTCGTGTTCTGCATAACGCGAGTTTTGTGCGATATATTCAGCCGCCTTTTCAAATTCTCGGGGACATCGCGTTCTGCAGAACGCGAGTTTCTGAGAAACCGTTATTTCAAACAACGATGCCAAATAGATAGACCTCGCGCTCTGTAGAACGCGATTTCAATTCTCGCTTCCCAGAAAACGCGAGGTTCAACTACGTGGCAAGTTTAGGGTCATTTTTCTAAATAATTTTTTGAGGAAACCATAATTATATATAATTAATAAAAAAGGGTTTTCCACCCAAATTAGCCATATTTAAGGGTAGAATAGATAAAAAGGGGACAGAGTTGAGTTGGGTTGTCCTTCACATATTTACAATTCCTTCTTTTCCGATTGTTTGGTCGATTTTCATTTGGTTTATAAATTTCTTTTTCGTTTTCGTTTTGGAGTATTATCACTCTAACTATGACTATGTCAATGCAAAGTTATTAGCTGTTATTATAAGTTATCAGTTCGTAACTATAATAACGTTTGTTATATAATATAGCAATTTTGTCAGTAACCAAAACTACGATATCTACAATTGTTATATTTATAATAATATATATTATTACAAATTTCATAATTATAATATTTGTATAGACCGCAATAACATTTGTTGAGTGTACAACCGTAATAAGATCAAAAACACGACTACAACTATAATTTAAATCTCAAGTGATAATAGCTTAATGCTGATTAAAATCATATCCATCACTTTCTCGGTATATTGTTTTGGAAGAATTTACTGGGAATGAAAGTGAAGTTGAAATTTCAGAGAATTTCTCAATACTCAGTTTTTACATGCCATTCTAAAGAAAATATATCCCTTATTTATAGTCTATTTACCCTTAGTGTAAAACAAAATCTGTTAACCCCTTTGGTATCTTTCTCTCCCGCCGCCCTCGACGCACTGCAACAGAAGAAACGTCTTCACTAGGTGGGTCCTGGTTCGCCAGCTCAGTAACAGAATCAGGTGGCCTTCCTTCCTCATAACCATGCATAACATCACCCTCTCCAGGTGAAAAAACCTTGTCCTCAAGGTTCGGTATTGGCTTTGCAGAAGAAGCAGCTGCTGGATCAAGCAACAGTGGCAATGGAGTGATTTGTTGTAGCGGGCGACCCTTGCAAGGTTTCAGCTGTGAAACATGAATCACTGGATGGATTTTTGAGGACCCTGGCAGCTCGAGCTTGTAAGCCACACTTCCCACTCTGTGGAGTACCCGATATGGACCGAAAAATCGAGGACTCAACTTGTGATGCTTCTTCAAACGTAGAGATAGTTGCCGATACGGCTGAAGTTTAACGAAAACCCAATCGCCCTCCTTGAATTCCAGTTCACGGCGGTGGCGATCTGCTTGCATCCTCATCCTATTATGTGCAGCAGCCAAGTTTTGTTTGAGTTCGCGAAGCAGCAAGTCGCGTTCTCGTAAATCCTGATCCAGCTGAACCGTGGAAGTTCCCCCTTCGATGTAGTTGACCAATGTAGGAGGTTCGCGGCCATATAATGCCTTGAAGGGGGTCATGCCTGCCGAAGTTTGATAAGCCGTATTGTACCAATATTCGGCCCAGGCCAGGTACTCTTCCCATTTACCAGGATCATCCCCTGTCATGCAACGGAGATACATCTCCAAGCATCGGTTGAGCGCTTCCGTTTGGCCATCTGTTTGCGGATGGTAAGCTGAGCTCATGCATAGCTTTGTTCCCTGCAAACGTGCCAACTCAGTCCACATTTCACTAACAAAAATTCGATCACGGTCACTAACAATTGAGCGTGGCACTCCATGTAGCTTACTACCCCATTTACCATAATCTTCGCAACCAATTTGCCATCAAACTGTCTCGGCAGGGAAAAAAAATGACCATACTTTGTTAAGCAATCTACAACAACCATGATGGCCTCCTTTCCCCGCGATGGTGGTAAACCAGTAATAAAATCTATCGAGATATCCTCGAATACATGCTGGGGAATAGGAAGGGGCTGTAGTAATCCTGCAGGGCTGAGGCTCTCGCTTTTCATTCGTTGGCAAACCTGGCAGTTGCTTACAAAGGAGCCAACATCCTGGCGCATTCCCTGCCAAAAGAAATTTGCCGCGAGTCGGTGAAATGTTCTAGTGCGCCCAGCGTGTCCTCCCATTCGAGTGCTATGAAATTCTCGAAGTAGCATCATACGCAACGCAGAATCCTGAGGGACGACAATCCTTTGTCTGTAGAGTAAGAAACCTTCTTGTACCACATAATCAGGAAATTCTAGGCTCCCACTCTGTACTTGCTCTACAACATGTTGCAGTGCCGAATCGTTCATCAAGGCCATTCGGATTTCATCCAAGATGTGGAATAATGGACGAGAAAAAGCGAGCAACGAAGCAGATACCTCACGCGACAATGCATCCGCAGCAGCATTGGACTTGCCTGGTCTGTAACGTATCTCGAAGTCAAACCCAATTAACTTGGCCAACCATCTCTGCTGTTCCGGGGTTTGTATAACTTGTTGAGTTAGTTCCCGCAGGGATTTCTAATCGGTCAGAATCACGAAATGTCGTCCGAGAAGGTACTGCCGCCACTTGCCGACTGCCTGAGTGATCGCGTACATCTCGCGGTGATAGGTCGACGCACCTTGCATTCTCGGACTTAGCTTTTGGCTATAAAATGCCAAAGGTCGATTTTCTTGCATCAACACAGCTCCAATGCCGACTCCCGACGCGTTAGTCTCCATGGTAAAAGTCTTAGAGAAATCCGGAAGTGCTAGTACATGAGGGGAACACAAACGTTCCTTAAGTAGATCAAAAGCTTCCTGAGCATCATTAGTCCATTCAAATAGATCGACCTTCCTTAGTAAATCAGATAATGGAGCAGCCAGAGAAGCAAAGTGTCGAATGAACCGACGGTAATACCCAGCGAGCCCCAAAAAACCTCGAACATCTCGGACACTCGTCGGTGTAGGCCAAGCTCGAATTGCTGCCACTTTACTTGCGTCTACTGCCAATCCATCCTTGGACACTACATGACCAAGATACTCGACTGACTTTTGCCCAAAAACACACTTCGACCTTTTTGCCACAAATCTATGCTGCTGTAATGTCATTAAAACCATCTTCACATGTTCTACATGAGAAGCCCAGTCGCGACTGTACACCAGAATGTCATCCAAGAATACGAGGACGAACTTGCGTAGGAAAGGCCGGAAGACATCATTCATGGTAGACTGGAATGTGGACGGTGCATTTGTTAAACCGAAGGGCATGACGCGGAACTCATAGTGGCCGTCATGAGTCCGAAAAGCCGTCTTATGCACATCAGTGGCGTGAACGCGTATCTGGTGATAACCTGCCAGAAGGTCCAATTTAGAAAAAAAAACTGAATCACCCAACTCATCAAAGAGTTCATCTGCTGTAGGAATCGGAAACTTATCCTTTATTGTTATTGCATTCAATGCCCGGTAGTCTACGCAAAATCGCCACGAGCCATCCTTCTTTTTCACTAGCAGTACCGGAGAGGAAAATGGACTGTTGCTTGGTCGAATCAACTGGTTGTCGAGCATTTTTTGGACCTGTCGCTCAATTTCTCCCTTTTGGAAATGCGGATATCGATAGGGTCTCACACTCACTGGATTGGCATTGGGCATTAACGGAATGGAATGGTCCGTTGGTCTTGGTGGTGGCAGTCTTCCCGGGGGTTCAAACACATCTTCAAACTCCTTGAGCACGCTCTGTAAGTTCACATGCTTCTGGCTCTCTGCAAACTCAGTTTCTTGTCCCAAATGTAGCTGATAAAAATAGGCCACAGACCCAGTCCCTTTTAGACGCCGTAACGACTGGAGTTGCACGGGTTGGGGGCCAATGTCTCGATTACCCTGCCATCGATGACGTATCTCACTCAGCGAAAATTCCAGCGTAAGGTTGGCGAAATCAAAGGTAACCGGTCCCAACGTTGCCAACCAGGCTACACCCAATACCATCTCCGTCCCCTCTAGAGGAAGGACATAAAAGTCCGTCGACACCACTGAATTCTGAACTCGAACTGGTAAGTTCTTGATGCAACCTTTCGTGCGTAATTTCTCGCCATTACCCACCAAAACACGGAAGTTAGGCGTAGCTGTAATTTGAAGGCCCAAATGTCGTGCCACTCGAGATTGCACAAAATTGTGCGTGCTGCCGCCATCAACCAAGATCTGAACGGCGCGACCCTGCACATCGCCAGTAACCCGCAAGGTATTTGGGGTGTAACAACCTGCTAAAGCGTTGAGAGAAACAAGAGAATGTTCGCGAGACTCCGGCACCTTCTCATCATCGTCAGAACTCTCGACGAGACTGTCAGGAGAAACATCACCACTTGAATCATCCAGCAAAAAAAATTGTGGTTCTTTACAACGATGGCCCGGAACAAACTTGGCGTCACAATAGTAGCAGAGTCCTTTTGCCCTTCGCGCCTGAGCTTCTGCTGCGGAGAGTTTGCGGGGATGAGAAAAAGGAGGGGTAGAAGGCTTGGGAGTAAGATCTGCTGGTGGTGGACGACCAAGTTGTAGAGAGGAACCCGATGGTTGTAAAGACGGGCTAGGAGATGGTGTTTTGGACCCAAAACTTCGACCCAACAGCCGCTTCATCTCATTGAGTTGGGCTTCTTGAAAACGGGCCGTGGTCATGGCCTCCCCCAAAGTTGTGACCCGAGCAGCAAGAACTTCATTTTTAATGTCCAAGCGGAGCCCCGATATAAAACATTGGGTTAAAAAAATTTCCGGGAGATTCGTCGTTCTCAAAACGAGATCCTCAAATTGAGTCTGGTAATCTGCCACCGTTGAAACCTGCGTGAGTTTAGTAAGTTGGCCCTCTGGCGACTCCATTTCGGTGATCGAAAAACGCTTTCGAATAGCACCCACCAGATGGTCCCACCCCGCCAACTGACGTTGACGCTGCATCCACCGGAACCATTTTCGGGCAACGCCGTCCATGCGGAACGACGTCATCGTCATGCGATGATGATCCTCAGTGTGGTAAAAGTCGAAGAAGTCCTGGGCCGTCGCGATCCACTCCTCGGGATCCTGACCGGTGAAGAGGGGAAGCTCAATTAAAACCGGTTTGGGAGCGAACGGAAAACCCTCATCGCTGGCGTCTGAGATCTTGGATTTGCCGCGATGTGTCTTGGCGTCACTGGTACTGTCCTGAAAATTAGAGGATTGACTCATTTTGGTCGAGAGCTCAGATAACTGTTTAGCAATGCCCTGAAGCGTGAGTTTGTTATCAGAGATCGTCGCCTGAAGATCACTCAAGGTCTGATCGTGGCGCGAAAAAGCATCTTGCAGAATCTTAATGGCCTCGGCATTGTTCACCATGATTGGGAGGAGTCAATGAAAGCACCTAATTGTTATGGAAGAATTTACTGGGAATGAAAGTGAAGTTGAAATTTCAGAGAATTTCTCAATACTCAGTTTTTACATGCCATTCTAAAGAAAATATATCCCTTATTTATAGTCTATTGACCCTTAGTGTAAAACAAAATCTGTTAACCCCTTTGGTATCTTTCTCTCTCGCCTCCCTCGACGCACTGCAACATAAGAAACGTCTTCACTAGGTGGGTCCTGGTTCGCCAGCTCAGTAACAGAATCAGGTGGCCTTCCTTCCTCATAACCATGCATAACATATATACCCTTCTCTTCTCTTTAACACATATTTACCTTTCTCTGTTCGTTTACTTCTTTATGGTAGGGCAATGTCTTCCTGTTTGCTCGTAAAGGGGATAGACAGAGGTGGTTGATGGTCGAAGGTGCGGTCTCCATAAAATTTAAAAATCATATATAATTTAAGAATTTTTTAAAAATAATTATATATTTAAAAAAATTATTTTATATTCGTCTTCTAAAATTTTATAAGTTCGTTTTTTAATTTAAATTTCTAAGTTCGTCCGTGCACGTAACCTATTTGCTTTGTTTTCAATACATCATATAATAAAGATAAATTTAATCCAGAGTCAAAACTTAAATTTAACTTTTGTGCAAAACCAAAATATTTGAATGAATTAGTGATAAAGTGGTCCGTGATCGACGTTGTAATAATAATAGTAATAATTCACAAAGATTGAGACGTAGCCCGTGATGTTACCAGAATCCAGAACCCCCAAAAACAAAAGGACTGCCCAACGTATTCAAGTTTCAACTACTCTCAAAAGTCAAAATGACAGGAAAACGATTCTACCTACAATAACCCTCAGCGAAAAAAACTATAATATTTCTCTTCTTAACACAATAATCCAAATTGAGGGATAGAGGTGGTGCAGAAGTAGAGATTCTCATGGCATTATCCTATTCCTATACACTTTGGCATTGGGCAATTCGGCAGCTTCACAACACACAAGCAGGAACCATGCAGCTCGCAAAGAAGCTCAACCCTCTCTTCTGCATCAACAACACAAAAGGATTATAAATAATGCTTCGAGTTTAACAACACAAATGGAAGAAACTGGACCATACTTTTCTGGGTTTTGCGTAAAGCAGATGTGGGGATATTTTATACAGGTCTTCATCAACCGGTTTGGGTGTTGGCCGCTGCTGCATTGGTGGTTGCTTCACGTCATTCATCTCCCACCTTTGCCTTTTCCCTTCTTTAACATTCGACCCTCGTCCTTTTGTCTGCAAAATTTCCATTCATCTTTATTACCAAAAATAGCCCATTCACAGTCGTATGATCAATGCATGCTTACCCATTCACGGTTCACCACCGTCATTATTTCAGCACGTTACAATTTTAATTGAGGGACAAGATTTCCTTTTTTTGGAGAACTTAACACATAATTGCTTGACTATAGAAAGAACAAAAAGCTTCTGCAAAAGTCACATTGTTGTTCGTATGTCGTAGACCATTCGCTTATGAGCATGCCAATGTCTTTTTCTCCTTCCAAGATTATAATAATCTTAAACAAAATAAAGCAAAGTACACTCCTTTACATGCAATTTTATGTACGAAGAAACCATAGTCTTGATCACGAATCAAAATATAAGTTAATGCACATGCACGAGTGAAAAAGAAGCAGACATGGATTTTAAGGTTTGTTGTTGTGGTTAGAATCTTACCCTTCTGCGAGGAACAACAATCATGGCAGGAGTGACAACGTCGTTATCATAAAGATCGCCGGCAACATACAGATCACGATCCTCGGAGTAGCTGTAACGAAGCAACCCGGCTTGCCTTGCTGATTCGAAACACTGAGTGAAAGGGAGGTCGTTGTTCCAATCCCAGCTGCCAAAAGCAGGAACATGGCTCCTTGTATAATATTCCTACAACACAAACAGCATCAGGAACAACAACACATGTACAAAACCAAACATTAAACTGATGAGTTTGAAGCATAGATAAACTGAGATGGAAAAAAGGGTATGCTTTACTTACATCCATATTGTTACACGGAGAGAAAGAGACGAGTGTTAGAATATGTTGGAGAATGACTTGACTTTCTCATAGAATTCTAGCAATTTAAAAGGGGGAAAAGGAGCTATGAAAGAGAAAGAAGGGAATAGGGTAAAGTAGGGGATCCAAAGCAATAAAACTTCTGTTAGGTAAAAGGCAAAGGAACTCACAGTAGCAGACAAAAGGACAAAGAAGTAAGGTAAAAAAAAGGTGAAAACCAGAGAAGAGAGAGACAAGACAGGAAAACCACTAAAACATGGTTATTAGCTTTGCTTTTTGATATGGCGTCTTCAAAATTTCACTTTCAAACTTATTTTAGTTATTAAATTTTTTAAAACATTCAATTTATTTATTAAAATATCTCAAAGTCCATAAATCGGGTAAAACTTTTTTTAAAATTTTTTCTCGTCGATCTTCTTCATTTAACATCGGATAGAACCATTTTCAGTGTATTGTTTCCATCGTACCAATGAAACATTCTACCATTTGAATCTTGGAAAAATTTTCCTGCTCGTCGATAGATAGACGCTGTCAAAATATTAACAAAATAGTGACAAAATCCGTTCAAATTTTAAACCATAATAATTAAATTAAACGTTTTGAAATTTCATTAACCAAAATAAAATTTTCAGTAAATTTAGTGATAATATACCTAATTTACCCTTTCTCAAAACAACATATATTATGTTTTAACTTTGCTTTAATCAGGTTGCCTACACCCTACTTTGTCGCTGATCAAGATGTATATTCCAATGCTTGATGCTTGTTTTCTCTTTTATTTTTATATTTTTTTTCTCAAATCTCGAAGCAAAGGCTAGGGGTTGGCCTTTTATTTTGGCTTTTTTAACCCCACAGCACACACGCATTACCAGTAAAAAACCTGGTGCTTTGTGCACACAAGAGAATGGCTGAAATCGAGAAAGTTGAAATTTTTAAAAGAAAAGAAAATAGTATTTTAGTCGGTTAATGAAGATGAAGTCAATAAAAGGTCAACACCCCAAGGCAACAGTTTTATTTGCAGCATCAGTAAAAAATAGAATAAAATATGGTGGCAGCAGATAAAAGGACATGCATGTGCACTATACAGACAAGCTGTGACCTTTGCTTGCTCCCTCGCCTAGGCTCAGCTTTTGAGTTTTTATCCCAATAATTTAATAGTGTTTTTAAATTTTTGTATGAAAGAAGTTGGTAATAGTACTACTCTTCCTTCTAAATGCTAAATATTTATGGATATATCAGTAATTCAGTGGTAATCGTTTTTTTTACACACTGACATTTACCCAAAGTGAAAATAAATGCTTGATTTTCTTACATCGTATGGGTGTAAAAGGAACCTATAGAGTAGGCTTCAAGTTTTGAAGTTTAAAACTATAACCAATTACAGAAATTTCTTGCGCGCTCACAAGAAGAAGACCTTGAAAACGGCTTATTTGAGTGAAAAACTTTTTTTTTAATAATTATATATACTTTTGGCTCTTCTAAATAATTTTGTATAACGCGCGTTATTTCAAACAACGATGCCACGTAGATGGAACGCGTGCTTTGTACAACGCGAATTCGCGTCTCGCTTTTCAAAGAACGCGAGATTCAACTACGTGACAAGTTTAAGGGTTATTTTTCCAAATAATTACTAGAGGGAGCCAAAAGTATATATAATTATTAAAAAATGGTTTTCACCGAAATAAGCCTTGAAAACGTTATTTTTAAGTACTATATCAAACGCCAAGTTTTTTTATTTATATAAACTATCCTCATGTCATCAATGTTTTAATGAGATTTTACTATTTACTGGTGTCGTTTCAGAAGGAAGAGCAGCATAAGTATTTATACAAGATCTTTATTTTTATTTTCATAATTTTAGTGATTATTTAAATAATAATATTATAAATTAATGATTGTACCTTATTGTTTTAGTTGTATTTAAAATATTTTATTAACAAATTAATAAAAATAATGTATTTGATAAAGTTTGATCATGTTTCTATGGTTTATAAATGAAACATTAAATTAATTTTTTAAAGTAAAGACATATACTTTTATTATATAGTGGATTGTTTTTTAAGTTTTCGCTCAAGGTACCGAAAATGTTCGAGACTACTCTGCTTTTTATTATTGATTTTTTTATCAAAATTTATTATTGATGTTAAACTACATATGTTGTGATTATTAATATTATTAATTTATCATAAAATGATTATAATATCATCAACTTTTTTTGAACAAAGGTAAGCATTCAAAGAAAGGAAATATCACAAAACGTATAACCAATACAGGGGGATCAACGAAGAAGTCGGGCAACAAGCTAGGAATAAAAATGGCCAACAAAGTCAAAGAAAAAACGAGCAAAACAAAGCACAACGGTCAAACACAAGACCTGAATAAACCAAAAGCACGAAAACAAACAAAGAACCAACAGAAAACATAACAGAGAAGCCAACATCCATGTGCCTACACTGCATGTTTTTCTGGTGGTCACCAGAGCATCTAGACAGTGAACGTGAAGCTACAAGAGCGTTCAACAACGTGCCAAATCTTGGAAAGGCGAAGGCTAAAGGGGTCTGAGAAGGCGGGGTGAGCTCGGTATGACAGCCGAACCACCATCGGGAGCAGATCCACTCTGATCACGACCTTTCCTGCACTGAAACGAGAGAAAACAACACAAACACCAGAAGAAAAAACACAACGAAGCCCAGCCGACAGAAGGCTAGAGCAAAAAACGCCAGCGATGAAAGCGTCGTCAAGCCTCCGGTCGTAGTGAGAAGAACCATCCAAAAACAGGTGTCGGTCGATCGTTCTAAAAAATGAATCGATTCCCCTCAAAAATACGACGAAAGCGATGGAGAGGCCCCAAGGGCGACGCCCTCTGCCATCGAAGGGTTAAAAAGCCCCATCAGAAGAAAAAAAGACTTATTATTCGGAGGGGAACCCAACTGATCACCGATAGCCGATGAGAACGACATAAAGCTGGGGTTTTGTTTTTGGGGTGAGGGTGAGAAAGTTGAGAGCGTTTTTGTTATTAGGTATTGATTTATTGGGGAAAAAAGGTATTGATTTAAATAAAAAAACACTATCCTTTATATTGATGGCCTTATTCATAAAACACTGAAGATGACCAAAAACCTATTGGAAGAACTAGTATCTCTCGTCCAGCTCTGCCCAAAAGCTATAACATTCCAAATTTCTACTGTAACACCCCAATTTTGGGGCTAGATGTTGCGGATGTGGATTTCGATATTCGATGAGCTAGTTGATTTTTGGGGTTAGACTAGGGAAAACCTTCTTCGGGTATTCCTAAAAAGTTGGGAATAATTTCTAAAATTACTATTTATTATGTATAAGAGTTTTGCGAAAATAATTTTGAAAAATCAATTCTAGAAGGATGGAGATTTCAGTCTTCTAACTAAATCGCAAGTTTTCAAAAGTTGGAGGTGATTTTTGTAAAATCAGCCAAAAATATGGTTATAGTTTTTAATTAAACCCAAACCTGTTTTAAAAGGGTTTTATAACAAAAAGAAAGGCTTTTGAATCAGTCTCACTCTCATTTTTCACGTTAGTTTCTTAAAACCAAGCCACCATTGAAGCATTTTCAATCCAAAGGATTACCCATCAAGGTTTTGGGAGGTAAACTTGATTTCATCTTGCCTTTCTTTAATTAAACTTGTTTTATTAGTCTCCAATCAAAATCAAATGGTTACCTCTTTTGATTTAAAAGTTTAAGGTTTGAAATAAAATGGGGTTTTGAAAGATTTTCGTTCAAATGGCTTAGGCTGGGTTTTAAAATGTTTTTAAATGGTGTTTTGATGTTTAAATGATGTTTATATGAAGGAAGGATCATAAAGAAACTGAAACTTGAAGTTTGAGTGGAGTTTGGTATGAAAAACGTTGAGGTTAAGCTTGATTTCGAGTTTTTAATGGCAACAATGATTTTGGCATGTTTAAGTTGCTGATTTTGATGTTAATAGATGTGTTTTTGATAGTTGAAATGATAGGTAATGGCTGGGTTTGTGTTTTGGACGTTTTGGAAGTGATTTTGATAATTTTCGGTATTGGATTGTTGGGTATTTGAGAGTAATTGTTGGATTTCAGTGTTGCTGCAAGTTTGAAAGCTTATTTGGGTGTTAATACTCTGTTTTAACTTTTTTAAAAACATGAGATTTTAGTTTGGGAGCAAATTCGGGTGATCGTTAGCTATTTGTGGATTTTAGCTTTTTGGAACGAGTTTATCGGTGAGTGGAAATGTTTTAAAGCGTTTGGAAATGTTCAAATATGATTTTGGGAGTTTATATTGGGCTTGATAAGCCAATATAAACTCAAGAGTAAGTGGTTTTACATTTCACCATGTTTTTGATATTGTGTGATGTGCTATAAAATTTCGGTAAGACTCATGATTGTTTTGCCTATTGTTTTTCCTACCTTTATTGCCTATGTTATGTTGTGAGCATGCTTATGTTGTTGTCGTAAGATTGTAAGATATATGTGTTGGTAAAGGCATGCTTGGTATGGAAATGTTGGTAAGAGTATGATGTTGTAAGATGAGCTTGATAGCCATATAAGTTTGGTAAGTTTGACCCTTGTTAGAATATTGGCATAAGTTAAAATCTTTACAGGATATAGTTGATTGATCAACTAAGATTAATGTGCACATGTAATACTTGTAAGACAAAACTCGCATGCGTGTAAGACAAATTCGTACATGTAAGGAAATTCGGTCGTGTCAGACAAATTCGTACGTGTAAGATTAGCTGGGGCGCGGTGATTGAGTTTACTCTCATCGACGTCCTGTAAGACTTGTAAGGCTTGTAAGATTGTAAGAAATTCGCATATCCGGGTATTGTTGTTAATTATGCCAATATGCTACTCTTCTCCTTTGTAAGGCTTTGCTATAATATGGTATGTTGGGTTAAGGTTTGGTAAGGCCTTGTAAGAGTAAGTAGTGGTTTTGTAAGAATGGTTGTATGGTAAGATGATCTTGTTGGTTAGTATGTTGTTGTAAGATGATGTATGCACATTTTGGTTTGGTAAAGGTTTTGGTTTTCAAAGCTCTAATTGGTTTTAAAATTGCATTGTTGTTGTTTGGTTTTGACCTCCGCTCACTAAGATTAAATGCTTATGCTCTATTTTCCAACAATGCAGATCGTTAGAGTTCTAGGCAGCAAGCAAACAAGGGGAGCGAGGCTTTTTTCCACTTTGGCTCAAGTATGCGTTTTAAGTTTGTAATAATACTACTAGCAATGGGGATTCTATGTTTTATGTTTGGAGACTTGTTGTTTTTAGGATGTATGGTTTGAGACAAGTTTGTTTTGATCATATGATGTTGTGTGAAGTATGGTTTCGTTTTTTAATGCTTATCTTGTGGTTTGACCTTTTGTGCAAATGTGGATCACCATACGTTCCGTTCTTGTTTAATCATAGATTGGATATGCTCTTGTTTGATGTTGTTAAGCTCATTTGCATGCGAAATGCATGTTATGCTGATCCTTTGTTGTATGTGTATTGTTGAGTCGAGTTTAGCAAGCTTGGAGGTGCTTAAAAAGTGTTTTTGAACTAATCTGCAGGCAAGTGTTTCGAAACGAGCACCAGAGTTTCAGAACGCCCATGCCTTTTTACCTTGGCATTGCAAAACGTGCTTCCCTGTTCTGAAATATTTGCTCTCTGAAAAATCCCGGTGAAGACCCATTCTGAAACATGCTCTTTGGTTTCGAAACGGTGGTCGTTATTTTCGGTTAAAGACATCTTCTAAATTTTTTTCTTGCGTTCTGGTCCTCAGTTGTTGTGTTATCAATCAAAAGTGTCCGGGTTGTTGTTTTGAGCTACATTTCATCATGTGAGCATGCAATTGACTTAATCTCAAAGTTGTGACCTTAATTTCATGTTAGGCCCTTTTATGGTAGAATCGCATTTTGGTCCATGCCTGCTCGGTTGATCGTTCGATGCTTGTTGTTCGTGTATTTTATCCGCTGCGAGTATTTCACACCTAAGTTATAAATGAACATCTAGAAAAGATAAATAAAAAAAGGGGTGTTTTCTCTTTTAGGGTTGCTAACCGGATGGAAAACTTTTAGTTTTTTCATCCGGTAGCCCCGTGTGACCACCTTGGGTCGGTCTAGTGGATAGGCCGGGCCAAGGGGGTTACATCTAACGGTATCAGAGCCAGGTTATGCATCTTTCGAGAAGTTAAGTGAGGTAAGTTGATGTGTTTGCGTGATTGTTGGGTGGTTTATCCGTTGGTTGCCTTGTACGGTAGTTGTTTTGCCATGATTGGTTGATAACATGATTTGTTGCTATGTTGTTATCATTGGTTAGAAGTTTGTTAAGAAACCCATTGCTAGGTATTATTGTAAGAAAATGGTTTTGGATAAAAACTTGAGCAATTTGGACCCTTGCCCTTGCTGACCCAAACCTTTCCGTGTTATTGTTGTTGTGGTTGTTAGATTGCTTTTGTATGTTGCTATGGCGAGACCCCGAGGTAGGCCTAGAGTGGTTCGTCAGGAACCACGGGCTGCAGCTCATGCTGTTGAAGATCCTGTCGAGGATCATGTTGAGGCTCACGCTGAGGAGCCAATTGTTGAGGAGAAGTTGCCCTCACCTCCGCCTAGAGGAGGCGAGGCCGGAGTTGAGGGTGTAGTACCACCAGTTGGCCAGGGTCAGGCTGAGATTGACTTAGCTCAGTTAGTTCAGACTATTATCGATGCCTTTCAGGCAGTTGCGACTGGTATACGAGCTGTGTTACCACCTCAGGGTGCGGGGACTAGTTTGTCCCTAGAGAGACTCCGTAGTCTGGGCGGAGTTGAGTTTCGTGGATTGTCTCCTAAGCGGTCAGAGGCGTGGCTAGAGAGTACCACGCGTATATTAGGTCAGATAGAGTTCTCAGGCACTAAGAAGCTTGGTTGTATCGTTTCTATGCTTTAGGGAGATGCGTATGTCTAGTGGACTACGACTACATATGGTATGTCTGAGGGTGAAATCACTTGGGAGTTCTTCAGACCTGCCTTCCGTAAGAAATACTTGGGTCCACGGTTCTTGGATGAGAAGAAGAGGGAGTTTATGGCTCTCGTTTAGGGCAATATGTCCGTATATGATTATGAGATACAATTTGTACGGCTAAGTCAGTATGCTCCTGAGTTAGTGCCTAATGAGAAGGAAATATGTGAGCGCTTCTGTTATGGGTTGGTAAAGGATGTGAAAACATACATGTTAGCTTCTAACTACGTGGATTTTGATGTTTTGGTCAGCCGGGCCAAAGACATCAAGGAAAACTTGGGTTTGTCTTCTCGTGCTAGTGGTTCTAGCTCAGGGAAGAGGCACAACCAGGGGGACAGAGGTGATGCCAAGAGGCACAAGAATAATAGGCATCATTATGATCATAGGCGTAGGGGTGGTAACCCAGGTCGTGGCCATCAAGGCGAAGAAGTTGTTGCTCGTACTCCAGAGTGTGCTAGATGCGGGAGACATCATACGAGTGAGTGTTGGGGTGTACCTGGTACATGCTGGAACTGTGGATCTCGCGATCATTTGAGGCGTAACTGTCCTTAGCCGGTTAGAGCAGTTGATCATCTGAGAGGCCGTGGGCACGGTCGAGGTAACTTCCAACTAAGGATTGAGACTCCAAGGAACGTGGCTCATGTTGTTTAAGTCCAGCCAAAGGGTGGTAGACCGGCTAGGGTGTATGCCCAGAGAGAGGCCGGGAAGGACACATATGTTATTGCAGGTAATTTCATGTTACAGTCTATTTCATTGCTTTCCTTGGTTGATTCTGGTTTTACACATTCATATATTTTGAGTGAGCATGCAAAATTGTTGGACATCCCTGTTGAGATATTAGACGTGGAAATGTATGTGACTAACTCTTTTGGTGAGAGTGTCGTAGTTAGACGGATGTATAGGAGGTGTCCGTTGATGATTCAAGGTCTTGTATTTCCGGTTGATATGATGGAGCTACCGTTCTATGATTTTGATGTTATTCTGGGTATGGATTGGCTTGTTGAGCATAGAGCTAGGGTGGACTTTGAGATAAAAAGGATTACATTGAAGCTTGCAGATGACTATGAGGTAGTTATAGTAGGCGAGAACATTAAGTTCTTATCGAATGTCGTTTCAGCTCTAGAGGCTCAAAGGTTGATGAACTTTGGTTGTCCGACATATTTGGCCTATGTGATGAATCCTAACATGAGAGAGGTCAGACCAAAGGACATTAGGACAGTTTGTGATTTTCCAGAGGTATTTCCGAAAGAATTGCCTGGTTTGCCTCCTGATAGAGAGGTAGAGTTTGATATTGAGACTGTCTCTAACTCTACTCATGTGTCGATTAATCCGTATCGTATGGCCCCAAAAGAATTGAAAGAGTTGCAGAATCAGCTTCAAGAGTTGTTAGACCGTGGTTTCATTAGGCCTAGTATTTCGCCGTGAGGTGCTCCAGTATTGTTTGTAAAGAAAAAAGATGGTAGTATGAGGATGTGCATCGACTATAGGGCAACTGAATAAGCTAACAATAAAGAACAAGTACCCTTTGTCGCGCATTGATGATTTATTTGATCAATTGAGAGTGGCATTAGTATTTTTGAAGATTGATTTGAGATTAGGGTATTATCAGTTGAAGGTGAAAGACGTTGATGTGCCGAAGACAGCTTTCAGGACTAGGTATGGACATTATGAATTTCTAGTAATGCCATTTGGGTTAACTAATGCACCAGCAACTTTCATGGATATGATGAATAGGGTGTTTCGTGAGTACTTGGATTGGTTTGTAGTGGTGTTTATTGATGACATTCTTGTGTATTCACGATCCGAGGAAGAACACGGTGAGCATTTGTGGTTAGTGCTACAGACGTTGTTAAGTAATCAGCTTTATGCCAAGTTGAGCAAATGTGAATTTTGGATCAGGGAAGTTGTATTTCTTGGCCATGTTGTGTCGGCCGAAGGGATTAGAGTTGACCCTAAGAAAATAGAAGCTATTGTGGAATGGAAGCAACTGATGTCCGTAATCGAAATTCGAAGTTTTCTAGGTTTAGCTGGTTACTATAGAAGATTTGTAGATGGTTTCTCTAAGGTGGCTGCCCCTTTGACAAAATTGTTGCAAAATGGTGTTAGAGTTGAATGGACAGATGCAACACAACAAGCCTTTGAGAAATTGACGAAAGCTTTGACTAATGCTCTAGTTTTAGTTCAGCTAGTGTCAGGGAAAAAGTTTATAATCTACAACGATGCTTCGTATGTTGGCTTAGGTTGTGTCTGATGCAAGAAAGAAGAGTTGTTGCTTATGCTACTAAAGGTGCATGAGAAGAACTACCCTACACATGGCATAGAGTTGGCCATAGTTGTGTTCGCATTGAAGATTTGGGGACATTATTTGTATAGTGAGAAGTGCACAATTTACACAGATCACAAGAGCTTGAAGTATTTAATGACACATAAAGAATTGAATTTGAGACAGTGAATGTGGGTAGAATTACTTAAAGACTATGATCTTACCATTGGGTACCATCTGGGTAAAGCAAATGTAGTAGCCAATGCCTTGAGCAGAAAAGTGGCAGTTGAATTGCGAGCTTTGTTTGCTAGATTAAGTGTGTCAGAGGATGGTGGCTTAGTGACTGAATTGCAAGTGAAGCCTTCTTTAATTCAGTTGATTCGTGAGAAACAGTTGCGAGACAGATCTTTGGCTGCTTACAAGACATTGCGGAAGGTAAATCGACTGATTTTCGTTTTAGTGATGATGGGATTTTGTGTTTCAAGAGCAAGGTAGTTGTCCCGGAAGATAGTGAGTTGAGACGTACCATTTTGACTGAAGCACATTGTAGTCCGTTTACTATGCATCCGGGTAGTACAAAGACGTATCATGATTTGAAGAATGAGTACCTCTTGATTGGTTTGAAGAATGACGTGGTCAAATTTGTAAGTAAGTGCATGGTATGTTAAAGAGTGAAAGCGGAACATCGAGTTCCTTTAGTTTTGTTGCAACCGTTGAGGATTCCTGAATGGATGTGGGAAACTGATTTGTGATTGTTTGAAGGCAGCTGCGGATAGACAGAAATCTTATGCTGACTTGAAGAGAAAAGAGGTTGAGTATGCGGTGGGAGATAGGGTATTCTTGAAAGTTTTGCCATGGAAGAAAGTGATAAGGTTTGGTAGAAAAGGGAAATTATGTCCGAGGTTTATCGGTACGTATGAGATAGTTGAGAGGATTAGACCGGTTGCTTATAGATTGAGGTTGTTTTC
Organism: Hibiscus tridactylites; assembly: GCA_958450335.1. Classification (NCBI taxonomy): domain Eukaryota; kingdom Viridiplantae; phylum Streptophyta; class Magnoliopsida; order Malvales; family Malvaceae; genus Hibiscus; species Hibiscus tridactylites. Next base: position 60,306,584 of record OY288287.1, on the reverse strand, counting down.
TGAACTTGAGAAGATTCATGCTGTGTTTCATGTTTCTATGCTTCGAAAGCATCAGTCAGATCCGTCCCACGTTATGCCTGTAGGAGAGATTGAGTTGAATCCGGATATGTCCTACGATAAAGGACCAGTTGAGATCCTAGAATTTGATAGCAAGGTGTTGCGTGGTAGAGCTATTGATCTCGTTAAGGTAAAGTGGCTACATCGTGGTGTTGAGGAAGCCACTTGGGAGAGAATGGATGACATGAAGAAACAGTTTCTGCATCTTTTCTCGTCAGATAAATTTTGGGGATAAAATTTCTTAAGGGGGGAGATTTGTAACACCCTAATTTTGGGGCTAGATGTTACGGATGTGGATTTTGATATTCGATGAGCTAGTTGATTTTTGGGGTTATACCAGGGAAAACCTTCTTCGGGTATTCCTAAAAAGTAGGGAATAATTTCTAAAATGACTATTTATTATGTATAAGAGTTTTGCGAAAACAATTTTGGAAAATCAATTCTAAAAGGATGAAGATTTCGGTCTAGTGACCAAATCGCAAGTTTTCAAAAGTTGGAGTCCATTTTGTAAAACCAGCCAAAAATGTGGTTCTAGTTTTTAGTTAAACCCAAACCTATTTTCAAAGGGTTTTATAACAAAAAGAAAGGCTTTTGAATCAACCTCACTCTCATTTTTCAGGTTAGTTTCTTAAAACCAAGCCACCATTGAAGCATTTTCAATCCAAAGGATTACCCATCAAGGTTTTGGGAGGTAAACTTGATTTCATATTGCCTTTCTTTAATTAAACTTGTTTTTGTTAGTCTCCTACAAAATCAAATGGTTACCTCTTTTGATTTAAAAGTTCAAGGTTTGAAATAAAATGGGTTTTTGGAAGATTTTCGTTCAAATGGCTTAGGATGGGTTTTAGAATGTTTTTAAATGGTGTTTTGGTGTTTAAATGATGTTTATATGAAGGAAAGATCATAAGGAAACTGAAACTTGAAGTTCGAGTGGAGTTTGGTATGAAAAACCTTGAGATTAAGCTTGATTTCGGGTTTTTAATGGAATCAGTGATTTTGGCATGTTTAAGTTGCTAATTTTGATGTTAATAGATGAGCTTTTGATGGTTGAAATGATGGGTAATGGCTGAGTTTGTGCTTTGGATGTTTTGGAAGTGACTTTGATGATTTTCGGTATTGGATTGTTGGGTATTTGAGAGTAATTGTTGGATTTCAGTGTTGCTGCAAGTTTGGAAGCATATTTGGGTGTTAATACTATGTTTTAACTTTTTTAAAAATAGGGGATTCTAGTTTGGGAGCAAATCCGGGTGATCATTAGCTATTTGTGGATTTCGGCTTTTTGGAACGAGTTTATCGTTGAGTGGAAATGTTTTAAAGCGTTTAGAAATGTTCAAAGATGATTTTGGGAGTTTATATTGGGCTTGATAAGCCAATATAAACTCAAGAGTAAGTGGTTTTACATTTCACCATTATTTTTGATATTGTGTGATGTGCTATAAAATTTCGGTAAGACTCGTGATTGTTTTGCCTATTGTTTTTCCTACCTTTATTGCCTATGTTATGTTGTGAGCACGCTTATGTTGTTGTCGTAAGATTGTAAGATATATGTGTTGGTAAAGGCATACTTGGTATGAAAATGTTGGTAAGAGTATGATGTTGTAAGATGGGCTTGATATCCATGTAAGTTTGGTAAGTTTGACTCTTGTTAGAATATTAGCATAAGTTAAAATCTTTATCGTATATAGTTGATCGATCAACTAAGATTAATGTGCACATGTAAGACTTGTAAGACAAAACTCGCATGTGTGTAAGATAAATTCTTACGTGTAAGATTAGCTTGGGCGCAATGATTGAGTTTACACTCATCGACGTTCTGTAAGACTTGTACGATTGTAAGAAATCCGTATATCCGGGTATTGTTGTTAATTATGCCAATATGCTACTCTTCTCCTTTGTAAGGCTTTGCTATAATATGGTATGTTGGGTTAAGGTTTGGTAAGGCCTTGTAAGAGTAAGTAGTGGTTTTGTAAGAATGGTTGTATGGTAATATGATCTTGTTGGTTAGTATGTTGTTGTAAGATGATGTATGCACATTTTGGTTTGGTAAATGTTTTGGTTTTCAAAGCTCTAATTGGTTTTAAAACTGCATTGTTGTTGTTTGGTTTTGAGCTCCGCTCACTGCAGATTGTTAGAGTTCCGGGCAGCAAGCAAGCAAGGGGAGTGAGGCCTCAGTTGTTATTTTCAGTTAAATGCATCTTCTAAGTTTGTTTTTCTTGCATTCTGGTCCTCAGTTATTGTGTTATTGTAAAGTGTCCAAAAGTTCTATATTTCATGCACTTTCCAACTCTTATTATCACTGTTTTCCAGCTCATTTTATGCATAAGTAGGTTCATGCATAGCATTTTACACTATTTCATCGTTCTACCTTGCTTTTATAACTTATCATTTATTTGGTGAACAAGAGATACTGTTTTAGTGTATTCTTGCTTGTAGGTACTAACAGCTGAACGAGGGAGCCGAGGAATGGAGGACACAACGCTGAGAAGAAAACCTAGGAGCTGTACTAAAGTAGTTCCAGCTAAGGACAAGTTGCTGCCAAGCGCCTACCGAGCAAAGCTGCTGCCTGTGGTAGCTGACAATGGAAGTTAGGAGAACCGGAGTGCAATCTGTAGAGCAAAAACTTGTGAATCTATCACCGGAATTCATATGATTTTCCATCATCTGTAGTAGCGGCTAGGGCTGTCGAAGCTGAATTCCCAATCTTACTTGCGGGTGAAGGAAAACGAGGAAGAGTCCATATTTCAAGCAAAGAAGTCAACATTTAAAGCTACATTAAAAAAGAAAAGCTACTTTAGAGGACTTCTACTTCAAGGAGGACTTGACCTAGTTTTGAGTGTATAAATACCAATTGTACTTCTAGTTTAAATCATCATGGGTTTTCTATAGACTCTTCTTGTGCTTTTCTCTACCGACATGTTCTAAATTCCTCTTGGGTTAGGGTTATGTTATAACTAGAGTGAAACGGTTGTTTTAGGTTTTTGAGTTATTTCTTCAATAAAATATTCCAAGTTTACTTAATCCATTGTTCTTCATTCTTTCAATCTTTCTACACCAGTCGTTCGAGAAAATCTATTTGTCGGGCACAAAAGTGCAAGGCTCACGAAAGGGTTAAGTATGGTCACAACGGGAGGCGTGACTAACTTGGTTCCACACTAGTTGATAACTGCATAAATATCCTTGTTTTCATACCTTTTTGCTATAGCATTTGCATGTTCTTGAGTTCATACCATAGCATTTAGACTGCATTTAGGTTGCATTTTCTTCTTCTGGGTGCATCTTTATCTTTGCTAGTTATTGGTCCATATTGAGGGGTTCTGCTCGGAAGATTGGTTTTGGTTGTGGTGGTGCGTAGGAAAGTAGTCAAGAGAGAAAGCCGATGTCGGGAATTGCTATAGCATGATGGAAGTGGATATTGGCCAGCACGTGAGATACACGTGAGCTGCAGAAGCACGTGAACAAGCAGAAAAGGACGATCTGAAATGTGTAGTAGCTGGTACCCACATGCAGACTGTCCTCCTTGTCCCCTCATTGCAGACCTTGTTGTTGGATATTCCTTGGGTTTATCAAGGCATCTTTAGGGCACCAAACCATAGAAGCCTTCACTATATAAAGGGGAGAGAAGCTTGGAAAAAAGTGGTTGTGGAGTGTGTTGCAAAAAGAGAGGCGGAAGAGGGAGAAAAGGAGAGGGAAGTTTTCACCTTCATCTTCTCTAGCTTGGTGTCCTCCATCGTTGAAGCTCCAAGGAGTGGCCTCACCGGCCTCGAGATATGCAGTGAGCCTAAGACAGTCGGGCAGTTCATGGCGAAAAGGGAGTTCACCTTTCTTTCTGTTGCTATAGCAATTTCTATTCATATATTTATATGTGGTGATGTTATCACAATGATACATTGGATGATATTGCCCAGCCACGAACTATTTTAGGTGGCTTGGGTTTGATGGATGATTTTATTTTGAGTACTTTTTAATGCATGCTATAGCTTTTTCAGTGTTTATCATGATTCTATGATTTGCTTATGCATTTCTCATTTCCTTAAAGTTTTAAGAGCTTAGGGTTGTAAGTGCTTTGAGAAATAGGCCCTACCTTAAGCGCCTTCGAGAGTTGGCTGTTCTTTAAGTGTATATTGGGGTTAGTAATCGAGAGAGCTAGCCTTAGAAACCTCTTAAGCAATGGAGTTACTGTTGAGAAGCAGACTCTAACCTACCTTAGAGATAAATGATAGGTTTCAAGGGCTAAAAAGGATAGTTCGTGAAGGGTAGGGGAGTGTTAAGAGTTTACGCTGAGAGGTATTGCTGTAGCATTTCTGACTCCCAGTTTCCTGGCTAGAGATAGTTTAGGAGCACTCTTAGCAAATCCCGCCTAGTATAGAAGATAGCTGAAGAGCCTTAGTATCGTTAAGAAGCTTGAGTTAGGTTGTCCATCATTCCCAGCCAGTCATTTCGTAGTGAGTTCCGCATACTAAAAGGGACTTGTTTATCATATTGTTATCTCATCTTTGTTTGTACTGTTTTGCTTCAGCATTGTTTTACATCATCTCTTTTACCATAGCATTTTCATCTACAAAAAGTTCAATCTTTATTGTTACAGCAACCGTGAATACCCTCAATCCTTATGGAGACGGTACTCACTCATCACTTTATTACTCGTTCGATGTGTATACTTGCACCATTTGCGTATCATTTATAGTATTGCATGATCTCGCAACACTAGTCCACAAGTTTCAGCGGCTAAAAGGGATCTCTAACCGAGTTGATTGATTTGGTTCCACACTAGTCCTCAAGTTATCAATCTCGAGCATCCTAACCTAGAAATAGGAGGGATCACTGTCGACTATCCTGCCGGACTTGGAGTATCTGCCAGACTTGCCGCCATGACATTTTTCCATTCCACCTGCCCAGACAGTACACACCCCTGCAGTGGCAGTGACCTGCTACGACCGTATGACAGGGTCGTAGTTTGCTGCCTGTCGTATCCACCAAGGTAGCATATCGTGGCAACAAAGGATAACTCATACCTAACTTAACGCAGTTTTCACACTAAGTGGCAGTATAACCCTGCCTACTCTATCAACCTGATTCTTTTCTTATCTTTTACTTGTATTTTTATTTACTTTTCAATCGCAATTAATCATTCACTTGTGTTTTTACTTTACCTTTGTGCAGGAACTAAAGAACGAGACAAGTTGTCCAATACTCGTGGGATTCGACATCTTATATACTATAACTTGATAGGAGTGTGCACTTGCGCTCCCCCAAAAACGGAACACCTAAACACCCTACAAGTTTTTGGCGTCGTTGCTGGAGATTGGTAACGACGAATTTCATTTTTAATTTCTTCACCTTTTACTTTTTCTTTTATTTCTATTTTTAATCGAAAAAGGAAAAAAAATTTACCGTGTCCTTTGCAAGTGTATGAACAGGGCTAAGCCTAGCAGAAACTTCATTATTTACGACGATCTTGAGCGTGAGACTAGACGAATCAAGAGGGAGCTCAGGGAAGCCTTAAAGAACAAAGACAAGGGCAAAGCAAAGGAAGAGGCCATGGTAAACGAAGACCCCCAATTGATGCCATCAATGGTAGGGGCGGGCAGGCAGATTTGCCGCCCAGAGGACCACAAGTACAATAGAGGCAGAATCCCCCATGATCAACCCCAAGTACGGACAACCATGGACTACATTGAGCATAACTTTCAAAGGTTCGAGCAAATAGTCACGGAACCGGAGATATGGGCAGATCTTTTTGAACTAAAGCCTGTCATGTTCAACATGTTAAACACACTAGGGCACTTCGGAGGGACTGCCACGGAAGATGCTCGACAACATCTACAAGGATTCCTGGACATTTGTCGAGCATTCAAAATTCATGGGGTACACTAGGACGTATTGCGGCTGAGGCGATTTCCCTATTCACTGAGGGATAGGGCGAAACAGTGGTTGAATAACCAGCCGACCGGATCTTTCACTACATGGGCAGAGCTCTACAAGGACTTTCTAGACCGATTCAGCCCATCCAATGTCACCGATAGGCTACATAATGAGATCACAACTTTTAGGCAAGGGGATGACGAGCCAATGTACGAGGCATGGGAGCGGTACCAACAAATACTGAACAACTGTCCGCTTCATGGTTTACCGACATGGACTCAAGTATCTATATTCTACAATGGGGTTAACTACCCAACTCGGGTGTTGATAGATGCCTCGGTTAACGAGATCATCCTAGACAGACATCTAGAGGAAGAACTACGGCTGCTCAACAAAGCAGCTAAAAACGATTATAAGTACCCGATAGCCCGCCGAGGTGGCACAAGGCGGCCATCTACAGTAAATGAGGTGGAAGCCTCCGAATCTGTTAATGCCCGCCTCGACACTCTGACGGAGCTGGTGATGAAGATAGTGCAATCCCCAGGGAAGGTTCATGAAGTAAAAGTAATTGAGCCCTTTTGTGGCGAATGTGAGGCCAACCATGATTCCTCTGAATGCAATGCATCTGCAAATTACATGGGAAGGTATGAGAGGAATAGCAGGTCAGCTCAGAACACATACAAGCCTAACTAGAGAAACCATCCCAACTTCTCCTGGAGCAACCTAAAGACAGAAGCAAATCCACAACAGCTACAGGGAGGCTACCAGCAGAATCAGTCTCAGCAGCAGACTCAGCAGCCACATCAAAATAATTCACTAGAAGCTACTCTGAATAACTTTATGAAACAAATCGGTGAGTTTATTGTTTATACAAATAAATTTATTGAAAAAACTAAGTCTTTTATGGACATGACGAAGATGAAGATGAACAACCAGGAGGCTACTATTAAGAACCTAGAGACCCAGTTTGGGAAGTTCACCGAAATCTACCACAGCCGGACTATGGGAGCATCATCCAGCAGCCCGCTAGAAGCAGCCAAGCCCACTTTTGAACATTGCAAGGCCATAACTACAAGAAGTGGGAAGCAGCTGGATGAACCTAGGACGGTAGAGCAGATAGGAACTCAACCAGAACATATAAGTAAGCTTGCCCCAGCAACACCCATATTAGCCGCCCAGCATGAACACCGACTCTAGTCGCCCTGGCAGCAGAACATGAAACCAACCCTGACAAGGATGATCCTCCCCGAACTAAGCCCCAAAGCAAGGAGCAAATAGAGGACATCCGCCCGCCAGCCTCATTCCCCCAAAAGCTCAAACAATAGCAGCAAGAGCACTAATTTAGAAAATTCTTAGACATTCTGAAACAGGTGCACATTAACATACCTATGATAGAAGCTATACAAAGCATGCCCAACTACGCCAAGTATCTCAGAAATATAGTATGATGGAAGTGGATATTGGCCAGCACGTGAGATACACGTGAGCTGCAGAAGCACGTGAACATGCAGAAAAAGGACGATATGACATGTGTAGCAGCCGGTACCCACCTTGTAGACTGTCCTCCTTGTCCCCTCGTGGCAGACCTTGTCGTTGGATATTCCTTTGGATTATCAAGGCATCTTTAGGGCACCAAACCTTAGAAGCCTCCACTATATAAAGGGGAGAGAAGATTGGAAAAAAGTGGTTGTGGAGTGTGTTGCAAAAAGAGAGGCGGAAGAGGGAGAAAAGGAGAGGGAAGTTTTCACCTTCATCTTCTCTAGCTTGGTGTCCTCCATCGTTGAAGCTCCAAGGAGTGGCCTCACCGGCCTCGAGATAGGCAGTGAGCCTAAGACAGTCGGACAGTCCATGGCGAAAAGGGAGTTCACCTTTCTTTCTGTTGCTATAGCAATTTCTATTCATATATTTATATGTGGTGATGTTATCACAATGATACATTGGATGATATTGCCCAACCACGAACTATTTTAGGTGGCTTGGGTTTGATGGATGATTTTATTTTGAGTACTTTTTAATGCATGTTATAGCTTTTTCAGTGTTTATCATGATTCTATGCTTTGCTTATGCATTTCTCATTTCCTTAAAGTTTTAAGAGCTTAGGGTTGTAAGTGCTTTGAGAAATAGGCCCTACCTTAAGCGCCTTCGAGAGTTAGCTGTTCTTTAAGTGTATATTGGGGTTAGTAATCGAGAGAGCTAGCCTTAGAAACCTCTTAAGTAATGGAGTGACTGTTGAGAGGCAGACTCTAACCTACCTTAGAGATAAATGATAGGTTTCAAGGGCTAAAAAGGATAGTTCGTGAAGGGTAGGGGAGTGTTAAGAGTTTACGCTGAGAGGTATTGCTGTAGCATTTCTGACTCCCAGTTTCCTGGCTAGAGATAGTTTATTAGGAGCACTCTTAGCAAATCCCGCCTAGTATAGAAGATAGCTGAAGAGCCTTAATATCGTTAAGAAGCTTGAGTTAGGTTGTCCATTATTCCCAGCCAGTCTTTTCGTAGTGAGTTTCACATACAAAAAGGGACTTGTTTATCATATTGTTATCTCATCTTTGTTTGTACTATTTTGCTTCAGCATTGTTTTACATCATCTCTTTTACCATAGCATTTTCATCTACAAAAAGTTCAATCTTTATTGTTATAGCAACCGTGAATACCCTCAATCCTTATGGAGACGGTACTCACTCATCACTTTATTACTCGTTCGATGTGTATACTTGCACCATTTGCGTATCATTTATAGTATTGCATGATCTCGCAACACTAGTCCACAAGTTTCAGCGGCTAAAAGGGATCGCTAACCGAGTTGATTGATTTGGTTCCACACTAGTCCTCAAGTTATCAATCTCGAGCATCCTAACCTAGAAATAGAAGGGATCACTGTCGACTATCCTGCCGGACTTGGAGTATCTGCCAGACTTGCCGCCAGGACATTTTTCCATTCCACCTGCCGAGACAGTACACACCCCTGCAGTGCAAGTGACCTGTTACGGCCGTATGACAGGGTCGTAGTTTGCTGCCTGTCGTATCCACCAAGGTAGCGTATCGTGGCAGCAAAGGATAACTCATACCTAACTTAACGTAGTTTTCACACTAAGTGGCAGTATAACCCTGCCTACTCTATCAACCTGATTCTTTTCTTATCTTTTACTTGTATTTTTATTTACTTTTCAATCGCAATTAAACATTCACTTGTGTTTTTACTTTACCTTTGTGCAGGAACTAAAGAACGAGACAAGTTGTCCAATCCTCGTGGGATTCGACATCTTATATACTATAACATGATAGGAGTGTGCACTTGCGCTCCCCAAAAAAGGGAACACCTAAACACCATACAAGTTTTTTGCGTCGTTGCTGGAGATTGGTAACGACGAATTTCATTTTTAATTTCTTCACCTTTTACTTTTTCTTTTATTTCTATTTCTAATCGAAAAAGGAAAAAAATTTACCGTGTCCTTTGCAAGTGTATGAACAGGGCTAACCCTAGCAGAAACTTCATTATTTACGACGATCTTGAGCGTAAGACTAGACGAATCAAGAGAGAGCTCAGGAAAGCCTTAAAGAACAAAGACAAGGGCAAAGCAAAGGAAGAGGCCATGGTAAACGAAGACCCCCAATTGATGCCATCAATGGCAGGGGCGGGCAGGCAGATTTGCTGCCCAGAGGACCACAAGTACAATAGAGGCAGGATCCCCCCTGATCAACCCCAAGTACGGACAACCATGGACTACATTGAGCATAACTTTCAAAGGTTCGAGCAAATAGTCACGGAACCGGAGATATGGGCAGATTATTTTGAACTAAAGCCTGTTATGTTCAACATGTTAAACACACTAGGGCACTTCGGAGGGACTGCCACGGAAGATGCTCGACAGCATCTACGAGGATTCCTGGACATTTGTCGAGCATTCAAAATTCATGGGGTACACTAGGACGTATTGCGGCTGAGGCTATTTCCCTATTCACTGAGGGATAGGGCGAAACAGTGGTTGAATAACCAGCCGGCCGGATCTTTCACTACATGGGCAGAGCTCTACAAGGACTTTTTAGACCGATTCAGCCCATCCAACGTCACCGATAGGCTACATAATGAGATCACAACTTTTAGGCAAGGGGATGACGAGCCAATGTACGAGGCATGGGAGCGGTACCAACAAATACTGAACAACTGTCCGCTTCATGGTTTACCGACATGGACTCATGTATCTATATTCTACAATGGGGTTAACTACCCAACTCGGGTGTTGATAGATGCCTCGGTTAACGAGATCATCCTAGACAGACCTCCAGAGGAAGAACTAGGGCTGCTCAACAAAGCAGCTAAAAACGATTATAAGTACCCGATAGCCCGCCGAGGTGGCACAAGGCGGCCATCTACTGTAAATGAGGTGGAAGCCTCCGAATCTGTTAATGCCCGCCTCGACACTCTGACGGAGCTGGTGATGAAGATGGTGCAATCCCCAGGGAAGGTTCATGAAGTAAAAGTCATTGAGCCCTTTTGTGGCGAATGTGAGGCCAACCATGATTCCTCTGAATGCAATGCATCTGCAAATTACATGGGAAGGTATGAGAGGAATAGAAGGTCAGCTCAGAACACATACAAGCCTAACTAGAGAAACCATCCCAACTTCTCCTAGAGCAACCTAAAGACAGAAGCAAATCCACAACAGCTACATAGAGGCTACCAGCAGAATCAGTCTCGACAGCAGACTCAGCAGCCACATCAAAATAATTCACTAGAAGCTACTCTGAATAACTTTATGAAACAAATCGGTGAGTTTATTGTTTATACAAATAAATTTATTGAAAAAACTAAGTCTTTTATGGACATGACGAAGATGAAGATGAACAGCCAGGAGGCTACTATTAAGAACCTAGAGACCGAGTTTGGGAAGTTCACCGAAATCTACCACAGCCGGACTATGGGAGCATCATCCAGCAGCCCGCCAGAAGCAGCCAAGCCCACTTTTGAACATTGCAAGGCCATAACTACAAGAAGTGGGAAGCAGCTGGATGAACCTAGGATGGTAGAGCATATAGGAACTCAACCAGAACATATAAGTAAGCCTGCCCCAGCAACACCCATATTAGCCGCCCCAGGATGAACACCGACTCCAGCTGCCCTGGCAGCAAAACATGAAACCAACCCTGACAAGGATGATCCTCCCCCAACTAAGCCCCCAAGCAAGGAGCAAATAGAGGACATCCGCCTGCCAGCCTCATTCCCCCAAAAGCTCAAACAATAGCAGCAGGAGCACCAATTTAGAAAATTCTTAGCATTCTGAAACAGGTGCACATTAACATACCTATGATAGAAGCTATACAAAGCATGCCCAACTACGCCAAGTATCTCAGAAATATAGTTTCTAAGAAGAGACAGATAGGGGAATTCAAGATGGTGGTTGTCACTGAAGAGTGCATGGTTATGCTACATAACAAGCTGCCACCCAAGCAGACAGATCTGAGTAGCTTTGTTATACAATGTCGGCTAGGCAGCAAGCACGGGACCAAGGCCTTGTGTGATTTGGGAGCCAGTATAAACCTGATGCCTAAGGCCGTCTTCGACAAACTAGGTATTGGACCTGCAAAACCAACCTCTGTAATGCTTAAACTTGTCGATCACTCATTCGTGCATCCAGAGGGAAATATTGAGGACATACTGGTCAAAGTGGGAAGCCTAATTCTTCATGCCGATTTCCTCATCTTGGATTATGAGGCCGATGAGAAAGCCCCTATAATTCTCGGACGGCCCTTCTTGGCCACGGGCAGAACGCTAATAGGCGTGGAACTTGGGGAACTTACAATGAGGATAGAGGATCAAAGCATAAGGATGAACGTCCTAGAACCCTCAGAGAAAGGAAAAGAATGCCCGGATGCAAGAGCGGCTAAGATACGTATGGAAACAGGCCAGGGCTGCTGCTGCCATGACAGATCTCGGGGCAGATTGAAGGACCCCATTAAACAGAAACTGAAGGAACAAGAGAACCCCCTAGGAGGGGAGAAAAAGCTAAACCACCTCATTAAGTGGTTATGTCTAGAAATTGCACCTAAATACACTCCTAACATAACTTAATTTTTTTGTGCAATAGGAATAAAGTTTATTTTATTTAAGGACTAGATTAATTTTTAGTATTTAATTTTTCAGATTTTATTTAATTATTTTTATTTTAGGATCGAGAATAAAAGAGCAGGATTAAGAGGGAAGACTAGCAAAAAGCCCGCCAACCATCCTGCTGAGACAGCAGCCAGCGCAGCGAAGTGTAATGGCTAGTTGCCAACGGCTCTAAAAATAACGGGCAGAAAAATCTGTAGCGTGATCGAGGAAATCGAACCGTTGATCATTTACTACCGCCCCGGCACTTCTCGGCAGCTCTTATATAAATCACTCACTCATTTCATTTTACTTCACTTCTACCTTTTTGCTTGCTTCTATCTTAATCTTCTGCTCTCTCATAATATTTCCTTTCTATTTTCAGTTAGAATACAACCGATCACATGGCTTCCACATCAACCCAAAAACCCACCTATAGCAGGTTTTGCTTTAAGGCGGACAATGAGAGATATAGAGCACAATTCTCCAAGCAGGCCGTCTGGGAGAAACAAGGCTACCATTACACAAAGCAAATGGGAGACCGTGGTATTGAGCCGGCCTTGTTCTGAACCATCCATTAAAAGGGATAGGAGATGTTTGCTCAACAGCCGAATATAGCGAACATCACTATAGTCAGGGAATTTTACTCACATCAACCCTACCCGGACAAGCCATTTGTCTACGTCCGTAAAGAGGCAGTCAAGCTCAACCCCGCTGTCATCAACAACTTTTATGGCCTTGATATGAACGACAACCCGCACGAGGGTTGGAGGCAGTCACTAACGGCTGCCCACTATGAGTAGATCAAGGCCAGAATCTGCAAGCCCAACACACCGTGGCTGGGGGACAAACATGTGGGATCTGTCTAGCGCCGTCACATGCTGCCTGAATCCATGTTGTGGAACACGTTTGTGAAAAGGCGACTCCTGCCCACATCCCACAACTCAACAATTGACCAGTCGCACTTCGCCTTAATTTACAACATCCTGATGAACCGGCCGATCAACATGGGGGAAGTCATTTGCACGGAAATATGCAACTACTTAGGGAAGATGAAGGGCAGACTGTACTTCCCATCCCTCATCACATGTCTTTGCACCAATTTCTGAGTCTCAGCAGAGCCGAAAGATGAATTTACAACTGCCAAGGAAGGCTGGACCAAAAAGGTCCGCATTCAGATGATACAGGATGCGGAGAAAGAACCAGCAACACCCAGTCAGCCCTCCGCCACATAGTTTGAAACGCCAGCCGTTCACGGCAGTACTAACGCTGCCTAAGATAGAGAGGTCCTCTCGCTGCTCCACACACTTCTCAAACACACAAAACGGATAGAGCAGCAACAGTTGGCCTTCATGAACTACGTGGGGAGGCCCAATAAGTTTTGGTGGCTTATTTCATGTAGAAATTCCCTGGTGATGTGCCCACCATGCCAACCTTTTCTGATGAGCTTGCAGCAGCAGTAAGAGCACGAAGAACTTCACCTGCCGCCATCGTTTGCCCGCCAGACTGCTAGATGCCCTCTCCTATGCATTCTTCGCATAACTTGGCTGCCACTCCATCTAACACACTGGCAGACTATCTTGAGAGACACCAGCTGAATCTCTCCCTAGTCTGCACAAACAATATAGTAGTAGACTTCTTCTCATCAGAGGAGATTGAGCAGCCGCTGCCGAAACCGGAAACAACAGTAGTAGTGGCAACAACAACCATCCCAATGGAATTCATCCCTCCGGCAGCACCCACAGAGGAAGGGACAAGGAAGAGGAAGTGGAAAATAATAGCAAAAGAACCTGTGGACCTCGAGACAGAGTCAAAAGGAAGCGACGCATCTCCCGTTGTTCCCCCTGCCGAGCCTCTAGAAGAGCCACAGCATACGCCAAAGAGAATCCAGCCGTCGCGGAAAGCAAAGACCTCACCTGCTAGAACCGCCGCCAAGGCATCTGCCAAAAGCCGCTTCGTCGTCCGAACATTCTCCTCTTCCTCAACTAACTAGAATCCAGCCTCCTCTCAACCCTCAGCAAACTTTTAACTTATTTTCTTTTCTTTTATTTTTATCTTTTTTTGTTTTCTTTTTATTATCTTTAACATGTATTTTTTTTCTTATTTTTGTTTAGTGCATTGAGGGCAATGCCCATCTCGAGTTTGGGGGGGGGGGGGGGATAGCTCTTGCATCATTTGTAGGCATTCTTAGTTGCATTTGGATTGCGTTGTACTTGCCTTAGTAATAATCGGAAAAGAAAAATTTGTTATGACTTGCGCCTATGATAGGATAGCCGATTACTTTATTTTCGCACCTAGTGAAAAATTAAACTTAATCTTAGGAAAGATCATGAAATGTGACCTAGATTTTTTTTTACTTTTGCCTAAAAATGTTAAATATCTTTGTTACTTGCTGAATGTGTTAGAATATTTGATGAACAATGTCTGCTTGTTTTCTTTGCAAGATTCTAACAATAACTGTAGGTAGCCGCTGAGGCAGCAAAATCAAAAACAAAAAAAAGTGTTGTGTTACCCTAGAGGTGCCCGCAATAGGCTCTAGGAAGAATCATGTGCGAGGATGCTCTGCTGCTATCAAAGTCCATGAATCAAAAGCCTAAAAGTGACAGACAAATTAGCATGAGAGAATGAAAAACTTCACGGGATGACTATACTCCAAGGGTTCAGGGTAGTTGTGATAAGCTGAAACCCTCACCGCCATGATTAAAAAAATAATATGCTTAACTGTGCTGCCTCAGCAGTAACCTTTCAAATTACATCAGTGTCTTTGTTTAATCTTTTATTCTGTATATTCAACTTGTTTACAGATTTGCAAACATCACACATGCATTAGGAATTTAATTCTGCGTTGTTTTCTTGCTTATTTCCCTTCATTAAGTTATATGTATATAGGTGTTACGGCCTTGAGGCAGAAAATCAGGTTAAGAACAAGTTTTTCTTTCTGACTATTATTAGAGCAAGTACTTTAGGTTGCATTGCTTGAGGACAAGCAATAGTTCGAGTTTGGGGTGTGTAAAGTGTCTAAAAGTCCTATATTTTATGCACTTTCCAACTCTTATTATTACTATTTTCCAGCTCATTTTAGGCATAAGTAGGTTCATGCATAGCATTTTACAGTATTTCATCATTCTACCTTGCTTTTATAACTTATCATTTATTTAGTGAACAAGAGATACTATTTTAGTGTATTGTTGCTTGTAGGTACTAACAGCTGAACGAGAGAGCCGAGGAACGGAGGACACAACGCTGAGAAGCAAACCCAGGAGTTGTACTGAAGCAATTCCAGCTAAGGACAAGTTGTTGCCAAGCGCCTGCGGAGCAAAGTTGCTGCCAACCTTGTTGCCCGCGACAGCTGACTATGGAAGTTAGGAGAACCGGAGTGCGATCTGTAGAGCAAAAACTCTTGAATCTATCGCCGACATTTATATGATTTTCTGACATCTGTAGCAGCGGCTAGGGCTATCGAAGCTGAATTCCCAAGCTTACTTGCGGGTGAAGGAAAACGAGGAAGAGTTCATATTCCAAGCAAAGAAGTCAGCATTTAAAGCTACATTAAAGAAGAAAAGCTACTTTAGAGGACTTCTACTTCAAGGAGGACTTGACCTAGTTTTGAGTCTATAAATACCCATTGTACTTCTAGTTTAAATCATCATGGGTTTTCTATAGACTCCTCTTGTGCTTTTCTCTGCCGCCATGTTCTAAATTCCCCTTGGGTTAGGGTTATGTTGTAACTAGAGTGAAACAATTGTTTTAGGTTTTTGAGTTATTTCTTTAATAAAATATTTCAAGTTTACTTAATCCATTGTTCTTCATTCTTTCAATCTTTCTACACCAGTCGTTTGAGAGAATCTATTTGTCGGGCACGAAAGTGCAAGGCTCATGAAAGGGTTAAGTACGGTCACAACGAGAGGCGTGACTAACTTGGTTCCACACCAGTCCCCAAGTTTCAGCGGCTAAAAGGGATCTCTAACTGAGTTGATTGATTTGGTTCCACACTAGTCCTCAAGTTATCAATCTCGAGCATCCTAACCTAGAAATAGGAGGGATCACTATCGACTATCCTGCGGAACTTGGAGTATCTGTCAGACTTGCCGCCAGGACGTTATTCCATTCCACCTGCTGAGACAGTACACACCCCTGCAGTGGCAGTGACCTACTACGGCCGCGTGACAGGGTCGTAGTTTACCGCCCGCCGTACCCGCCGAGGCAACATATCGTGGAAACAAAGGATAACTCATACCTAACTCAACGCAGTTTTCACACTAAGTGGCAGCATAACCCTACCTGCTCTATCAACCTGATTCTTTTCTTATCTTTTACTTGTGTTTTTATTTACTTTTCAATCTCAACCAATCATTCACTTGTGTTTTTACATTACCTTTGTGCAGGAACAAAAGAACGAGACAAGCTGTCCAATTCTCGTGGGATTCGACATCTTATATATTATAACTTGACAATAGTGTGCATTTGCGCTCCCACAAAAAGGGAACACCTACACGCCCTACATTTATCAATCGGAAGTGTTCAGGTTGTTGTTTTGAGCTACATTTCATCACATGAGCATGAAAATGACTTAATCTCAAAGTTGTAACCTTAATTTCATGTTAGGCCTTTTTTATGCTAGAATCACATTTTGGTCCTTGCCTGCTCGGTTGATCGTTCGATGCTTGTTGTTCGTGTTTTTTATTCGCTGCGAGTGTTTCACACCTAAGTTATAAATGAGCATCTAGAAAAGATAAATAAAAAAAGAAAGGGGTGTTTTCTCTTTTAGGGTTGCTAACCGGAGGTAAATCTTCGGGTTTTTCATCGGGTAGCCCCGTGTGACCACCTTGGGTCGGTCTAGTGGCTAGGCTGGGCCGAGGGGGTTACATATGGGACCAGTGACTATAAATTGTTTTTTTATAATATGTCCACTGAATTTGTTAGAAAAATATAATAAATAAATATTTTAAATAAAATAAAAATTTAGTAGAAAATAACAACACAAAAAATTTAAAAAAAATGGAGAACGAAATATCAGACCAGCAAAACACGTCCAATGAGCTGCAACAACAAGGATTAGATAAAACACTGAAGAAAGGAAGCAAAAATAAAACTCATTGTCTCTATCCACCTACATGCTTAAAGATTGAAGTAGGAGTGGTGAGCGAAACCAACAATCTTGCAAACTACTTAGCAAAACAAATTTGACTACATCGGCAAACGAACTACAAAAGGGGGTCAAACTATTGAAAGACCATTGATAACCGCAAATCAGAACTGAGTGTCGTGATAAAACCATCAATGAACGTAAATCTACCACAAAGGTAGGCGAAAATGTGACATAAAGGTAGAATTGTGTGTTGGATTAAAATCCGCAATTGTAGGCACATATCTAAAATGTATGATGCTATTATAAAGTATGACACAAACTAAATTAAGTGAGCAATTATGTTAGGCGTGTCATGAGTATTAAAGTGTTATGGAAATAAAAGTGTACATACCATAAGATATATTTATAATTCAATGAGGGACAAAGTTATAAATATTTAATAGTTGATTTAACAATCAACTATATAAAGAGGTAGTGGTCCCCAAGAAATAGGTTAACTTGTATTACTCTTGTCCCCGTCAGAGAGTTTTTATGGTAAGGGCTAACCTATTTTCTTGGAAGATCACAACCACTTTTAGGCAATCTTCATCAAAGGATTCGAGGTTTTCATCTATCGATTAATTCAGTTACGCTTCCGCATTCAATTTATTTAGTTTATTGTCTTCATGATTTGACATGATAGATCCTAGATATTATTAGGTTTCATATTTAATTATGTTTTAGTTCTAACAAGTGGCATCAGAGACTCGTCATGTTTGAATCATTGAGAATCAATTATGAATTTCCTTTGAATGATTTATTATTAATCTTCTAAAATCAAAACCCTAAGTTTGGCGTTAAAATTCTTATGTTTCGTTGTTTGAATTATGCGATGGAGATTTTGTTTTGTTGCCGCATGCATTAGGGTATGATATTTGCTAAGTTTTGGAATTCCAGATTACTACTATGTGCGGCAACCTTAATTTGCTACTGTTGAATTTTAAGTTTTTTTTTTTAATATTAATGGCATATTCATGTTATTAAGCCACTTTTCTATGGATATTATAATCATATATATAATCCTATTGGGTGCTACGGTGGTAAGTGACGTCAGTTTTAAGATTTACCTTATGACTTGATAAATGTAGTGAATTGAGAAAGTAACTCGCTCTAAATTCTGCTCTAAATTGTTTTTTATTGATTTCTTTATGACCCAATCGAACAATATGCTATTGAGAGTTTCTTGTTCTTTTGCCTTTAATTAGAATTATATTTTAGTTTTTGTATTTAGGTATTAATTGGTGGGATAATTTCTTGCTGCTGAGGTTGCTTATATATATGGCTCACACATATATGCTTTTAGTTGGGTTTACTTCATATATTAATCTGGTTTAGCAACCATTTTTTTCTTCTTATGTATGATTTTGGAATAATGAAGTTGCATGTTGCTACATCGTCAGGTTAAATATTGTTTTGGTTTTGGAAAAGGATTAATATTATGAAATTTATATTCTATTTGGTTTGATCAATAAATTTACTTTGGATAGTTAGGTTATTATGGATATATTAATTTTTTGGGAAAACTATACCGGTGGTCCCCAAACTATTACCATTTTCCTATTTTAGTCCTTAAACAATGTTTTTTTTGGTAAAATCGTCCCTTCTGTTACATAGTTCTCTTGTTTTAGTCCCGGCGTTAAATAACTAATGGTTTTGCTGACGTGGCATTTTTTTAAGAGGAGAGAGAAATGATTAAAAAAATATTTAAAAAATGTCACGTCAGCAAAACCGTTAGCTATTTAACGTCGGGGGGACCAAAATAGGAGAACTATGTAACATAAGGGACGGTTTTGCCGAAAAACATAGTTTAGGAACCAAAATAGGAAAACTGTAATAGTTTAGGGACCACCGGTGTAGTTTTCCCTAATTTTTTTATGACTATAATATGAATTACTCATGATACTTCTGATTTTGACTTTTTAAGTTAAAGATTGATTGTTTTGAATTCAAGTTTTATTTTGGTAAATGTATGCTTAAGGATTTTTTTGAAAAACAGTCAAAGATTTCGGGGTTTTTTTTTTTTAATTCTGATAGCCATTCAGACAATCTTATTTTGGGTTATTTCGGAAACTTAAGTGTTATCAGAAAATTTCAGCTTTGATTGTTACAAAAATTTTAAATTTGAACGTCAGTATATTTATATTATATATTTTGAGATAAATTAATTGAAACATTAAGTTACCAAAGTGACCTCTATTGTGGAAATTATTTTATTTTAAAATATAGATGGTTTTGTGCATGTAAGTCGGATTATGTTACCATTAATTGGCCCAAAGGAAGGTTAATAATTAACATTATTATTAATCACATGTGCAACTGTGGTAATAAACATGTGATAATTATTCAATTTTATATGTGAGCAATAAATCGGCCCAAAGGAAGATTTCTGTTTGACATGTTCTTATTATCAATGTTTGATTACTATACCAAGATATCACTTGCAAATTAATGTTTTGTCCAAAGATGAAACATTAATGGAGTGTCCGTTATCTTGATATGAGATTTACCTTTATTCCAATTTATTATTATTATGGTTATCTTTAAGTTTATTGAAAGATAAAATTAAGATAAATATTTTGAAACAATTATGATGAGAGTGGCAATCAATCGATTATAAACCAAGAGGAGGGAGGGTGAATTGAATTTTTGAAAGAATGGTGGACACTAATTGCAAAGATAGAAATTGCAAGGAGATTTAGAGTGGTTCAACTCCCCTAATTAGAGTCTACATCCACTACCTTAGTGACCACACTAAGATTTTCCATAAATCCACTAATTTGTCTTTCCTTTAAGGATAAGGAGTAACATTACACAATTCAATAGACTTATACCCAAAAGTCTATTGAATCCTTTCCCCAAAACAAATACAAAGAAGCAAACTAGGAAATCCTCACAAGGAAGGTGTTTGCAAAGTTTAAGCTCTCTCACACATCAAAAGAAATACTAGCAAAAGAATTACAATGAAGAACACTCTAGTGTTTACAAGAAAGATAGAAAATTAAGCACAAAATAGACTCTTGAAAGCTTGAATGTTTGTATAGACTTTCTTGTTACTTCGATACTGTTTTTAGACCTCTTTTATGTGTTCTTGATCTCTTCTAACTGTTAGAAGCCGTTGGGGGGACTTTGGGGCCGTTGAAAGCCATTAAAATCGAGCATTAAATGCTCATCTGCACAGTGGTTTCGAAACCATTGAAAAGGTTTTGAAACTTGGGAGAAATTTAAACTGAATAACTAGCCGTTACAAGCTCTGGTTTCGAAACCACTAAGGCGGTTTCGAAACCTGTAGTCAAAAACAGGTTTCCAAGCCTTAGTGCCAAAATGGTATCGAAACCACCTAGATGATTTCGAAACCTCTACTTAAAAATGCATTGTTTTGACTTTTGTTGACTTTTTAAAGAGAAACCCGTATAGGTATTAAGTTAAACCTTTTAGAAAAAATTGTTCAAGTTAAAAATATTATATTTGACAAATCTGAATCGAATATAGAGTTTACAAATTTTTGCAAGTTAATCCTTTTAGTTATATCAAAATCAAAATAAGTCTAACAATCTCCCCCTTTTTTATATAACAAAACACTTGATAAAAATTTGTAAAAAAATTATCAAACCTTTTAATCTCCCATTTAAACCCCCTAAGAAAAATGTCTTTATGAATCTTTAAAATTTAAGTTTTGAAGACATTTTTAGTTTAGTTGGAAAAATGAATTTTTATCTCATTTTCCCCCTTTTTGTTATAGCAAAAATGACAAATAAAAGGCTACAAAAAGAGCAAACAACATTAGATCAACAACAGTATATATATATATATATATATATATATATATATATATATATATATATATATATATATATTAATAACGATAAGCCATAATTTCTAAAACATCAAAATAATCCATCATATGAGATCCAAATATTTCAACTAGCAATAATCCAACATGGAACCATAGGCATAAAATAAATATCCAACAAGGTGCATAAAAAGCCTAAAAACATAATCCAAGGAACTAAATCAAAATAAGTCCAAAAGTGCCATAATAAAACCATAAAGTTATACTAGAGTGCATAAAAGACTAAATATCTGGTGCGTCATGAGGCGATGAAGGAGGGAAAAGATGTCCACGAACAAGATGCATGTCGCGCTCAAGAGATGTCACACGTCCATCTAAGCAACGAAGTAACTCATGAGAACTACGAAGATGGGCATCTATGTTGTCAAATCGAGTGACCATAGTTGCAAACATGGACTCGATGGTCATGGAAGGTGGAGCATCCGGTGCAACAACATTTCTTGGACCAATGTGGGCTTCATCTTCATCATTTTTGTGAGCCCATTCACCATCAATAAACTTCCAACCAGTCTTTTTAGTCGTTGTTTCATCAATCTTGCTCTTTAGACGGATGGGGAGATCAAGAGAGGTATCAATATTTAGCTTCTCAAAGATGTGACTTAGAACACATCCATAATTGAGAGAGAAGCAACGAGGGTTTCTAATTATACTGACAAGAGAAGTAAAGATGATTTTGGCAATATTAGGACGACTATCGGTGCGAAGTTGGTGAAGCCACCAATAGTCGATACGACGCATGCGCCTGCATCTTTCACCGGAAGGACGGAAGAACCAAGTGGTGAAAAGGTGAAAAAGTATATCGTAGATATGAAGATGGGTAGGACTATGATCATCAAAATATTGCATAGGAACGACTTCGGATTCATTAGAAACACCACTATTGGGAACACCTAAAAGATCGGCAATACTTGCCGAAGAAAGAGTAAAATGGGTGGGTATAAGGAATGAATCAATTTCAACAACTTTGGTGTTATTATTAGGATCGTGAACAAGAGTAGCATTTGCAAAAAAAAACTTTAACAAGGTTATGAAAAACACGAGGTTTAATCAAGAAAATTCATCCAAACCCATTCGACAAATAAAGGAAAGAAACCAAACTCACAGAGTTCAGAGGTTAAAAAGTTTAAATCAATGGTTCGCTCGACTCTAATTTCTCTGGCTTCATAAATTTGACGAAAACAATCAAAATTTTCATTATCTTCAAAACAAAGATTTAAGAAGTTTGGGTTTTGAAGATGAGGTTGATTAGAACGAGACCCTTGACTTCTTTCAATACGAGGACATTTGGCTCTAGAGGGATTGGTTCTAGAAGGCATGATTAAAAAATTTAGCTTAAAAAAGATGGTTGGGGAATTTTAACAAACACTTGGTGGGCAAGGGTTTGATAAAAATTTGAAAAAGGCTTGAGATGGATTGGGTAACCTCCTGCAAATCAAACAAGATATAGCATATAAACTTATCAACCCAATTCAATATTTCAATGCATAAATTCTCCAGATTTGAAAGATTTTCGAAATACTCAAGAGCATGAAAGTTTGTTGAAAAACAATGAGTTTTGTAGAAATCATGCTTGAAAGAATGAACATTGTAACACAATCATGATTTATAAAGATTTGAAAGCATGAAAAACATTTTTTATATCAAATAATCAATGAAAATTCGAGAAAAAAATAAATTAGGGTTTTGAAAAACTCACCAAAAGATTGAATAAGGACCACCCAATGGATAAAATCAAGAGCAAAGATGAGTTGATGAAGGAAAGATGATATATCCTTGTTGAATCTTGAAGCAAAAACGAGTTTGAGTGAAGAATTTTTGAGAGGGTTTGTAGGTTTTGTTGTTTAGGAGAATAAAAATAGGGGTTTGGGTGTTTTAAATTTGGGAGTTTTAGTTAAAAATGTGCCCCAGCCTTTGAAACTGCCCGACTAGTTTCGAAACCTATAGGATGGTTTCGAAACCCCTAGCCCAAGATTACTAAACTTTCAACACTGCCAAAAAGGTTTCGAAACTAGTGTAAGTGGTTTCAATACCTATGACCTTGGAACAGCAAAATAGACATTTTTATGCCTCTATATGATCCAAATATGCATTCTAAAGGTTCATGATTACTATAGGCATTTAAGACACTTTGAAATAAGTTCAAAGAAGTATAGCATTTAGACAAACATTATCTAAGGTTAAAGGTTGGATCCTAAAAAGTTCATATAAAGCTAGGATTGACTAACCTAACTAAGGCCACTCAAACATGAATCATCAAATAATTTTAAATCAAAATAAGCATATAAGCACCAAAGTCAAGGAAAACAATGAATGGAAACAATATTGCTAAAATTTAAGGCCAAAACTTATACAAAAGCACATAGGGCCACAATTAAGCAATCCATGCAACACATAACCCCCTTACTAAAAGCATTTAAACAACATATGGGGACATTTAAACATGCTTTAAAACACATAAACACATATAATCAACATAAATGAATAAAGATTGCATGTCAAATAAAATGTTACCACTTGAACCAAGATAGGTTGATTAGGCCATATCCTCTTCAAGTGTCCTTTCTTCTAGTGTGTCTAGAGCTTTCCAATTTCTTCATTTTGCACACCATTTTTCCAACACACCTACAACAAGGAACTATGCATGTTTTGATACCCAAACTCTTTTGGGTCCATAAGAGTTAGTTCCTACAATTTTAGTCCCTTTTGGTATCCACTTAGATAAAAGATCATATTCTTTGTTAGCAATGAGTCCTTTTGGAACCCAAATGCTTTTAATTATCTTTCTATTATATGATCTTTGGGACCACTATATCTATATCCATTAACGTTCTTTCTAACATAGTTGGATTTTGAATTTTCACCTTTTTTTCAATTTGTTTTGTCTCAACTTTGTTGAAAGAAGCTTTAAGATCATCAAGTTCCTTTTGATGATCATCATTGACCTTTGAAAGTAAGTTGTGCAAGTCTTGATTTTTCTTTTCAAATTCTTTTATTCTAACTTGCATTTCCTTAACTTTATTTTCAAATTCCTTATTAGATTTGAAAATAGAGTCATTTTCATTTTTCAATTTTAAAATGATTTTTCTATTTTTCAAAACCGACTCTTCAAATTCCAAAGCTAATTCATCATAAGCCTCTTGCAATTAATCAAAAGTATAATCAATTGAAAAAGATGAATTAGAGGTTACCATAGAGTCATCATCGATAGCCATGAGACACAAGTTGGCTACTTCATTCTCGTCCTCATCGGATGATTCATCATCGCTCCAAGTAGCTACATGAGCCTTGTGCTTCTTTTTTCTCAAAGCTCATTTTCTTCAATTGGGGACAATCAAACTTGATATGTCCCAGATTTTTGCACTCATATCAAATAATTTGATTTTTCTATGTGTTGTCATTCTTGAAGCCCTCTTCTCTTTGAAATCTTCTTCCTTTGTTGGACCTCATGAATCTTTTGAATCTCTTGGAAAACATAGCCATCTCTTTATATTCATCCTCTCCACTAGAATTAATATATTCTTTTGATGCTTTGAAAGCAACACCAAATTTCTTCTTTTCCACTTCTTTCTTCTTTTCTTCCTTACCCTTTGACATCATTTCATGTGTAAGCAAGGAACCAATGAGCTCATCCAACTTGAGAGTCTTGAGGTCCTTTGCTTCTATGATCGCCAGTTTCTTTGAATCCCATGAATCAGGAAGAGAGTAGATCATCTTCTTCACAAGTTTATCTTCTGGGATCACTTCTCCATAGCCCTTCAATCCATTAACAATCACGGAGAATCGATCGGATATGGTTTTGATGTCTTCTTCAGGGTCCATCTTGAAATTTTCATAATTAAGATTGAGAAGCCTGATTTTGATCTCATTCACTTGATTGGTTCCTTCATGTGTAACTTCAAGTTTGTCCCAAATCTCTTTAGCATTAGAACAAGATGACACCCTTCCATACTCATCCGAGCCAAGGACATAAAATATGAGATGCATTGCCTTAGCATTTGTGGAGAATCTCTTGTTTTCTTCATTGCTCCATGTCTCCATACTACTAGTTGGTGCGGTGTAACCACTCATGATGATCTTCCAAGCTTCAAGATCAAAAGCTTGAATGAATAGCTTCATGTGGTTCGTCCAATAAGCATAATTAACTCTATTGAAGAAGGGAGGCTTGTTGCTGGGTTGAGAATCGCCCCAAGCTTCAATGGTGGAGGTGGAAGCCATAGATGACCTTGTAGATGATTGTACACTTCTTGAATCTTCTCAAGAGGTTGTAAGACCTTGCAATGTGCCAAGCTCTAATACCAATTGATGAGAGTGGCAATCAATCGATTAAAAACCAAGAAGGGGTGAATTGGATTTTTGAAAGAACGGTGGACACTAATTGCAAAGGTAGAAATTGCAAGAAGATTTAGAGTGGTTCAACTCCCTTAATTGGAGTCTAAATCCACTACCTTAGTGACCATACTAAGGATTTTCCACAAATCCACTAATGTGTCTTTCCTTTAAGGATAATGAGTAACCTTACACAATTCAATAGACTTATACCCCAAAACAAATACAAAGAAGCAAACTAGAAAATCCTCACAAAGAAGGTGTTTGCAGAGTTTAAGCTCTCTCACACACCCAAAGAAATACTAGCAAAATAATTATAATGAAGAACACTCTAGTGTTTACAAGAAAGATAGAAAATTAAGCACAAAATGGACTCTTGAAAGCTTGAATGTTTGTATAGACTTTCTTGTTACTTCAATACTATTTTTAGACATCTTTTATGTGCTTTTGATCTTTTCTAACCGTTGGGAGCCGTTGAGGGGACTTTGGAGCCTTTGTAAGCCATTAAAATCGAGCATTAAATGCTCACCTGCATAGTGGTTTCGAAACCTGAGAGAAATTTAAACTGAAAAACTAGCTGTTACAAGCCCTGGTTTCAAAACCACTAAGGTGCTTTCGAAACCTGTAGTCAAAAACAGGTTTCCAGGCCTTACTGGCAAAATGGTATCGAAATCACCTAGATGGTTTCGAAACCTCTACTTAAAAATGCACTGTTTTGACTTTTGTTGACTTTTTTATAGAGAAAACCATATAGGTATTAAGTTAAACCTTTTGGAAAAAATTGTTCAAGTTAAAAATATTATATTTGACAAATCTAAATCGAATATAGAGTTTACAAATTTTTGCAAGTTAATCCTTTTAGTTATATCAAAATAAAAATAAGTCTAACAAATTAAATTCATATTTTGGCTTCAGATGTATAGTATTTTAATGGATTAATTGAAACATAATGCCACCAAAGTGACCGCTTTTGTGTAATTAGTTTATTTAAAATATCAAGATATTTATAGGTTTTTGTAATTCATGTGTTTATTAATTGGTCCAAAGGAAATTTAAAATTTGGCAGAATTACAACAACAATTGTGGCAATAAATGTGTGACAATTATAAGGTATTTTATGTGAGCAATATGTTAGTCCAAAGATTAATATATTGTTTGGCATAGTTTATTGTCAATGTTTGATTGCTACAACAAGAGTACCGATTACAGTTAATATTATTGTCCAAAGACTTGGTATTAATGTTTTGCTTGGTATCTTGAGGGGAACTAGTCATTATTCTAAATTTATTTGTTTACTTATGAATATTTATTTGAGCTTGTTTTTATTTTATTTACTTATTTTTGTTCTATATTTAGGTAATTCATTTTTGTTGTCAGAATATCTGTTAAATACATTCTACACTCATGTTTAGTGAAACTAGTTTCAAGGAATAAAAAAGACACTTGCATATAGTATTTGGTTGTATGAACATAGACTTTGCACTAAGGAAAGAACATATTGCACCTCTCACTGCGGTAAGCATCCATAAAATGTATTTTGAGAGGTGAGATCGTTCAAATTTCATGTCTAATGATCATAAAGCACCACACTCTAGATGTCTTTTAGAGCACAAATCTAAAAAGATTAATCATATTAAGGGTTTCCTTGACGAAATTAAAAAATGTTTTACCCAAAACATTAAGGTTAAGATGACATCACTTATGCCTTCTTTGATGTCTATGAAGTATAAGGGTCAAGGAAATGCGAGGGAGTACATTATGGAAATGTTTAATATTGATTCAAAATTTAAGACACATAAGATCAAACTTTCTAACAATTTTTTGTTCTTATGGTTTTGGTACCGCTTCCTAAACAATTTAACCAATTCAAGTTACAATTGTCAAAAAGAGATGTAGGCTCTAATTGAGCTCATTTCTCATTGAGTTAAAGAGGAAGAAAAGTTGAAACATTATAAGTGTAAAAGTACTCATTTGGTTAGTGCTCATTTAGTTAGTGTCTCTAAGAATAATGGTAATACAAAATATTATAATAAAGTTGCTAAGGGTCCTACTCAAAAGAAACAAAAATAAGTTACAAAGTGTCGATTTCTTTTGTAACAAGTTAGGACACATGTGAAGTAATTAAAGTTTAAAAGCGAGCAACTACTTCGGTTATTTTGAGTGATCTGTGGGCTGTAAATTTTATGATCCCACAATTAAGATTATTTTAAGGAGAGATTTATAATTATTTTTAGGATGTTGAGTTTGGAGGGAAAAATAAGGTTAGATGCATTGTTATTGAGGAGGAATTGAATTATAATTTATTTCATACTATCACTTTTGATGATGTTTAGGTTTTTACACCTATCATTAATCAAGAAGTGAATCAAGTATCTTAGCAAAATAATGTCGAACAACTCGCATTCAAGATAAGGTAATTGTTTCAGAAGAACAAACTCAACAACCTTAAAAAACAACTGTCATTAAAGAGGTCCACGAGAGGAAGATGAAATACTATTCGAATTATTATATTGTATTTCTTCAAGAAAATAAGGTAACAATGGAATGATAGAAAATGATCAATCAGTTTTTATCAGAGCGTAAAAGTTCTAACTCTCAAAAGTTGATTGATGTCATTTAAGAAAAGTATAATTTTATGCAAGACAATAAAGTTTATGAACTTGTCTCAATACTTGAAGGTGCAAACCAATTGGCTGTAAATGGATATTTAAAACCAAGAGGGATGCAAATGATAATGTGGATAAGTATAAGGCATGTCTTGTATTTAAAGGATACACTCTAAAACAAGACATTAATTTTGTAGACTTTCTTTTCAGTTTTATTGAAAGACTTTTCAACAATAATCATGATGCTTGTTGCTTATTTTAATCTTGAGCTACATAAGATGAATGTTAAGCTTTTGTTTTTTAATGGCGACATTGAAGAAATGAATTATATGGTACAATCATAGATTTGTGTCTAATGATACAAAATCAATGATATGTAAATTAAAGAAATTTATCTATGAGCTTAAGTAGGACTCTCATTAATGAAATTATAAATTTCATATTGATTATCTCATTCGGTTTTGAGATAAATTTGGTTGACAATTGTATGTATTACAAGTTCAGTGGGAGTAAAACCAAGTGATACTCATATTGTTAAAGAAGAAAAATTTAGTCTTACTCAATGCCCTAAAAGTAACCTTGAAATTTAGAAAATCCAAAAGATTTTCTCTATAGCTATTGAGAATCTAATTTGTGCTTAAGTATGTATGCGTTCGGAAATTATGTACATTGTTGGAATGTTAGACAGATATTTGAGGAATCATATTATGGGACATTGGATAGCAACCAATGGGGTTATGAGATATCTTCAGAGAACAAAAATTACATGCTCACATGTCGGAGTTTTGGTAAGTTAGAGATCATTAGGTTTACAGACTTTGATTCTAATAGAATATTGATGCAAAAGAATTTTTTCACTTGAGCTGCTAACTGTAGATTGAATAGAAATACCACTTTAGTTATTTTGTGACAATAAATATGTATTCATTTATTCTATAAACAATAGGAACAATATTAAGTTTCTAGTTGTTAAAGAAAATTCAGAGTGGTTGTATGTCAATAGAGCATGTTGGTACAAACTCCATAAATGTGCGCATATTAAGAAATTATCACCCTAAGTCTTTCATGAGCACACTACTCATGTGGGTGTAATGTTATTTAAGGATATTCGGTTTTAGTGGGAGTTTGTAATTTTGAAAAAATGCTCATTTGTTTTAGACGCAATTTCGGCTACTTTAGTTTAAGGACATTTTAAGATTATTTTCTGCAGAAATAAAGTTCTTTTGATTTATGCACACTTTGAATTCAGTAAAGTTTGATCTCACTAAGGTTTAGGAGGACCAGTTGGGAATAGACATGTACGGTTCACATTTCATGTAATTTTCCATGCTACGCGTCCATGATTGATCTATGTCATTTGACTATATTTGTATATGTGACCATTGATGGGTCTAGTCATGATTAATATGGCAAAGGCTGCTTTGATCCTATATGGGTATAGTTGATGGACGAGATTGTTATAGGTTACCTATTATATAATAGTAAATTTTGAGCTCATAAGGTTGTACATTTATCAGGAAACATATGTTGCCCAAGTGGGAGATTGTTGGATTAAAATCCGCAATTGTGGGCACATATGTAAAATGTATGATGCTATTATAAAGTATGACACAAATTAAATTAAGTGACCAATTGTGTTAGGCGTGTCATGGGTATTAAAGTGTCATGGAAATAAAAGTGTAGATACCATAAGATATATTTATAATTCAAGAGGGGCAGAGTTATAAATATTTAATAGTTGATTTAACAATAAACTATATAAAGAGGTAGTGGTCCCAAGAAATAGGTTAACTTGTATTACTCTTGTCCCCGCCAGAGAGTTTTTACGGCAAGGGCTAACCTATCTTCTTGGAAGATCACAAACACTTTCAGGCAATCTTCATCAAAGGATTCAAGGTTTTCATCTATCGATTGATTCAAGTACGCTTCCACATTCAATTTATTGTTCTTCATGATTTGACATGATAGATCCTGGGTATTAGGTTTCATATTTAATTATGGTTTGGTTCTAACATTGTGCCATAAGGCAAAGGAAAAACGTGTCACAAGTGCAGATAAAAACTAAAAGCAAACCAAAATATAAAAGAAATAAAAATCGAATATAAGAAATCAAGGAAAAAAGAATGCCGAAGAACGGAAATCAACATTAAGGTTGATGTCACTGACGACTAGTTAAGAATAAAAAAAGAGTAAGGGGTAAGAAAAAACGTAAACCCTAAAGAGAAAAAAGAAAACTCTCTGTTAGATTCTTCTGAACTAAATTCTTAAACCCTACTAGTGATGATTAATTAAAATGATAGTTAACGGTTTAATGATTATTTGTGACAAATCAATAATATTAGCGATTATGATATAAATTTCTAAATAATAGTGATTAAAATAAAACTAACTGAAATTAACAAATACCGGTGTAATTTTTTGTTTCTAATAACGAATGTTTATTGTTATTAGTACTATAATTATGAAAATTACAATTTTTAGATGTTTGCTCTGATTAATGAAACTTTCCTTGTATTATGGTTAGACATTTTGTGTTGGGTACACCATTGTTGTTTTGTATGATGAGTCTTGGACTACTTTTGTCAATCGAGTCAGAATCGAGTTTATTGTTTGTCTGATTTGAACAATTTTTGCAATGTTTTATGTTGTTTCAACTTGCAAAATTTGTTTCTTGTGCTAAATATTAAATTGGATTATCTTTTAGTGTTTGTTCTTGATGAATGAATCCTATGACCTAAATATTAAATTTGATTATCTTTTAGTAATAGGAGATTAGGAGTGATTGGTTCGTATTTATGTGGTTTGTGTTATTTTCTAGGATCTGTCTTTTCTGATTGGCTTGACTATACCGTTTTATTGTGCTTGATTTTGCATTGAGATTTAGTTTCTATTTTAGAAATAAGTTCAAACAGAAGAGGAACTCAACTTTAACAGGCATTTATGGATAGAGAGAGAGGTATGGTATTGTATGGTCAATTGTCATGAAGATTCTTGAATTCCCCTCGGTTTGAAACCTAAAACTTGGCTTTATCAAAACTTAAAACAAAAACAATGCAGAAAAAAAAGTTGGAAATAGGAGAAAGCAAGAGGGCCCCTCCCTCTTTTTTTTCTTCTAGTAATACTCGTAATTAAAGGTCAATAAAACTAAATAACTATTAATTGGTTCAACCATTGAATGATTTATTTTGTTTTATCTTGTATTAGTTTAGATCTCGACATTTGCCTTGAAAATATAAAGTTTACGTTGTAAATAAGGGCTCAAACTATGCCATTTTTTCTAGATAAGTGCTCAAAGTATTTTTCGGGTCAAACAGTGCCTAACGTTTTCAACGTTACTCATATAGGTGCCTTGTTGTTACTGTCCATTAAAAAAATCAATTAGCCAATAAAATTATGACACGTGACAGTATTAAACATTTTCTGAATTTTATTTTTTCTTAAAAATTAAATCAGAATTTTTAAAATATCTTGAATTTTTTAAATAATCTCAAAATAGTCCACAAATCCCTAAACCCCCTAAATTCGACCATTTTCACCGGTGTTGGTTGCGTTTCCGATGACAGAATGAAGCGCCCTCCCCTCGCCGAACGATCCACGCACAGTTCATCATCCGTTATGCCGCCAATCGTTGCGAATTATTCGAATGAATCATTCGACGATTTCGGCGTTTCACATTGCGTCGGTCGATTTCCGTCATGATGGTCCGACGATGGATGTGATGGGCGACAGCATGACAATCGGCTGTGAAATCAGGTCAAATCGGAATTTAGATTTTGAGGTGTTAGGGATTTCAAGTTTTGGGGTTATTTTGTGAAACTCGGGTTATTTGTTTTATTAATTTTTATTTATTTTTAAATATAATTTCGAAAATTTAAGAAGCTGACACGTGGCAGATATCATAAGTTAACAGTGAAAATTAACAAATAGTAACATGTCACCTATTTGAGTAACGTTGAAAAAGTTAGGCACATATTTGGCCCGAAAAATACTTTGTGCACCTATCTGAAAAAAGGTATAGTTTGGGCACTTACCACTTAAGCCAAAATATAATACCTCTTTATTTAATAAAAAAAAAGATAAACTACACAGGTGACCACCAAACTATGAGATCGTTCTTATTTTGACAACACAACTAAGCAACTCGTCAATCAGACCATCGAACTTTTAAAGTGTTTCTATTTTGACCACCGACGATTACAATCTAATGGAGGAGGTGACATGATGGTTAACAGAAATTTGTATAATTACGCATTTAGTCTATGTTAGTTATCTATTATATTAATTTAGTCCTAGTTTTAATTTAATTAAATAAAATTAATTAACCAATCAAATGACGACACATGTCATCATCCGATTGGATGAATTTCCTCTAATTTTTAATATATTTTATTTAATATATTTCCTCAAGCCTTTATCAATGCGCCAAATTGATATTCAAATTGGCACTTAAAGAATTTTTGCTGTCAAATTTGTATTTGAACTAGACACTTTCTCTCAAGTTAATACCTAAAGAATTTTTGCTCCCCAACTGATACCGAAACCTTAATTCCATCCACTATTTTAGTAATTTTATTAACAAATTTAGTCTCTAAAACTTATACATTCTATCAATGTGAACCTAATTCGAAAGAACTTTATACATTTAACCATCTATAAATAAATATTGATTCAATTTAGTCAGATTTTGTGATACGGTCAAACCAAACGAGTCCATAAGATCAAAGCAACAATTGGATGATTGCATTTTACTATAAATCAACAAATTACTGCTAAAGTTTTATTATACCAAGAAAGTAATATAACATTTTTAGGAAAAGAATAAATAATTTAGGAGATGAATAAACAATAAATTGATAAAATTTTAAATATAGAGGTTAAATTTATTTAGTTATTTCAAACTAGGACCAACTTGATAGAGTGCATGAGTGTTGGTATTAACTTGGGAGGAGATGCCTAATTCATGTACCAATTTAAAGTAAAAATTCTTTAGTAATAAATTAGGTGGATGTATCTAATTCAAGTATCAACTTGGAAGCAAAAATGCTCTGAATACCAACTTGAGAGAAGTTACCTAGTTTAGATGCCTGAACTATGGAATAATTTCTAGGATATTGTTGTTGAGTTTTATTATTTCAAGGTTTGGGTTTTTTATTTATTTTATGATCTATTTGATTCCTATTAAATCAATAGAGTAACCACTGAATTTTGCTAATGTGACATGTAATGAGTACTACAGTTGGCCTGAAGTCGGTCGGTAGAGCTGGCGAATTTCTCTATGTTGAACTGAAGTCGACATGTAATGCTAGTGAATTTCACTAAAGTTTGTTTGCAGTTCCTACAACTTCCATTGAAACTGTAACAACCACCTTAGATCGTGAAATGAGGAAAAAAAACACTCCAAACCTAAAACTAAAAACTCAACATCAATGTCCAAGAAAAAACCCTAGCGTAGTTTCAATTTAATAATATTTGCTTCTTAATTGGATTCTTTTGAAGCTCCGACAATTGAAAATCCATGTTTATCTTCTCCAACTTCTTTGTATCATCTTATTGCTATCAACATTTTCATATATCTTCAACAAACCCTTGCACCATACTCACTAACATCCTCACCGTTTGCTTCTCCACCCTCCAACCTCCTCCTCTTATTCACCATCCTTCTCCATGTTTATCACTTTGTCGCAAACCATTATACCAATAGAAGAAATTATATTGTAGTTCAAGGACGATTTATTTAAATTTTATTCTCTATATTTGATTATTAAGGATAATTGTTAGGATATTGTTGTTAAGTTTTTTATTTCAAGGTTTGAAGTATTTTTTTTTTTATTTCATGATAGATGATTTCTATCAAATAAATGGAGTAATTAATAAATTTTGTTGAAATAACCTGTACTGAGTACTGCAGTTGACCTGCAGTGCTAGCAAGTTCCATTGAAGTCGATCTGCAGTGCTGTCGACCTATAGTCCCAACGACGTTCTTGGATACTGTAAAAACCCTTCTAAATCATGATATAAAAATACACTCTAAATTTTAAAATAAAAACTCAACATCGAAATCGAAGAAAAAACCCCTTGATTATTAGCTCCATCCAATTAAACCTATTCAGAATATAACAACTACGTGTTAATGAAAACAAGGGCGGAAGCTTCTAGAGACCTAGAGGGCCATGCCCCCCCCCCCCCCCCCCCAAGTTTTGTAAATTTAGATTATGACCCTTAAAAATTTTAATTTGGCCCCCTCAAAATTTGTAAAAATTTATATTAAATTTTAAAATTTTAAATATTTTTAATTAAATTTTTTAATAATTTTTAAAAGTTCTCGTTAAATTTCTTAAGATTTTTAAAAAATATTTAAAATATTTAAAATTTTAGTTTGACCCTCCAAATTTATTGAAAAATTAAATCTACCCCTCAAGATATTTCATCAAGTTCTGCCACATAATGAAACATGTCTTTTGACTCATATGCCTAGCAATTTACACGTGTCTTTGACAGTTGAATGTTGATGGATTAAGGGTCTCTACGTAGATTATATTCAAAACTATGGAGAGTCTAGCAATATTTTATGCGAAGCCTTAACTCAATTATCCTACCGAAAACAATTTCAGGTGTCGTCATGTGAAGTGGAGGATTTTAATATAGAGGTATAGATTGATGTATTTTTTATTTTGAATGTAGACTGGTGTATTTAGATGCGTATACAGGAATATAACCATTAAAAATATCGATGTAATCTTTTCTATGGCTTAAATATGATTTTTGTTCTTATTGTGAATAACTGTTAATTTTGTGATTTTAAGGTTTTGAGGAAAGGAATAGACGCACGTGAGATAAAAATAAAATTTTATTAACAGAGTAAAAATAAATTACTTTACAGATAAATAAAAGACTTATATATACTAATAAAAAAATAGTTTAAAGATCTTAACTAATATCCCCAAAAACAGTAACTAACCCAACTGTACAAAATAATCTTAATACCCCCCTCAAGTTGGAGCATATAAGTTTTGTATGCCCAACTTGAGCACTAAGCTTCTAAAGGATGTAGAATGCAAAGCCTAAGTGAAGCAATCAGCCAGTTGATGATGTGTTGAGATAGGCAGAAGAGTAATAATTCCATTCTGAATCTTCTCACGAATCAGATGGCAGTCGATCTCAATATGCTTGGTCCTCTCATGGTGAACGAGGTTTTCTGCAATTTTTATAACAGATGAGTTGTCACAAAACAAGTTTGCAGAAGAAGAAAGTATTTGTAAATCAGATAAAAGGTAATTCAGCCACTGAATTTCACAGGTTGCGGCTGTCATGGCTCGATATTCTGCCTCACTGGATGATTTAGAAATAGTTGCTTGTTTCTTAGATTTCCAAGATACCAAAGATTTACCAAGGAAGACACAAAACCCTGTAACCGATCGTCTAGAATCAGGGCATGTAGCCCAATCAAAGTCTGAAAAAGCATTTATCTTTAAATCATTTACAGCAGGAAAAAACAAACTCTGCCCAGGAGTCCCTTTGAGATATCTAAAAACTCTATGTGCAGCAGCAAGATGCAAATCAGTAGGAGTAGACAGATATTGAGACAATTGTTGCACAGCAAATGTGATGTCAGGCCTAGTGTTTGTTAAATAAAGTAATTTTCCTACAAGTCTCCTATATGACGTAATATCTGTTAATGGTGTACCTTCATTTTTAGATAAAATGCTTTTAGGAAGAAGATGAGTAGGCATAGGCTTAGAATCAATGAAACCAGTTTCTTCAAGGAGTTCTAGAGTATATTTTCTTTGGCATAAGTTAATTCCTTGCTGAAATCTAGCAACTTCAAGACCTATAAAAATTTTAAGTCACCTAGGTCCTTAATTCTAAAAGTATCATGCAAAAAAGTTTTGACAGCTTTTATCTCATTAAAATTAGGACTAGCGAGAATGATGTCATCCACATAGACTGCTAAAACAATAAAATCAGCACCATTCCCTTTAACAAAAACAAAATTATCATAAACAAGTTGTTTGAAACCTTGAGAAAGTAAAGAATTCTTTAACCTAGCATTCCATTGCCTACTGGCTTGTTTCAAACCATATAAACTCTTTTTAAGCTTACAAACTAAGCTAGAGTCATGAGGTAGAAATCCAGGGGGTGGTTTCATATAAACTTCTTCATTCAAATAGCCATGTAGAAAGGCAGTGTTTACATCTAACTGCTGTAAATTTCACCCCTTTGCAGCAACCACTGCTAAAATAGTCCTAATGGTGGTTAACTTAGCAACTGGACTAAAAGTATGAAGGTAATCTAACCCTAGCTGTTGAGTGTAACCTTTAGCTACTAACAGGGCTTTATACCTATCAAGTGAGCCATCAGATTTTAACTTGGTCCTATAGACCAATTTACAACCAATGGCAAGTTTATTAGGAGGAAGAGGAACCAAATCCCAGGTATCATTATTTTGCAGGGCTTGTATTTCTTCATCCATTGCTTTTTTCTAGCAATCATGAAGAACAACCTGCTTATATGATTTAGGTTCACTTAAAATTGTAGCATTAAGAATATATGAATGACATTTAAAGGATAAAGAGTCATAAGATAACACTTGGGAAATGTTATGAGGAGAAGTACGAGAACCAGGTAAGGATACTTGGTAATCCTTAAATTTTTGTGGAAAATGAGTGGTTCTGGAAGGTCTTGTAGAAGGCACATGAGGTAACTTGTGACTTGAAGGAGCAGGTCCTGCATAAGAAGAACTTAGAACATATTCAGAATTATTGTTAGAAGAATCAGTATTAGAAGAATGTTTAGAGTGTTCAACCTGAGGAGTTGAAGAAGTATGGACAGATTCTGAAATTGGATGAGGAAGGTCATCATCAAACAAGGCATTTTCATGTAAAGGTAACACAATCCTGGAAGAATCTAGACCTTCTTTTTTAAAAAGAAAAGAATTTTTCAAAAAAGACACATCTCTAGAAACAAATATTTCTTTAGTTTCTAAATTATACAATCTATATCTTTTAGTATTCTTTAGATAGCCAAGAAAAACACATTGTGCAATTTTATGATGCATTTCAGTTTGTGGTTTAGGTAAAATGCTGGCGAAGGCAAGACAACCAAATGTTCTCAAATGAGAAATTTGAGGTTTCTTGTTAAACATAATTTCAAAAGGAGTTGAATTGTTCAAGACAGGTGTGGGAGTTAAGTTTATCAAATATGCAACATCTATAACACAGTCTAACCAAAAAATTAAAGGAAGATTGGACTGAATTCTAAGAGAACGAGCAACAGAAAGTAAATGTTGATGCTTACGTTCAACAACACTATTCTGTTGTGGAGTGTGAGTGCAAGAAGTTTGGTGAATGATGCCATTAAGTTTAAAAAATTCTACCATATTAAACTCCTTTGCATTGTCACTTCTAATACTCTTAATTTTCCGAGAAAACTGAGTTTCAACCATATGATAAAAAT
Source organism: Hibiscus tridactylites (assembly GCA_958450335.1). Lineage (NCBI taxonomy): Eukaryota > Viridiplantae > Streptophyta > Magnoliopsida > Malvales > Malvaceae > Hibiscus > Hibiscus tridactylites. Next base: position 60,269,217 of record OY288287.1, on the reverse strand, counting down.
CCTCAATTGTCCTCCTGACATCAGATTTAAATTTCAAGGGATATATCCAAGTATACATACTCTTGTCATCTACAATTGTTAAGAAATAACTAAAGCCATAAACACTCTTGACAGGGAAAAGACCCCAAACATCTAAATGTATTAAATCAAATATAAAGTCAGTAACAGAACTACTAATGGGGAAGAGAAGTCTCTTTTATTTAGCAAGATGACATATATGGCAAACAAGATCAGAAGAATTAGAGGGTATATTTTTATTCAACTCAGAAAACCATTTCATTCTTTTACAAGAAGGATGCCCTAACCTATTATGCCAAAGTTTAAAAGCCACAGAATTACAAACAGAATCAGAAGCAAAAGAAACACCTGATTCATCAAATGCAATACTAGAATTACAAACAGAAGGGAAAGAAACATCTAACTGATACAAGCCATCTTTTTGTTTAGCTAAACCAATCATCTTCCAAGCTGCTACATCCTGTAAAAAACAAGTATCAACATTAAAAATCAAACAAATATTATTTATTGCCAATTTAGAAACTGATATTAGATTAAAGGCAAAATTTGGTATATAAAACACATTGTATAAAACTAGCAAATAATTAACCTTAACAGTACCAATGAAAGTGACCTGAATAAGCTGACCATTAGGCAGTTTAACATACTTTTCAGAAACAGGATGCACATCAACAAAAAATCAAAATAATTAACTATATGTCAGTTCCACCAGAATCTAAAATCCAAGGAGAATTTCTATGCTTAACAGATGAGCAATTAAAGGCCATACCTGCCTCCTAAGTTGGAACATCAAAAGCAGTAGACAAAGCATTGATCTTGGATTCTTGAGTAGAAGACTGACTTCTTTCTTGCAAAATGCTTAAAAGACCCTCATATTGATCCTTAGTAAACATGGTCGGAGCCAAAATACTATCCTTAAGACCACCATTATCAGAAGGTTCACCAAAATAAGAACCAACATGATTAGCCTTAGATACAACACCCATGTTTTTATAGCCAAGAGGAAACCCATGTTTCCTATAGCATCTGTCAACAGTATGCCCATACAATCTACAAAAAATACACAGGGGTCTTTTACTATTTTCAATATTAACAGAGAATTTCCTAGACCCAGTATTGTTCTTAGACTCAGAACGAACACTAGACTCATTAGTTTTGACAAACGAGTCAAATTTACTAGCCAACAAGAGATTGGAATCAACAGTGGAGGTAAAAGAACGCTCATGCTGAACCACTATGGCAAAAGCTTCATTCACAGTAGGAATAGGCTTCATCATAAGCAACTGAGACTTAGGAACAGAGAAATTATCACTTAAACCTCTAAAGAAACGAAGAAGAAAGTCTTGCTTACGGTATTTAACAGCAGAACAATCACAAGGACTTAAAGGACAAAGATTGGAAATTTCATCCCAGATGACTTTTAATTGAGTGTAATAAACGCTAACATAAAGGTTACCTTGACTCAAAGAATAAACTCTTGAAGAAGGTCAGAAACCCTAACCAAATTGCCCTGATTGAAGCGATCGAACATGTCTTTCCACAACTCAGACGTCGTATCAATCTAGAGCACACTCTGGGCGATGTATGGACTCAAAGCTCTCTGCAACCAAGAAAGCACAAGGTTATTACATTTAACCCATGCATTGAAACGAGGATCGGACTCAACAGGCTCGTTAATCGACCCATCAACGAAGCCGAATTTATTCTTGGAAATCAACGACATCTTCATCGATCTCGCCCAACTATGGTAATTATTGCCATTGAGAAGGGACGAGGTGAGAATCAAGGCCGAATTTTCATTTGGGTGTATGTAGTACTCGCCGGCAGGATCACCATTCTTGAAAGGACGGCCGAAATTAGAGGAATCGGAAGAGAAATCTACTGATACCATGTTAATTTTGTGATTCTATGGTTTTGAGGAAAGGAATAGACGCACGTGAGGTAAAAGTAAAGTTTTATTAAGAGAGTAAAAATGAATTACTTTACAGATAAATAAAAGACCTATATATACTAATAAAGAAATAGTTTAAAGATCATAACTAATATCCCTAAAAATAGTAACTATCCCAACTAACTAAACCAATTGTACAAAATAATCTTAATAATAACACATAATATTTTTATGACTTACAAGACGGGAGAGTCTAAAGAATGACAAGTTAGTATACAGCTCATAAACGGTGGGATCTTAGAGTCGCCAGATGGAAAAACTTTTGATTTTAACGTTAGATTTAGATTCCCATAAAAAAACACACGAAAATAGGAAAATGTTGTCGGTAAGTTTCGGAACTTAGTAAGTAGTATCGCAACTTTATGGGGATAACATGCGTGTTGCAACGTTAAATGTTAAAATAACGCATAAGTTTCGGAATTATGAGATATGTACCAGAACCGGTAGATAAAAGTTTAAACCTAAATTGTTAGTAAAGTTTGTGACAATTAACATTGGCAGAAAATGTCTCGGAATTTGATATCGAGTACCGAAACTTTCATCTATGAAAGTAATATTTTAGTGTTAACGCGTAACAATAAAAAATTTTCTCATGATATCGAAACTTGTGTACATATTCTGGAACCTGTAGAAAATGTGTAAACTAGAAATGTTTAAAGTGTCTTTAACAATACATGTTTGTATAGTATGTTTCAGAACTTAAGTATAAGTACTGAAACCTGGAGTATGGTATGTTCGATAGATAAAATTAGACGTAGAAACCGTAAAAGTGAAGGAAGTAGATAACATATTAGGTCCAATCGCCAAGTATCAAAATTCATCAATGAGTTTTACAACCTAAATTAGAAGATTATAATATTTTTAGTTTAATGATTCATATTTCCAGTTTTTTGTAGGTCTCGCAACGTACGTAGTCGTTTTGCTACACCTAACAATTAAAACCCTCCGACTCCCTAAAATAAGAATCAAACCTTCATTTTTAATAACATTTTAAGGTTAGAACTTATTTCGCCATTGAAAATCTATAGAATCCTCTGAATTTGAGAAAAAAGTTTCAGTTAGTGTAAAGAATCAAAACCTCAATTTAGGTCTATAACTGAACATGTGCAATCGTCTCCATTGCAAAGGTAACAAGCAAAACCCTAAGATTATTTGTTTATTTGCGAAATACTTGAAATCTAGGGTTTGTGTTTCAAAATTTCAGTATGAAATTGCATTTCTTGTTGGAGGAAATCTGTTGAAACTGAATATTTTGTCTTGATTCGTGTTTTTAAAATGTTACCATTTCCATCTCTTTGAACCTAAAAGGTTAGATTTGTTTGTAATGAGGATGAGTTTATTTATGAGTGAGTTGGTTTGTTTCTACACTTATTCATGTGAAGATTTAATTCTTAGTATGACAACTAGGGGTGTTCAAAAATACCCGACCCGAATGACCTGACCCGACCATAAAAATTCGGGTAATTTTTCAAAAAAAAAATTGTCCCGGGTCGGGCCCAGGTCAAAAAATCCTGGGTACCCAGATACCCGACTACCTACATAGTTTAATTTTTTTTAATTATTTATATGTTAAAATAAAATAAAGTAATTAATCCCCATCATGTTTCACTGTTTTAGACTTCAAGTTGCATTCCCATCTTAGTTTTTTACCCAAAGTCTAAAAGCCCTAAAAGCTAAAATTAGAAAATTACCTTCAATCTTTGTTCTTTGCGCTCGTCGACACCCATCTTTTTCGGTCGCTCATAATTATATCGGATCTAAACCTTCGACGGTAGGAGACACGGTAAACTCCCACAGTTCCACACACAAACAGTTAGACACGACATCTTTTTCGGTAAGGAGCCCTATATCTAAAATACTAAAGGGATAACTTTTTTTAAACTTTAAATACTCACTGTTTAGTGTTTACAGTTGTTAAATATCCTTGTTTAAATATTCAGCTTGTAGTGAAATTTGTGTTTGTGGCTTTGTGCAGTGATTCTTGTTCCATGCTATAACTATAATGTAAAAACTTGACAATAAAGTCTTTAAAATTCTATATTTGGACGTTAGATTATGTAATTTAAACTTTTAAATTTGTGTATGTTTTTTTAAATTTAATGATTTGAAAATAGTAAAAATCCAGGTACCCAATTTTTTGGGTACCTGCAACTTCCGGGTGCCCGACTAACGAGTACCCGCAACTTTTAGGTCGGGACACGGGTCGAATATATAGATACATGACAATTCGGGTACCCGATTACCCGGGTACCCAGATTTAAACAACCCTAATGACAACTATAAATTTGAATCCTATTTTTGATGAAGTTGTTGATGAAGTTTCTAAAGAAGTTGCTGATAATGATGAAGTTGCTAAAAAAGTTGTTGTCGCTGAGGAAGTTGCTAATAAAGATGGTAATGATAAAGATTATAATGATGAAATTGCTAAAAAAGTTGGTGATAAAGATGGTAATGAAGTTGCTGCTAAGGAAGCTGGGTCTTTAGCCATATGTGATAGGTTGTACGCAAAAAAAATCCCCCTTCATTAAGTTTTAGTAAGTTGATGTTTACATATTCTTATTGCATGTCAAAATGAAAGACTGAATGTATACCTTTGTTATTTTTCATGTTTTACAGTCAAGGTGAATGTTTAAGGAGAAATCAAACTGAGGAGAAAGTGACTAATGAGGTAGGATTCGATGGTTTATGATGTTTGTTAAAGGCATATGTAAAATATTAAATTCATTTGAATTTGTCATTCGTAGGTTAAGAAAGAGTTAAGCAAGAAATGGGAGAAACTACCGAAGGAAGACAAGAAACCTTACATTGATGAAACTCAGAATGAGAAGGTTGCATACAAAGACTATAAATCATGATAGCTGAAGAAGGTAATAACAATATAAAGGCATTCTTTGTTTGATAGATTATAATAGTTTATATTGAGATTGACGTAGGAAGTTTTTATCTTATCCCCTGTAGACATATTTTGACACAAGGTGTAGTCAAAGCTATTTTATGATTTCATAACAGAAATGAAGACAATGAGGATTGATCATGTTCTTAATAAAATTGGTTTTGGGTCGTTAGGTTTTATAAATTCGTGCATTCTACACTGAGAGCTGTGAGGGGAATTGATGGAAAGTTTTGATGTTGGAAGGAGTGCTATTGAGTTTGAAGGACACAACATTATTGTATCATTTGAAGATTTATAAGCTAAATTATGCTTGAAGAATGATGGTGTTGATGTTCATGAAGCGTTGTCAAGGGAGAATGATAGAGAATTCGGTACAAAGTACAACCTCGGCACAGTTTTAACTTTTGCTCCATTCAAGCGAGATGTAGCGCCTGATGCTTTTGAAGGGGATGCTTTGAAAGCAAGGGTATTATTATACATTATTAGAGTTTTCCTGTGTCCTACTGCTGAGATACACCCATGTGGATATTTTTTGAAGTTGTTGTAGGACGATTGCTTACAGGGTAAAGTGAATTGAGCCAAGTATGTTTACAATACACTTTTTGAGGCAATAAGTTGTTTACGAAAGCCGAAAAGGCACATTTACCTAAAAGGGTGTATTTCAATCCTAGAGGTAAAGTTAAATTACCATTAGTTATGAGAAATCACTGAAACTAGGTTTTGTCATATTAACGTTGTATCGTGAATGATTTGGAATTCAGGTTCAGTTGTATGATTATTGGTCTAGATTTGATAGCATATCCAGTGCAGCTTCTAATGGTGGTGAGGCTCGCATTTGTTTATGCCCACTTGAAGAGCGAGCGAACTTTGAATAGGCCAAAGGTATTTGCTGGATTATTATTTATCTAGTAAGTCAATTGAAATCATGTTTAATTAATTATATATTTTTCACTATGAAGATGGTTGCCTGGAAGCAGCCATTACCTGAAAATGTTGAAGCACCTAAAGTCAAGGAATTCGCAGAAGTCATAAAAGCACCCAAAGGCATGAAAGCTTTGAAGAGTCGTAGAGTAATACATTATGCGTCATTGTATTAATCATTTATTTTGTGGAAGGTGAATTTTTAATGTGTAGGCTAAACTATACCAATGACCATGTTGGTGTCGATTTGACCATTATACTTTTAATTGTGTTAAATATACCACTTAACTATTTAAGTGGTTCTAAATAAGCCATCCGCCGTTAAAAACGAAAAAGTTGACTAGACTGTTAAAAAATTGGTATAATTACACATTTAGTCCTCTATATTTATACAATATATCAATTTAGTACTAATTTTAATCTAATAAAATAAATTAATTATTCAATAAGATAGTGACACGTGTCACCCAATTGGAGGTGTAAAAATGAGAGCAACAAAATCACCACCATCAATAATCAAACCCAGGACCTTGGAGTACACAAGCTGAGTGCTTGCCACTGAACCAAGCATGTATTTGTGCTATGTGGTACAATACTTAATATATGTCTTTAATGATTGTTAATGCCCAGAAAAATTAAAGAGAAGAAAATGCACTTGGACGGATTCGAATCAGGGACCATATGGTCCAATGCGCATGTGCTTGCCACTGGAGCAAGTGTATGCTTTGTGATATAAAGTACAACATTTAATATATGTCTTATATAATTTTTAACGCTTGGAAAAAGGAAAGAAATGTGGTTTTAGGAAACTCGAATATAATATTTTTATGATACATAAAAACATCTAACCTAATTAAATAAATCTAATAACTAAATTAAAGTTAAGAATATTTTGTATATATTTTAAATTATAGTTAGTGCACGATTTAAAATAAAGAATTTAATATTATTTTTTAAAATTTTTTTTAATATAAAAATCATTTTAAAATTTTTATATTTTAAACTAAATTTAATATATTTTCAGTTCCATATTTAATTTTATAATTTCACGTATATAATCATTGAATTGATTTTTTTAACTTAATTAATAATTTTAATATTTATTAAAAAAATAATTAAATTATTATATATATAATTATATTAAAAAAATTAAAAATTATATTAAATTCATTTAGCGAATTCAAACTCACAAACATAATTTAATATTGTTAACTTTAATATAATTATTAGATTTATCTAATTGGTTTAGATGTTTTTATGCATCATAAGAATATTATGTTCGAGTTTCCTAAAACCATATTTCCTTCTTTTTTCCAAGAATTAAAAATTATATAAAACATATATTAAATGTTGTACTTTATATAAAAAAGAATACACTTGCTCTAGTGGCAAGCACATGCGCTTTGGACCACAAGGTCCTTGGTTTAAATCTGTCTAAGTGCATTTTCTTCTCTTTAATTTTTCTGGGCATTAACAATCATTAAAGACATATATTAAGTGTTGTACCCCATAGCACAAAAGTGTGCTTGGTTTAGTGGCAAGCATACAGCTTGGGTACTCCAAGGTCTTGGGTTCAATTCTTGATAGGGGTGATTTTGTTGCTACTTCCAATAAGGTGGTGACACGTGTCACTATCTTACTGAATAATTAATTTATTTTATTAGATTAAAATTAAGACTAAATTGATATATTGTATAAATATAGAGGTCCAAATGTATAATTATACCAATTTTTTTAATAGTTCCGTCAACTTTTTCGTTTTTTTAACGGCAGGTGACTTAATTGGAACCATTTAAATAGTTAAGTGGTATATTTGACACAATTAAAAATATAGTGGACAAATCGACACCAACCCTATAGTTTGGTGGTCATTGGTATAATTTAACCTAATGTTTATTTAATCTTCAAGGTTGCTTCTGAGGAGTACGATGTTGCGGATGCAACGATGGCGATGCAACGAGGGAAATGATGTCGGATATGCTTCAACAAATAACGTCCAAGGTGAATGAGCTAAAAGAAGATGCCAATATGGGAACTGGAAAGCAAATTAAATGTGAGGAATAAGTAATGTCTGAGGTGAATGGGCTAAAAGAGGTTGTGAATGCGAGAATGAGAAGCAAATTAAAGGTGAGGAGAAATTTGACAGTATGAGGGGGGTTGATGATATGATGTTGGGAGAGAAATTAGATATTCTTTTTAAAGACATCGTAGAAGTGTGGACTGACATAACCTGCTCCAAGTAGAGCTTGGAAGAGAAGATGAACGATATTGATTTCAAAATGAACGAATTTGAAGTGAAAATAAAAAATTTTGAAGTTAAAATCATAGGTTTAGAAGCCAAAATTGACGGTGTTCATGAGGTTGTGAAAGAAATGCGAGACGAAATGAAAGGTTCTTTGTAGAATATGTCAAGGAATATGGAGGTTGATAAGGCCTATATTGTGACTGAAATTAATAGGGTTGTTGGCCGTAACATTTTGGAGATGTCACCTCAAAGACATGATGGCTAGATCTGTATTCTTACAGAGACAACAAAAACTGTTACTTCTTCTTCCAAATTCAAAACACCTAAGGTGAAGTTAGGCGCATCATAGGTTTGGATACAAAGCCTAGCTGTCCAGCACGAATGAAGAAAAAGGTAAAAGCTAAATTTATTTAAAAATCATTTTCATCTTTTTCATATACCTATGAGCTTGGCCTTGACTAGTGTACTGTTTTATTGTAGGATAATCATGTTGTAGGCCAGGTTAGTCGAAAATCCTATCGAATCTCAAAGGACAACCATTGAACTACATAAAGTTTGAAAAGTTAATAGAAAACAATTATTTAGTGTAATTAACATTCTCAATAGTAATTGTTGGATGTGTGTACCGTGCACGTTAATAATAGCAAATGAAAGTTGCCATATGCATTGAACATTGTCCATTGAACACTGGGCCTTAAGCTCATCCGAAGGGAACATTGAAAATAATACAATTTTGGCCATTAAGGCCATCGAATTAAATGTTGTCCTTTAATGGTTGTGATTTTTTTGTTTATATAATTTATGATTGTCTTGGTTACCATCACATCTTTCTTGTGAAAGGTTGAAGATGACGAGTCAAAGACATTTTTGGATGCTATACTACCTGATGGGTTTCGTGAAGCAGAACGAGCCTACTATGATTATTTATAGAATACACCGTTGCCGCAAAAGTAAGCCTTCAACTAGATAACTTTAATTTGTCATATTGTGAAATGTAAAATCAAAGACATAATACAATATTTGTATGCAGCTATGGAGTCAGTACACTCGATAACATTTATGCCACAATACAGCTATGGAGTCAGTGATGGAAAAAGACATACTCCAAGACCCGACAAGCGACATCAATCCGATAGAACCAATGCGATAACCTCCATGGTCGTTTCTCCCTATGTAACACCCATGCAATAGCGACTGTCGAGTCCGATTCAATCACCATCGCACGTGACACACGCCACACCGATCTGCAAAGTAATTCTAAAGCATAACAAATGGCCTGAAGCTTCGCCTCATTAGAATCAACCACCCCAATCGGACCTGATAACATAGCTAGAATTCGCACATGCTCATCACGCAATACACCCCCACAACCAGCATTTCCCGTTTTACCCCGCGATGAGCCATCAACACTAAATTTGATGACACCAAAGCCGGCTTTTCCCAAACAACATTCATCCGACAAATCATCAGATTGGGTCGCGTATGACATAACCATGGACATTCCCACCACACATGTTCCGGAATAACCTCGGAGGAACCAAGTCGAGCCCAGTACATCGAGTGTAGCTTAACAAATAAAATTATCTCACTCACCGGCATTCACCTCTCACAAAAAATTACCTCATTCTGAGCAAGCCACGTTGACCACAACATCGCAGCACACCCCGCTAACCATCATTCTCGTACCACACCGGCAAAGAAGCTGCGAAACGCGACCCTCAAAAAATCCATCAACGACCGTGGTTGTACGATAGCCACCCTCCATCATTGAAAAAATAGCAACCACACTTCCCACATGACCGGACACCCAAAAGAATGTGGTTCATTGTCTCTTCCACCTCACGACACCATCAGCAGGTTATAATTACTGTCTCTACCGGAACACCGCGGCTACGCAACAAGTCCATCGTTGGCAGCCTTCCCAACATCAAGAACCATACAAAATATTGGAGTTTTGGGGGAAGGTGCAACTTTCATACCGCACCCAACTCCGATGAAGACTCCAAGCCAAAAGAAACCATTAAACCATATAAGGAGCTCACCGAGAAAACGCCCCTGAGCACTGGTTTCCAAACAAGACGGTCCACACCAGCAAAATGAAGATTAAAACACAGCACACAAGCCTTTAAATCTTGCAATTGTCGTACTTCAAACAATCGCAAGGAACGTGTAAAAAAAATCAGCTCACTCTTCATGCTCAAAGCTGCCATCTCTCGTATAATCTTTAACCAACGCGCCCTTATTCAGTGCCACACGAAACAACCTTGGGAAAACATATTGGAGTGGCTCCTACATGCACCAGCAATCGCGCCAAAAAAGAGTCTTAGAGCCGTCCCCCACTTGCAAAAGAAAATCTGGAAAAAAAAAACCCATAAATCGTTGTACCTTTTCATCCCGTTGCTCATCCACTAATTGACGTCATACAATTGACATATTACGCTTCCCCATTTCATTCGGACGCCATATGAAAGTATCTCGTCCATATTTTTCTTCTATAAGCGAATGCCTTAAAGAGTTCTCATTCATCGCATATTTCCAACTCCATTTCGCCAAGAGTGCCAAGTTACGAACTCGCAAATCGACAACGTCTAAGCCACCAAACTCCATAGGATGGCAAACCACCTCTTAACGGACTCTACTCATTTTACATTTCTCCTCCGACCCCCCATAAAAAACATCGTCGTATTCGATCCAGCTTTACAATGATGCTTCTCGGAACCAGAAAAACTCGGCAAAGCTAATAAAACAGAGTTTACCAAGAGCAATCTCCCTGCAAACGAAAAGATCCGCGCTTCTATCCCGACAATTTCTTCCAAAAACGGTGAATCAAAGGCTCCCATATTTGCAAGCCTCGAGGATTAACCCCAAGTGATAGTCCCAAGTAAACAATCGGCAGAACACTACACTTGCACCCCATCACTAAAGCAATGTCATTAACCATAGTATCCTCTATCCCAATACCATAAAGACTAGATTTCTCATAATTAATCTGTAGTCCTGATGTATATTCGAAGCACGTCAAGACTCTTTTCAAATTCACAACACACTGTATATTTGTTTTAAAAAACAAAATAGTGTTGTCCGCAAACAGCAGATGCGACATCAAGAAGCCTTCCGCGACTGACACGCCCTCAATCAGCCCTAAAGTAGCAGCATTTCGAAGAAATTGATGCAACACTTCCGCTACAATTACAAACAAAAGGGGCGACAATGGGTCCCCCTGTCGAAGCCCCCATTTCATGGCAAACTCTCTTGTCGGACATCCATTTACTATAATTGATAGCCGAGTCCTGCTCACACAAACCAATATCCATTGTTGCCATAAAGAACCAAACCCCATTCGAGTCATTACTTGATCCAAACACTCCCATTTGATACAATCATAGGCCTTCGTGAAGTCTAATTTCAAAATAATACCCCCCTCACTAAATCGACGCTTTTGTAAGGAATGTATCGTCTCATTAGCAAGCATAATGCCATCTAAAATCTGCCTTCCACCCACAAAAGCGGATTGAACATCACTGATCAGATTCAGCAAGACCCCTTGCAACTGTTTCGCTAGAATTTTATACAAAGAATTCAGCAAGCATATTAGACGAAAATCTCCTACACCCTGTGGAGGATCCTTCTTGGGAATAAGAACGACAAAGGTTACATTCACCCCTCTCGGCAACGTACACGATTTACAAAGCTCTTGTACAAACGCTACCACATCACCTTTGAGAAACTCCCAACCCTTTCTATAAAACTCAAACGTGAAGTCATCCGGCCCCGGTGCTTTCGATCCCTCACAATTCTAATTGCATCCTTCACTTCCTCCTCGGTAATTAACACTTCTAAACTCGCCGTTAAAATACTTCTGAAAATACTACACATTTCTATTACTATAAACGTTGTTATCATTTGTTGAAAACTAAACAAAATGAAAAGTAAATAGATCTACATTCTAGCAAAAACCCATATAAATTGGCCCATACTGTTTGAAAATACTCGTTTCAAGATTTTTTTTTAAATAATATTATTTATACTATTTTGATAGGGTTAGACAAGAATATTAGTTTTGAAAAAAGATTTAATTAAAAGAGTTGTCTGATACAAATATGTGTTGATCTCAAAATTTAATATTTGAAACTTAAGTTGTTTGACCTATTCGTAAATTTGTTTTTGAAAATAGTATTAATTTTCACTTGATTTATATTTATAAAATATATACTAAAACATTGTTGTAAAATATTAATTGTTTATGTATATAAAAATAATAATAATAATAATAATAATAAAACAAAAGAAATATATATAATAGATTAATGTGAGCAAAATAAGATTCGATGTCATTCGAACCCGGTCCAACTCGAGCAATTGTATATAGTATATGATAATATATATGAGTTTGACACAAACTTAATTCATGAGCTTCGTTACTCAAAACTATTAAAAAAATTATGATTAATATTTGATGTATTAACGATGTAAAATTATTTATACGGTTGTGAGTAAGCACATTTTATCAGTTGGTCAAACTGCTTATATTTGTTATCTTATATTTTTCTTAGATCATGGGTTCTAAACTCACTATGAGCACCTCCTTCCTTCGTTTGGAATCACCCTTCCCCTCTCCTCTAGATAGGATTAGGATTAGAATTAGTATTTGTAAAAAAAAAAAAAACCTCTATATAATTGTTGAAGTCAACAAGTGATCTAGTGAAAAAGTTGATTATGTTTATCTTAAGATACTCGGAATTGGGCAACTTTATATGTAAGATGTGTGTACAATATTAAAGAATTAAAAAAATATGAAAATATAATACCATTGTAATCCTCTAGATGATTGCATTTCATAAAATTTTAAAATTAAATACATTATATTAGTATTTGATGATATGTCATTATATGATTAACGAAATTGCATAGAAATATACACCATTAATACACTATATTTTAATCTAAATATTATTTCAAGTTATGATATTAAATATATTTTAAAATAAAATTATTTATTAATTAACAATATTTCAAGTTTTAATCTAAAAAGTATTGATATGCCTGGATTTCAGATATCAATACACAAATATAAATAAAAAGCAAGACCCAAAACAAAGAACCTTTAATCAAGGTGTCGTTTAAGATATTTTTAAGGTTCTGAACAAATATTCAAAAATAATTTTTTTTAAATAAAAATATATTTTATTATTTTGAACAATATTCTTTGACATATGTGAGACGAACCTGCCTTGATTGCAGAAGCAGTGGGTATTTAATCTTATCGACTTTCATGAGTGAGACCGACAGATTATGTTTCAGATTCTATGTTTGGGTTATAGAAATGGAAACACCCCCAGCTAAGCTAAAAAGCATCTCAAACAAAACCAATGGCCAGTCGACAAATCCAGCAAAGCAAGTGGGCCGAGAACCACCCGTGACTCCGAATCCCGACAATTCTCTTTCACGGGTCCAAAATTCGTGGTGCAAACCTTATAAAACACACAACCTCACCCATCGCCACAGTTTACTAGACTGCTAACAGCTATGGAGACAGGGAAACTAGTTGTTTTAGGGTTGGTGATGGCGGGTTTAATGCTGGAGGGGTCGAGGGCAATAAGCTTGTGCGACATGAACGACGAGGGTATCGAGGCCTGCAAGCCATCCGTGACCCAGCCGAACCCAGTTGATCCAACGCCTGTGTGTTGTGAGGCTCTTAAAGGGGCTAACCTATCATGCTTGTGTTCTTATAAGAATTCCATGTGGCTGCCTTCACTAGGGATCGATCCAGCACTTGCCATGGCTTTACCCGCAAAGTGCAACCTCGATATGCCCCCTGATTGCTGATTAAGGTAATTAAACATCGTCTCTCTCGCGTTCCTTTTTTTCTTCTCTTACCAACATTACATGTATGTTGTTTCAGGGTACCAGGGTGGAACATGAACCATGAACCGGCTTCCATGTCTTGTTTGTGTGTGTGTGTAAAGTTAAGTTTGCAAGTCTTCCAAATATTTTTATTTGGTTTATCAAAGTTTGTATGAACAAGTGCCTGGAATTGGAACTCGCCTTCTTCTTCACAGATACTGTAAAGATAGAAGAAATATAATAAAATCAAATTTCAAAACAAAATCTATAAAAATTAGAATGATTTAATCATACTAACCAATCAACCTAAACAACTCAAAACAAAACAAACAACATTGTCATAAGTGAAGAGTATGCATCATCACTACTAACACAAAAATAAATATACGATAACGACACATTGACAACTGACTTTGTCACAACTTAAGCGCATTACAGACACCTATTAATATGAGAGTCTAAATATGATATAATTATAATATAATAAAATAAAGGTCAAGTGGAACCTAACAATTGTCTCAGTGCAAAAAGAGATAATATTTATCTTAGGAGACACAGGTTGAAATTATTTTGTCTACATGGTGTATGTTTATTATCAAAAGGTTAACAATATTTATGAACAAATAATATCTTGTAATCACATTTAGACTATTAAAAAAATAAAAACAAAATGGAGAGTTGCCATCAAATCCAACCCAAATAAGAAAAGAAATGTGTTATAATAGCATATAAATATATAATATTATTAATAATAAAAAAAGAAAAGACCTATTAAACAAAATCACACACAAATTCAAATATGCAAAAAAAGAGCGGAAAGGAGACGGAAAAGAAGATGAAAGAATATATATATATATATATATATATATATATATATATATATATATATATATAGGATCCCGTTACACACTGTAATTCTTTAAGTTTTACATGTTTTTTAAATCATTGGAAGAATGAAACGGATGAATAAAATTAACAGTAGAATATGTGAAGATTATCACTTGAAAAAAAAAGTTAATCTCAACCATCCATTTCTCCTATCCAACGATCCAAAAAAACGTATAAAATATAAAAAAATTTATATTTTGTAAGTTGATCCTAACCTACCTATATATGTGTGACAAGTGACACCCGAGTGTCCGAGGACCGAAGAACCACTTCCATACAACCATGAAAAATAACCTGAAAAGTTTTTAGAGAAACTAATCATCTGAATTTTTGGATGCAATTTGTGGTTGAATAAATTTATTCAATGGGCTTTTTTCATAAAAATAAAACTATATTTGTAAGTAAATATGAAATTTTTTTTTTAAATTAAGTTTTACTTTACTTTATATTTTAGTAAGTAAATATGGGCTTTAATTTCTTTAATGTAAATAAAAATAAAATAGTTAATATAAATTTTTGGCTTTAATAAGCAAATAAGAGCCCAAATTATACTTTTTTTTCTAGTTAAGTGCCCAATTTATTTTTCAGGTCAAATTGGGACCTAAAGTTTTATTTTGTGACCCACTTAAGGTTCGCCGTTAATTTTTTCGTTAAAGAACACGTGTCACCTCTAGAAAAATTCAAAATTATATTAAAAATAAATCAAATTAATAAAATAAAAATATATCTTAAAATTTTCAAATATTCTAAAAAACAGTCCCAAAATCTCTAAACCCCTCAAATCTGACCACTCCCACCGGTGGCGACCGCGTTGTCGGCGATGGAATGAAGCACCGTCCCCTCGTCGAACAACCCCCACGTTGTTCGTCACCCTTCCTGTCGTTGTTCGTCGCGAATCGTACGAAATAACCATTCGACAATTTTTTTCGATTCGCACGACGTCGGTCGATTTCCGGCGACGGGATGATGGGGAAATGGTCGAGATGGTCCGGTGACCGATGTGGTGGGCGGCGGCGTGACAATCAGTAGCGAAATCGGCCCAAATCAAGATTTAGGTTTTGGGGTTTTAGGGATTTTGGAATTTGGGGGTTGTTTTGTAAAATCCAGAAAATTTAGAGATTTTTTGAAAATTAATTAATTTGATTTCTTTTTAATATAATTTTGAATTTTTCTAAAGGTGACATGTGGCATTTAACGGTGAAAATTAACAGCAAGCACCTATTTAGTCACGTAATGAAACGTTAAGTCTTAATTTGGCCCGAAAAATAGTTTGGGCACCTGACTGAAAGAAAAAAAACATAGTTTAGGCACCTATTTGACGGTTAAGCCTAAATTTTTTTTATGAAAGTTAAAGTGATTACAAGTAGTATTTGTTCTAAATATACTCTCAACCATTTAACAATGAACGCTCAATCACCCTACTGCAGTTGCTGGTGCTCGAACTCATGACCTCTAGAAACAACAATTGTTCCCTTCACCACTGAGGCAAGTTGGTTCGTGCTTAAGCCTAAAATTTTTAAATATTGATTTGAAATATTAAAATCATATATCCAATTTTTGTGGATTGGTATGCATCGATACAAATTGGTATTGATCGGAAACGTATCAAAACACGACCAAATTTTAATTATAAAACTTAAAACTATTTAGTACTAGTTAAAAATCACAACAGTGCCGACTATCATACTATAAACAATATGAATAGATAATTTAGATGGTTCCAAGTCTTTGATGAATTTGGATTTTAGTAGTTTTAAGTTTATATATATTTTAACCCAGACAATTTTATAGTAAAGTATGGTACTTCCGTTATTCAAGTAGCTTGGAAAAAAAAGTTAAATCGAAAGTGAGTGTTAGTGGATCTAGAATTCATAACTTAAGGAAATATTGAAAATAAAGATGAATAATTTCACCAACCATCTATAAATTAGGTTAAATTCATTGTCTCCTCCTTTAGTTTCAAGAGTCATACGCACAAGCCCACAACATTTCAGAAACTACTTCTTTCTCATCTCACTTGTTGAAAAAAAAAATTGATAATTTTAGAGCTTTGAATGAGAAATTGATACAAATGTTGTTGAGTAAAATGTGAAACCAAATGTTGGTTAATAAATGTGCAACGATGCACAACGTGGATAACATGAATGTCCGGACCGGTCTGATCTTTTGTGGGCTTGTGAATGTTTTGACCCAAATTTAAAATAAATTTTCCTCAAATAAGAGCATATATTTTCCAAATTTAAAATACGGTAGATCATAGAGCTTTATGTATAATGGTTAGTCGAGACACATGTGTCGTCGACATAATATCATTAAACAACTGATCTCAAATAAAGTTATCTCTATTAATTTTGTAAAATCAAAGGATAACGTTGCGGATCCGCTAACCAAAGAGTTAAATCGAAATCAAGTTGAAAATATCAAAAGAAATGTGACTGTAGTCCAAGAAAATTTAAGATACTATGTGAAGGAAAACACTACCTAATTGACTTGAGATCTCAAGATCTAAGTTCAAAGAAACAACCTAATTGCATAGACCTATGCGATCATTGTGGGGTTTTTCTCCCCAAGTATGTTCTTATGATGTAAACAGTGATCAAAGTGAAATAGTCTAAGCAAAGTTTTTAATGACCATTGTGTGCTTTAGTGAGCCGAGCAACATAAGTCACATATATGAGAGTGAAGTGAGATTGTTTCAAGAAGACTATTGGGCATAATTCTTTTAAACTCTTGCAGAATCAGGCGATGTCCACGACCATATAGACATACTCATGAGAACTAACACTTTTGCTAGAGAGGTAGTTGTGTGAAGTATATCATTGTTTACACAAACGACAGAACAGTTTAAGGACATCGTGTCTACTAGTCAGCTAGTAAAATAAATATACTTTCACAAGAAAATGTTCAAAAAAAGAAACATACATATCTTATGCATCGTGTAAATTTTATCACTACATCGAGTTAAAATATTTTTGATTAAATGATCAATTTCATTTATGTGGGGATTGTTGGAAATGATAATTTTGGAGCTTTGAATGAGAAATTAATACAAACATTGTCGAGAAAAATGTGGAACCAAATGTTATTTCGTAAATGTGCAACGATGCACACCGTTAATAACATGAATGTCTGAACCGGTCTGGCCTTCTGTGGGCTTGCATATATTTTGACACAAATTTGAATTAATTTTTTTTCTCAAATAAGAGCATATATTTGTCAAATTTTATTTTAGAATTAAAATTATAAATATTAAAGTTTCCTTTAATTCAGACAGTAATATTGAAAATTGTTCTTTAAAGACTCATTAATTCTCAAAATCATAAATGCTTCATTAGGTCAAAAGTTTTCACTTATACCCCTCGTAAAACTCCTGTAAATAGGATGTAAAATTTCTAGGTTTTACACAACTAAAAACACAAAGAATTTTCTATTGTTTTACTTTGTGATTTCAAAAGTAATTTTTGATGATAGGAGAAGGCAAGATTGTAGTTCATGATCTCTACAGTTGTGTTATTGTAGTTGATCGTCTAGTTATTATATCTTAAGAGATAGACGACCAAAAAATTTCAAGCACCCAGGAGTAGCCGAAAATCTGTTTTAAAGAAACTGTATAGCTACATATCTCAACTCGATCCATTGGTTTGATTTTAAATATGTTGTATCTATATTTATAGTTATGTTTGTTTAATATTTCAATATAAAATTTGTATTTTATTGATTTATCATTGGATTAATGGAATTCTAACATCACCCCATTAACATTTAACAACCCAGACGTAGTCATTCATTTATGTTTTTAAGATACTTTACATTTACTTGAATTCTAATAATAGTAAGGGTGAGTAAAATTCGACTCGACTCGAAAAATTGAAATTTTCGACGCGATTCAAGATGAAAAAATTCGATTTATTCTGACTCAACTAAAAATTACATAAATTTGACTCGAAAAAAATTCAAATAAAGTTTGAGTTGTAAAATAAAAATTCGAATAACTTGAAATTTTTTGTAGTTAATTTTTAAGTTCGAGTCAAGTTCCTCAATTTTTCTTAATATAAAAAAATGAAAAAATATGTCACATATGAAAAAATATGATGAAATATATATGCATATCTTATATGATTAGAGAAAGTCGTTTAAATTATAATCAAAGTGAACTAATAATTACAATTAAATTTGTAAAAGAACTCGAAAACTTGACTGGACTCGAACTCGACTCAAATCGAAAAAAAATTTAAATAAAATTTGAGTTGTAAAATATGACGCGTCAACTCGAATAACTTAATTTTTTTTTACTCGACTCGACTCAACTTGATCGAACACTAACCACTAAATAATAGTTCCCGTTGTAAAACTAATGGTGTATTCCAAGTTACGCTTAATTGTTTTTCCAACAGAAACATAGGCAGCATGAATTCTCGTATAAGATAAACCCCACCTATTCAAATCCTCGTTTGGGACAACAGATGACCCCCTTATCCATTTGCCACGACTTTCACTACATGGACGCGTGTCCTTATCTTACTCATTTCCCTAATTATGCGTCCAAGTTGCTACTTTATTCAACTAAATAAAAAATATTTTGTTACGTTCGACGAGTATCGATAAGCACTATTAATTTAATTTAACTCACCTTATAATTATAATTTTTTAAAAAATAAAAATTAAATTAATTAAAATATATTATTTCATTTTTAATTTTATTTTAAACATAGATTAAAATAACTATTTAATCTTAAATTACAAAATTCTAATTTTTATTTATTTAAATTCAATCAGTTGTCGCCGGCCACATACTCGACGCTCATGTGTGACGGTTGTCCCCACCGATGAACAGCATTTCAGCCGTTCCCCACCGCTCATTGTAATTCATTCACTTGAATTCATTTGAACAAACGCACAAAAATTAGGCTCAAACGGAATTCATTCACTAGAATTCACTGAAATACATTCATTGGAAACAGCGACAAGGCTCAACAGCGGCAGCGCAAGGGTGGCAGTGACAAAGTAACAACGACTTGAATTTTAAATAAAAAAAATTTAAGACTAAATAAATATTTCAATCTATGTTTAGAATTATTAAAAATAAAATAATATATTTTAATTTTTAAATAATTTATAATTATATGTTAATAATTTAATTTTAAATACTTATAAATTAAATTAATACAGTAAAAATTTCCTACATAAAATATACCATTCCTTCCACTTCTCCAAACCATGTTTAATTTCAAAACAAAAAGGCTCCAGACCATTTTATTACACTTCTACCACTAATTTCAGGCTTCCACCTTATCCATATTTAAATACCCAACAAGAGCCAAGCCATTAATTAATGTGCTACTAATCTCGTTAACCGAGAATGGAACAAACGATAAACCACCAATGCAAAAGATAACCCACGACAGTGATAAGGAAAAGACTCCCTTACCCTCACTTCTTCTCGCCGTATAATGGGTCTTTACTAAACACGAGGTTTCAACATTGCTAGTACCTGTACTGTAGTACAACTGCTAACCAATTACATAAGTATTAAATAAATATAGGAAAAACTTTAATACAATCTTTTAATTTTAGTTTAAAATTTAAAGTTTAAAAATTTAGAGTTTAACTTTTTAGAGTTATAATTAGAAATTTAGGATTTGAGTCTTTTTATATAAATCTACAGACTTGTTAACTGTATCAAAATTTTACCCATAAAAATATAGAGATTAAAAACGCAGGTAAATTTCATTTAAGAGCAACTGACAGCTGGAGGTTCATGAGAAAAGTATCAAAATAGTCACAACCCTATCCATCACCTAATCCTACTGGTAGAAACCATTTTTTACTGACAAGGTGTCCACCCGTCATAGAGAAACTAAAGCTGAGAAAGTAGATCGAAAGATCAAACGGCACCTAAGCGTCCACGTCTGCGCACTTCTTGGCAGGGGAGCAGATAAGCCAAACGTATCCATATGGATCCTTCACCTTCCCCACGCGACCACCGCAGCACGCGCCGTCGCCCTCAGTTATCTCACCCTCCGCAACCCCTCCAGCGCTCACGGCCATGGCAATAGCAGCTTCGACGTCCTCAGTCTCGAGGCAGAGCACACATCCAGTCCCCTCGGTTTTCACCCTGCAAAAATGAAAACAAACGATTCAACAGTTGCAACTACCAAAGCGGTAAAAATGACGATTCAACTAACATGTTGCAAAACTCACGCTAAATAAACAGCAACGTTAAAACATTTTTATAATCCACGTACATATTGTTTTAGGCGGAAAAAAAGAAGAAAAATCAGTTGAAGCCAATCAGCTTGTAGAAAACATCAAAAAGATTAAGAAAAAGAAAAAAAAGGACATTATATCTCGTAACGGTATTTAAATTCCAGTTTTACAGATCTAAGAAACGGGAGCTCTAAACAAAGATACCGCAAAAGCAGAAGTCAAAAGCAAAATAATAAGCCAAAAATTAGAGAAAATACGAAAAATAAATTTCCTGCAAAACAAGAACACGATCTAAACAGACTATCCGTTCCGCGACATAAACGAACCCTAACATAGACCTTATTATTCAACAATGACAGAACGCAAACGGTCAGGGGAAATAACCAAAGATCAACAGTAAAAGAGAGTGAACAAATGCAAAAACAATTAAAAAGTAGAAAGTAGGACGGGAGGAACGTACGGAGCAGAATTTTCAGCGACATCAGAAACGAGAATGGTAGAGCCAGCCAGCTCAAGTTGAGCGGAGAGGATGTGAGGGAGCTCCTGCTCGGCTTTGCGCTTAGGGTGCAGAGTACGGCCAACCTCAACAGCGCCGAACGCGGACTTATAGAACTGCACCGCATCAACTGCCTTGGGTGCCTCCACCATCAGCTGTGGTTTCACCGCCGTAAACGTCACCGCCGCAAGCTTCTCGGCTCCTCCGTTCTGAACCTCCTCCTGTGCCATTGGTGAAGCTAAAACAAAAAGGCTTCCGCAGAAAAAAACCAATACCTAGGAAAGAGAAAGCGACAAAACAAACACGAAAGCGAAGAGAGAGAGAGAGTGCAATGTAGAAGGTGCAGCAACGAGCGTTGGATGTACTTATAGAAGCGGGGATCAGCAACCGTTTAAGGATAAGATTGGTATTTTATATAATTTTTGCGATTCCGATTTTGTCCTGTTGTTCATTGTTTTGTATTTTTCAAGACCAAAAGGCCCTTGGCGTGTCATTTACTCAAAGCTCATTGAGAGAGATTTAACGTTCATCATCTTCTACAGTACTTCCGTTGGACTTGAAATGGGCTCTCTTAAGCATGCAATCCAAATTAAATTTAGATTGGGTTTAGAGCCCATCAGAATTGGGGGTTCTAACTGTTGAATTTTATCAAAATTTCTGATTTTGTTTTTTCAAAGATAATTTCTATTTGATTATTATATTCAAATGAATTATTTCATTTTCGGTTTTTAATTTAACACTGTCTACAGGAGAAAAAGCCAGAAAACAAATTCAGAGTCAAAGGCGACCAAATATAACAGAAATAATAATAATAAAGGGGAAAAAGAGGTTAGCACATGGTAAAAGTTTGGAGGCATGCGGAACACATATGGTTATAAGATTGAAATATGGGATCGTTTATTATTTTATTTTTAGTCATTCTAAATTCCATTGGAATAGTGGTTTCCTTTAACTCAAATAATCATTTGTCCCGAATTGAATTTAGTTATGTTACTCTGTTATATATCGTTGATATGATATATAAGAGGATGTAGATCAAATATACTTAAACAGTCAATATATTTTAATTTATATGTAATGAGGAATTTAAATAATATAAATATTTATATAGACTATATGTTAAAAAAATAACCATTTTTCATTTAAAAAGGGTTAATTAAGATAAAGACAATGATACCAACGGGGTTGATCCAAGTGATAAGCACATTGATATCGCTTAAGTAAAGCTTTGGATTCGAAGCATTGTGTATGCAAAAAATTCCTGCTAGAAGACTCCCCACTAAAATCAAGTATGCGACGCAGCCCGCAGGTGGTCCGAATTAGTTAGCCGAAAGGGTAAAAAAAAAAAGGCGATGATAATTCTGGTTTTATCCGTCTTGCCACGGTAGTAATAAACTATAAGCAGAGACGTGATGTGATATGTATATGATGGCAGGGCAGTGGCGTTGCGGGTGTGGAGAGTTGGAGCCGTCTGATTATAGACAATGATGAAGAACTGGTGTGGCGGGGAGGTTTTAAGCTGTCACAATCTGCCTCTCTTTTTTTTTACACCCATTTAATTTTTTCTCGGCCTCGGGCGAGGTTATTACTTATTAGGTTTCACATTTTTCTCATTCACAGTATTACTGGGGAGTGAAAAACGCCTCTTACTGTTCACAGTAAAACTACTTTACCCAATAGCAAAAAGGTTTTTTCTCTTGGGTAAATGGAATGGAATGAGCCACCCACCATTCATAAACCTCGTTTGGGCCTTTGGAGAAAACACTGATTTTGCCAAATTTCGGGCTTTATTCATTCCCCATAAAAATAGAGGCCTTTGCCTCTGGATTTAAATCGCGTTTACTATTTATTACCTCTTTGTTTGATTGTATTGACTCGAGTGGTTGGGTGAATTATTGTAGTTTAAGAAAGGAACATATGTATCTATTATTATTATTATTATTATTATTATTATTATTATTATTTGTTATAAATATTTATCTATGTGGATGTCTATCATGATTAGAACTTTATAAAAGGAGTTTGATTTATTTATTATTAGGAATATTATCTCTATGAATTAGAGTTTAATGTATTATGTACTTCTTATGCCTATAAATAGATGATTCATTGAAGTCATTGTATACAACTCTATATTTGATAATAATACAAATCTCCCTCTTTCTCTCATCTCTTTGTTCTTCCATTCTTATTCTTTATTCTTCATTATTTTATTCACAACACGTTATCAGCACGAGACTCTAATCAACTGAGGTCTTCATCGTTATAATTCAAAAGAAGTTACCGGGAAGAATTCGATTATATAATAATTCAAAGATAAGTTTTTTTTTTCTCCTTATTTTTTTAGTTACCGATTGTCTTTCTCTTTATATTTTAACTTTGTTTTAATTTTTGAAAATTTTGGAAGTATGTTTGATTTTATTCGAACATTGGAAAGAGATAAATTTGTGGCTTCTCACAAACCAAAAGACGAATCGACAGAGACGAAGATGTTGCGTTTGGTGTAAATTACATGTGTTTTCTCTTGTTTCTAAAATGGTTAATTAGCGGTATGCTTATTCATACTTTTACTTATATGATTATATTTGATATTTTTCATATTATTATTTATATCATTTTATTTGGTAAAAGTTAATATTTTTAACCGTGTTTTGAGTTTTACATGATATACTTAAATGGCTTGGAAAGAGATATGATATAAAGGGACTATGAGAAGCTATCTCGGTCATATGCTATGTCTCCATTGTCCACGAGAGAAAAATGAATATCGGTAAATTTTGGTTTTATTTTTATTCTTTATATTATTATTTTAAAGTGCGATAAATCATGATGATTTTGAATTTACAAGAAGATTATTATAAAGTCTATATTTGCTTGAAAGCAATATTTCTTCTTCGTTGAAAAACTTGACCATAGACTTCTCCCAATTTCAAGTTACGAAAATTCTTCTTGATCCAAAAGGTTTTATGGGAGGCATTTCTTGAAGTGAATGCAAAGCATGATGTTTATTCCATGCGATTATCAATGATGGGGCATTCCCTGAAGTGATTGCAAGCATGATGTTTATTCCATGCAATTATCAATGATGGGGCATTTCCTAAAGTAAATGCAAGCATGATGTTTATTCCATGCGATTATTGGATCTGTTTCATTCCCTGAAGTGAATGCAAACATGGTAAATCATTATTCAATTAGAGACATAATTTCGATATAATCCAAGTATAATTGGCTGGACATCGCGTTCTGCGAGGCTACTGGTCTCAAAGGAGGTTTTTAAAGGACCTTGTGGACAGGTTTAACAATACCGCGTACGAGGATTAAATCTTTGATCTCTGTGATAAGGATATGTGAAAAAGGTTTTAAAGGCCCACTGGCTCTACTCCATTCCCTGAAGTGAATGTGAGATTATATTATGGAAGGAATAAAAAATTACATTAAAAGTTGTGGTCGTGGTCGAGGCTATGAATATACACATGAAAAAATATAGTCGTTTTAAGAATACTTCTACCCGCTGGTAGCAAAGTTATAAGGATGATAAGAGTGATAAAGATCATTCTAAGGAAGTGAAATCCTTTTACCAATGTGATGTTATAAACCATTGGTTTCGTACTTGTCAAACGCCAAAGTATTATGGACTTTATCCATAATCATGAATGATAAATGAAATAAAATATAAACAAAATTTGTTTATAGCGTTAATAATTATGGCGTTATTGGTCCAACTCAATTGGATATTGTTAATTTTCTCATAACCCTTAAAGGGAATAATTTACCATTTATTTATTTCCTTTATAACCTCTAATAGGAATAATTGGTTTTATTTTATTTTATTTTTTATGTTAATTCGTTTTATTTGTTATTTATTTATATTAGTTTATTTTATGTTTATTTATTTCACATATTATTTATTTACGCTTTATGTTAATTTATTATTTGAAGAATATGATTACTTCTGGAATAAAATATACAATGAATTATGGCTATTTATGCCTAGAATTGTGGCTATTTATGCCTAGCAGATAATGCAAGTACTCATATTGTACTTAAGCATAAGAAATATTTTTCCCATTTAAATGCAAGGGGAAATATGAGTAGTATTTCTCAAAGTACTAAAATATCAATACTTTGGAAGAGCACTTGAAAGTTTATCTCTGATAGATAATCGACTTGATATGATGTGCTATATTTTATATTTTTCATTCCTCGAAGTGAACGATACAAAGTACATATTTTCATTACCTGAAGTAAATGAAACAAAGCACATTTTTAAAGGTGCACAATTATTCATTTCTCGATTAAAATGCAATGGAATAATGTGAGTACTATATCCGGAAGTACTAATATCACAAAAGGCTCTGGTTGAGCAAATATGTTATTGTCAAATGGAACTTTATTCCATATTCACAGTGCGTTATACTCGTCAAAGTCATAAAGAGAGCAATATGAGTTCGCAAACTATCCCTTTGGGAATTATAGATAACATATGTTATCAATTGGCATTTGAAATAAGCCAATATGGATATAAGTTCTGGTAGCCAAAAAGTCAGTTGAAAGCTCTAGGAGAGCTATATATTGCTACCAAAAGATAATTTCAATTGGAAGCTCCGAAAGAGCTAAATATATTCCTATTTAAAGGAACAATTTTGATGGTCGTACTAGACATGTACGAGTAAGATTGAATTACATGTTATGGTAAACAAGAAGTTTACAAATTTAGAGATATATACACATATATATAGTTGGCATGATCAGTTAGACCATCCTGATCAATAATGGTGCAGAAATTATTGAGATTTATATGCACATGTATTAAAAGAACCTGTAGTTCTTGTGGTGCTTATTCTCAAAGGAATGAATTAAATCTCACTTATTAAAGAACGTGAAGTTCTTGTGTTGCTTAAAGGAATTGATTAAATTCCACTTACTAAAAGAACATGAAGTTCTTGTGTTGTTTGTTCTCAAAGGATATAGATGATCCCACTTACCAAAAGAATTAGAACTTAAAGTTCTTGTACTGAAGTTAAGACTGTATGTCTTGCATATCTGAATGAAATATGGGCCCATATATCCACAAATGTGAAAAGTTTTATATGATTTTAGTAGATGCATCTACATTGTTTTATCGACTTACAACCAGAAGTTTGTGAGATTGATTCTAAAAAGATTCATATTATACAGTTAGACTATTCGTCTTGAAAAGCTAGTGGGTTTATATTTTAGGCTATATCAGTTGTTACAAAGCCTATTGATTATGAAAAATATAGTTTAGCAAAATTTCAATTGGATGCCTCCTATTTAATAGCTAAACTATGAGAACAAAAGAGTTATTATTTATATGGTGTTTCCATATAGCAACACTTATACGCATCAAGCCAACGAGTTATAATAAACTCCCCGTTATGATTGGTTTTTGGTCAGAAACCATACATTTCCCATTTTATGATTTTTGAATGTGCGATATGAATTGCTCCACCACAACGCACAAAATGGGTAAATAAAAAAGTTTGAGAATATATATTGAGTACGAGTCTTCTTTTATGTTTAAATTATTAAACATTAATTGGAGAATCATTTATGACATTATTTTTCTCAACATCAGGGGGAGATAATAATCAGCTGGATAGAGGAAAATTAATTATCATCATCTAGATCCTCGTATATGAACTAGAAGTTCATAAGATAATTCATGTTATTACATGTCAACTGCCAGACATATTTACTGACCCAATGAGAGTAATTAAGTCTCATATACCAGCTGAAATGCTCTAAGTTTAAATTACATGTTAGAGCGAGAGAATGTAAATCATGCCTGAAGCATGATAGTTGAAATGGTTCCAATGATCAAAATTCTCGTAAATAGAAAGTAATATGAGATGGTCATATATTGGAGGCGGGTGCTCCTGAAGAGACCCAAGACATAACAAATAATAAAACTCTATAAGAGTTTCAGGTACTTGAAATAAAGATTGAAATCTTGAAGAGATCTCGATGAGTTATGTCATTACGAGAATGGAACCAGAAATTTGGAAAGTTGTCGACAACGATTTTACAAACAATTTTACATAAAACACTTCTATAGAAGTAAAGAAAAAAATCGAGGATCTTGTATAAAATCTATCCAGAAGTATAGATATTAAATTGGCCAATGTTGAAAGACGCTTTGAACTTCTAAAATAGAAGTATTTGGACCAGCAGTCCAAACACCTAAAGGTGTAATGCAAGTGATGCACAAATAAGTAGTCGTAAATACGACTTGAACTATGATTTATGAAAAGTTTTAATTACTTCATGGTGGATGCAATTACTTTGGCAGTTTTGAAAATTTTACATGCGTCTAATTATTTGTGGATCCATTGTAACATCCCAAAAATTAGTCTAGAAAAATTAGAGGTTTAACTTAATAATTAAGTGATTATTAGATTAATTTCTTAGACATTCCAATCGAAATAGGTTCATTAGTGACCAAATTGAATTTTGAAGAATGGTTCAACAAGGGAATTCGGGTAATTGAATTTGTGATCAAACCGAATAAAAGGAAAAAGGGAAGAGTTGCATGCTAAGTTAATTTTCTGATTTGTGTCTTGTTCAAGTGATAAAAAAAATAGCATAATTGAGGTATATTGGAGACATAGTGGTTGAGAATTTGACAATGAGTCAATTCTCATTAATATGTCCCCTCCCCTCAACCGGTTACCCCAAACCATCTTGGCTAAGCAACCAACTCTTTCACACACTCAAACACCAAATAAGAAACTTAGAGAGGGCTGAGAATCGGTGAAGGAGAAGAAGCTTGCATGGTGGGGAAAACTAATTAGAAAAATCAAGAGAAAATCAATTGTAAGTGAGTCATCTCCTTCTCAATCCGTTTATGGTCTCGATTTAGTAAATCATGTGTTGTAATGAGGTTAGAAAATTATAAACATGATGTCTTCGAGTGTGAATTCTGGAAATTTTAGAGATTCATAAGAATCATAAGAAGTTAAGTGCATGCATGTAAGGTATAGAACAGATTTAGTAGATTGCACGATATGCATCTTTGAAAAATTATAAGAAATTCTATGATGAGAGTTTGAGTCTGAATTTTTGATATGTTCTACCTTGACATGTCTAAAATGGTAGAAAAATTGTAAAAAGGAGTTTTGATGTCTGTAGAAAAATCTGGAAGTGTAAAATGTAGAAGCATGCAAAACTGTCCAGCCTTAATTCGAGCTGGACAGTGAACTTTGAAAATTCGTAGAAAATAAATTACTGGGCGGTTTGATCTGAAATTTTGATATGATGAAATTGGATGTGTAATCTGAAATTAGAAACAAACGGCACTTAATTTGGAGTTGTATACAAGGAGAACGAAGGGTGTCAAGTTGGGTGGTCAGAAATGAACAAAATTGGAAAAGTGAGAAAATTGGTTTTGGAATCGGTAAAATTGGCCAAATTAAAGCTTAATAGGTATTGTTAAGTCGAACTTTATGTTGAAGGATATGAAATCTAGTAAAATCGAAGGTCAATTGGAAGGTTTAAAGAGTTAATTAAAAAGAATTAGAGCATTTAGCAAATTGTCGAATTGGATTAAATAATTTAGGGACTGTTTCGATTAAATTGAGAAATTCAGTCTTAAATTGCATAAATTGCATTCTGAAATTGTGTTATTTGTTTGTATTGAGTTCTCTAGATCTTAGAAGTGAAAGGGTAGAAGAAGAGGCTACTCCGGGATCGAATACGGATCGGGCGAAAGGCGTACGGATTACGAACTAGCTCGGCGATTTGTGAGTGAAACGAACCTTAGAGTTGGAATTAGAGTTCCAACTACTTAATCTGATTTTTGATTATGATAAGCATGAAATTGATTAATTAATTATTGGATTTAGTAATGGGAAGAAGGAAATAATGGAATTCGGAGTTTGTGCTTGTGATATGCGATTATGATGCTTATGTGGTTGAAATTAAATTGGTGATTGCTATACTTGAATCTGAAATTGTTCATTGTTAATTGTGTTGCTTTATATGAATTTAGAAATGCTGATTTTTGATTGTTATGATATTATCTAGGTGGATATCATGACATTGAATTATGTGACATGACTATATGATGACAATTCCATGTATGCTAAAGCTTGAGATGTTCAATTGAGTGTTGAA
The DNA here is from genome assembly GCA_958450335.1 of Hibiscus tridactylites. NCBI lineage: Eukaryota > Viridiplantae > Streptophyta > Magnoliopsida > Malvales > Malvaceae > Hibiscus > Hibiscus tridactylites. Next base: position 60,239,618 of record OY288287.1, on the reverse strand, counting down.
CCATGAAATGTGAATCTGATTTTTGTGATATGAACATGGAATTATATGAGTTTTGATTGAAGTATGCGAATTGAGCATGTACCATTGTATATGATCTTGTATGATGACATGTTAAGGAAATTGGAATCATGAATAATTAATCGAAAGGATTAATTAAGAAATTCTGAAATTCGATTGATACTATATCTGATTAAATTAAAGATTTAAATGCAAAGTCCTTGGTGTGTACAGTCTGCTTAGGTAGTACGGCTAGCCTAGAGTCTGAGCTCAATAAGAAAATCGGTACGTTAGTGTACTCGATATTGTGGTACGTAAGTGTACCTACTTGTAAATGTCTGCGGACATTTTTAATACGTTACATGTAATACGATTTGGTACGTGGTACCTTAACATGGTGAATTTGATTCACAACCTCTGTTACACGAGACTTGAATACCTATCAAACTATACTATCCAAGGCATTGCAATTTGATTAAAAGAACAATTAAAGAATTGAAATCTGAAATTTGAAGGAAATTAATGAGATTATCTATAGAAGTATTCGAATAATATGCTAATTTGGTGATCTTGATATGTTTGAGATGCTATGAGCCTTGATTGTATTGATATGGTACCTAGAGGTTAAATTAGGTTTCATGGCTTGTATGTACAAATAAATTATGAAAAGTATTTATTTGGAAGCATGTGTTCGAATGGAAATTACTTGAATTCTTTGCTTATATGATCAAATGAATGATATAAGATATAGATGATGATAAGTCCTATTTTGCTTAATTCATTCGAATGGAATTTTGCTTGATTCCTTTGTGTACCTGTTCGAATGGCTAATGCTTGATTATTGATAATATTGCTGATTATATTGCTTGGCTGATTCGAATGAATTAATGTGCAAAGTGAGATTAAATTTGTTTGATCACTATGTTAATTGGAAACCGGTTAGAATAGGGTTTCCTCACTAAGTACGAAATGTACTTACCACTCGAACCTTCCTGCCTTCCCCTAAAATTTCAGGTTCTAACATCGTCAACCTCAACCCGAGACTTTACCGTACTCAGATTAAGTATGATATTTCCTGTCTTTATCATACTCATGGTGGGTGGCTTAGCATTCGGCATGTTAGTGCAATTCGGCTTGTTGTTTTTGTTTATGAACTACTACTTCGGATCTATGTAGACTTAAAAATGTTTTCCTACATTTTGTTATGTAAGTAAGGGGGTAAATATGGGGTATAGATAGCCCGTTATTATGTTAGGGCTCGATTCTTTTTGTCGATAGTCACGTTTTGTTTAGGTAACCATTAGGTTAGCCGTTTTATACCCCGGTTATTTTGTAAAGGGAAACTAAATGCTATGGATTGTATGAACCAACTATGATGCTTAAATTATATATAAGCATGATGTATGTTTCGGCTAAGTATGATTTTGAATGTTATGTATGCTATTCGAATGGTTAAATGGGAGAATTAGAAAATTATAAATTGTATAATTCGAATGGTAATGACTATGTGTTAATTGAATGAAAAGAGAATCTAGAAACGATTAATTAAATAGAATAGTTTTGTAACATAGATGGTTAATTTAATCGAATGGAACCCTAAATGTATGATAACCAATTCGATAAGATATGTATGGCTTATTAAATTAGTTGTAACTATTGAACTTAGAAATTTTAAGAAAACGGTTCACATGTGTATGTTGATACATATTGCTAATGGTAAATATAATTTGAATGGATTATAGATTTTGGATATTGGCCGAATGGTATAGGCTACTTTTAAATGAGTATAAGATATGCTTTGATTGAGAATGTTGTGTATGGAATTCATATGTATTATTGTGTGTAAGATGACCACGTATGTTATGGTATTCGAAGTGTATTGTTTGTGTAGCAAATTATTAAGAATACATGATGTATTCGAATAAATAAAAAAAAATTATTACACGATTTTGTTAAACCCTTCCGCTGTGTTAATACGAATTCTGTTTAAGATAATATAACGCTCCTTGCCCCTAATCTGGGTGAGGGGTGTTATATAAAGTGGTATCAGAGCTTTTTAGGTTAAGTCCTAAAAACTTTAATCGAGTCTGCATATATCTGCATCATTTAGGTTTGCCACCCTGTATTGTATGACAAGATATCTGTTACTGAGCTTTCTGACCTTCTGTGTTTAACTGAATGATAGAATATGACGGACCCAAAGGACCCAAAGAATGGGAGCTCGCACGAATCTTCTAGCGAAGGTGAAAGTGTGAGATTGGGTGATCATTCTCCTACTCGAACTGAAACTCCGAGAAAGGAGAGAAACAAAGAGCCTGCTCAGACTTCCGAGCAAGTTGCTAAAAAGCCTGCTCAAGTCACTGAACCCGTTCAGAATATTGAGCAACCTGATAAAGAACATGTTCAGAATACAGAACAACCTCCACCTGAGAACCCTGTGGTTCAGTCTGCTCAAAGAGAATGTCTCCTCAGCATGAAGGAGATGTTCAATCAACTCCTGAAAAACCTGAAACAAGAACAACCTGTTACTTCTGTCCCTACTGCACCTAGCAGAGCCCCGATAGATAAGCTTTCTCAGCATCGAGCTTATACTTTCATTGGTGCTAATGAAGAAAGACCAGAAGATGCAGAGTACTGGCTTGAAAATACCACCAAAGTGGTAACTAGACAATTACAGTGCTCCGATGACCACAAATTGGAGTGTGATGTAGCCTTGTTAGCTGACGAAGTTATGAATTGGTGGGAAACCACTACTCTTACTGTTCCAGATGAACTGGTGACATGGGAATTCTTCCTCGAAGAGTTCAAAAAGAAGTACATCAGCGAACAGTACTTAGCTGAAAGAAGAAAGAAGTTCTTGCACCTTAAACAAGCCAACCGTCCTATTGAGCAGTACGTTGCAGATTTTTGCAAGTATTGCAAATACGGTGCAGAGTACATCAAAACTGAAGCTGATAAATGCCGAATGTTCATTGAAGGCATGAATGATGAACTGAGTCCAATCTTTACTGCCTTGGGAATCAATGATTTCCAAAATCTTGTAAATCGGGCTATTGCAACCGAAGCCAGAATGAAAGCTGCTGAAAAGCGAAAAGGGGGCAATAAGCCTGACAAAAAGCAGAAACGAGATGACAAGTCTCAATGGCAGTTCAAGAAGCTCAAATTTCAGAAAGAAGGGTCTTCTAATTTCACTTCTGCTCCGAGGAGCAATTACACTTCTAAACCAGCTACAGTGATCAGATCCTCAGTACCTACTATGTCTGTTAATAGTACGGGAAATTCTGAAAAGATGTCTCCTTGCAAGTTCTGTCAGAAACCACATCGAGGTCAGTGCAGACTTCAAGCAAATCTTTGCTATGCTTGTGGTGGTGATGATCATTACATCAAAGACTGTCCTCAAAAGCTTGGACCTATGCCAGCTCGTAACACTGCAGTTCCTAGTCCGACATCCTCTAATCGGAATAGGAATGCCAAGTCAGCCCAGCCGAGTTATCAGAAGAAAGGCAAGGGTACTCATTCCAATGCCACTACTCATCAGGAATCTCGAGCACCTGCTAGAGTTTACCACATTCGTGGTAGAGATGATGAAGAGTCTCCTGAAGTGATTGCAGGTACTGTTGAGCTAAACTCACATCCTGTTTATGCTTTGATAGATTCGGGGTCTACTCATTCATTCACATGTCTATCTGTTGTAAAAAGGTTGAATTTAGAACCTGAAAATGTGAAAACAAGTCTGATAGTCTCAAACCCTTTAGGAGGAACTTCGAACATAAACCTAAAATGTAGAAACTGTTCATTGCATATTAGCAATTTGTCATTCCTTATTGATCTCTACATATTACCCTCCTGTGAATTTGATCTAATTCTGGGTTTAGATTGGTTAAGTAAACATGAGGCTTGGGTAGATTGTCAGAATAAAAGATTGTATCTTCAGGGTTTAGGAAAAGAATCCATACTCTTAATTGATAAGAAGCCCACTTCCATTTTTGCATCCATGGTCTTACGAGATCAAATTGAATTTGGAATGTCTGAAATGCCTGTTGTTTCTGAATTCATTGATGTATTTCCCGAGGAACTACCTGGTCTTCCTCCGACTAGAGAAGTTGAATTCGGGATTGAAGTACAGCCTGGCTCAAATCCGGTGTCTATCACTCCGTACCGGATGGCACCTCTTGAATTAAAAGAATTGCAAAAGCAACTTCAAGAGCTTCAGGACCAGGGTTTCATTCGACCCAGCACTTCTCCTTGGGGTGCACCTGTTCTGTTTGTAAAGAAGAAAGATGGAGCAATGCGTCTTTGCATTGACTACCGTCAATTGAACAAGATCACAATCAAGAACCGATATCCGCTCCCAAGAATAGAAGATCTGTTTGATCAACTTAGGGATGCTTCGGTATTTTCAAAGATCGATCTGCGATCTGGGTATTATCAAATGAGAGTCAAGGAGGAGGATGTGTCCAAAACAGCCTTCCGAACTCGTTATGGCCACTATGAATTTCTGGTAATGCCTTTCGGATTGACAAATGCCCCGGCAGCATTCATGGATCTTATGAACAGAGTATTCAAGCCCTATCTTGATAAATTTGTCGTCGTCTTCATCGATGACATTTTGATCTATTCTCGCAACAATGAAGAACACGCTGATCATCTCCGCATTGTCTTGCAAACTCTCCGGGAACGCCAGTTATTCGCAAAATTTTCCAAGTGCGAGTTCTGGTTATCGGAAGTATCATTCCTTGGTCATGTAATTTCTGCAGAAGGAATTAAAGTTGATCCGAAGAAAATTCAGTCAATCATGGATTGGCGACCTCCCAGAAATGTCAGTGAAATACGAAGTTTCCTTGGTCTTGCTGGTTATTACAGAAGGTTTGTCAAAGGGTTTTCCTCTATAGCCTTACCTTTGACTAAACTTCTTCGTAAAGACCAACCATTTGAGTGGTCTGAAAAGCAACAGAGAAGCTTTGACCAACTTAAAGCAGCCTTGACTCATGCCCCAGTTTTGATCCAACCAGAACCGGGCAAAGACTACACTGTGTACAGTGATGCTTCACATGCGGGTCTTGGATGTGTTCTAATGCAAGGTGATAATGTGATTGCTTATGCTTCACGCCAATTGAAATATCATGAATTGAACTATCCAACGCATGATCTTGAACTTGCTGCGATTGTGTTTGCTCTCAAAATCTGGAGACACTACTTGTACGGTGAAAAGTGTTATTTGTTCACTGATCACAAGAGCTTAAAGTATCTCCTAACTCAAAAAGATCTGAATTTGAGACAACGCAGATGGATGGAGTTATTGAAAGACTATGATTTAGTCATTGACTATCATCCAGGAAAAGCCAATGTAGTTGCTGACGCTTTGAGTCGAAAACCGACATTGGGTAAAGTCTTTAATCTCTGAATCTTAAAATTTTAAAATGTTATAATAAGAATTTGATTAGAAAGTGGTATTTATTCTTGTAGCTCCAACTGCTATCAATGCTCATCTTCGAGTATATCAGAAGCAAGGATATCTGTCCGAACTTCAAATTCAATCCAGTCTGATCTCAAGGATTGAAAATCTTCAGAAAGCTGATCCAGAACTTCAGGATATTGTTTCCAAGCTGGATACAAAGTCAAGTGAAGGATTCCGTATTCATACAAATGGTCTCCTTTACTTCAAAGATAGAATCTGTATTCCAAATGATGAAAATCTGAAAAGAGATCTTCTGGAAGAAGCCCACCAGAGTTCTTTTTCGGTCCACTCTGGATCGGTTAAGATGTATAAAGATCTCAAATCTCTGTATTGGTGGTCTGGTATGAAAGCGGCTATCAATGATTTCGTATCTAGATGTCTAAATTGTCAGAAAGTCAAAGCTGAACATAGAGTTCCCACCGGACTACTCCAGCCACTTGTACTGCCACAGTGGAAATGGGAACGAATTACTATGGACTTCGTGACTGGTCTTCCTTGTTCTCCCAGGAAATATGATGCTATTTGGGTGATTGTTGACCGATTCACCAAATCAGCACATTTTATTCCTATTCGCATTAACTACAGTTTGGAGACCTTGGCCAATCTGTACATTCAGGAAATAATCCGGCTACATGGAATTCCTATCTCCATTGTCTCTGATCGTGATCCAAGATTTACTTCTAGGTTTTGGAGAACATTACAGAGAGCTATGGGAACAAAATTGAATCTAAGCACAACTTTCCATCCGCAAACTGATGGTCAATCTGAACGAGTGATTCAAATTCTTGAAGACATGCTTAGAGCTTGCATAATTGACTTTGGGAAGAATTGGGAGAAATTCCTACCCTTAGTTGAATTTGCCTACAACAATAGCTATCAGTCGTCTATTCAGATGGCTCCTTTTGAAGCATTGTATGGCAGAAAATGCAGAACACCTTTGTGTTGGTCCGAACTTGGTGAAAGCAAAGTTTTGGGACCCCAATTGCTCAGAGAAACAGAAGAGAAAGTTCAAATCATTCATTCTCGTCTAAAGCAAGCCTTCGATAGACAAAAAGCCTATGTTGATCTGAAACGAAGAGATATTCAGCATAATGTGGGAGATAAAGTCTTTCGTAAAGTCTCTCCATGGAAGAAAGTATTTCGGTTCGGAAAGAGAGGAAAGCTCAGTCCTCGCTTTATTGGACCGTTTGAAATCACTGAAAGAATTGGCCCAGTGGCTTATCGACTTGCACTTCCTAGTGAGTTCGATAAAATCCACAATGTTTTCCATGTGTCAATGCTCAGAAAGTATAGATCCGATCCTTCTCACATCTTAGAGCCGGAAGATGTAGAACTGAATCCTAATTTGTCCTACGAAGAGGAACCGGTTCAGATTCTGGATAGGGAAATTAAAAGACTTCGGAACAAAAATGTTGCACTTGTTAAAGTCTTGTGGAGAAATCACAAGATGGAAGAGGCAACATGGGAACCTGAGGAAACGATGCGAAATCAATACCCTCAATTGTTCGAATCAGGTAAGAATTCGGGGACGAATTCTTTTCTTAAGGGGGGGAGAAATGTAACATCCCAAAAATTAGTCTAGAAGAATTAGAGGTTTAACTTAATAATTAAGTGATTATTAGATTAATTTCTTAGACATTCCAATCGAAATAGGTTCATTAGTGACCAAATTGAATTTTGAAGAATGGTTCAACAAGGGAATTCGGGTAATTGAATTTGTGATCAAACCGAATAAAAGGAAAAAGGGAAGAGTTGCATGCTAAGTTAATTTTCTGATTTGTGTCTTGTTCAAGTGATAAAAAAAATAGCATAATTGAGGTATATTGGAGACATAGTGGTTGAGAATTTGACAATGAGTCAATTCTCATTAATATGTCCCCTCCCCTCAACCGGTTACCCCAAACCATCTTGGCTAAGCAACTAACTCTTTCACACACTCAAACACCAAATAAGAAACTTAGAGAGGGCTGAGAATCGGTGAAGGAGAAGAAGCTTGCATGGTGGGGAAAACTAATTAGAAAAATCAAGAGAAAATCAATTGTAAGTGAGTCATCTCCTTCTCAATCCGTTTATGGTCTTGATTTAGTAAATCATGTGTTGTAATGAGGTTAGAAAATTATAAACATGATGTCTTCGAGTGTGAATTCTGGAAATTTTAGTGATTCATAAGAATCATAAGAAGTTAAGTGCATGCATGTAAGGTATAGAACAGATTTAGTAGATTGCACGACATGCATCTTTGAAAAATTATAAGAAATTCTATGATGAGAGTTTGAGTCTGAATTTTTGATATGTTCTACCTTGACATGTCTAAAATGGTAGAAAAATTGTAAAAAGGAGTTTTGATGTCTGTAGAAAAATCTGGAAGTGTAAAATGTAGAAGCATGCAAAACTGTCCAGCCTTAATTCGAGCTGGACGGTGAACTTTGAAAATTCGTAGAAAATAAATTACTGGGCGGTTTGATCTGAAATTTTGATATGATGAAATTGGATGTGTAATCTGAAATTAGAAACAAACGGCACTTAATTTGGAGTTGTATACAAGGAGAACGAAGGGTGTCAAGTTGGGTGGTCAGAAATGAACAAAATTGGAAAAGTGAGAAAATTGGTTTTGGAATCGGTAAAATTGGCCAAATTAAAGCTTAATAGGTATTGTTAAGTCGAACTTTATGTTGAAGGATATGAAATCTAGTAAAATCGAAGGTCAATTGGAAGGTTTAAAGAGTTAATTAAAAAGAATTAGAGCATTTAGCAAATTGTCGAATTGGATTAAATAATTTAGGGACTGTTTCGATTAAATTGAGAAATTCAGTCTTAAATTGCATAAATTGCATTCTGAAATTGTGTTATTTGTTTGTATTGAGTTCTCTAGATCTTAGAAGTGAAAGGGTAGAAGAAGAGGCTACTCCGGGATCGAATACGGATCGGGCGAAAGGCGTACGGATTACGAACTAGCTCGGCGATTTGTGAGTGAAACGAACCTTAGAGTTGGAATTAGAGTTCCAACTACTTAATCTGATTTTTGATTATGATAAGCATGAAATTGATTAATTAATTATTGGATTTAGTAATGGGAAGAAGGAAATAATGGAATTCGGAGTTTGTGCTTGTGATATGCGATTATGATGCTTATGTGGTTGAAATTAAATTGGTGATTGCTATACTTGAATCTGAAATTGTTCATTGTTAATTGTGTTGCTTTATATGAATTTAGAAATGCTGATTTTTGATTGTTATGATATTATCTAGGTGGATATCATGACATTGAATTATGTGACATGACTATATGATGACAATTCCATGTATGCTAAAGCTTGAGATGTTCAATTGAGTGTTGAACCATGAAATGTGAATCTGATTTTTGTGATATGAACATGGAATTATATGAGTTTTGATTGAAGTATGCGAATTGAGCATGTACCATTGTATATGATCTTGTATGATGACATGTTAAGGAAATTGGAATCATGAATAATTAATCGAAAGGATTAATTAAGAAATTCTGAAATTCGATTGATACTATATCTGATTAAATTAAAGATTTAAATGCAAAGTCCTTGGTGTGTACAGTCTGCTTAGGTAGTACGGCTAGCCTAGAGTCTGAGCTCAATAAGAAAATCGGTACGTTAGTGTACTCGATATTGTGGTACGTAAGTGTACCTACTTGTAAATGTCTGCGGACATTTTTAATACGTTACATGTAATACGATTTGGTACGTGGTACCTTAACATGGTGAATTTGATTCACAACCTCTGTTACACGAGACTTGAATACCTATCAAACTATACTATCCAAGGCATTGCAATTTGATTAAAAGAACAATTAAAGAATTGAAATCTGAAATTTGAAGGAAATTAATGAGATTATCTATAGAAGTATTCGAATAATATGCTAATTTGGTGATCTTGATATGTTTGAGATGCTATGAGCCTTGATTGTATTGATATGGTACCTAGAGGTTAAATTAGGTTTCATGGCTTGTATGTACAAATAAATTATGAAAAGTATTTATTTGGAAGCATGTGTTCGAATGGAAATTACTTGAATTCTTTGCTTATATGATCAAATGAATGATATAAGATATAGATGATGATAAGTCCTATTTTGCTTAATTCATTCGAATGGAATTTTGCTTGATTCCTTTGTGTACCTGTTCGAATGGCTAATGCTTGATTATTGATAATATTGCTGATTATATTGCTTGGCTGATTCGAATGAATTAATGTGCAAAGTGAGATTAAATTTGTTTGATCACTATGTTAATTGGAAACCGGTTAGAATAGGGTTTCCTCACTAAGTACGAAATGTACTTACCACTCGAACCTTCCTGCCTTCCCCTAAAATTTCAGGTTCTAACATCGTCAACCTCAACCCGAGACTTTACCGTACTCAGATTAAGTATGATATTTCCTGTCTTTATCATACTCATGGTGGGTGGCTTAGCATTCGGCATGTTAGTGCAATTCGGCTTGTTGTTTTTGTTTATGAACTACTACTTCGGATCTATGTAGACTTAAAAATGTTTTCCTACATTTTGTTATGTAAGTAAGGGGGTAAATATGGGGTATAGATAGCCCGTTATTATGTTAGGGCTCGATTCTTTTTGTCGATAGTCACGTTTTGTTTAGGTAACCATTAGGTTAGCCGTTTTATACCCCGGTTATTTTGTAAAGGGAAACTAAATGCTATGGATTGTATGAACCAACTATGATGCTTAAATTATATATAAGCATGATGTATGTTTCGGCTAAGTATGATTTTGAATGTTATGTATGCTATTCGAATGGTTAAATGGGAGAATTAGAAAATTATAAATTGTATAATTCGAATGGTAATGACTATGTGTTAATTGAATGAAAAGAGAATCTAGAAACGATTAATTAAATAGAATAGTTTTGTAACATAGATGGTTAATTTAATCGAATGGAACCCTAAATGTATGATAACCAATTCGATAAGATATGTATGGCTTATTAAATTAGTTGTAACTATTGAACTTAGAAATTTTAAGAAAACGGTTCACATGTGTATGTTGATACATATTGCTAATGGTAAATATAATTTGAATGGATTATAGATTTTGGATATTGGCCGAATGGTATAGGCTACTTTTAAATGAGTATAAGATATGCTTTGATTGAGAATGTTGTGTATGGAATTCATATGTATTATTGTGTGTAAGATGACCACGTATGTTATGGTATTCGAAGTGTATTGTTTGTGTAGCAAATTATTAAGAATACATGATGTATTCGAATAAATAAAAAAAAAATTTATTACACGATTTTGTTAAACCCTTCCGCTGTGTTAATACGAATTCTGTTTAAGATAATATAACGCTCCTTGCCCCTAATCTGGGTGAGGGGTGTTATATCCATATTTACCCTTGAAGGATCTAAAATGTTATAAGCATTTGGAAATTTCTGAGGAAATTTATTTAGACATGTCTCATGAATATTTTGGCGCATTTGGTATAATCGCCTTAGTGAATACTAATTGAGAAAATACTATAAGAATGATCAGATTTCCTTATGTATTTCATAAAGAAGTTTAGATCAAGATTCATTATGATAATTTTAGAACTCCTAAAGAGTTTCAAATTGGAAACTCATGAAGTACTTTCAATACAAGTACCTGAATCTTGACATCAAGTTTATCTCGACCTGAAGATTGAGCATTTTTATATATTTCTTTTGTCTATGAATAGACATAAGCTGAAAGAATCTTAAAGAAGATTCAATATGAATAGAGCATATCTATTGAGTATCTCAATAGTTGTAAGATTGTTGGATGTGAATAAAGATAATTATATCTTTTCTTGGTCTTGAAGCACTATATATTAGTTGGTCAAGAAATATCTATGAATATACAAAGATCATTACATTTAGATCTTCAAACATTCGTTGATGCCTCCTCAAATGTCGTAGAAATAATTGTTATGCACGAGGCAAGCCAAAAAATATGTTTGGCTAAGACTATTGACCCAGCATATCCAAAAGATAGGTGGATTTACTTTTACAATATATGATAAAAGCTATCTTGTGTGAAGATAACGCAAGATGTATATCTCAGTTTGAAAGTGGATACATCATGGAACATATTACTCCAAAGTTTCATCCCTCACGATCTTTAGAAAAATGATATTCAAGATTAAATTATGAAGATTCAAAGATCTTCTATGATGTTTGCATGAGGGGGAGTAAATACGCGTTGCACTCTTTTTCCCTTAACCGAGGTTTTGTCCCAATGGGTTTTCCTGGTAAGGTTTTTAATGAGGCAACATGTTATGCGTATTAAAGATGTGTGTACTCTTTTTCCTTCACTAAAGAATTTTTTTCCCACTGAGTTTTTATCTTAGTAAGGTTTTAACGAGACACATTATCTTCATAGACATCCAAGAGGGAGTGTTATGAATATTTATCTATGTGGATGTCTATCATGATTAGAACTTTATCAAAGGAGTTTGATTTATTTATTATTAGGAATATTATCTCTATGAATTAGAGTTTAATGTATTATGTACTTCTTATGCCTATAAATAGATGATTCATTGAAGTCATTGTATACAACTCTATATTTGATAATAATACAAATCTCCCTCTTTCTCTCATCTCTTTGTTCTTCCATTCTTGTTCTTTATTCTTCATTATTTTATTCACAACATTATTATTATTATTATTATTATTATTATTATTATTATTATTATTATTATTATATCCGTATTCAAGATTTTGGGGGAAAATTTAATTTTATTTTTTAGAGAGATTTGAAAGGATAGATATTCACCCGCAAACTAATGTATGATTCACAGTTAAGCACAAAACAGGTCAGATCAGTACAATGGAGAGATCCCGATCATGTCTGGTTTTGTTTGAATGTGGATGATGTGTTTTTCACTTAATCTAGATTTGACTCTATTGGCGGTATTGTTTGAGACAGTGAACCCTTCACGGGTTACTAGTTTTAACAAATTCATAAGAACTGCTGATGTTTTGCAAGCAGAGCTTTGGAAGATTTATCTAGGCATGCGGATAGCATTGTCGAATGAATTTGAACTATTACAAATTTAGAGTGACTGTCAACCTGATTCGACAATCAGATGTTAGTTCGAGTACCCTCTTCTTGGTTCGGGCCACTGATAGTATGCGTAAAGAGGGTGGATGATTTATTTCAAATAGATTCCACGTTACCGCAAAGCTCAGTGATCCCCACACATTGTAGTTTGAATATCTTTAGTACACTTCGTGATGGCTTTTGAGTTACTCCGAGAGACATTTTGAGTCCCTGTATTATAGGCTAACTCATATCTATGGCATTTTTTATATCAAATATGGCATTTCTCTCCCTATGATTAGAAATAAATTAATAACTATTTATTGTTTCAAACTATTATATTTAATATTATTTAAATAATAAACCATCAAACAAACATTGAACCCCCAACGTAGTAGTAGAATAATTACGGTTAATAACATAGTTTGGCATTTGTCTTCCAACTCAGCCGTCTTAGCTCAGCTGGTAGAGCGCATGGCTTTTAACCATGTGGTCGTGGGTTCGATTCCCACAGACGGCGTTTTCTTTAATTAATTTTTCCATTTATTCTCCTTGCTCGACTGTTCAAGGTATATTTCCAAAATATTTTTTGCTATCGCAAAAACCAGAAATGTTGCACACTGCCTTTCAACTGGAATTCTATTTGCTAGGAAATGATAAAAAAAAAGAAGTGTATTGCTAGGAAAGATGAAGGTGCAGACTAGTCTGGGACGGGTAAAGTGCTGGTAGAAATGAGCAGCATTGGAATTGCAGATACTGGAATGAGCAAAACCACCCTTGTGCTTACATGCAATGTCAACACTCAACACTAATGGCCCTCTTTTTCGTCGGCATTCTCAGGAGTTGGTATACACATCGGAAATGTTTCGAACATATCATCTGCTTGGTGATCCCTGAAAGTGGATCTCTATGTTTGACCAAATCATTAACTTCTTCTGTTTGTCCCCCCTCACATCGCATTCACTGTTTAACATGAGAGAGCATTGATGTGATTTTAATGCATTCACATACTATTAATTGTTGACCATACTCTAGGTGTTTGGTTATTGATTCACAACTTTGTCTAAAAGCTACTTCACTATATGTTATTATTAGTCCACGATTAACAACTCGCTTTATCTTCAATCAATGCTTATCATGTCTTAACCCCCAAAAAAAGAAAGAAAAAAAATACTCAATGTTGATCATGGAACAAGTTCGATTGTATCATATAACTCCCGATACCGTGCCGTTTCACAAGGGAGGCATCGGTTTTTTAAAGGATTTAGAGGTGATATTGTCTTTATCAATGAATATATATGGAACCGAAATCAAATCAGGTAAAGACTAAAGAATGATGAAGATCCAGAATATCCAGTTAACAATGGCGGATTACCATGTGTGGAAAGGTCCCACACTTGATAGCCATAGCCATTGGCATCTGCTATAAAACATAAGGGCTTTTGTAATGATTTGAATGTTGTGAGGAGTAGAAGCAAACACAGCTAGGATTGCCTACATATTCCTTCAATAATTTGGGGATGCCTTTTTCCCCACTAAACCACCCTCTCTCTTTGCCTTTCTTGTAAAGCAAATATATGGTGTTGGTGTGTGAATGAAACTCCAACCTTATAGGATTTGGGCAGCCACCCCTACATTGCCCTACCTAAGCTGTCCTCTCCTGTTCCTTTGGCCCTCTTCTTCTTCTTCCCTATCCTTCTTTTAATCAACCAATTAATAAAGCAAAAAGGAGTTTGGGTGTACTCTAATAGTTTCTATTTTTTCCAAATTTGATAATCTCTTAATGACAAATGATTATTCTGTTTGATAAGGGTATACATTTAATGGGTTCCGTTAATTTAGTTTTTAAATATTAATTAACCTATAAGAGTTGGGTGCAAGGGCAATATATATTGTTCTCCCAATGAAAAAATTCGAATTCAAATTTTGGAGACGACATTATTAAGAGAGAGTCATGGATTATGAACATGAATTATAAAATAAACATGTGCTATACCATAAAAATAAAGCAAGTCTATTAAAAAAATAAAGCAGGTAAGTCAAATTGAATTTGTAAATATATTAAAAATAAAAAAAAATCATTAAATCATTTCAATTTATTATATTATTTTTATTAATCGACTATTTATTCACTATACTGCCCTATCCATAGAGAGACATCAACATGTTTTAATGAATCACGGTGTTTAATTAAGTAGAGAACTCTTACATTCTATAGGCAAATTTCAAATTTTTGAACTTACACCAGATGAAACAAAATGAACATCTTTAACCACTCGACTAATTAATGAATCTCGTTATATAATTTAATCTGTGTTTAAATTAATTATATTTGTATACAATACTTGGACTGTCAAGACCTCTCATACTTAAATCAGATGATATTATACACTTAAATATGATTGATTTCACGTTCTCTTTTATTTTATATAGACAACAATGTTAACTGAGCTAAACTCGTTTGACTAAATTAATCGCATGTTAGTTGTTTTTTAAGTTATGATATGGATTTTTTTTTTGTTATTTGGTCAAAATCAAAGTCACATAAGTGAAATGGAATGGCCAATTAAGCTTGCGTGTGGCAATCAGGGTAGAGGATCCACTGAGAACAGGTTTCATGCTCAACAAGCCAACTTTCAAACCCCTTGAAATCTCTTTCAAATATGAATGTTTGCCTAAGTTTTGCTATAAGTATGGGCGTATTGGTCATGCTAAGAAGGAATGTTGGTATGATACCAAATTGTTTAAAACAATCAGAAAATATGGTCACTGGCTCAGAGCTACACCATCTTGGGAGAAGAAGCCAGGGAAAATGTTATCCCAAGCTCGTCGGAAGCCCTTGCAAGAGCATTATGCACGACTCCCCCTTCGTCGGCGGCAACAGACAACATCGAGAAGCTTCAACTAATAGGCTACAACCCCATAGCCTCCTCGATTACTACTCCCAAGGGTACGAGGTACTCCTTGCCAGCAAGCCACATTAAAATTCCTCCAATTGAACAAGCAACTTCCAAGAGTGGAATGATTGAAAAGAAGGATGTTTCCTTAAACGAAAATTTAATTGACAACTCTCAATTCACCAAGTCCAAAACCTTCAAATCTATGCCTTAAGAGTATAAGGCTTTAGTTGAAGCCACATACCCTAATCTTGTCATCCCATCTTCTGAATGAATCCATTCCGTGAATTTGTTCAAAGACACAATAACTGATGGGGTGGGGAAACTCGAGGTCTCAAACAAGCACAAACGCAAAAAGGATGAGACTAGTGATGATTCTATCTTCGTGTCAAAGAGGAGAGAACTGTGGAGCTACATTAATGAAGGAATATTCCAGATTTCTCCCGAAAATTGGGGACCCAACTACTTTGGAGCAATTGCAAATGAGGATGTTCTAAGAATTGCTCTCTTCCCAAGCTCGTTCACCTTCATGTCCCTAATCATAAACAACATTGAGAAACAGAAACGAGATTTTACTTTTGGAGCTAAACGATTGACACTTATCAAGCAAGCTGTCAGAAAGAAGCATGCAATGGAGAGAAACAGAATCTTGCTGGACCAAGTTGGCATTGAAGAATTAGGAATTGATCCATTTGGAAAAAATCACAACCATGGCCTTCATGATAGTTGATGATGGATGTTCCCTTAATGAAGAACTAGTTCTAAGTGATGATGAAGCTGCTCAACCCTCTGTGGCAAGTACTTTAAAGATTCTTGAAGCGGATAGCCTTCTCGAGTGCTATCCACAACCACTGTGATTCGACTATGTAGGCCCTCCTTCAGTTGAAAGGTCTGGAAAGGGGTCTCACATCTGTTGCTTTCCCATGGGATCAATTGGTTCTTCTACAGGCATGATGATCCAAGGTTCTTCGGTGATAAGATCTTAGTTATTACTAGGCTTTGGCCACTTCCATGGTACAAGGAGTTTTCTTGTCTCCTTCCCCTTTATCGCATGTCGTTGCAAGGTCAGATGTTCTCCCGTCTCAGTTGACAAGACCCTGGACTGAGTTTAAGGGACCCTGCCTCCGGATGGAGCTCTCACTAAGATTTCGGGTTGTCATCTCCTGGCAAGCTTCACGTATGGCTAGCTTTTATCCACTTTCTGTTTCCAGTTTTGTTTCCCCGTTTTGGTACCTCTTTGAAGGTCTCACGGGTGTTCATGTTGTTGCTACTGGTTGGCTTTCAATCGATTCTCGGGCTTGTTGCGTCAGCCCCACCGTTTTTAGGGTTTCTTGTTTTTATTTCCACGTTGTTGTTTGTATGCATGTGCATGCGGGATACTATGACCCAAATGCCACCTGCACTTTGTTTTCCTTTATGTTTTAATGAAGTTTCATGGTTATGATAAAAAAAAGTCACGTAAAATTTTATTTAACAAAAAAATAAGATTCAATTAATAAAAAACTTACATGCCAATCAAATATTTATGTCATTTTTTATTTTTAATACAAATGTCACCAATTTAATTTTTTATTTGAAATTTAGGCTAACAATGATTATATTATAAATTAAAATATCAAATTATATCAAATAAAAGCAAAGAGATTATCATTCTAACATGACACATAAAAAAATTAATTATCAATTAATCTAACGATATGAAATATTAAATATTTAAGTAAAATTAAAAATTCAAATCTTAATGCTATAAATAAAATAAACTGAAAAATTAAATTATCCTCCCAATAATTTTTTGTAATATTCAATTTAAATTTGTCATTCCATAAATTAGATACTAACTATTATAAAAAATTAGTAAGAATTAAAGAGAAGCTTAGCTTAGTTATGATAAAGGTTGGTGGAATGTTCCGGATCCACTTTTGCATTTGTCTTGTGGGGATTGAGTTAAGTAGTGGATAATCAACGGTTTAGAAAGGAAAACCTTCTTAATTATTTCATGAGAAAGTCGATTATCATAACATATTAAATATTCAACTTAAATTCATTTAGTAATAACTAAAAAGGTAGATTATATTTATACTCATACAATTATTGCATATTTCCCGTTTTAGTTCTCCAAATATTTTTTTTTCAATTTTGTTAGAATATTGTGAAAATTGATCTGCTAATCTTCCGTTCGTTAAACATGTAATGGAATGGTGATGTTAATGTAAACCAATTTTTATTATTTTCACATGGATACGCCACTTAGCTTTCAAATTTTCACCTATTTTTCAAATATATATATATATATATTTTCATTTGGATGACTAAAATGATAACATACAATAGTTAAAGGAGTGTAAGTGTAATTTATCGTAAATAAAATATACTATCTTAATATGAATTAAAACGTAAAAGATAACCATCCACTACAGATTGATCTAGTAGGGTAATATAATATATCTTTTAAGTAAAGTCAGAGGTTCAAATTCTGAATAAACTTTTACAATACTCAATTTAAATTAGTTAGCCAATAGATAAAATGCCGATAGTTATAGATAACAACACCAATGTTTTATTAATTATTATTACAGATACCCTAAACCTTTGTTCAATTGTCCCACATCACATGAGATGGTGGTGCTTAATGGAGGAAATAAGGCAGCCGCCCCAGCATTTTCCATCACTGCCATGTCCGATGTCCATGTGCACCACCTCTTTCCTAAATCTTCCCCTGTCGGTTCACCATCCATTGTTTTTCTTCCTTTTTCTTTTTCTGTTAAGACAATAAGTTATTGTCTTTGTAATTCAGTCGGGAAATTTCTCGTCCATAAAAATTAAAGAATTTTTAAACAAAAAGTCCCTACTACTTGCCCAAGACATTGTAAATTTATTTAATAAATTCAAAAAAATAAAGATAAAATAAATTCTCGTACCTGAAAACGACTTCCTTTATATTTATACACAATAAAATACTCGGATGTGTTTAGTTAGGGTAAATAAATAGAGAGATCATTTACTCTAAATTTTCTTGTACCTTCTTTGTCTCTGCTGCCGTATATATAATTTATATCTAGATTGATTTTTAATATTGATGTCAAAGTTCACATGCTCTTATAATCCATCCGGGACCGGGATTGATATTTTTTTTATAATAAAAGAGAGGGACTATACGTTAAAAAGTAACAACGATCTAACTACGACAATGATTATGTAAGATGACCAACACTTCATCCGGTGGACAATGATAAATTTGGCTCTCCAAATCACCTATCCAAGCTAACTTTGCCGTACTATTCCTTAGTTAGTGGTAGTTATTGGATCGAGTCAAGTTAAAAAGTTTCGAGTTAGTCGAGTTGAAGAGTCATATTTTATAACTCAAATTTTATTTGAAATGTTTTCGAGTCGAGTCGAATTTGAGTTTCTGTTCAAATTTAATTGTAAAATATTTACGGTACTAATTATTAGTTTCAATTTAAACGGTTTTTTATAACCATATACAATACACATATATTCATATTTCTTCGTATGTGATATACATATCAAGAAGAATTGAGAGACTCAACTCAAACTTGAAAATTGATCCACTAATTACTAAAAAATTTGAATTATTCAAATTTTCTTTTTATAATTTAAACTTTATTTGAAATTTTTCGAGTCGAGTCTGTAAAATTACGAGTCAACACGTGTCGAATATTTTTACAACATATCAAGTCAAATAATTTATTTTTATCGAATCGAGTTTTATAAATTCCTACTATCTGTAAAGTTAATTACCTTCACGAAAGACGTGGCTAAAGGATACTTCTCAGTCTCGGCTCACTATACTATGAATATGATGTAGAATCGTGCAAAAATGTATGCTTTTTGTTGTAAGATTTTAGTGTTTGATATTGTTGTAAAAAAGGATTTGTGAAAAGATAACATGTACATTTTAGACATTATAATGTAAAGTAAAAATAAATGAACGTAAATTATGTTTAAATTTATTATCATAAAATATATTAACATTATTATATATGAAATTAATAAATCAACTTAAATTATAATAAAAATATAAAAATCATGACAATTTATTAGTAATTATATATATAATATATTTTTTAAATATTATAATATTAAATTCTTAATATTATTTTAATAATTAAGATTAAAATACTAATTTAATATATTAATAATTATTATATTTAATATTATTATTTTAATATATTAGTGTTAAATAATTAAGAGTAAAAAATTAACTTTTATTTTTAAAAGGGATTTTCCACCCAAAAAATAAAAATTTTAACTTTTGAGGCTGGAAAAATAATTATCTTTTAAATAATTTTTCACTTCAATTGTTTGACATTGCTTACGGGAAGAAAATTAATTATCTTTAATTTAGTTACATTGATAGAAAATTAGTGATCTTTAAGTTAATTACATTTTGAGGGGACGATATTAAGTAAGCATGAATTATTATATAAGAAAGAACCCCCCCCCCCCCCCCCCCCCCCCAGTGAAATTGGAGTTTGACGACATATTAAAATATTTGATGATAATAAAGTAAAGGAAAATGTCATGCAGTTAAGGAACAAATTTTTTTTTACAAACGTTTTGATTTTAGGGTTTATAGATTTAGGTCTATTTTTTTAAAATTTATGGGTTGTAATTAGAATTTAGTGTTTAGAGGTTATGTTTAGGTCTTATGTTAGAGGTTTAAATTTTAACCTATAAACCTTAAATTCTAACTACAACCCTTAATTTCTAAAACACTAAACTTTAAACCCTAAATTAAATCTCTAAATCCTAAAACTAAGGCGCTTATAGTCTTGTAGAAACTTTTTATTTTCACCGTCGGTGCATAAAATAATTACCGATCAGTAATAATTTTTGTTTTGCTAAAATAATAAAATCTCTACCTGCTTTAATCCAACAAGATGAGATTGATGTTTAAACTAATGTTTTACTTAAACTTCGCTTTCAAATTGGTTGTTAAGTGCTCTACATAAGTACTTCTGTAATAAACCTCAAATTCAAAGTTAGTCGTTAAGAGTTGGTATCAAATCATTTTTAAATTTCAAATTTTAATTACATCAGGTTACATGCATAAATTATCCAAATCATTAATGCATCTTCCTTGAGAAAAAAAACAAGAATGATAGTTCATTTATCCCTCTCTTCTCATGTTATTTCTATTTTTTATTAAATACACATTTTACATCTTAAAGTTAAATATAAATACTAAAACAAATATAAAATGAGGTAACATGAAATCTTTAATAACTCGGTCAATTAATAAATATTATTTTTTATTATAAAATTATGTCAACAAGTGTTTTTTTTGAATATATGTCAACAAGTGATCTTAAATATATTAAATACACTAATTAATTATTGTTTTAAATAATTTAAATGCTTTTAAAAATTAAAATTAAATTTGTTGACTAAGTTTAGTTTGGTTGTTATTATTACCGTTGTAATATATAAGAAGACATGAAATCAAATATGTTTAAACGTCCAATATCTTTTGATCGAAATGTGAAAATGGATTTGGATAGTTTAGGTGTTTGTCGAATATAAAGACTAATTAAATTGATTTAAAATGCTATTAATTTATTTTAAAATTACAATTTAGTCATTCAATTAAAATTTATTACAAATAGATCGTAGCTATAACACTATTAAATACCATTAATAACTTTTAGGTTTATCTTATATAAATTTTGTTTAGATTTATTTTGATTTTTAATACCATCCAATTTTAATTCAATTAAAAGTTGTAATAATAATATAAAAGATATGAATTTAGATTTATTTAATTATGTACTATTTTTCGATTTACAAGTGGATTTGGAAATAAAAAAATTTACAATGCGCCTTTTCAGAACAGAAATTAGGCAATAAATTTGAGTTCTCAACTCAAAAGCAACATTCCACTGTTGAAGCTAAAAGGGCCCCAAAGGAAAAAGGCCCACACTCACCACTCATTATTTCAAAAAATAAAATAAAAAAGGAGAGGACAAAATGGTCATAATTTGAATTCTGAAGAGACCAACTCTTTAACTCTAGACAGCTGCAATCTGCCCCATTCCCACAGTTCACTTCCCCTTCTCCTTCTTCGTAGATTTGAAAATCTCTTAGCTCAAAAGGGAAGCAAATCCAGAAAAATATAAACAACTCTTTCAACACAATTAATCAAGCAGTTATTAGGTTTTGATCCCATGGCTGGTTACGTTGGCATTTTGGTCTCAGATCCATCGCTGCAAAACCAGTTTACTCAAGTCGAGCTTCGGAGCTTGAAAACTCACGTAACTTGATAAATCATTTGATTTTCTTTCAAGTTACGAATCTGTTTTGATCATAACTACTAACAGTTTTTGTTTTGTTTTTGCAGTTTACGAGTATGAGAAGAGAGAGCGGGAAGCTAACGGTGGGAGACTTGGGATCGAGAATGTCGAGATTGAAAGTTGTGGGAGAGAATCTGAGTGAACAAGAACGAGCTGATTTTATTGCTGACTTGTATCCTAACTTGAACGATGAAGTCGATTTCGAGTTCTTTTTGAAGGTCACTTGATGTTTCTTTACTTTGAGTTTCAATCTCTTTTCTTTTGTTTCTTTGATTCTTTTTTATTTTCTCCTAAACATTTTTCTGGTGAAAATTTGAATTTGGATTGCTCTGTGTTTTTCTTATGGTGGCGATATTCCGAATTAACTTTTCAGAAAAGTTCTACCATCTTTTGTCGTTTTCTTTCATTATCCAGGAAAATAGCATTACATCATTATTTTCTTTTAATCTAATTTCTGTTTACACGTATAGAATACTTTGTTGATCCGAACATTAAAGAAGGAACTTTTTAAGATGCTTAGAAGATTAACTAAGACTTGGAGGAGAAAAGCAAACGAGAGACTTAAATTAGATTTTTATATTATTTTGAACTATTTTGGATTTTGATTTTTGTGAATAGGTTTATTTGAAACTTCATGCACATGCAAGTTCAAGAACAGGAAGTCCTGCAAAGAACTCATCAGCCTTCCTGAAGGCAGCTACAACTACTCTGCTTCACACCATTAGCGAATCTGAAAAGGCGTCCTATGTTGCCCATATCAATAATTATCTTGCTCAAGATGGGTTCTTAAACAAATACTTGCCCGTTGATCCTTCCTCCAATGATCTCTTTGAGATTGTTAAAGATGGCGTTCTTCTTTGGTAAATGATTCTTTTAAATTTTTAAGCTGTTGAATTTGTGCTCATGTGATGCAAAAATTTTGAAGCTTTTATGCAAAAAAAAAATGCAGCAAGCTTATAAATGTAGCAGTTCCGGGTACAATTGATGAAAGGGCTATTAATACTAAAAGGTTGCTCAATCCATGGGAAAGAAATGAAAACCACACGCTATGTCTCAACTCTGCCAAGGCTATTGGCTGCACTGTAGTCAATATAGGGACACAGGATTTCATTGAAGGAAGGGTATGCATGTACTATAATGTTGGTTGTTTCATTATTGAAATATAGTTTATTTGATGGTTGGTTCCCACTTAAGTTTAAGAATGACAATTCAATATGAGCAGTTTATTTTAAAGCATGCTTCATTGCTATCGTTGTATTAGCACAGGCCACAGCTTTACCCAATGTGGTCATTTTAAAAGCTATTCTTGTACTTCTAAACTGCTTTTCCACATGATAATGGGAGTTGGAAACCTCACTGCTTCTCATACTTGGCTTGGACTAGGTAGAGGATTTCATCTGATACCCTAGTTCCGAGCTCATTCTTCAATTATCACCATTCATGTTCTTTTAGCTCATTTTTGGATGTGTGGTGAAATAATTTTAATGTGGTTTCCGTAAAGCCTATTTATGCTCCATCAGACTGAACTATGGGTAAAAACTAAAATGAATCATTTATGAATGTAATTACTTAAAGTTTGGATTTTGTAAGTGATTATTGACAATAATATCATCTCTGGTTCCTTTTACAGAGACATCTTGTGCTTGGATTGATTTCTCAAATTATCAAGGTAACTTGATCTATCGAATAATTTATGCAACCTTACTACATACGAATAACACTGGTTAATCTTGCTAATGGTTATGCTATTTTAGATTCAACTGCTGGCAGACCTCAACTTGAAGAAAACACCTCAGTTGGTGGAGCTTGTTGATGACAGTAAGGTTGGTTTGTGCAACATTTTAATAAAAAGTACAATTTTTAGGAAACTAAATATTCTGACCTTTTGTGTGATGAATTATGGTTAATATGCCATTTATGTTAGAAATTTGCATTTCATTTACAAGTTATAACCCCCTTCTAATTTTAACAAACCAGACAGAATTTCGATGCTTTTTCTAGGCTTCTTTGATAATATTTTCCTGTTGTTAAACCAACAGGATGTGGAAGAGTTGATGAGTTTACCACCAGAGAAGATCTTATTGAGGTGGATGAATTTTCAACTGAAGAAATCCCTGTACAAGAAAATTGTCTCAAATTTCTCTACTGATGTAAAGGTAAGGAAGAAATTCGTTTTAGCATATTAAAAATTCCATCAAATATCTTCTCTTATGCATGTGTAGTATCCTCACATGTTGCAATATGCTGTCTGTTTTTTTAGTTAGCATCTAACATAAGTTCAAACGTCTTAAAACCACCTTAACAAATTTTGTGTGAAACTAAATTCTTAAAATGAGATTTCTTACCATATGTAATTCTTTTGCCTCCTCAATTTGTCTATGCTAACAGTAGATGAAAGAAGTGACTTGGGTTTAGTTGCAAGCTGCGATAAGATATGGAGGCCTTGTTTTAATTTTATTTCTTTCCACTTTTAATCATATAATATTCAATCCGCAGGATGCAGAGGCTTATGCACATCTTCTAAATGTTCTTGCACCTGAGCATAGTAATCCCTCTACATTGACTGTCAAAGATCCATTTCAGAGAGCAAAATTGGTTCTTGAACATGCAGATAGGATGGGATGTAAGAGATACTTAACTGCAAAGGATATTGTGGATGGTTCCCCAAATCTTAATCTTGCTTTCGTCGCCCATGTTTTCCAGCACAGGTGAGACTTGATAGCCTCTTTTTTCTTTCCAGCAATGATTCTTAAATATAAAGTGAATTTCTTTTGTACTTTTAATATTTACCGTTCTATGTTAACCTTTATCATCCTTCAATATGTTATATGTTCAGTCTGGCAGCATAGGAAAGCTACATTAATTTCTTTGAAGACATTGTTTCCAATACAAGTTCTATGATTTGGAACTTTTTAATAATTTGGATTTTGAGCTATAAAATTTCAAACTCATTAAAACTTTTATATAGCAATTATATTGTGTTATATGGTATTGCCATACACGTCACAACAATTGTGGATGAGGTTTGATTTGGTACTTAACAGGTCTTTCTTTTTCTCAAGTTTATAAAGGTAGTTATTTTCTCTATGCTTATGCATTCATCTTCTTCCTCCACATAGTTCTGGTAGAATATGTCAACTCTGTTATGTGGCATCAATTGACATGAATGTGAACTGTCAAAAAATCATTTGAATATTTCACATATGCAGAAGAATACAAACTGATGGCTCATGATGTTTTTGTTTGGTAAGTATAACTGGTAATGAGTTCAATATATAAAAGCTAAATATTGGTATATGTTAATTGCAGGAATGGCCTTTCAACCGAAACAAAACAAATATCTTTTCTGGAAACTCTACCGGATGATGCCCAAGTTTCTAGAGAGGAAAGAGTATTTCGCTTCTGGATCAACAGTCTTGGAAATTCAACCTACATCAACAATGTCTTTGAAGATCTCAGAAATGGGTAAGTATTTGCATAAATCATACTAAATTCTTTCAGGGTGCACCATTCTGAGCTCTTGAAAGGAATAAGGCTTCATAGTGTTGGTGCTTTTGCTTTCTGCATTTATTATCCTTTTCCTTTTGCTTGTAAATGGCAAAAACATCAGATCCTCTATTTGATAGGTAAAATTGTACTGTTATTTTTTTTTGTTTCAAATTCCAACATTTTAATAAACTGTGAGATATAGCTCTGCAGGATTGAAATGCCTATAAATATTTATTTAAAACCTTATTGTGGTTTACAGATCTTTCCCCTTTCTAAGTCTTCATTTTAAACTTGATGCTCAGATGATGAAGTGACTAATCTGTTCCTCTGCAGGTGGATACTTCTCGAGACCCTTGACAAGGTGTCACCTGGAATTGTTAATTGGAAGATTGCTAACAGGCCTCCTATCAAGTTGCCATTTAAGAAAGTAGAAAATTGTAACCAAGTGGTTAAAATAGGGAAACAATTAAAATTTTCCCTGGTCAATATTGCTGGAAATGACATTGTGCAGGGAAATAAAAAACTAATATTGGGTATGTTATTATCTACCATGATAATCTGAATTTTCATTCCTGTTGTGAAAGCATTTCAAATACATTTTTGGCATTCTTGAAAATGCATTGCCAACTAGTTTAGTCCTGTCTTGACAGATTGAATGTTGGTTTTTCTGTTCAGCTTATCTGTGGCAATTGATGAGATACAACATTCTTCAACTCCTGAGGAACCTGAGATTCCATTCACATGGAAAAGAAATTACTGATGTTGATATTCTTAGGTGGGCTAATACAAAAGTAAGCAATTCAGGAAGCCAGAGTCGCATGGATAGTTTCAAGGTATGCTTTCTATTGCATTGCTTAAGATCAAGTGGGGCTTGAATGACTTTAACTGGACTTAGGGCCTGTTCGGCAATGCTTTTCCAACGGGAGTTGGACTGCCGAACGGAGAAGCAATACCGAACAGTCACTCCAAGCGCTTCAAACAGGCGTTTCTCCGCCTGATGCATTTCGCAAAAGCTGGAAAATCCAGCTTCTCCCCATACGAGCTTCTCATCCAAACAGGCGTTCCACAATCATGGCCGAACAAAGCCTTAGTGAAATGGTCCTAGGATACACTATTATGTATCTCATTGATTTCCATTTTACAGGACAAGAGCTTGTCGGATGGCATATTTTTCCTTGAGCTTCTAAGTGCTGTTCAGCCTAGATCTGTAAATTGGAGTCTTGTTACTAAAGGAGTGACCGGTATGTTCCAATTGTTCTTTGATAAAGTTCTTATGTTCAACTTTAGCTTTCTTCTCCCTTTTTGACCCGTGAAGGTTATGCATTATTCAACATGTTGGTATCTTCAAACTTCAGCAATGCTAGTCTCTTCAAAGTTTCAGATTATTTCAATGAATCTTGCTACGCCATAGAGGCTCATTATCTCTTAGTAGCCTTATTTTACCTAATTAAAGTTCGCGCATCCTGCATAATTTACGGTTTTATGCTAATAATTTTATTCGTGTTTCCTCCAACTTTTGAATATTGCAGATGATCAGAAAAAGATGAATGCTACCTACATCATTAGTATTGCTCGGAAGCTTGGATGCTCGATATTTTTGCTTCCCGAAGACATAACTGAGGTATCTTTTCCCTGTCGATGCAAGCTTCTTCCTCTTATTTCTCTAAACTAAACACACACAATGTAATCATGAGGTATCTATGGAAGTTGACATCAGAAATGACTTTTGAATATCTCCCGCATTATAGCTGTTGAATTCCCCCTCTTATCCTATTACCAAGAAACAAGAACCGGTTTCTGCCGTCTCCTGTTATTTCTAACATGCTGGGAACATCATTTCAGGTAAATCAAAAGATGATCCTCACATTGACGGCGAGTATCATGTACTGGTTCTTGAAACAACCTGTTGAAGAGAAACCATCCGCAACATCAGATAGTGAAAACGGAAGTCAACTGGAAACAATTTCTAATTCAACAACCGACGACTCGGCATCCGAGTCGTCAGTAGAGTAGGATAAGGATGTATAAGGAAGTGCTAAAACCTTGTTTCATTCTCTTGTTTCCTTTTCACTGTTTCTCATAAACACTCCCGTTTTGGATTGTTTTTGATTGCGAAGATTGTTGTATGACATTACAGAAACCGGGGTGTTTCAAGCAAATTTTGCAAAAATGCATATGTGAATAGCATTTCGTTTGATCTCCTTCCTGTTCTTCTAGCTATAGTGATTTGTAACGCAATGCCCTTTTTCCCTTTTCTCTCTGTATCTTAACACTAAAATATTAAACTCTAAGCAAACTTTAAACCCAAAAAATATATCATACACTAATTCTCTAACCCTAAACTCTAACCTAAATGTAATTAATTATATTCTTAAAAAGTTATGGTCCATTAATATTTATTATAATTTTTAATAGAATCTAATAGAATGTAATTAATTGCATTCTTAAAAAGTTAATCTATTAATTTTATCTTTTTAATATTATAAAACCCTAAACCTAAAATATAAACCATAAACTACAAAGCCATAAACCTAAAAACCCTAAAACATAAATCATAAACTTTAAACATTAACCTCTAAACTACAAAACCATAAACCTTAAATACTAAAACATAAACCAAAACCCCAAACCCAACTCATAAACCATAATCCTAAATTACATAAACATTAAACCTTAAACTTTTTTATGTGAATATTAATTATATTAAACATACTAAATTAATGGAACATAACTTTTTAAGAAGGGTTTTATTTTGATGCACAAGCTGTGTAAATACACAATCCTTTTATAAAATTTAAAATCTAAATCACAAACCCTAGCAACCTAAACCCTAAACCCTAAGCCCTAAACTCTAAACTCTAAATTCTAACCATAAACTTTAAATTATATACCCTACATACTAAACCCCTAAACCCTAACATAAAACCATAAACCCTAAACCCTAAAATTAAAGGGCTTGTGTAAACTAAAGTTTACACAGCTTGTGCATCAAAATATTTTCCTTTTAAGAATACATTTTATTAGATTCTATTAAAAAGCCAAATCAGCATTAATAATTAGAATTTACGTAGTTCTTTTTGACACTGGGTAACTAATTAACGTTAACATTGTTATTCTTTTATGTCATAAAATAGGGTTAAATATTAAAATTATATAACAATTTTGATGTAATTCGTAATGTGATTCTACATGGTTTTATTTTTTATAATTGTATATATAAAATGAATTTTTAATTCAGGTGTTACAAATTATTGATTATTTTATGATTATTTTTTTTTTACATTCATAACTGTATTTATTCAACATAAAAATACAAAAAATATTTTCTATTTTAAATGTGTGCAATAAAGTCAAAATCAAAATTTCATAATTATAATTTTTTTTGAACTAATAATAGCCGCTAGTTCAGTTTTAAATGTTAGATTTTCCAAGGTTGTGATCATATTTGGTAATTAGCGGATAACTGATAGCTGATTATATTAGCTGATAACTAATAGCTGATTGCATTAGCTGTATTAGCTGATTGTATAAAAGTGTTTGGTAAAATTAACTGATAGTTGATAGTTGTTAGATTATTTAAACAAGCAAAATGACATATAAGGACATGATTATATTCAATAATTGTTTAAATAGTTTATTAGTTATCAGTATTTTGTATCTAATTATTTTTAATTAGATCTATAAAATTATTTTTAATATAACTTTTCTAAACATATTCAAATGATTTATATATTAATATATTATTTATATAATTATTTTAATATAATTTAATTAATTAATAAATTTAAATACACGTATAAATATATGATAATAAAAAAATAAATAGGAATAGCTTATAAATAGGGTGAGAAAAATATTTAATTTAAGTTATTATGAGATTTTTGGTAACTGGTAATGGTAAAAGATTCTTTACAACTCTAATATCAAATCTCTAATCTCAAAAAGCTCCTATTATGAGCTTTTTCAAAATCAGCGGTTTCACCCTAATCTGTTCTTTCAATCCGCTATTTACCAAACAACAATATTAACAGATTTGACTAGTCAAACCTCTAATTATGCTTCAAACATCTAATTATGCCTCAAACCTCTAATTTTTTTACTCAAACCTCTTTTTTCCAAACATGATATAGGATCGAGAACTGCATTTTAACGGCTAAGCAGGCCGGATGCGGTGGCTATAATAGTCCATGATGAGACCCACGGAGGCTTGCAATCTGCGGGTGCTCTCTAAGAAATAATTTCGGTTTTTCTTTTCAAAACTTAAAATTGATCCGAACTATATTGTTTAAATGGTTTATGGTCCGTACGTTTAAAAATCATAATTATTCAAATTGAGCCAAATTTATTTTTTTATTTAATTTATAATTAATTTTAATTATATTATGTTGTAAAATTAATTTTTTATAGTTAATAGTGAAATAACTTTAAAACTATTTATATGAATTATTAATTATTATTTTTTTTGAATGAAAGAGAGGTCAAGACCGATACAAACATGAGGAGGGCCATGAACGTCACGGCACAAGACATCCAAAACAGATGGCAGAGCCGCAGAGGAACATCAAAGATGCTAAGGGGACCATTGTGAAAAAATATTTTTTATTTAATTGAAAATTTATTTTTTAAAAAATATTTATAAAAAATACTTTAATTTTTTTATCGAATAATGCTTTAAGAGTTATAAAATAAAATTATTTTATCAAAATGAAATACAAAAGCTCAAAACCCAAAGTTAATAGGAAAAACTAAGAATCGATTGACTATTCAAAAAATTTTACACAACTGTATACACCCCTATATGTAATAAAAAATACCTCCTAATTTTATTGGATAAAAGGAAATACTCTAAAATTACAAAACAAATCTATAAAATAAAAACAGATTAATCAAGATATTTTTTCTAAAATCATTGTAGTGCACAAACTAACCACTTTAAAATAAAAGATCAAGCAAAGAAAGAGTTAAAAATTCTACCAAGAACCTCGGACAAGTGATAAATACAAACAAGCAACGTTGTTAAGGTAGATCAATTATGTATCATAACAAACATTATTTAAAGAAATAATGACAAGTCTAACAATAAAAACAAAAATAAAAGGAAAAAAATTCATGTCACATGAACATATAAAATTATCCACCATTTTCATTTGAAAGATAAAAAGATTAATTAAAAAATAAAATAAAATCTAAAGACAAAGAAAAGAAAATGAAGAGAAACAAAAGTCAAAATTGACAACCAGGTTGGGTACGGTTGACCGGGTGCTTGTTTCATGGGTGGTGTAAGCTCCATGTGGATGGAGCTCGTTTTGTTGATTCGGGGATTGCGATGGTTAATTGACTTCGCCAACCAAATAGGTAAATGTTCTGTGCACTTAGAGTAGTGGGGTTTATATGAAGGTCTTTAATGTGCATAGTCTATTGACATTCCTCGTCTCATTTTAGAGTCGGATTGTTTATATATTATTCGGTTGTTTCAAAATAGTGGGCATGATCATTATGTGTCATCTCTAATTTATGATATTCGAAATTTTTTACATTAACTTTAAAAATTTTAGATAATACATGTGTTGCGAAAATGTAATAAACTTATCGATGACATGGCGAATGTTGCACAAAAGAAAGATTTCTTATGTCATCAGTTCCTTGAACCACCAGCTGAGGTGCTTCATCTACTACATGGAGATGGCATTGGTGTCCAAGATTCAGTTGATGGCCTATCGAGAGGTGCTTCGGTTCTTAGTGACACTAGATAGGCTTTACCTTTATTGTGATAGAGCATTCTTGCGCAATCTGGTTTGAGTTCGTATATGTATTTTTGGTTGAGAGATTCTCGTAAGTTTTATATGTAATTATTGCTATGTATATTATTTTTTTCCGATTAGAATTAAAGAGTTTTAATGAGGCATATAATAACATTCTTCTCTTTTCCTTAAAAAAAATTAAAATTTATATTGAATCAAAATTTCAACTAACACTTGAATTAAAATGGATATAAATTCAAGATTTATCTTTGTGTAAAACTATATATAAAAAAAACTAAACCTAATCATTAACGGATAGAATATTGTTGACCTATGTTGCTACTAACAATTTCGGTCAATTGAATTTTGAAAAAGCTGGACCTCATCTATGCAAATATAAGTAGATAATGAAATAAACAAACAAAAGGAAATTGATTAAAAGAATAATCAGAAGAGTAACACCTGTTTTGGAAAATGGAATCATAACCCCCAAAAGTAATAATAAAGGAAAAGTGGTCCTAACAAAAAGAAAAAGGAGGAATTAAATTAAGCAAAGCATGTGGATGGATGGTGATAATGTGAAACTAAGCATAATTATGAGGTGGTTAAAGAGTCTAATCCTAAAAGCCTGTAATGTAAATGTTTTAATAACTTTTTTGGTCCTTAAACTTTGTAACTTTTCTCATCTTAGTGTTTAAACTTTTTTTCTCTCTTTTAGCCTCAAACTTTTAGTTTTCGTTAAATTTACCAAATCCGAAGGATGATTTGACAGAATTTATGCTGGCATTATCTATTTTATCTTTTCATCAATGATAACGTAAATTATTTTTGTTACATTATACAAAATTTTAAAAAACATTTCAAAAGAAAAAAGTTAAAAAATAATATTGAAAATTATAAAAAAACAATTATGTAAATCTTCACTTTTATAATTTAATTCTTATATAATTTTTTTACATTTTAAATAAAAATGACAAAATAATTAACGTCTGTGTCGATTAAAAGATAAGATAGTTGACGTCGACATAACGGCTCTATCACTTTTTTTGCGAGTTTTGGGCAATTTGAATTAAAATAAAAAATTGAGGAGCAAAAGGTTTATTATGCCAATGTGAATATCAAATTGTAGACAAGGCAAAAAGGTTGTAGCCCCACCCATGTTCTTGTTTAGTTTCCCAATTGAAGGCTAACCCTAAAATGATAAATGAAACCCAACTTCTGTCCTATGCCTGCCAGCTCAGCTCCATCATTTCCACTTATTTGAATATCTGTCTCTCACTTTATTACTTTTCTTTTTTCAGTTATGTTATTGTTAATTTATGTTACTAATTTTAATTTAGGAAAATATTCGATACACTAGCAGTAGCAGTGACAATAAATTTTTTTATAAACATAATTTATTTTAAAATTTAGAGAGTTAGTTTAATATGTAGAATTCAGAAATTTAGGTTTTAGAGGTTATAATTTAGGGTTTATAGTTAAATTTTAGGTTTAATATTTAAGATATAAAATTTAAGTTTTAAGGTTATAAATTTTAATTTTTAAAATGAATTTATACATACGTGTGGAAAATATTTTTTTTACTACCAGTACATGATATAACAGCCTTTTAATTTTATGACGAATATATCGAAAACTACCTCAATATTGAAACTTGTTAGTTTCTGGATCGCCTCTAGAAACTTTCCCAGTTATCTTAGGATAAACTAATTTAATTTAAGATTATTTATATTTATTTAATCTGATTGTGTAGTTTATCCCTTATTAATATAAATAATGTGTTCAAATGCAACTGTTTCTTACTTAAAGATTTGAAAGAAATATGAATATTTTAAATATTATATCAAATATATATATATATATATTTATATAGGATGATTTTATAATAATTATCTATGTATCACTAGTTATATGTACCATTATGTACTATTAATTATTTATTTATTTTTAAAATTAGAAGGACTAAAAGCGTTATTATTTATTTTTAGAATAAAACCTAAAAAATAAATTTTTTATTACTTTTTTATATATTTTTCTTTTTGGGTAACCAAATTTTCAATTGCTTCAATGTTACGATTAAACTTTTAGTTTTGCTCTAAATTGGTCACTGACACGTTAACGGCAGTTAAAAGGGTGATGTGTCAGTTAAAATATTTTGTATAATAACACATTTAGCCATTCACGTTTCACATTCAAACAATTTTATCATAATTCAGAAAAATAATAAATTTAACCCTCATCATTTACATATTATTTCGATTTAGGTCTATTTTAATTAAAATTATTTTAAACCAAAACCTTAAATTTTAAACCCTAAACTCTAAATACTTAAACCCTATAACTAAAACCGAGAGCTTAAATATTAAAAGATAAAATTAAATTTAAAAATTCAGTCCACAGTACACTTCCACGCCCTATTTTAAAAGATATTATAATAACACATTGCTCTAACGCTCCAAATTCAGTCCACAATACACTTCCACACCCTCGCTTCTGCTTTTGTTGTCTCATCCGCATTGAATTTAAAAATTCAACTTAACCAAATCAAATGAAAAGAAATTAAATTAAATTAAATTCAGATTGAATAGATATTCAAGTTAAAATAAGTATTCAATTATAATTCTTTTTTTTTTCTAACTAATATTCAATTATCCTATCAAAAATAATATTCTATTACAATATTTATTTTTGTTAATTTAATTTGTTTTATAAGTAAACTGGTATTGTTTAGGACAAATTTTTGTTTCCCTTTTTTTTTTTTTTTTAAATTGAGGCTTGATTTATTTTACAATGTAGTAATATTTAAATTTCTAATATAAAAGTTGAGATTCAAACTCATACCAAGACGAAAGTGAACGAGTATCTTTGACAACTCGGCCAATTAAATTGAGGCTTAATTAGATCAATAGGGTTTAGACATAAGGTGTTGGACAAATAGGGTTAAATTTGAAATAAATAAAATAAATAAATTTAAATAAACGAAATACTGAAATTGACAGATCTGGAATAACCGAAAATAATTGTTGCGGCCTGCACGAACACAATTTTCTTAAGACAGATTCGACCACTCCTCGGTGCTTGAGTTCTTTAGTCGCCAGTCTCCCAGGATACAACATCGGATTATTTTCGACAGAAGCACTACTGAAGAAATCACGAATAGTACTCGAGCCTTTGACTATCACCAAAAATAATGCAATATTTGGGAGAAGAAGAGATTTTCAAATTGTATTTAAAACAAAAATTAATCCATGTATTTATAGGAGAAAATTAGGTTAAACATGAGAAACATTATTCCGATTTTTCTCCTAATCGGATAATTGAGTGGGCTGCAAGCAAAAATTCAAATTTTAAATATAAAAATATCCCTTACTTTTCGGGATAATCTGCTATTCAAAAGGAAAAAATTAATTCGAATGTGGTAAAATATCCCCAGATCCACGTAGGGCCCGGCCGTTCCGGACATTCGCGTCGTACACATCGTGTGGGTGCGCCCCATCCCCGAATGAGATTGGATTCGCATCCGCGCGCGCGCGAGGTATGTGTTCATATCAAGTCATTCAATGACCACAAGTAGGGTAAGTGTATATAAATTGTAAGCCCCTCGTCTCGGCCTAGTCAACAGACCGAACCGAACGGGTTACACGGAGAAAACCGAAGCGAAATCCGTTAGGATCTCACTCCGATTAGCAACCCTACTTTTTGATTAATTAAACTTCTCTAGATGCCATTTATATCCTATGTGATGCCACTAACAGCGGAAGAAACAACACAAACGAGAACCAAACAATTCAGACAAACAGGGCTAAATTTGCAATTTTCTGCAGGCCGTATCGATACCCTCAAGGGTGGTATCGGTACACCGCCTGACGGTCAACACTCCAAAGTCAACTTCAGAGGACCGTATCGATACACTCAGGCCCATACCAATACCGTCAATTTCTCGTAAAATTGTCAAATTTCCAGTAGCAAAAATTGTATCGGTACGCCTTCCCGTGTATTGATGCGCTTGGCTTAAAGCATGAAGGCCGTATCGATACGGCCCTTGACTCGGCAATGCAGAAATTTGCTAGTTTAAGCCAAAAAGCAACACCATAACACCAACTTAAACCTCTAAACATGCATACATACACGAGCCAACATAGAGTAACCTATCTAGAGGCAAACGGATCCTAATAAACGATAAACTAGCATTCAACCAACAAGAGATAAGAAGAAAAGATAATCATAACCCAACCATTTGCCAAAAAGACCAAAAATCCATACAATCCAAACTTAGGATTACAAACATTAGGGGTGTGCAAAACCGGGTTCGGTTAACCATTAGCAAATTATTTCGGTTAACCAATAAGTTCGGGTCAGTAAATTCTCGACCCTAAACCGTATCCATTCAACCGGTTAACCGTTTAGTCGGTTAACCGAAAAATTTGGTTCGATTCGGTTCGGGTAACGATTTTTTTTATTTTGTTTATTAAAAATATAAATTTTAATAATATGTTAGAAAAAAGTACATACTTTTTAAAATTAACACATGATATTATTATCTTTTCTAATACTAGCAAGTTAAACACTTAAACTTGATAAAATAAAATTATGGTTTTACTTTTGGGGAATGAGAAAATAAAATAAAATTTAATTTTTTTAATATAAAATAATAAAATAACATATAATGTAATAATATATATTATATAATCGGTCGGTTCGGTTACCTGGTTTATCCCAAAACTGTAAACCGTAACCGAACCGATTTCTTTTTAAAAAATAAAAACCTGAACCGAAACCGATTTTTTCGGTTCGGTTAACCAATTTTTCGGTTCGGTTTTTTCGGGTTTCGAAATCAGTTTCGGTTTTTCGGTTTTTTTGCACACCCCTAACAAACATGAGAAACCATTTAGACATGCCTCAACAAACATGTAAACATCAACACATCAAGCCAAAAGATGAAGCTTAACATCCATAAAAAGGTCAAAAGTCAACACATGCGTACTTCAACATTGTTAGCATGGTAACGACAATAACAAAAACAAAACATAGGTGTTTAGACACCAACTCCATAACAATAAGTCTAGCATTCCCATTGCCTAAGTATTATTACAACTATAAAAATCATACTTTGAGCTAGCAAAGAACTCCAAGACTCCTTCCATGCCTGCTTGCCTTCCGATGCCACTAATGACCTGCATTGTTGGAAAAAGAGAGCGCAAGCTTAAAAGCTTAGCGAGCGGAGCTCTAAAACACAACAACAATGCAGTTCAAAATATATATCTTAATTTTAAAAGACAAACCATTTAAGGAAGAAATGCAATAAAACGGAAGCATAAACGAAACATGGTATGCACAAGCACGACCATTTTCGGTGGGACTACACATCACCGTACTCATCTACTAGTCACTTCCGGTGGGACTACACATCACCGTATTCAACAACAACTAACCATCACGTGAGGCTTGGCAACAACTATGACAACACAACAGCATTAAAAGGGAAGGCAAAAGCATTGCATAATTCACACCACAACACAAATAAACTCATAAGCCAACAATTCACAAAATGAGACGAACATAGACAACTTACGCTCAGGTTTAGGTTGGCCTCTAAGGCTCTACCCAAACCCCAAGAAACCTCATTGAGAAATTAAAGCTTCAAAACAATTTCCACTCACCAGTCAACGTACGGAAGATGATCGAAATGCTGTTTTAAACTTCCTCAATACTCGGTGTTGCGTCCAAAACCATTTCCCCTGCTTCTAACAATTTCAAACCAAAGTATCAATACATATTCTAACACCAAAACTCACTAAAAAGCAACAGTCCATCAATCAACACATTTGCTCAATCAAAACAAAGCCGAAATCAACCGAAACGTTGCCAAAACATCATCCAAACACAATCTAACTTTACCTAGCATTTTTAACCTTCGAAATTCACCAATTAACACCTAAAAACACTTATCTTAGGTCTGTATACCTCCAGCCCTCGTTTTACCACAAAACTAAGCCAAAAACACCACTTTTCACCTTCAAAACTTACCCACTACACCTAGTTTCGGGTTTTATGGTTTTAAGCTACTTATTAACATTATTTAGCATCCAAAAATAGTTCAAAAACACCCCACAAAGCACTCATTAAAAACCCATACAAAAATTTTATAAACCTATCTCTTTTCCATCAAAACTTTGGAACCCAAAATGAAAAATCAATGTTTTGTTAAGATTTCAAAAAGATAATATTTAATAAATAAAAGCCAAGGTAAAAATGATAATTACCTTTGAAAATCATCTATGGAAAAGCCTTTGAGTCAAACAAGAGATGGTGGGAAGCTTTTGGGAGAAAGTTTTGAGCTTTTAGGTTTTTGGAATAAAGATGACTATTCAAATCCCAAAACCCTTTTCAAAATTTCATTAATGGCGTTATCGTAAATAATGACACTTTTATAAAAAATCAACATTTTAATTTAAATTTAACCCAAACTAGTCCTAGATCAAAACCGATAACTCCTGGGCCCAAAACCTGGGGCGTTACATAAACACTTCCCAATCCATATATCACATTCATGTAGGATCTGGGGTTCCATTTCCTTTTTTTTTTCTAATTCTCAACCTCCTTATTTTGACCATCAATTTCTCATTCATTACTCAACCATTTTGGGCATATGAGATACCGTTGTAAAGGTCTCACGGAGTAGAAAAATATCCAATTAAATCCTTATTCGAATATCCACCTTTACTCATTCGAATTATGGCTCAAAGTTAACATTTTCTCACATTTTTCCAACAATCCCCCACATGAATTAAATTGATGCATTTTATCAAAACTTTTTGACTCGATGCGTTGATAGTTTCTACGATTGATAATTTTATAGGATAGGTAGGTGTCCACCCTTGAACCTTCCCTTGTGAAAGTATTTTTACTTTATTGGCTGCCCAGTAGACGTGATGTCCTTGAACTGTTCTACCGTTTGTGTAAATGATGATATACTCCACACAACTACCTATCTAGCACGAGTTTAGATCTCATGGTTATGTTCATATGGTCGTGGACATTGCCTGTGTTGGGATTTATGTGCTCGATTTCCTTCAAACGTTCTTGCTCACCAAGTAGT
This sequence comes from Hibiscus tridactylites, assembly GCA_958450335.1. Taxonomy (NCBI): domain Eukaryota; kingdom Viridiplantae; phylum Streptophyta; class Magnoliopsida; order Malvales; family Malvaceae; genus Hibiscus; species Hibiscus tridactylites. The sequence goes on along the minus strand of OY288287.1, from coordinate 60,201,572 downwards.
GGAGAAGCTGGATTTTTGGGTGTTTTGGTGGGAGGTGAAAAATAGACAAAAGACACAAGGATTTATAGTGGTTCGACCTTTAACAAGCACTTAAATCCACTACCTTAGCTTTCTACTAAGGATTTTAACAAATCCACTCTTGAATTTCTTCCCCTTTTCTAGGCTAAGAAGACAACCTTTACACACTTAAACTTTTCTAACCCAAAGCTTGAGTAAACCCTCTTTACAAGAGAAATTAGAGCAAACTTGAAATCCATCACTAGGTAGATAGTTTGCAATCTTAAGCTCACTCACCCAAACCTAAACACTTGAACAAATTTGACAATTTAGGCTTACAAGTGTTGTCTATACAATGAATAAACAATTGAAGCCCTAAAGACAATTTGACATCATATAGTTGTTGACAATTGAAGCATTAGTCTTCTCTTGATGCTTAGAGGTCCCTTTTATACTCCCAATTAAGTTTGTAGCCGTTGAGGATCGTTGGAGTTGTTTTGGAGTCGTTGGAGACTTTATTTCCCACTATTAATGTTGTTCTGCAGTTGTCCGTTTCGAAAAAAGCGACCCCATTTCGGAACGACCTTCTTTAGAACTAGCCGTTGAAGTATGATATAGTAAGCCGTTTCGAAACACCTTTGGCCGTTTCGAAATGCCCTCGATTCGTATTAAAACGGTAGCAAGCCCGTTTCGGAATGATTAACAATTGAGCTGAAATTTAAAATTTCGTTGGGAAAATAGTCGTTGAGGAGGTTTTGACCGTTGGGCGTATCAAAACACCAAAGGGGTGTTTCGAAACAACAAACCCTCCGTATCGAAACTGATAAGCCCTGTTTCGGTACAAGTTTTGGCAATTTCAAACTGTTTCGAAACAGGCCCCCTGTATCGAAACGAGTACCTTGAAAACTCTTGTTTGGTTACTCAAAAACGTTTTAAACCTTTCCAAAACTATTTAGAAACATCCACAAACTTATTTCAAAGTTGTTTGGACTTAAAGACACTTTTGAATTCTTTTCAATTTAGTCCATAACTATTTTTCAACTATTATATCAAAACATTAGTTCTTCAGCCTGGTTCTGCGAGAGTTTGAGAGAACTATACCCAAATAGTATCCTTGAAGCGGCCCCACTTCACTCTTACATAGGTGACTTATGTTGCTCGGTTCACGGATGCACACAATGTTCATTAAAAGCATTGCTTAGCCTGTTTTGTTTTTAGTCATTATTTACATCATAGAAATAGACTTGGAAGAGTAACCCCTTTGAACCTAGATGTTGGGATCTCCAATCAACTAGGTAGGGTTTTCCTTCTCATAGCACCTTAAATTTCCATGGGCTTTAGTCTCATTCCTTTTGATGTTTTCTCAACTTGATCTCGGTTTAACCCCTTGGTTAGCGGATCCGCAACGTTATCCTTTGATTTGACATAATCAAAAGAGATAATTTCATTTGAGATCAATTATCTAATGATGTTATGTCGGCAACACATATGTGTCGACTTACCGTTTTCCATACAATTATGTGCCCTAGACATCATTGCTTGCTTCTTCTCCGAATTTATCCAAAGCAACAAACTTAGATTCCATCGTGGATTTGGTTATAAAAGTTTGTCTTGAGGATTTTCATGACACAACTCCTCCTCCCAAAGTGAAGACATATCCACTAGTGCTTTGGTATCTTGAATATTAGATATCCAACTGGCATCGGAGTATCCTTCCAACACAGTAGTATCTCTGGAATAATGCAATCCGTAGTCTCAAGTATATATGAGATATCTCAGTATCTTCACAATTACTTTCTAGTGGTTTTCACTTGGATTGCTTGTAAATCTACTTAAACTATTCACAGTAAAGGCAATATCTGGTCTAGTGCAACTCATGAGGTACATAAGATGACCTATAACCCTTGCATATTCCACTTAGTCAACACTTTGGCCTTTGTTTTTGGACAAATGTTGGCATGTGTCTATTGGAGTTTTGGCTATGCCAGAGTCATCTTTGCCAAAATTTTTAAGAATCTTGTCTACATAGTGTGACTGAGTTAATATGAGACCTTCAAATGATCGTTTGATTTAAAACCCTAGAATCGTATCGGCCAGTTCCATATCCTTCATGTCAAATTTAGAATTTAATATATTTTTGGTACGTTTTACCATCTCATTGTTGCTTCCAACAATGAGTATGTCATCAACATATAAACAAAGGATGACATATCCAATGTCTGTATTTTTGACATATATACATTTTTCACACTCGTTTATTTTGAAATAGTTTGTCATCATGACACTATCGAACTTCTCATGCCTTTATTTTGGCACTTTTTTAAGTCTGTATAATGACTTCACCAATCTACATACTTTCCTTTCTTGACCTGAAATTACATGACCCTCAAGTTGTTTCTTGTATATTTCTTCATCAAGGTCTCCATCAAGAAATGTTGTCTTGACATCCATTTGATATACTTCTAGATTTCGTAAAGCAAAAATTATCAGTATCATCCTTATAGAGGTTATGCTTGATACATGCGAGTATGTATTGAAATAGTCAAGGCCTTCCTTTTTCGGTAACCTTTTATCACCAATCTGACCTTGTATTTATCAATTGTTCCATTTGCTTTCATTTTCCATTTGAAAATCTATTTAGAACTTAGTGGTTTAATTCCCGAAGGAAGATCCACTAATTCCCATGTATGGTTTTGCATGATGGAATCAATTTCACTCTTAATGGCATCCCTTAAAAGAGTGCCTTCAAATGAGCGTATGACATCATTATACATTTGAGGTTTAACCTCTAGCATAAAGGTTAGAAAATCTGATCCAAACGATTTTTCTACCCTTGCTTGTTTACTCCTTCGTGGCTCTATTTCAAGCTCAATCTCTTCTGTGTTATCTTCAGCGATAGTCTCTAAAGTTCATTTTATTGACCTTCGACCAACTTATCTCCCTTTACAAGGGAATATATTTTCAAAGAAATATGTATTTTTTGATTCCATTATCGAGTTCTTGTGAATATCAGGATTATGTGATTCATACACAATAAACCGATAGGCATTGCTATGTTCCACATAGCCAATGAAAATACAATCCACAAATTTTGGACCAATTTTCATTTGTTTTGGTGGGGACATTATCTTGGCAAGACATCCCCACATTTTCAAGTGTTGGTACGAATGTTTCCGTCCTTTCCATAATTCATATAGTCTCTTATCCTTTTCCTTTCAGGGAACCTTATTCAAAAAGTAATTAGCTAAAAGAATAGCTTCCCTCCACATGTTCTGTGATAATCCAGAGCTTCCTAACAAAGCGTTCACGCCATCTCTTTTAGAGTCCGGTTCTTCCGTTCGGCTAATCTATTAGATTGAGAAGTGTATGGTGGTGTTACTTCGTGAATAATACCATGTTGCGAGTAATATTCACCAAATGGACTAACATATTCACCACCACGATCACTTCTTACCATCTTAATATTTTTATTAAGTTGGGTTTTAACTTCCAGCTTATAGAGTATAAATTTCTCTATAGCCTCGTCTTTGCTCTTAATTAAATACATATATCAATATTTTTGTGCTATCGTCGATAAAGGTAATAAAAACTTATCTCCCCCTCTTGTTTGAACAAATTTCAAATCACAAACATCGCCATGAATCAGATTAAACGGTTCTGTCCTTCTTTCAATAGATTGAAACGAAGTCCTTGTTAATTTTGCTTCAATGCACGTTTCACAGTTATTATTATAATCAATATGAAATGAAGGGATGTGTTCCAAGTTAATTAATCTTTGTAGAGTATCATAATTAACATGTTCGAGTCTTTCATGCCATAAATTTAATGACTCAAGCAAATAAACAAAAGAAAAAGTTGTATTCTTATTCATTTTCTTTGATTTTACCGAGATAACATTGAGTTTCCACATTCCATTCAATACATATCATCTGCCCACAAACATCCCTCCCTTGGATAGAATTAAATTTTTAGATTCAAAAACCATTCTAAACCCACAGACACTTAAGAGTGTTCCAAATACAAGGTTTTTTCGTATGTCAGGTACATACAACACATTATGTACCTTGAGTTCCTTGTTGGAGGTCATCTTTAAGACTACAGTTCCCTTCCCTTTAATCCTGAAAGTTGCAGCATTTCCTATGTAAGCTTCTCCCCATTGTCGCTAGGTATTAGCTCGGAAAAAAATTCTCGTCACAACAGATATGACGTGTGGCTCTAGTCTCTAGCCACCATTCCTTTGGGTTTGAGTCAACCATATTGACTTCAAAGATCACACCAACTTGATCTTCATTATCAATAGCATTCACCTCATTTGCTCTAGCTCTTTTTGGATTTTCCTTAGAGATTCCACCATTAGACCCAACCTTGGCCTAGTATTCGATGAATCTTCAAATTTTCCAATAGTCATTGTTCCTATTTACAAGGAAACTAATACCCGGAAGCAGTTATAATTTCAATAAATCGAAATTCAATTTTGTTTATTTATAAATTTTGGTTTTTCACAAAATATGTAACCTCAATTACTCTTAACGACAATTTTTGTAACACGAATTTTTCCTGTTTATTTCTGAGATCTAAGCAAACCCGTTAAAATGGCAGGATAAATCCTAAAACAAATTTGTTTGCTTTCTCACAACTGTATTTATTTCGAATCGCCTTGGATATATTTTGTCTTAAGATTGTTAGAAAAATAGGGTTAAATTCAAAATAAATAAATAAATAAATTTAAATAAACGAAATATCGAAATTAACAGATCTAGAATAACCGAAAATAATTGTTGAGGCCTACACGAACACAGTTTCCTTAAGACAGTTTCGACCACTCCTTGGTGCTTGAGTTTTTTCGTCGTCAGTCTCCCAAGATACAACAACGAATGATTTTCGACAAAAGCACTACTGAAGAAATCACGAACAATACTCGGGCCTTTTGTAGAACTAAGTGTTTTGATATAGTAATTGAAAAATATTTTGAACAAAGTTGAAAATAATTTAAAACTTGTCTTTAAGTCCAAACAACTTGAAAAGATGTTTGAGGTGTTTTAAAAGGTTTTTGGAAAAAGGTTTTAATGCTTTCAAGGTGCCAAACTTGACTTTTCAGCAAGCTCATACCGATACGGTATACCCCGTATCGATACCTTTTTGCCCAAGTTTTGAATCTGCCAAAACCCGTACCGATACAGGTGAGACCGTATCAATACAGATAGGGATCGTTTCGATACGCCCCTTAAGCGTACCGATCCCTATTTTAACAACCCCAACGGCTATTTCCCAACAGTCTTTTAAATGACATACCGTACCGATACGCCCTCAAGCATATCGATACGCTTAGGCTGGCAAGAGCCTAACGGCTAGTTTCTGAAGAAGAGCGTACCGATACGAGTCCTCGTGTATCGATACGGAAGGGTCTAGAACTGCATTTAATATGGGAAATAAAGTCTCCAATGACTCCAATTCAAACCCAACGCTAGTAACAGCTACAAACTCAAGAAGGAGTATAAAAGAGACATCCAAGCATCAAGAGAAGGCTAATGCTTCATTTGTCAACAACACAATGATCAAGAATTTGTCTTAGGCCTTTATTGTCAATTTATTGTATAGACAAACACTAGTGAGCCAAAATTGTTATATTTGCTCAAGTGTTTTAGGATTGGGTGAGAGCTTAATTGTGCAAACATATACCTATTAGAGGGATTTGAGTTTGCTTATTTTTATCTCTTTATAAAGAGGGTTTGATCAAAGCTTTGGGTAGAAAGCTTGATCGGGTTGTAAGGGTTTTCTCCTAAGCCTAGAAAAGGGGACGAATCAATAGTGGATTGATTAGGAATCCTCAGTGGGAAGCTAAGGTAGTGGATGTAGACCTTGATTAGAAGGTTGAACCAATATAAATCATATTGTCTTTATTTTTTTAGCTTCCACACCTCTATCACCCAAAATTCCACTTCTCCACCACTTGGCGAGCAAGAACAGTTGAAGGAATTGAGCACCATAAAACCCAACAATTGGTATCAGAGCTTGACTCAATTTAAAATGATTAACATCCTATTGAGAAGACCCGACAATCTCGATCAACTTTTCAATCAACTAGCTCAATGGCACAACCCATCGACAAACCGCCCTTCTTCGACGAGACCAATTATGCTTATTAGAAGACGATGATGATGTTCTTTGTCAAATCCAAAGACTACAAGCTTTGTGATATCATAAAAGATGACATGTTCGTACCACAAAGAAGCAAGGCGGAGTGGAGTGCCGACGACCGCAGGAAGATGGAGCTAAATTTCAAGGCTTTACACTTCATCTTTTGTGCACTTAGCCTCAACATCTACGAGAAGATGTCTTCTTGTGAGAGTGTCAATGAAGTTTGGGACAAGCTCAAAGTTACATACAAGGGGACAAACGAAGTAAAGAAGACCAAGATCGGGCTCCTCAACCTAGAGTATGAAAACTTCAAGATGGACCCGAAAGAGAACATTGAGAATATGTTCGATAGGTTCTCCACCATCACCAATGGACTCAAAAATTTTGAAGAAGCCATCCCAGAAGAAAAGCTTGTCCAAAAGCTCATCTACTCCCTTCTCGAGTCATGGGACTCAAAAAGGACCGCCATCAACGAAGCCAAGAATCTCAAGACTTTAAAGCTTGATGAGCTCATGGGGTCACTTCTCACTCACCAAATTATTAAGAAAAACAAAGAAGAGGAGAAGAAGAGGGAAGAAATTAGAGTTATGGGGGAGAAGAAGCTCAAAAGGCTTGGCATCAACACAAATGTCATTGCTCTCAAATCCTCCACATGTCATCACATAGATTCAAGTGAAGAAGAGGATGAAGAAGAAGAGATAGATCATCTCTTCAAGAAGTGTGCCCCTTACATGAAGAAAACTTTGAAAGAGATTGGACGAGAATCCATAAAGAAGAAGAGGGCAAGCACTTCAAGCCACAAGAAGAAGGCATATGTGGCTACTTGGAGTGATGAAAACTCCACCGACGATGAACAAGCAAACCTTTGCCTTATGGCCATCGAAGAAGATTCAAGGGTAACTTCTAATTCGTCTACTTCATGTTCATATTCTTTTGATGAATTACAAGATGCCTATGACGATTTGGTTTTAGAATTTAAAAATCACATTTTGAAAAACAAGAAAGTGATTTCAAATTTGAAAGTTCAAAATGATTTGATATCTAAAATCAAAATTGAACTTGAAGCAAAACTCCAAGAGTTTGAACAAAAATGTTTTGATTTACAAAATTTGCTTCATAAAGTTCAAGAAGAAAAAGTTTTGATTTCCAAAGAGCTTGAAAAGAAAAATAATCTTGGAAAATCAAACTTTTATGTAAGACAATCTAGTGCTCCTAGATTTGTAAATGGTAAAGTTCTTAGAAGTATTTGGGTCCCCAAAGGGCTAAGTACTTCAACTAAACAAGATGAAATTGAAAAATGGATTCCTAAGGGGACTAAGTTTTGTGCTACTAATGTCTATGGATCCAAAGCAATTTGGATACCAAAAATTACTTGATTGTCTTATGATAGGTGTGATGGAGAGTGTTCAACAAAGTCAAAAATTGAGGGGGAGCTCCATACACACAAGGAAGAACACTTGAAGAAGGAAGAGTTCACATCCTCCCTTGGGTTCAAGTGTGGTAAAATCTAGTTGTTCTTGCTTTTATTTGATTTTTTAAACTTATTTCAACTAAATTATCATATGTCGTGACTAACATCTTTTGATGATGCTTTGAGTAAGGGGGAGCCATTTTAAAACCAAAATTCTTAATTTTGTTCTTTTTTTAACCTCCATTGTTATTTTGAGCTTAAAAGTGTTTAAATTCTTTTTGATATAACAAAAAGAGGGAGAAATGGTTTGAAAAATTGAATTTTCAAATGAATAAGGGGAGCTTTAATTGATTTTAAATCTTAATTCGCTTATTCAAAATTTATTTCAAAAAGGGGGAGAAATCCCAAATAATTTTTCAAGTTGGTTTTATTATATCAAAAAGGGGGATATTGTAGAACTAAGTGTTTTGTTATAATAATTGAAAAATGTTTTGAACAAAGTTGAAAAGAATTTAAAACTTGTCTTTAGGTCCAAACAACTTGAAAAGATGTTTGAGGTGTTTTAAAAGGTTTTTGGCAAAGGTTTTAATGCTTTCAAGGTGCCAAACTTGAATTTTCAGCAAGCCCATACCGATACGATATACCCCGTATCGATACCCTTTTGCCCAAGTTTTGAATCTGTCAAAACCCGTGCCGATACGGGTGAGATCGTATTGATACATATAGGGATTGTTTCGATACACCCTTTAAGTGTACTGATCCCTGTTTTAAAAACCCAACGACTATTTCCCAATGGTCTTTTGAATTACATATCGTACCGATACGCTTAGGCTGGCAAGAGCCCAACGGCTAGTTTCTGAAGAAGAGCGTACCGATACGGGTCCTTGTGTATCGATACGGAACGCTCTAGAACTGCATTTAATATGGGAAATAAAGTCTCCAATGACTCCAATTCAACCCCAACGGCTAGTAACGACTACAAACTCAAGAAATAGTATAAAAGAGACCTCTAAGCATCAAGAGAAGGCTAATGCTTCATTTGTCAACAACACAATGATCAAGAATTTGTCTTAGGCCTTTATTATCAATTTATTGTATAGACAAACACTAGTGAGCCAAAATTGTTATATTTGCTCAAGTGTTTTAGGATTGGGTGAGAGCTTAATTGTGCAAACAAATACCTATTAGAGAGATTTGAGTTTGATTATTTTTATCTCTTTGTAAAGAGGGTTTGATCAAGGCTTTGGGTAGAAAGCTTGATCAGTTTGTAAGGGTTTCCTTCTAAGCCTAGAAAAGGGGACGAATCAATAGTAGATTGATTGGAAATATTTAGTGGAAAGCTAAGGTAGTGGATGTAGACCTTGGTTAGAAGGTTGAACCACTATAAATCATCTTGTCTTTATCCTTTTAGCTTCCACACCTCTATTACCCAAAAATCCATTTCTACACCACTTGGCGAGCAAGAACGGTTGAAGGAATCGAGCACGATAAAACCCAACACCTTTAACTATCACCAAAAATAATGCAATTTTTGAGAGAAAAAGAGATTTTCAAATCGTATTTAAAATAAAAAACAATCCATGTATTTATAGGAGAAATTTAGGTTAAACATGAGAAACATTATTTTGATTTTTCCTCTAATCGGATAGTTGAGTGGGATGCAAGCAAAAATTTGAATTTTAAAGCCGAAAATATCCCTTAATTTCTGGGATAATTTTCTATTCAAAAGGAAAAAATTAATTCGAAGTGGTAAAATATCCATAGGTCCACGTAGGGCCTAACCAGTCCGGACAATCTTGTCGTCGACGTTGTGCGGTTACGCCCCAACCCAAACAGGATTGGATTCGCACCCCCTACGCGTGAGGCATATGTTAATCTCAAGTTATTCAATGACTACAAGTAGGGTAACTGTATATAAACACTTCCCAATCCATTTATCTCATCCATGTGAGATATGGGGTTCCATTTCCTTTTTTCCTAATTCCCAACCACATTACTCTGACAATCAATTTCTCATTCATTACTCAACCGTTTTGAGCATATGAGATCCCGTTGTAAAGGTCTCACGAAATAAAATAAGATCCAATCGAATTTTTATTCGAATCTTGTAACCCCCTTGTCCTGGTCTGGACGACTGACCGGTCCGAGTAGGTTACTCGGGGAAAACCGAAGTGAAACCTGTTAAGGTCCCACCTCGATTAGCAACCCTAGATTTTTTTAAACATTATCTTGTCCAAATGCTTTAATAGATCCTACGTGAGGTACGGCAGCGGAAAGACGACGAAACGATGTAAAGCAATCAAAACCAACAATTCAAACAACCCATTTTAGCCTTTACAACAGGCTGTATCGATACGCTAGAAGACCGTATCGATACACCTTGACTTGGTCAACAATCTAAAGTCAACCTAAGGAGACCGTATCGGTACACTGGTTGACTGTACCGATACCCCTTCAATGGTCAACTTCTCACAGTCAAATAACAAAGACCGTACCGATACACCTATGACCCATACCGATACACAAAAATCTCTTCAATTCCTCAGATTTCCAGAGAGCTTTTGGCGTATCGATACACACTCGTGTATCGGTACGCTAAGCCTAAAATGAAGTCCAAAGTGTAGGACCGTATCGATACGGCCCTTGGGCGTACCGATATGCCCTGCACTGCAAACTGCATTTTGGCTGCAAAACACACCAAGATTCAACTCTAGATGCAATTTACGACTCGACTAGCAACATACCAACACTCATACATCATTTAGCAACCAAAACTAAACATAAGGTGCTACTTAACCAAACAAACATGGCATACAACACAAGATAAGCACTTATGTATGAGACTTGCATAAAGGCATACATAACCAAACCATTTCATTCATAGAAAGGCAAACACTTACATAACAAGTTTTACATGCTTTTAAACAGACACATAAGCATTCATGGATCAAGGTCATAGGCCTTCAAACACAAGCATTTAGGCAACACCATAAGCATGGTTTACAATCCACATCAGATGCAATAACATCCAAAAACCAACACATATGAGTCTAACAACGCTCATACAAAAACACATAGCATCATCCATCCAACCATGCTAGAACATCAATAAGCCAAACTAAAGAGTTGAACTCCAACCTCATACAAGTCTAATACCCCCATTTTCTAGGCATTATTACAAAGACTTAAACCATACTTGAGCTACTCGAGAACTCCGAAAAGCTCCTCTCTTGCCCACTTGCCTTCCGAAACTCTAACGATCTGCATGTTTGAAAAAGGAGAGCGTAAGCTTGAAAGCTTAGTGAGCGAAGCTTTAAAAACTCATCAACAATGCAGTTTTCAAAACACATTTCTCAAATGAAAAGTAAACCATTTAAATGCATGAAAAGAGGCACAAACAACACAATTACATGGTTTGCACATGCACAACCAAAACACGGTGGGACCATACATCACCGTTCGACTAGTAGTTTTTCGATGGGACCACACATCATCGTACTCTTCTACTAGTCACTTCCGGTGGGACCACACATCATCATAGTAACGACAACCATCACGTGAGGTTCGACACCAACAACGACTACACAACAACATCAAACGGAAGTAAAGGAAATCCACAATTCACACGATATCTCAACGATTGTTCATACACCAATACTTAACAATCAAGGTAAAATTTAGCAAACTTACACTTGGGTTTAGGTTAGCCCACTAGGCTCCACCCAAACCCCCAAGAACCCTTTTCGAAATAAAATCAAGTTCAAAACATTTCCACTCACCGATGAAACCCAAATGGAAGCCGAAACACCGATCTCAAGTCTCCAAATTCCCTGAAATCGTGCCCGAAGCCTCTCCAACGGTTTCCCTTGATTCTAACCAATCAAAAACAATATATTACTCAACCGAATCACCACAAAACTTTGTCACAACCCCAAACCACAACCACAAGCCAAATTCTTACAATTTCAAACCAAAGCCAATACCATAAATCCCATTTTTGTACTCCCTAATAACCCAACAGAAAACCAATGATTCCAACACTTAAAACACCCTCAAAACAACCTTCTAGTATCACTATAACACCAACCCAACTCCCTTTCACAAAACCATACCAAAAACTCAAGTTTTGACCCTTTTAAAATACCCCAAAAACCTATTTCGGGATTTTTGATAAAACCCCACCATTCTAAGTTATAAGGTACCTTAGGGCAAGATTAGATCATAACTTAACTCTACAAATCAAAAACACATCAAAAAGCCATTAAAGTTTTATCGTTTTCTTCAAAACTTTGAAAACTTGAAATTCTCAACAATGGTGTTTTCTTAAAACTAAAACCATCAATGTGCTAGAAATGAAGAGGAAAAGTCAAAAATGGTCTTACCTTGATGAAAACACTTGAGATGGTGAGGGGATTTGATGGAATAGTGTTTAGGGGTTAAGGGGGTTTTGACGTGAAATGTTTGAAGAAGAAGAAAATGAAAATATTTTCAAAAGTCTTCTTTTTCTCACCTTATCTTCCTTTATTTTCAAATTACAAATTTGCCCTTAATGAGCCACAAACCCTTTTTAATTAAAACCAAAGCCCAGTTTAATTTAAAACGAGCCCACGACTCAAACCCGATTCACCCGTGTAACATCCGAACCCTAAACCCGGGGCATTACAAATCTCCCCCACTTAAGGAATTTCGTCCCCGAAATTACATGACGGAAAGAGGTACGGAAAATGTTTTTTCATGTCCTCCTTTCTCTCCCAAGTAGCCTCCTCCACACCTCGGTGTCTCCACAAAACCTTGACTAACTTGATAGACCTTCCACGCAACACTTTCTTATTCGTAGCAATAATCTCAACCGGCTCTTCGTCATAAGACAAGTCGGGGTTCAACTCAATCTCTTCCACTGGTATTACGTGAGACGGATCCGATCTATACTTGCGGAGCATCGATACATAGAATACATCGTGGATCTTCTCTAACCTGATCGAGAGCCTCAATTTATACGCAACGGGACCAATCCTCTCAACTACCTAATAAGGTCCAATGAACCTCAGACTCAACTTACCTTTCCTACCAAACCTCACCACCTTCTTCCAAGGTGAGACTTTCAAAAACACTTTCTCACCCACATCATACTCTATCTCCTTTCTCTTTAAATCGGCATACGACTTTTGTCGGTCTAAAGCCGCCTTCAAACGATCACAAATCAACTTCACCTTATCGGTAGTGCCCTTAAGCAAATCGGGCATCGGTACAAGCTTCTGTCCGGCTTTGGCCCAACAAATCAGAGTCCTACACCTTCTACCATACATAGCTTCATACGGTGCCATCTGAATACTAGCTTGATAACTGTTGTTGTAAGCAAACTCTACTAACGGTAGATGTTTCTCCCAAGACCCTTGAAAATCGATGATACAACACCTCAACATGCCCTCCAACACCTAAATCACTCTTTTGGACTGACCATCTGACTGCGGATGATACGAAGTACTGAAGTTCAACCAAGTACCCAAGGAACGATGAAAACACTCCCAAAATCTAGTTGTAAACCTCGGATCTCGGTCTGACACAATCGATTTCGGTACCCCATGCAACCTCACTATCTCACTGATGTACAGATCGACCAACTTATCTAAGGTATAAGTAGTATGAACAAGTATGAAGTGAGCACACTTAGTAAATCTATCGACTATCACCCACATTGAATTCTTCTTCGAAGGAGTCAACGGTAAACCTGACACAAAGTCCATGGTGATACGTTCCCACTTCCATTCCAAAATCTTCAACGGCTGTAACAACCCTAAAGGAAGCTGATGCTCGGCCTTAACTCGCTGACAAACCATACACTTACTCACAAACTCGGCCACATCCTTCTTCAACCAACCTAATAGTACTCTTCCTTTAACCCACGATACATCTTCGTACTACCCAGATGCATAGCAAAAGGACTGTTATGAGCTTCGTTCAAGATCGTACGTCTCAACTCGGCATCTTCCGGAACGACTATCCTATCCTTGTAACATAGGATCCCATTCTCACCAAAACAAAAATCGGTAGGCCTATCCTCGGCTATATCTTGCACGTAAGGTGCCAAAGACTCGTCTCGCAACTGCTTCTCTCGAATCAACTGAACTAACGAAGGCTTAACCTGAAGCTCGGCTATCAAACCACCATCTTTGGACACACTCAATCTCGTAAACATAGCTCGCAACTCAACTGCCACTTTTCTACTCAAAGCATCGGCCACTACGTTTGCCTTACCCGGATGGTACTCTATCGTAAGGTCATAGTCCTTAAGAAGCTCTAACCACCTACGCTGTCTAAGGTTCAACTCCCTCTGAGACATCAAGTACTTCAAACTCTTGTGGTCGGTATATAAGGTGCACTTCTCACCATAAAGGAGGTGTCTCCAGATCTTCAAAGCAAACACTACTGCGGCTAACTCTATATCATGGGTGGGATAGTTCTTCTCGTGAACTTTCAACTGTCTCGAAGCATAAGCTACCACCTTACCTTCTTGCATAAGCACACAACCTAAACCTACATATGATGCATCACTGTAAACCATAAATTCTCTTCCCAGTTCAGGCTGAATCAAAATAGGAGCTTCGGTCAAAGCTTTCTTCAACTTCTCAAACGCTTGTTATCTCGCATCTGACCACTCATATGGGACATTCTTCTGAAGTAACTTAGTCAAAGGAGCTGTTATCCTTGAAATTCCCTCGACAAATCTTCGGTAATATCCTGCCAAACCTAGGAAACTACGGATTTCTGTCATTGACTTCGGTTGTTTCCAACTCACTATGCCTTCTATCTTCTTGGGATCCAGACGAATCCCCTTAGCCGAGATCACGTGACCTAGGAAGACTACTTCCCTAATCCAAAACTCGCATTTTCTTAACTTGGCATACAACTGATTCTTAAGCAAAGTCTGAAGCACTAACCGTAAATGCTCATCATGTTCCTCCTCGGTCCTAGAGTATACTAAGATGTCATCTATGAACACTACCACAAACATTTCTAAGAACTCGTGGAACACTCGGTTCATCATATCCATGAAAGCCGCTGGAGCGTTAGTCAACCCGAAAGGCATCACCAAGAACTCATAGTGCCCAAAACGTGTACGGAAATTTGTCTTCGGTATGTCCACATCTTTCACCTTCAACTGATAGTATCCGGACCTCAAATCAATCTTCAAAAACACTGAATCACCTCTCAACTGGTCAAGCAAATCATCTATCCTAGGCAAAGGGTACTTGTTCTTCACTGTCACCTTGTTCAACTGCCTATAATCTATACACATCCTCATACTATCGTCTTTCTTTTTCACAAACAGGACCGGAGCACCCCACAGAGAAATACTGGGCCTAATGAAACCTCTATCGGGCAACTCCTGAAGCTGTGTCTTCAACTCATTCAACTCTTTAGGTGTCATCCTATACGAAACAATAGACACTGGTGCAGAACCGGAATACGCCTCGATAGCAAATTCAACTTCTTTATCTGGAGGCAAACCCGACAACTCTTCCGGAAAAACACTCGGAAAATCACATACTGTCCTGATATCTTGCGATCTAACCTCAATCATATTCGGATTCATCACATAAGCCAAATAAGCCCGACAACCCGAATTCAACAACTTTTGAGTTTCCAAAGCAGAAACAATATTGGACAAGAACCTAACGTTCTCGCCAACTACCACAACCTCAAAGTCATCTATAAGCCTCAAGGAGACTCTCTTGGTCTCAAACTCAACCTTAGCTCTATGTGTTGCGTGTAAAAGAGTCTATCGCAATAGAGTGCAAGTGTACACGACGCAAGTAGTAAAGTGATACACGAAGTATCGGATGTCGAATCCACAGGGACTGGAAATAGCCTTAACCTTGAAATGCTGCACAAGAAAGAAGATAATTTTAATTGTTTGTAAGGGAATACTAAAGAACACTGAAGATAAAGGATTAAAGAAATCGGGATTGAGAGAATAGGCCAGTATTGATTTGCTCAGTAGTGTAGGTGTTGCAATGTCTAGGACTTTCTGTTCTGTCGTTGCTCCTGTCGCGGTAGCACCTACGGCGGCAGAGGTCTGTTGATGTCGCGGAAGCAATCACACAACTTTGTACTTCAAGCTTGGCAAGAATCCCTGCTGTGCCTTGTCCTATCCCTAGGTCCAAGTCTGTCGATGAACACGTCTTTGATGATACCTCCTAGCGTGAATCGAAGGATGAACACCGATGTTGTTGAATTCTTCCTTAGCCACTTAACCTCGTCCTATCCCTAGGTCCGAGATAGTTCAACCATAAACTAGAGAACTTGTACTTATTCCTTTCGTATACTTAACTCTCCCGATATTAAGTAAATGTATAATCTCACAATGCTCTCCCGATACTCTTGCAAGATGTTGAAAACCAGAATAAGCAAACTTGAAGTCTATTTTATTGAACAGAAAAAATCCTAAAACAATGCAATCCTTGCAACTACTTTACAAAATCAACCCTTAGCCCTAGGGGAAGTTTAGAACATGATGAGAATGGGGAAAACGGCTAGAGTTTAGAGGAAGACGACTAGAGAATAAGATATCCCTCCCTAGGTCGAATTACATGCCTTTATATAGGCCTTGGGTTCAAGTTTTCTAATATGGCAAGAATACAAGTTTAAATTAAAGTGCAACTCTATTAAAGACTAAATCTTCAGAGTAGATGTCTTTAATTCGTCCTCTCTTCTTGCTTGGAGTTTCTTCCTTGAACTTTGTGTTTGGCCTTCATTCTGATCTAGGGCTCGAAAAAAATATATGAGTGCTCTACGACATACCGGCTTAATTTCCTCTTTCTGTCGAGCTCCATTTCACTTTTTCCCTTCACCAATGATGTCGTCCTTAACTGCCACGGCATCGGCCTCGGCAGGATCGTCCTTCTCGACTTCAGTCCTGTGTTCCAGCTCTGCTTCTCCACTGCCCTGAGTCTGCTACAACAGCTACCTGTAAAAGTAACCAAAATCAGTAGCAACTATGCCTTTTTATATAATTGTGATGTATAATTGAAATCTATCCTAAATGCGATGAAATATGCTTAAATGCAGCATGAATTTGGGGTAAATAAGGGGTAAAAAGTAGAACTTTTACACACTCAACACACCCCCAAACTCGAATCCTTGCTTGTTCTCAAGCAAATGCAACCTAACTAACATGCATGCATGCATACATATATATATATATATATTTTCTTGGCTTAAGTTAGTGAACAATCCTTATCCACAATACCATCCCCATCATGTTGAGCACCTGTTCAAATATTTAAGGATCTACTTAGAGCAAAAGTATAGTTCTCGTGCATGTGTATGCAATTATTGTGAACATACTTGAATATAGACTTCCCTAGCAACTAGAATATTATACTTAGCTTGATTAGAGTTTTCCTTCGAGACTTAATTCATTTTTTTCACTAGAGCAATTAATGGGAACCTCTAGTTGTTTTCCTTCTATGTCGGAAATTTTCTTTTCTCTACTAAAGCCAGTGTTTCAGGCACCTCTAGTTAACTATCTAGAGCCGGTGATAGGCACCTCTAGAGGTTTTACTCTGGTTATTTTCCTAGAGCCAGTGATAGGCAAGTCTCTTTCTACTCTAAGTTCTAAGTTTTCTATTCTAAGTATGCTAGAGAAAGCCTTTTATCAAGTAAGTCACAAAGTGTTTCAGTTTTTCAGAACTATACTAAGGCTCTAGTTACTTCCTAAAATATTTTTAAGGGGCTGTTACGACAGAGATGGCATCAACATATAATAAAAGTTCAAAAATTTAAGCCCGTTTTTTAATGCAAAAATAAACTAACACTTAGACACAAATTCTAACATAATAGACACTTCATTAATGGAGGGATGCCACCCCCAAACTCAAGGGTTGCATTGCCCTCAATGCATGATGACAGAATGAAGAAAATAAAATAAAAACATCACAATTATAACAAAATAGCAGACATCAAAGATAAGATAAAAACTTAAATTTTAAGTGATGTCGTTGCTGCTGCAGCTGCTGTTGATATGTATTTGCCGGCGGGCAGTGACCTTCATTGTTGGTGCCGGCAGATGACTCGGAGAGGCGGAGGCAGTCTTTTTCTTGGCTTCCCTCGGGAGCTGGATGCGAGTAGGTGAGATCTGGGGTAGTTTCTCCAGCACTTGAACCTCCTCGAAAGAGCTGCTGCTGCTGCTACCACTGTTGTTGTTGCTGCTGTCAGACTTCCCTTGGCCGGATGGTCTGTCACTGGTGTTGGGTCTCTGCCGCTTCATCTGGGTGAATTCTTTGGAAAGGTTCCTCTTGACAGAGGGCTCGCCATCGGATTCCTCCCAAATTGAGGAGGAGGAGAAACTAGCAATAAATTCGTCGAGGTTGGAGGGTGGCTCCTTTCGCTTTTCTCCCCTGGCAGAGGCAGTGGCGGTGTGGCTGCCACCTGCAGCTGTCGCGGCCGGGGTTGGAGTGGACGCAACAGAAGGTCTTCTCGGTGTGGCAGTAGGGGTAGGGGTATGGGCAGGTGTGGGTGCAGCAAAATAATGATCGGGGAAAACAAGGAACTGTACATTTGGAAAATTTAAATTGCTTTTAATGAAATGTATCATTGCTGTTGTGAAGTCGCGGACAAAACTCATCAAACCCAGCTGTCGTTCCTCCATTTTCTGCAGGGTAGCAAGGATTTGGGTGGTGGAGTCTGCTGTGGGAGTTGCTGCTGTGGGCTGCCTCTGTTCTGTGGCGGCAGGCTCTGCTGGCTCACCTGTCGCGGCAGACGGGTTGAAGTAGGAGATTGGTGTTGCAGCTTTCAACTCCATCAAACTGAAGATATTTTTCTCCATCCATCCTTTTCCTCGAACCTTCAGATCTTCAGCAATTTCAGGGACATTGTGGCCACGACAGATTTCTGTGATGAGGTAGGGGAAGGCAAGGGGTCCCGGTGGCTGTAGTGCACAGTCCAAAATCCCTTCCCGAATATATCGACCAACATTAATGGGTCTCTCGTTTAAAATGGAATGAACGAGAGCTAACTTGGGTTGATCCACTGTGTTGTTGTGTGAGGAAGGCATAATCCTCTTTTTCACGAAGGCGTTCCACAGTTTTGCTTCGGGGGTGAGTTGAGCTCGTTTCACCGTCCGTGGGTGTTTTGGGTCTGTATTCCACTGGGTCCCTTCTTCGGTCAGATCTGCCATGACAGCATCGTAATCTACTGCCTCCAGGCTCTCCACGAACCTCTTATGCCCATCTTCCTTTCTGCCGACGTAGAGTCCGTAGAAGGTGTTAATGTACTCCGGCTCAAGAGAGACTTCCTTACAACGAACTGTCACGGCTGTCGTGTTTTTGCCGTTGATGGCAACGTAGAACTCTCTGACCAGAGTGACGTTCATTTCCTCAGGTTGGAAAGCAAACATCTGCCATTGAAGTGCTCTGATCTTGCGGGCGATGAATGGTTCGAGCCCGAGGTTCTCCGTTCATTTGGTGTAGATGAACCCTTTTTCTTCCCACATCTCTCTTTTCTAGAAGGAGGTGTAGTATCGGTCATTGGACTCTGCGGTGGAGAATCGGTTTGGGATTCTGTCGTGGCTGGGAGTGGTTGTTGCTGCGGCAGAGCTTGAGGCAGCACTTCTTCTAGTGTTTCTGGTACTCATAGTTGCAAGAGACTATAGAAAAGTGAAAGGAAATGTAAATCTTGAGAGAAAGCAAGTAGAGAGAGTAAAAGTGAAGTGAAAAATGAATAGTAAAACGAGGTTTATATAGATGAAGAGTTTACTGCCCGTTGGAGCTGTAACGGTAGGCGCGAATAACGGGGCCATCTGTTACGCGGTTTCTGACGCGTCTGTCACGCGTTTTCGTGTCTGCTGCGCGTCTGTTACGCATTTGCGTGTCTGACACGACAACATGTTGACAGGCTGTATTTTCCGCGTCTATCGTGACAGCTGTGACGACAGGCTCCTCCTTTGGGCTGCTGGTGAGATGGTGGGCTAGTTCACTTCTTCTCCTCTTCTTGTCTCCTTTATTTCCTAAAAATAATTAAAATAAAAACTTAGTTCTTAAAAATAAAATAATTTTAATTTCCTAATAAATATATATATATATATATATATATATATATAAATAATAATAAAAATAACATTAAGTTAAATTAGGGATGCCAGGAGGGTCATCTCCTAAAGTAACCACTTCCTGCATTCTTGGGGCTTCAGTCCCCTGATAATGCTTCAGTCTCTGTCCGTTGACTTTAAATTGGTGCTCGTGTTTTAAGGATTTGATCGTGATGGCACCATGAGGAAAAACTTGCACGACTTGGAATGGGCCGGAACATCTAGATTTCAGCTTCCCTAGGAAGAGTTTCAACCTAGAGTTAAATAACAACACAAGTTGTCCTGGGAAAAACTGTCATGGCAGCAGCTTCTTGTCATGCCATTTCTTTGTCTTGTCCTTGTAAATCCTTGTGTTGTCATAGGCCATTGCTCGAATTTCTTCAATCTCATTCAAGTCAAGTAGCTTCTTCTGTCCTGCCTTTTCCAAGTCCATGTTCACTGCTTTGATGGCCCAATATGCTCTGTGCTCTATCTCAACAGGCAGATGACATGTTTTTCCATATATCAGCAGGTAGGGTGACATTCCCAATGGAGTTTTAAATGATGTTATGTAGGCCCAGAATGCATCATTGAGGTGTAAGGACCAGTCCCTTCGAGTTGGTTTAACCATCTTCTCCAGAATGTTCTTTACCTCTCTGTTGGATATTTCGGCCTGTCCATTGGTCTGAGGGTGATAAGCTGTTGCGATCCGATGCTTAACGCCATATTTCCTTAAGGCATCAACTATTACCCTATTGTCGAAATGTCTCCCTTCATCACTGATGATCACCTTAGGGATGCCAAATCTGGAAAAATGTTCTTATGCAGAAATCTCTAAACAGTCTTAGCATCGTTTTTCTGTGTGGCGATCGCTTCAACCCATTTGGACACGTAGTCCACTGCCATAAGGATATAAAGATTCTTACACGATGCTGGGAACGGTCCCATGAAATCAATCACCCAAACGTCGAAGATTTCAACTTCAAGGATGTTTTGCAGCGGCGTCTCATGTCTCCTTGAGATGTTTCCAGTCCGTTGACACTTGTCACAGCTTTTGTAGAATGCTTGGGCATCCTTGAACAGTGAAGGCCAATAAAAACACGACTGCAAAACCTTGGCAGCAGTTTTTTTACCACCTAAGTCTCCTCCATATTGTGAAGCATGGCAGTGTTGAAGCACAGCTTCCTGCTCATCCTGTGGTACACTCCTCCTGATATTCCGATCTGTACAATTTTTGAAAAGAAGAGGTTCGTCCCAATAATAATGCTTAACATCATTTAGGAACCTCTTCCTAGCTTGATAATTAAGTTCAGGGGGAAATATTCCGCTAACTAAATAATTAACGAAATCGGCATACCAGGGGAGTTCAGAAAACTTACCTGCCGCCATGGCTGTCGCAACAGTGCTTGTGGCAGCGAACAACTGCTCGTCAGGGAAGGTCTCCAGTATGTGTGTCTTGTCTGTTGGGAGACTCTTTCCTCTCTCTAATCTTGACAAGTGATCTGCAACTTGGTTTTCTGTCCCCTTTTCATCTTTGATTTCAATGTCGAACTCTTGCAGCAGCAGAATCCAACGAATCAGTATGGGCTTTGCGTCTGTTTTAGCAAACAGATATTTCAGTGCAGATTGGTCTGTGTGGACCACCACTTTCGTTCCAAGTATGTAGGATCAGAACTTGTAAATTGAAAACACCACTGCTAACAGTTCCTTCTCTGTTGTGGTGTAGTTCACTTGGGCATCATTGAGTGTTTTGCTAGCGTAGTAAATTACGTGGAATAACTTGTCATTCCTCTGCCCAAGTGCTGCCCCTACAACATAATCACTGGCATCACACATAATCTCGAATGTCAACTTCCAGTCCGGTGACTGTACAATTGGGGCTGTTACTAGCTTCTCTTTCAGAATTCTAAATGCCTCAGTACATTCAGTATTGAAGTCGAAGGGACAATTCTGCTCTAGTAGGTGGCATAACGACTTGGTGATCTTCGATAAATTTGCTATAAACCTTCGATAGAACCCAACATGCCCTAAAAAACTCCGAATTCCCTTGACTGTGGTGGGTGGCGTCATCTTTTCAATTACCTCAATCTTGGCTCTTTCGACTTCTATGCTGCGGCAGCTTACCTTATGGCCTAGGACTATCCCTTCATCCACCATGAAGTGACATTTCTCTCAGTTTAATACTAAGTTCGCTTTCTCGCATCTCTCGAGCACTTTCTGTAGGTTGCCTAGGCAGCTTTCGAAATTATCTCCAAAGACAGAAATCGTCCATGAATATCTCCAGGAAATCCTCCACCATGTCAGAGAATATAGCCATTATACACATCTGGAAGGTTGCTGGTGCGTTGCAAAGTCCAAATGGCATCCTCCGAAAAGCGTAAGTACCGTATGGGCAGGTAAAAGTCGTTTTCTCTTGATCCTCCGGTGCGATGGCTATTTGGTTATAACCTGAGTAACCATCAAGAAAACAATAGTAAGGCTTTCCCGCTAATCTATCAAGCATTTGATCAATAAAAGGCAAGGGAAAGTGGTCATTCCGGGTAGCTTTGTTAAGCTTCTGATTGTCCATCCTGGTTGGGATTAACTCGTTTTATTCATTGGTCACCATGGTTATTCCTCCATTCTTAGGAACGCACTGCACCGGGCTCACCCACTTACTATCCGAGATGGCATAAATTATCTCAACGTTTAGTCATTTGATAATTTCTTTTCGAACCACTTCTCGCATAGCATCATTCAAGCGTCTCTGGGCATCAATGGTTGGCTTATGATCATCCTCTAAGAGAATTTTGTGCATGCATAGTGCCGGACTGATCCCTTGGATATAAGCTATCGTCCATCCAATAGCCTTTTTGTGCTGCTGCAGCATCCCTATCAGCTGTTGTTCTTGTTCCTGCATCAACTTGGAAGAGATGATTACGGGCAACGTATCATTTAATCCAAGAAAAACATATTTGAGCTGCCTTGGCAGGGGCTTAAGATCTAGAACATGTGGTTCTACAGTTGATGGATTTTGGATGATATGTTCATTCGAGGTATAGTTTAAGGGCTCGAATAACTTAACTAGACGATTGCCTATCCAGTTTACTTCCTCCTGATCTTCAGTGTCAGATATGTCAGAATCTGAGGAGTTGCTGTCGTCGTCGTTGCCGTGACAGTCTTCTAGATGGCTGCTGTGGCAGTGACCAAACTTGATGTCATGACAGCACGACCTGATGCAGGGTTGGTCAAGGACTACTTCAGTGATCACCTTGCATTCTTCTTCTGCATCAGCGTGTTTTATTGCTTGGAGAACATTTAACTTGATCTCTTGATCATTCACTCTCATAGTGAGTTCTCCCTTTTCTACATCAATCAGTGATCTGCCTGTGGCAAAGAAGGGTCGCCTCGGGATGATTGATGCATTCTCATCTGCTTCACAATCTAAAACAAGAAAGTCAGCAGGAAAAATAAATTTATCCACTCTGTTGAGTGTGTAAAAGTTCTATTATTTACACCCTTTTTAACCCATATTTCTGCTGCATTCAAGCATCATTGCATTGCATTTAGGTTAGTTTTTAGTAAAACATCACAAAAGGATTAAAAACACGGATTCTACTGAAAGATGGCTATTTTTGCAGGTATCTTTCATAGTAGACGTTGAAGGCAGACGCAGGGCAGGGAAGCAGGAGAGCTGAACTAGACAAGCAGACGAAGAAGACGAAGCTGCCATGGACCTGTCGTGACAGCATGGTGACAGCAGATTTATGAAGAGGAAAAGCAAAGTGGACCTCGATAGATAGAGAAAAATCTGCTCGTCTGTCGTGTGAAAGCCACATATTTTTCCAAGCCCCGGATCAAAAGATATGTCAAGCCAAAGCTCAAGGAGAGGAAATTCCTAGAAACAGGGATGCGGCTGGAAAGTAGGAGTCTTTAGAGATTTAGTCTTTATTAGAATCTTACTTTTAATTAAAGTTGTAATCCTTGTTACCTTAGATAACTTGAGCCCAAAGCTTATATAAGGGCATAGATTTAACCTAGGAGAAGAACCGATTACCCCAGAACCGACATCAAAAACCCCTGCCGTCCACCCGTCACCGACATGTTCTAAATTCCCCCTAGGGCTATGGGTTGTTTTGTAAAGTAGTTGCAAGGGTTGCTTTGTTTTAGGATTTTTCAGTTCAATAAAATAAACTTCAAGTTCTCTTATTTTGGTTATTAACATCTTGCGAGAGCATCGGGAGAGCATTGTGAGGTTATCCATTTACTTAGCATCGGGAGAGTTAAGTATACGAAAGAAATAAGAGCGTGTTCTCTAGTTTATAGTTGAACCATCTCGTGCCTAGGGATAGGGCGAGGTTAAGTGGCTAAAGAAGAATTCATACACATCGGTGTTCATCCTTCGATTCACGCCGGGAGGTATCATCAAAGACGTGTTCATCGACAGACTTGTGCCTAGGGATAGGGCAAGGCAGATATGGGATTCTTGCCAAACTTGAAGTACGGAGTTGGTGTGTCTGCTGCTGCGACTGCCAACGGACAGACGTCGCGACAGGTGCTGTCAGCGACGGGGGCGACGACAGAACTGGAGATCCTAAGCAATTCAATACCTGCACTACCGAGAAATTCAATACCAGCCCATTCTCTCTATCTTGATAATTCAATCCTTTTATTTACGTTTTTATCATATTATTCTCGTGACAATTCTAAACTATCTCTTTTACTTCGTGCAGTGAATTAAGGTGAAGTCATTAGCCCAATCCCTGTGGAGACGATATCCGATACTTCGTATCACTTTACTACTTGCGTCGTGTACACTTGCACTACCATTGCGATAGACTATTTTACACGCAACAAGTTTTTGGCGCCGTTGCCGAGGATTGGCAACATAACTACATCTTTCTTTTATTGCACTTTTTGCTTTTATTTTTATTTTCGTTTTTATTTTTAGTTTTTCTTCAATTTTTCTTTTGTGTTTTCAACTCTTGCTTTTCACGAGGTTTTCTTGTTTATGCGCAGATCCAAAAGAGGTGAAGAACCTGAGTATAAATTAGATCCGGAGATCGAACGTTCCTTCAATCTCAAGAAACAACTTCGCCGACTTTTAGACAGAAACGAATATCTCGAAGAACAGCTAGAGAAGATAGGCCATAACCAACCTGCTGGTGGTTTCATACCACCCCTTGGCGATAATAACCCACCTGTCGTCGACCCGCCTGGGGCAGATAGACGACGGTCATGTCGTGACTACATGCTGAACGATCATGTAGAGCTGGAGACCACGCTGCCGGATATTGATGTTGACAACTTTGAGCTTAAACCTGTCATGTTTAGTATGATCAACAACGCCGGGCAGTTCAGTGGTTCTGCGACAGAAGATGCTAGGGAGCATCTCAAAACGTTCCAGAAGATCTGTGGTTCGTTTAGACTGCCAGGAGTTAGTCCGGAGATACTGAGGCTTCGGTTATTCCCCCATTCATTGAGGGACAGAGCTAAAACTTGGTGGAATAAACTTACACCGGGTTCTATTATGACTTGGGCAGATCTAACTCGTGAATTTTTATCTCGTTTTAATCCTTCACATTTATCTGAGCGATTACGTAATGAAATTGCTACTTTTCAACAGGAAGACAACGAGCCGATGCACGAGGCTTGGGACAGATTTACTACTCTTCTTCGGAACTGCCCAATGCATGGATTCCCTGTCTGGAATCAGGTAACTAAATTCTATAATGCTGCTAACTTACAAACTCGTATTCGGATTGATTCTGCAGCGAATAGACTATTATTGGATAAAGATCCGGACGAGGCATTGCAAGTTCTGAAAAATCTAGCCAAGAATGAGGAGCAGTTTCCGACAGCTAGAAAAGGGGGTAAACGGGTACTTGCTGTCAAGGACTATGAGGCCGACAGCACTATGAAATCCCAGGTAGCATTCCTTACTAAAGCAATGAAACACTTATTGAATGAAGAGGAATTACGAGGATTTGCTGTTGAGGAAGTTTGTGCTATTTGTGAGGGAAATCATAGTAGGGAAGAGTGCCCGATAAATATAGAAGAGGGAAAATATGTTGGAAATTTCAAACCAAATTATAACTCCAACAACTATAATCCCAATTGGCGGAAAGATCCCAAATTTTCCTGGAGTAATCCTAATAATGCCTTGAATCCGCAAGCATATAATCAGAATCAGGGGGTCCTAGATTGTTGACGCGACAGCAACTGCAGCCGCAGAACCTGCTGCCGCAGCAGCAACAGCAGCCACCACCTGCCACGAGTAGTATATTGGAGCAGACTCTAGCCACCTTTATGTCTCAGACTGGCACGTATATGGAGAATATTAATCAGTTTGTCAAGAAGACGGAAACCTTTATGGATGAAACTAAGATGAGAATGACAAACCATGAGGCTAGCTTGAAATCTCTAGAGACACAAATGGGTCAGGTGTCGCAGCATATTAAACCGAGGCAGAATGGAGGTTTCCCTAGCAATACTGAAAATGCTAGACCGCCCCCACATGAGCCATGTAAGGCGATTACTACTAGGAGTGGGAAAAAGCTACCAGGGCCGGAAAAAGAAGCTGAAACAGAAAAGGACCCTGCTTTGGATAAACCTGCCGAGGAAGCTGGCCCGACAGGTGATAAACAGACTGCTGCCGATGAGCCTGTCATGACAGCAGAAGCAACAGAGGAGAAAAAAGATGAATATCGTCCTCAGATTCACATGTAGTGGGAAGGACGCATTGCTGATTATCGTCCTCCACCACCTTTTCCTCAACGGATACAGCAAGCTAAGCATGAATCTCAACTCAAAAAAATTTATGATATTTTTAAACAGGTTCATATTAACATTCCGTTGTTAGATGCTGTTAGGGAGATGCCCGGTTATGCTAAATTTCTCAAGGATGTCATGTCTAAAAAATCTAAACTTGGGGAATTTGAAACGGTAAGGATGCAAGAAGGTTGCATGAGTATTCTTCATCGGCAGCCACCCCAGAAAAAGAAGGATCCGGGGAGCTTCATCATACCTTGCGTAATCGGCGACAAATTCGTGGGTAAGGCACTTTGTGATCTTGGAGCTAGTGTTAATCTAATGCCCAAATCTGTTTTTCAGAAATTAGGTATTGGCAAGGCGCGGCCCACGACAGTTACTCTACAGCTAGCCGACCGCTCTTACGTTCACCCCGAGGGAAAAATTGAAGATATTTTGGTAAGAGTGGATAAGCTTATTTTTCCTGCTGACTTTCTTATTTTAGATTGTGAGGCAGATGAGAACGCACCAGTCATCCTTGGGCGACCCTCTTCTTAGCCACGGGAAGATCATTGATTGATGTGGAGAAAGGAGAACTCACCATGCGCGTGAACGATCAAGAAATTAAGTTGAATGTTCTCCAAGCGATGAAACATGCTGATGTGGATGAGGAATGCAAGGCCATCATTGAGGTGACCTTTGATCAACCCTGCATCAGGTCGGGCTGCCGTGATATAAAATTTGGTCACTGCTGTGACAGCCATCTACAGGCCTGTCACGACAGCAATGACGACAGCACCGACGACAGCGACTCCTCTGAATCCGATACGTCTGATACTGAAGGTCAAGAGGAGGTAAACTGGTTAGACCATCGTCCAGGTAAGTTATTCGAACACTTGAATTACACTTCGGATAACCATTTAATCCAAAAGCCCTCTATTGTTGAACCACCTGTCTTAGAACTTAAGCCCCTGCCAGGGCAGCTTAAATATGCTTATCTTGGTTGTGATGACACACTGCTCGTAATCATCTCTGCTAAGCTGCCGCAGGAACGGGAACGACAGCTGATCGACATGTTGAGGCAGCATAAAAGGGCGATAGGATGGACGATAGCAGACATTCAGGGCATTAGTCCGGCGATATGCATGCATAAAATCCTCCTAGAGGAAGATCATAAGCCGACTATTGATGCCCAAAGGCGGTTAAACCTTGCGATGAAGGAGGTAGTGCGTAAAGAAATAATTAAATGGTTAGATGCTGGTATTATTTACGCCATCTCCGACAGCAAATGGGTAAGCCCGGTACAATGTGTTCCCAAGAAAGGAGGCATGACCGTGATAACCAACGAAAACAACGAGTTAATCCCAACCAGGATTGTGACCGGTTGGAGGGTTTGTATGGACTATCGGAAGCTTAACAAAGCTACCCGAAAGGACCACTTTCCTTTACCCTTTATTGATCAAATGCTTGATAGATTAGCGGGTAAGCCTTACTATTGTTTTCTTGATGGTTACTCAGGTTATAACCAAATTGCTATTGCACCGGAGGATCAAGAGAAAACGACTTTCACATGCCTCTACGGAACATACGCATTTAGGAGGATGTCGTTCGGCCTCTATAACGCACCTGCCACCTTCCAAAGGTGCATGATGGCTATATTCTCCGACATGGTAGAGGACTTCCTTGAGATCTTCATGGATGATTTTTTCGTCTTTGGAGACGATTTTTAGAGCTGCCTCGGCAACCTTCAAAAGGTACTTGAAAGATGTGAAAAAGCTAATCTTGTTCTTAATTGGGAAAAATGCCATTTTATGGTAGATGAAGGGATAGTTATAGGCCATAAGATTAGCTGCCGTGGGATAGAAGTCGACAAGGCAAAAATTGAAGTCATAGAGAAGCTGCCGCCGCCAACCACTGTGAAGGGCATTAGAAGTTTTTTAGGGCATGCTGGTTTTTATCGAAGATTTATTGCAAATTTCTCAAAAATCACCAAGCCGCTATGCCATCTTCTAGAGCAGAACCGACCCTTTGACTTTAATGAGGAATGTACTGAAGCATTCAAGGTTCTGAAGGAAAAGCTAGTGACAGCCCCCATAGTACAGCCACCAGACTGGACACAGCCATTTGAGATTATGTGTGATGCCAGTGATTATGCTGTCGGGGCAGCACTTGGGCAGCGCAGAGACAGGCTGTTTCACGTCATATACTATGCCAGCAAAACATTGAATGACGCCCAAGTGAATTATACCACCACCGAAAAGGAGCTGTTAGCTGTGGTGTTCGCCATTGACAAGTTTCGTTCTTATATACTTGGAACGAAGGTAATAATACACACCGACCATTCTGCCCTCAAGTATTTGTTTGCAAAGAAGGATGCAAAGCCTAGGTTGATACGATGGATCTTGCTATTACAAGAGTTCGACCTTGAGATCAAAGACAAAAAGGGGACAGAAAATCAGGTGGCAGATCACTTGTCGAGGTTGGAGACGGGACAGAGTCTACCGTTAGATGAGACACACATACTGGAGACCTTCCCAGATGAGCAGCTCTTTGCTGCCGCAATCGCTGTCGCGACAGCCATGGCGGCAGGTAAGTCTTCTAACCTTTCATGGTATGCTGATTTCGTTAATTTTATTGTTAGCGGAATATTACCTTCTGATCTTACTTATCAAGCCAGGAAGAGGTTTCAAAATGATGTTAAACATTATTATTGGGACGAACCTCTTCTTTTCAAAATGTGCGCAGATCAGGTTATAAGGAGGTGTGTACCACAAGAAGAACAAGAAGACATTCTACATCACTGTCATGCTTCACAATATGGAGGTCACTTAGGAGGCAATAAGACTGCTGCCAAAGTGCTGCAGTCAGGGTTCTACTGGCCGACATTATACAAAGATGCACAGGAATTTTACAAAAACTGTGACAGGTGCCAGCGGACAGGTAACATCTCGAGGAGAAACGAGATGCCACTGCAGAATACTTTAGAAGTCGAGATCTTCGACGTTTGGGGGATTGATTTTATGG
This sequence comes from Hibiscus tridactylites, assembly GCA_958450335.1. NCBI lineage: Eukaryota > Viridiplantae > Streptophyta > Magnoliopsida > Malvales > Malvaceae > Hibiscus > Hibiscus tridactylites. The sequence goes on along the minus strand of OY288287.1, from coordinate 60,172,206 downwards.
GACCATTCCCGTCTTCATGTGGGAATTTGTACATCCTCCTAGCGGTGGACTATGTCTCCAAGTGGGTAGAAGCCATCGCAACTCAAAAGAATGATGCCAAAACGGTCCAAAAGTTTTTGCACAAAAACATCTTTTCTAGATTTGGCATCCCTAGAGCGATTATCAGTGATGAAGGGAGACATTTCGATAATAGGGTAATTGCTGCCGCTTTAAAGAAATATGGTGTCAAGCACAGGATCGCGACAGCATACCACCCACAGACCAATGGACAGGCTGAGATATCCAATAGGGAAGTGAAGAACATTCTTGAAAAGATGGTTAAACCAACTAGGAAAGACTGGTCTTTACTTCTGAATGATGCATTATGGGCATATAGGACAGCTTTCAAGACTCCATTGGGCATGTCTCCATACCGACTGATTTATGGGAAAACCTGTCACTTGCCTGTCGAGATCGAGCACAAGGCATATTGGGCAATCAAGGCAGTGAATATGGACTTGGACAAGGCCGGCCAGAAAAGGTTATTAGATCTGAACGAGATTGAGGAATTACGGACAATGGCCTACGACAACGCAAGGATCTACAAGGAAAAGACTAAGAAGTGGCACGACAAGAAACTGCTGCCACGACAGTTCTGCCAAGGGCAGCTAGTGTTGTTATTTAATTCAAGACTTAAATTCTTCCCAGGAAAGTTAAAGTCTAGATGGTCTGGCCCGTTTCAAGTAGTTCAAGTTTTTCCCCATGGTGCCATCACAATTCAATCATTAAAAGACGGGCACCAATTCAAAGTCAATGGACAACGCCTCAAGCATTATCAGGGGACTGAAGCCCCAAGAATTCAGGAAGTGGTTACTTTAGGAGATGCCCCACAAGGCACCCCTAATTTAACCTAAGTTTTATTATTATTATTATTATTATTATTTATTAGGAATTAGGTTTATTTTATTTAAATAATGTTTTGTTTTTATAATTTCAGTTTTTAGGAAATAAAGGAGTCAAGAAGGAAAGAAGAAGTGGCCCAAGACCACCGCCCATCCACCAGCCCAATAAAGCCCATTTATGATAACCTGTCGTTTCGGCTGCCGGCGCAGACGGACTTGACAGGCTGTCAACAGACTGACACTGCAGACGCAGAAGCGTACGGCAGACGCACAGCAGACGCATAAATGCGTGTCAGACGCGTCAGACACGCTACATCCAATCTGCCGCCCCGTTATTCCCGCCTGCCGTTGCGGCATTAAATGGGCAGATACCCAACAGCTATATAACCCCGTTCTCCCTTTCATTTTCATCACTTCTGTTTTTTCTCTCTTGCTTTCTCCTCTAGTTTTATTTGTTTTCTCTCTTTCACAGCCCTTGCAACCAAAATGTCGTCGAGACAAACCCGTCGTAACGCTGCTGCCGCTTCTTCTTCAGCAGCAGCATCACCCTTCGCCAACAAGGAACTATGGGAGGAGCGTGGCTTCATTTACAACAGAGATGCTCCCCATATGGGACTCCGGCCGTTCATTGTGAAGGCCATAACGGCACAGCTATGGGAGGACTTTGCCGAACAGCCGGCAGAGCTAAATGATACTTTGGTCCGGGAGTTTTACGAGGCCATCGACAGCAAAACAACGACATCTGTCACTGTCCGAGGAGTGGAAGTGCCCTTTACAGCAAACAGCATCAACTATATGTTCGGCCTCTTTTTTGGCCCCGATGATGATGCTCACCAACAATTTCTGGACACCCTCGACGCTGCTGCATATGATGCCATCATGGTGGAGCTGACAGAAGCTGGTACAACATGGACAACCAGCAAGAAGAACCCCCACTCTGTTAATAGGGGGCAGCTCCTCCCCGAAGCAAAACTGTGGAATGCGTTCATCAAAAAGCGTATCCTGCCCTCGTCCCACCATACGACAGTCAACCGACAGCGGTTGGCCCTCATTCACTCTATTATGCATGACAGGCCCATCAATGTGGGCAAGTACATGAGGGACAGCATCATCGATTGTGCCTTCCGCTCAGACTCACGACTCTGCCTGCCATTCACCATCACCGCCCTCTGCCGCTGTGCTGCCGTACCAGAGGAACCCTCCGACAAAATCAAGACGGGCAGTGGCTGGACTGACAACAACATCTCCAGCCTAATGGAGGTCATAGTCGTATCCCCCATCAACGCCTTCGACCCAAATGCCCCTCATGCTGACTCCGATGATGAACCTGCCACCGACCCTGCCCCAGATGCTGCCGCCGACACCGCTCCGACAGACCAGTCTGCCCACATCCTTGCTGCAATCCTACGGGTAGAGGAGCGCCAAATGGGTTTGATGACTTTTATCCGCGACTTCTCAAATGCAACGGTAAATTTCATTACTAATACTTTACATTATTCGGATGTCATCTTCCCCACCTTCCCCGCCCATTATTTCCATATCCCCTCCCCCACACCCACACCACCTGTCTCTCCCCATATGCATTCTGCCGCTTCCACACCAACCCCTGCCCCAACGGCAGAAGGCAGCCCATCGGTAGACACCTCCCCTCGAGGAACCAAGAGACCTGCCACTGATGACAGCCCTCTTATCCGGAGGAATTTGGAGAGCGACTTTACGCGGGTCAAGCGAATTAAGCACGTGGCAGACAAGAAACGGCTGCCCAAAGCCAGCACCACCACTAGTAGCAGCTGGGATAGTGGTAGCAGTTCCGACGTCCGGCTAGTAGAGCAACCTGCCTCTCCACCTGCCGATGATCCTGCTCTTGAACCTGCCCAGCCTCCCCCACAGCGCAGACGCCGCCATCAGATCCGCGTCAGCAGCAGCAACGAGGACAACGTCTAAAATTTAAGTTTTTATTCTCCTCTTTCTGCTGCTTGCTTTTATATTTTGTGATGTACTTTTTTCTTTCTTTTATTTTCCATGTCATTTTGCATTGAGGGCAATGCAACCCTTGAGTTTGGGGGTGGCATCCCTCCATCATTAATGGAGTCTGTAGCACATCTTTTTATCAGTTGTTGTGTCTTTTTATTTGTTTATTTTCTCTTAAAAAAATCAGAAAATTAAAACTGTTGGCTTAAAACTGTGAAGTTAACTTACCTGCCATGACGGCTCTGTCGTGGCAGCATCTTTAGGACAGGTTAAGGAAAAGTTTAGAGCCTTTCTATAGTTCTGAAAACTTAAACACTTTTGTGACTGTTATATTGCTTAGATTCCTTTTAGCCAAACTAGAATAGGAAGCTTAGAACTTGAATAGCCCCTAGAGGTGCCTAACACTGGCTCTAGGAAAGAAGTTTAGCAAAAGAAAATCAAAAACCTAGAGGTGCCCGAAACCGGCTCTAGGAAGCTAACTAGAGGTGCCCGAAACTGGCTCTAAAAAAATTTAGCTTGAAAATAGAAGAAAAAAGAGCATGAAAATGTGCCTTCTAAAAAAATAAACTTTGGCATAAAAATTCGAGTTAAGAAGTTGAATATTCTAGTGAAACTAAGAGAGTCTTAGCATATAATTGTTCGCAAGCATGCACACACTGCACGAGAGCTATAGGGAGATTCCGGACAGATCCTAACCTTTCCGACAGGTTGCTGCCGCTATAGAGAATGAGCGACGGGTAAGGGACAGTTCACTGTTTGAAGGCCAACACAAAAAAAAATTCATTTTTCTTTCTTCATTGCTTGAGGGCAAGCAAAAACTTGAGTTTGGGGGTGTGTTGAGTGTGTAAAAGTTCTATTATTTACACCCTTTTTAACCCATATTTCTGCTGCATTCAAGCATCATTGCATTGCATTTAGGTTAGTTTTTAGTAAAACATCACAAAAGGATTAAAAGCACGGATTCTACTGAATGATAGCTATTTTTGCAGGTATCTGTCATAGTAGACGTTGAAGGCAGGCGCAGGGCAGGGAAGCAGGAGAGCTGAACTGGACAAGCAGACGAAGAAGACGAAGCTGCCATGGACCTGTCGTGACAGCATGGTGACAGCAGATTTATGAAGAGGAAAAGCAAAGTGGACCTCGATAGATAGAGAAAAATCTGCTCGTCTGTCGTGTGAAAGCCACATATTTTTCCAAGCCCCGGATCAAAAGATATGTCAAGCCAAAGCTTAAGGAGAGGAAATTCCTAGAAACAGGGATGCGGCTGGAAAGTAGGAGTCTTTAGAGATTTTGTCTTTATTAGAATCTTACTTTTAATTAAAGTTGTAATCCTTGTTACCTTAGATAACTTGAGCCCAAAGCTTATATAAGGGCATAGATTTAACCTAGGAGAAGAACCGATTACCCCAGAACCGACATCAAAAACCCCTGTCGTCCACCCGTCACCGACATGTTCTAAATTCCCCCTAGGGCTATGGGTTGTTTTGTAAAGTAGTTGCAAGGGTTGCTTTGTTTTAGGATTTTTCAGTTCAATGAAATAAACTTCAAGTTCTCTTATTTTGGTTATTAACATCTTGCAAGAGCATCGGGAGAGCATTGTGAGGTTATCCATTTACTTAGCATCGGGAGAGTTAAGTATACGAAAGAAATAAGAGCGCGTTCTCTAGTTTATAGTTGAACCATCTCGTGCCTAGGGATAGGGCGAGGTTAAGTGGCTAAAGAAGAATTCATACACATCGTTGTTCATCCTTCGATTCACGCCGGGAGGTATCATCAAAGACGTGTTCATCGACAAACTTGTGCCTAGGGATAGGGCAAGGCAGATCTGGGATTCTTGCCAAACTTGAAGTACGGAGTTGGTGTGTCTGCTGCCGTGACTGCCAACGGACAGACGTCGCGACAGGTGTTGTCGGCGACGGGGGCGACGACAGAACTGGAGATCCTAAGCAATTCAATACTTGCACTACCGAGCAATTCAATACCAGCCCATTCTCTCTATCTTGATAATTCAATCCTTTTATTTACGTTTTTATCATATTATTCTCGTGACAATTCTAAACTATCTCTTTTACTTCGTGCAGTGAATTAAGGTGAAGTCATTAGCCCAATCCCTGTGGAGACGATATCCGATACTTCGTATCACTTTACTACTTGCGTCGTGTACACTTGCACTACCATTGCGATAGACTATTTTACACGCAACACACTCTTACCAGAATATCTTCAATCTTCCCTTCTGGTTGCACGTAAGAGCGGTCTGCCAGCTGCAGCATAACTGTCGTGGGTCATGCTCGTCCAATACCTAATTCCTGGAATACAAATTTTGGCATTAAATTAATACTAGCACCTAGATCACAAAGTGTCTTACCCACGAATTTATCACCGATTATGCACGGTATCATGAAGCTCTCAGGATCCTTCTTTTTCTAGGGTGGATGCTTGTGCATAATAGTCATGCATCCTTCTGTCAGTTTAACCGTCTCAAATCCCCCAAGTCTGGATTTCTTCGAAATAGCATCCTTGAGAAATTTGGCATAACCGGGCATCTCCTTGATGGCATCTAACAGCGGTATATTGATGTGAACCTGCTTGAAAATATCATAGATCTTTTTAAGCTGGAACTCTTGTTTCTGCTTCTGTAGCCACTGTGGAAAAGGAGGTGGAGGACAATAATCTTCAATGCGTCCTTCCCATGTTATTCAGATCTGAGGAGGCTTAGGTTCTTCATCCTTCTCCTCTGTCCCTTCTGCTGTTGTGACAGGTGTGGCGGCAGCAGGTTGTTTATCGTTTGTCGGGGCAACGTTCGCGGCAGTCGATTTTAGGGCTGGTTCAGCTTTCTTCTCCAGCCCTGGTAGTTGCTTCCCACTCCTAGTTGTGATAGCTTTGCACTGCTCATGTGTGGGTTGTCTAGCGACCTCAGTATCGCTAGGGAATCCTCCGTTCTGCCTTGGCTTAATATACTGGGAAACCTGACCTATCTGTGTCTTTAGTGATTTCAGAGTAGCTTCATGATTAGTCATTCACATCTCTGTTTTATCCATTAACGACTCAGTCTTCTTGACGAAATGATCTATATTTGCTATGTAGGTTCCTGTCTGAGACATAAATGTGGCCAAGGTCTGCTCCAGTATACTAGGTGTGGCTGCTGGTGGCTGTTGCGGTTGCTGCCGAGTCAGAATTCTAGGTGCCCCTTGATTTTGAGTGTTCTGTACTTGAGGGTCCAGGGCATTGTTTGGGTTGCTCCAAGAGAATTTGGGATCTTTTCTCCAGTTGGGATTGTAATTGTTGGAGTCATAGTTCCTTTGCTTGTTGAAATTTCCAACATACATCCATTCCTCTAGCTGTAGCAGACAGTCTTCCGAACTATGATTCCCACTATAAGTTTCACATACCTTTTCTGCAGAGTAGACAGGTTTTGAATCTTTCTTCAGCAAATTCTCTATTGCCTTTATGAGGTACGCAACATGTGTCTTTAGGGAGTTATCGGCCTCATAATCCTTTACAGCTAGTACTCGTTTACCTCTCCTTGCTGTGGGAAATTGCTCTTCGTTTTTCGCCAAATTCTTTAACACTACCATGGCTTAATCTGGATCTTTATCCAACAGCAAACCATTGGCTGCTGAATAGATTCTCATGCGAGTCTGTAGGTTGGCAGCATTGTAGAATTTGATGACTTGATTCCAAACAGGGAATCCGTGCATCAGGCGATTCCTCAGAAGAGTAGTAAACATGTCCCATGCCTCGTGCATTGGCTCGTCATCTTCCTGTTGAAATATAGCAATTTCGTTACGTAATCCCTCAGATAAATTGGAAGTGTTAAAATGTGATAAAAATTCACGAGTTAAATCTGCCCAAGTTCGTATTGAAACCGACGTTAGTTTGTTCCACCAAGTTTTAGCTCTGTCCCTCAATGAATGAGGAAATAATTGAAGCCTCAGTATCTCCGGATTTACTCCTGGTAGTCTAAACGAACCACAGATCTCTTGGAACGTTTTCAGATGTTCCCTAGCATCCTCTGCAGCAGCAGCACTAAATTGGCCAGCAGAATTAATCATGCTGAACATGACAAGTTTCAGCTCGAAATTTTCAGCTTCTACGTCTGACAGGGTGGTTTCTAGTTCCACATTATCATTGATCATGTAATCACGACATGATCGGCGTGCGGCCCCAGCAATAGGAGGAGTGGCAGGCTGTCTGTTTCCTCCATCTCTGATAGGATCGTTAAGATCTTGGGGATTCCCTTAGTTGTTCATGACTTCTAATTGTTCTTCAAGGTAATCGTTTCTTGCTAACAAGAGTCGGAGTCGGTTTCTAAGATTGCACGAGCGTTCGATTTTAGGATCTAGCTGATACTCAGGTTCCTTTCCTCGTCTCGATCTGTGCATAAGCAAACGAAAGACCTTGTGAAAAGCACAGAGTGAACAATCCAAATAAAAACATGAAAATTAAAAAGAATGTGCAGTAAAAGTAGGGTAAAGATATGTTGCCAGTCCCCGGCAACGGCACCAAAAACTTGTTGCGTGTAAAAGAGTCTATCGCAATAGAGTGCAAGAGTACACGACGCAAGTAGTAAAGTGATACACGAAGTATCGGATGTCGAATCCACAGGGACTGGAAATAGCCTTAACCTTGAATTGTTGCACAAGAAAGAAGATAATTTTAATTTTTGTAAGGGAATACTAAAGAATACTGAAGATAAATGATTAAAGAAATCAGGATAGAGAGAATAGGCAGGTATTGATTTGCTCAGTAGTGTAGGTGTTGCAATGTCTAGGACTTTTTGTTCTGTCGTTGCTCCTGTCGCGGCAGCACCTGCGGCAGCAGAGGTCTGTTGATGTCGCGGCAGCAATCACACAACTTTGTACTTCAAGCTTGGCAAGAATCCCTGATGTGCCTTGTCCTATCCCTAGGTCCAAGTCTGTCGATGAACACGTCTTTGATGATACCTCCCGGCGTGAATCGAAGGATGAACATCGATGTTGTTGAATTCTTCCTTAGCCACTTAACCTCATCCTATCCCTAGGTCCGAGATAGTTCAACCATAAACTGGAGAACCCGTACTTATTCCTTTCGTATACTTAACTCTCCCGATATTAAGTAAATGTATAATCTCACAATGCTCTCCTGATACTCTTGCAAGATGTTGAAAACCAGAATAAGCAAACTTGAAGTCTATTTTATTGAACAGAAAAAATCTATCCTAAATGCGATGAAATATGCTTGAATGCAGCATGAATATGGGGTAAATAAGGGGTAAAAAGTATAACTTTTACACACTCAACACTATGCTCTACGAGCCAATCCATGTCCAATATCACGTCAAAACCATAGAACGGTAACTCCATCATATCAACCAGAAACACGTGGCCCTGAACCATCAAGAGACACCTCCTATAAATTTCCTAACTACCACTGTATCACCAAAAGAGCTAGTAACATTTACACCTACCTCTAACCACTCACATGGTAACCCTAATGACCTTGCGTGCTCACCCAAAATGTATGAATGTGTCGATCCCGAATCTATCAAAGAAAGTAAACTCAAAGACTGTAACGAGAAATTATATGCAATGATATCCGTGTCATTCCCAGCCTCTCGCTGAGCATATACTCTAGCCGGTCCTCCACCCTCGGGTTGAACTGCCACCACATGAGCTAAGTTCCTTTAACCCTTGTTCCTTGAATGAAAGTTACCACGACCGCGCCCACGACCTCTTTGATGCTCAAAACCCCTAGCTGGAGAAGGTCTACCCCTAGTCGGGTGTGGACAGTTACGCCTCATATGATCTCGGGAACCACAGTTCCAACATAGCCCAAAGGTGCCCGTACACTCGCCCTGGTGGCATCTCCTGCATCTAGTGCACTCCGGAGTGTGTACCACAGCTCTTTGGCCCTGATGGCCCCATCCATAGTTACCACCCCTATGTCTCGAATCAGGCTGATACCTCCTATCCTTATGCCTCTTGGCATGATCTCTATTCCAATTCGCGTGTCTCTTTCCGGAATCGGACCCACTAGCACGAGCACTGGAGCCTAAGTTCTGCTCAATACCCTTGGCCCTAGAGACCAAAACATCAAACGCTGTGTAGTCAGAGGCAAGTATGTAGGTCTTCATATCTCTAGTCAACCCATATCGGAAGCGCTCACACCATTCCCTCTTATCAGGAACCAACTCAGGTGCATACTGGCTCAATCTCACAAACTGAACCTCGTACTCGGACACGGTTCTGTTACCCTGAACCAAAGCCATAAACTCCCTCTTCTTCTCATCCAAATACCGAACTCCGAGGTACTTCCTCTTAAAGGCATTTTTGAAGAACTCCCACGTGATATCCGCTTCGGCCATACACAAAGTAACAGTGGTCCACCAAGTGTATGCGTCCCCCTGAAGCAAGGAGACAATGCAACCCAACTTACGGGCGTCTAAGCACTCCATCTGACCCAAGATGCATATAGTACTCTCAAGCCACGCCTCTGAACCCTCGGGAGTCAACCCACGGAACTCAACATCTTCCAAGCTACGAAGCCTCTATAGGGGTAATCATGTCCCCGCACCCTGAGGTGGTGTTGTAGCTTGCACACTGGCCAAAGCTGTTTGAAAAGCTCCGACTATGGTCTGAATCAAATAGGTCATGTCCGCGCCCGCTAGACCCTGACTTGCCTAAGCTCTCACACCTCCAAAATTGGCACCGACCTGAGGCCCATTACCACCACCTCCGACTTGCGCACCCGCCTGAGGCACATTACCTTTGCCACCCACTCCATTACCATCGAGAGCAGGAGAGACATGAGGTTCACCCCCGGGTGCCTGGTCACCCACTCTAGGCTGCCCCCTCGGTCTCACCATGATGGGATGGAATCTAAAACAAACAATACATCACACAAAAAGGAAACTTTGGGTTAGCAAAGGGCAAGGACCACAGTTCTCAAGCTCGCTAAACCAAAAACCATTTTTTTGACAACAACACCTAACAATGGGGACATTTTACTAACCCTTAACCAACAACAAGGCCACTAAAACATGCTTTCAAACACCATACTAGCAAGCAAACTTCAAGCATACATGGTAAAACACTCACCGTGACATAGCAACAACATAACACATCAAACTTACCTCACTTACCTACCCGAGGTCTCGGAAACCTCAGGCTCTGATACCACCAAATGTAACCCCATCATCCCGGTTTGGACGACTGACCGGTCCGAGTAGGTTACACAGGGAAAACTGAAGTGAAACCCGTTAAGGTCCCACCTCGGTTAGCAACCCTAGAAATTTTTTTTAAACATTATCTTGTCTAAATGCTTTAATAGATCCTACGTGAGGTACGACAGCGGAAAGACGACGAAACGATGTAAAGCAATCAAAACCAGCAATTCAAACAACCCATTTTAGCCTTTACAACAGGCTGTATCGATACGCTAAAAGACCGTATCGATACGCCTTGACTTGGTCAACAACCCAAAGTCAATCTAAGGAGACCGTATCGGTACACTGGTTGACCGTACCGATACGCCCTCAATGGTCAATTTCTCACGGTCAACCAACAAAGACTGTTCCAATACACCTATGACCCGTACTGATACGCCAAAATCTCATCAATTTCTCAGATTTCCAGAGAGCTTTTGGCGTATCGATACACCCTCGTGTACCGGTACACTAAGCCTAAAATGAAGTCCAAAGTGTAGGACCGTATCGATACGACCCTTGCGCGTACCGATACGCCCTGCACTGCAAACTACATTTTGGCTGCAAAACACACCAAGACTCAACTCTAGATGCAATTTACGACTCGACTAGCAATATACCAACACTCATACATCATTTAGCAACCAAAACTAAACATACGGTGCTACTTAACCAAACAAACATGGAATACAACACAAGATAAGCACTTATGTATGAGACTTGCATAAAGGCATACATAACTAAACCATTTCATTCATAGAAAGGCAAACACTTACATAACAAGTTTTACATGCTTTTAAACAGACACATAAGCATTCATGGATCAAGGTCATAGGCCTTCAAACACAAGCATTTAGGCAACAACATAAGCATGGTTTACAATCCACATCACATGCAATAACATCCAAAAACTAACACATATGAGTCTAACAACGCTCATACAAATACACATAGCATCATCCATCCAAGCATCCTAGAACATTAATAAGCCAAACTATGGAGTTGAACTCCAACCTCATACAAGTCTAATACCCCCATTGTCTAGGCATTATTACGAAGACTTAAACCATACTTAAGCTACTCGAGAACTCCGAAAAGCTCCTCCATTGCACACTTGCCTTCTGAAACTCTAACGATATGCATGTTGGAAAAAGGAGAGCGTAAACTTGAAAGCTTAGTGAGTGAAGCTCTAAAAACTCATCAACAATGCAGTTTTCAAAACACATTTCTCAAATGAAAAGTAAATCATTTAAATGCATGAAAAGAGGCACAAACAACACAATTACATGGTTTGCACATGCACAACCAAAACACGGTGGGACCACACATCACCGTTCGACTAGTAGTTTTCCGATGGGACCACACATCACCGTACTCTTTTACTAGTCACTACCGGTGGGACCACACATCACCGTAGTAACGACAACCATCACGTGAGGTTCGACACCAACAACGACTACACAACAACATCAAACGGAAGTAAAGGAAATCCACAATTCACATGATATCTCAATGATTGTTCATACACCAATACTTAACAATCAAGGTAAAATTTAGCAAACTTACACTTGGATTTAGGTTATCCCTCTAGGCTCCACCCAAACCCCCAAGAACCTTTTTCAAAATCAAATCAAGTTCAAAACATTTCCACTCACCGATGAAACCCAAACGGAAGCCGAAACACCGATCTCAAGTCTCCAAATTCCTCGGAATTGTGCTCGAAGTCTCTCCAACGGTTTCCCTTGTTTCTAACCAATAAAAAACAATACATTACTCAATTGAATCACCATAAAACACTGGCACAACCCCAAACCACAATCACAAGCCAAATTCTTACAATTTCAAACCAAAGCCAATACCATAAATCTCATTTTCGTACTCCCTAATAACCCAACAGAAAACCAATGATTCTTACACTCAAAACACCATTAAACACCCTTAAAACAACCTTCTAGTATCACTATAACACCAACCCAACTCCCTTTCACAAAACCATACCAAAAACTCAAGTTTTGACCCTTTTTAAAATACCCCCAAAAACCCATTTCGAGATTTTTGATAAAACCCCACCATTTTAAGTTATAAGGTACCTTAGGGTAAGATTAGATCATAACTTAACTCTACAAATCAAAAACACATCAAAAAGCCATTAAATTTTCATCCTTTTCTTCAAAACTTTGAAAACTTGAAAATCTTAACAATGATGTTTTCTTAAGACTAAAACCATCAATGTGCTAGAAATAAAGAGGACAAGTCAAAAATGGTCTTACCTTGATGAAAACACTTGAGATGGTGGAGGGATTTGATGGAATAGTGTTTAGGGGGTTTTGACGTGAAATGTTTGAGGAAGAAAAAGATGAAAACATTTTCAAAAGTCTCTTTTTTCTCACCTTATCTTCCTTTATTTTCAAATTATAAATTTGCCCTTAATGAGCTACAAACCCTTTTAATTAAAACTAAAGCCCAGTTTAATTTAAAAACGAGTCCACGACTCAAACCCGATTCACCCGTGTAACATCCGACCCCTAAACCCGGGGCGTTACAAATCTTCACTTTTACTCATTCGAATTATGGCTCAAAGTTACCATTTTTCACTTTTTCCAACATAAGGTTGATAAGGTGTCTGTTACTTTTTTTCCTCAATATATAGGTTTAGAAAAACAAATTCATTTGACAAATAAATAACATGCGTTGGAGGAAAGAATCTCTAGATGAACCACAGTCGGTTTCTTCACCTACTGTCTCGATTACTAACTATAAGAACTATAGAAATTCTGCAATTGTAATTCACTATCAAGGCGATTAAAAAGCTTTGTATTAATGATCAAAATGCGAAGAAATAAGTACACCTTAAAGCTTTTGAGCCACCAACAATTTTCTCATAACCATGTTTAGGGTTTAGGGATTTGATTTTAGGGTTTAAGGTTAAATTATTAATAAAATAGGGTGAAATTAAAATAATTTGTAAATAATGATGGTTAAATTTGTTATTTTTTTTTTAAATTGTGACAAAAAAAATTTGATATGCAAGCGTAAATGACTAAATGTGTTATTATACAAAATATTTTAATTGTCATGTCGCCCTTTTAACGGTTGTTAACGGGTCAGTGACCAATTTGGAGCAAAAGTAAAAGTTTAATGATAACATTGAAACCATTAAAGTTTAGCTATCACATTGAATAATTTACCAAAGTATAGTTATTGTTTATGTACTTTATCCAAAAAGAAAAATATCTAAAAAATACTATAATTTTTTATATATTTTATTCTAAAAAGGGATAATAATACTTTCGGTCTTATGATTTTAAAATTAATTAAAATAGTCAATGATACATAGTAGTACACATAATTAGCGGTACATAACGGTACATGGTGTTTATTGTAGAATCATCCTCTCTATATATACCCATACAAAATAATTTCATAGAAAATGTTTTCTATATAAAAAAGGTCTCCTTTTAGATTCAAAGAATGTTTTAAATTTAGATATAAAAAAAATATAAAAAAATATGTAAAACCAATTACATTGTTGTGAATAGATACTATCATACAAAGAGTAATTTAACTATAGTTTACAAAACTTGAGAATCGGATATAATAAATGTTTTATATAGCAGTAATAACCATTTGTATCGGTTTGCAGAAAATTTTAATTTACTATAATTAGGGGCGAGAAAAAAATTTACTCGACAAAAAAATTGATTATTTTTTTAATTTTGAGTTATTTGACTCAATTAGAATTAAAAAGTTTATTTTTAAGTACGAGTCGAGTTTAAATTTTTTTAACTTGAAAAACTGAACAATCTAATTTTATTATTTTGCAATTAAGTCCATGGTTTTCTTATTTTCTTTATTCAATTCTTCCTTCATTTTAAGTCCATTTTAACCAAAAATGAACTACATGCTCCTAAATCACTGTAAGTATCTATGTAGCTTCAATTCCTCTTTCTGAAAAATAAATTCCTCATTTGTTTTAAGTCTATTTTGACCAAATTTGAATCACATGCTCCACTACCATGGTAAAATATCTATGAGACTTCAATCCATATTTTTAACAATAAATATATTCTTTTTACGATTTAGTCTTTCAACTGTGCATTTTATTCAATTCCACCCTCCAATTCTTGTTTTTTTTTTAATTCTTTCTTTCCATCAATTCTTTGACTCCTTTATACTCTCATCAATACTTTATCCTCAAAAATTTCTTCATAAAAAATAACATTATAAATATATTTTATAATTTTAGATAATATTTGATTTATTAACTAACATTACAAATTCTACTTACGCACGTAGAAAAATATAAAAAAATGTATATGTATATCTTATATGATTAGAAAAAGTTATTTAAACTAGAACTAATTTTTATAATAACATTATAAATAATTACAATTAATTTTGAAGAGAAGCTTGACAACTCAATTCAACTTGACTGAATTTCATAAACTCAACTCAAAAAAATTTAAATAAAGTTTAAATAAAAAAATAGAACTCATCAACTCGAATTTTTTTTATTCAACTTGACTCGATCAAATACTCACTCCTAACAACAATGGCACCATAAAATACCCACTCCTAACAAACACTTAAATCTAGATACAAACCCAGAAGAAACAATTAGCGGCTCTAGATCATAATATGACCATACAATGAATAGGTAAGAACTTAATCCAAAGACTCCAAACAAAAGACGAATACAAACACCCCCAAATCGACGATGATGGGTAAAACCATCTACAAACAACATTAACAAATGCATATTACAGTGATCGTACGTTAACAAAAAGGTCATTATCACAACTCAATCGCGAATAAACAGTAGATGTCTTCGCGTATCCAAATCTGGTTCAAGGGTCCGAGAAGGGGGATCAACGACATAATGAAAGGAGCGCCATCTTGATCAGTTGTGGCGTCGTTAGATCTAACCCTAATTGAAAATTAAAATAAAAAACGTTCCAAAAGACAGAGAAATACGTACCAAAAGGTAGACTAAATCGTGCCACGAGAGCAGAATAATTTATTAAAAACAAAAAAAAAACAAATGAAACAATAAATTTAGCGGTCGACAAACTAAAACTGATATTACCGACGGCGATTAAAAGAGAAAAAGAGCAAAAGTAAACAGCCGCGGCTAAGGTCTTTTAGAGCAAAAGTTTTAGGTTTTAGGTACAAATTGATTATTTTTATAAAATGTCTTATTTTCAAGATTAAATTTCCTAAACAAGCTTACAATACTGAATTCTAATTTATATATCGATGCATATTTGATGCACTATATATATTGTTAATGAACAAGATAATGACACGTCATAAAAATGAAATTATATGTTTATTTTTAAGATTTTATAATGATATGTTAATATCTAAGAAACAAATAATGTATAAAATTATTTACGGTCCATGAATCAAATATTAATGATATGTTAATATCTAAACCTGGTTTTTCTCTCCTCTAAAAATTCTTGTGCCGCAACTTTTCTTTTTTTGATTCTCTAAACGATGGTCGATAATTGATTTTAGTATTGGTTGTCGATCGCCGGTGTTCATTATTTTTCTTACTCTTTCATTTCTTTTATGTTTTGTTTTTTTAATTTTAATAAGAATATATATTCTTGCGACACGCATTTACTCTGCCTTTGTGACACGCGTTTTCTCTACATTTTTGACACTTTTTATTGGCTTTTGTGGTTCATTTCATCTGTCGTTTGAAACGATTTTAGCATACCTTAACAGTCGTTTGGTGCTCGTATAGAAATCCTCACGGCGCTAGTTTTTTTATTTGATTTTTTCGGCGGTCATAAAAAAGATTGATCTCAACTTGTTTGATGGTTTGTTAGCTGATGTAATCAGGACTGTGTAGTGGAGCAATTTGCATGATAGTTTGGTTCTCTCACCGCTCCTTTTTCATTCCGTAAAGCGTCTCGTTTGGTTAGAGACAAGGAGAGTCATGAATGTTTTTGGGTTTTGAAGTTTTGATGATATGCTAATCTCCATGGAACTGTATGTTTTCTATTGCACATTTGTATGATATTTTTAGTAGACTAGTCTTTTTTTTCTCTCTCTCTATTTATGATACATTGCATTTATAATATCTTTTATGATGTTTAATAAAATTCAGATACAATTGATAAAAAATAAATAAATGCCAAGTATATTTATAAAGAATTTATGCTTTATTCAATTAAGGAACGGAGGAAGTTCACAAGTATATTTTATGTTAGAAGCTCTGTCCATACATTTCAATATAGCATGCTTCAAATTCATCCATATTTAAAAAAAATATTTGATAGAAAAATTATCATAAGCAATGCATAAATAAATAAAATATAAAAAATTAATTAGGTTTCGTATCCTACTTTAATAATTATATTTTATTTATAAATTTTACGAAGAAAAAAAATAGAAATTGGTTTTAAAAAACAAAACATCAAATATTTTACCAGTTAATTTTTTTATCAGTGATGAGAAAAGAAATTTTTCAGCTCGAAATCAGAATATGATATAAACTAAAACTTTAAAATATCGTACAACTTGGTTATTATAGCGTTAGTTTAGTTGATGATTTTGTATAAATACAAACAAATGTTCATTGATATAAACTATATTATTAAATTACGGTAGCTACATAACATAACGATCATATCGTAACATTTTTTAAAAGTTAACGCAGCACAACATCGGCGCATTGCAATGACGGAATAACATCATAACTTTTACGATCTGAAACTGTTACGTAACGCTGCAACAATGCAATACACTTTTCCAATGATTCAGAATTAAAATTCCACAAATAAAATATTTTTGAATTTAACAATTAACTACACCGGTATGACATCGATTGATCAATTGACATCGTAAACTAGAATTATATGGCTTTGTGCACCGACTTGTTTTTTAAGTTATGTAAAATAAATTTTTCATGTTAAAATTTCACTATTTGGTATTTGTACGCTTTTTAGCATGATATTATTTATACGTTATTCAATAGAATTGTTGTTGTTATTATCCATTATTTAGCCTTTATATAATGTTTGTATAGTCTATATTTTTAATAAGTTTTAATCTATAAATTTAAATTTTAGTTTTATAAATTAAATAAAACACATAAAATAATATATTAATATTAAAACATTAAAATATGGTTGGAAATGTATATATATAATATATTTAGAATAGTTGTGGTTTTTTATAAACAAATCTCGACCGCAATAACTGTTGCGCGTTATGTAACATTTACAGTTGTCGTCACGTATTACTTAGCATCCGCGACTGAACACCACAATTTAATACTATATACAAATCAAATAAAACCAATCCAAACGATACAATCAATGTTGGTAGACTCTGTTTAGCTTATAGTTGATAAGCAAATATAGATATAACATATCTAGTTAATCGATATTTATTATTATTATATTCAAATATAATATAATAATATGGTGGCAAACCAAATGATTCTGTCACCCCATTTGTAAAATTCTTTGTCGATTCAAATTTAAAAAATGGGAAAAAAAAGCAAGGCATCAAATTAGAGTAAAAATCTCCTGCCCCCTAACCATGCCTCCTTCTATGCCCCATGCCTAAAAATATTTAAAAATTAAATTTTGTCCCATAACCCTAATTTTTATATCCTAAATCCCAAACCCCAAACCCTAAAAAATACACCCTACCTCTAATTCACTACACCCTAACCCTAAGCCCCAACCTTAAACCTCAAGCCCTAAACCCTAAACCTACTATTTTAAAATGGGGGCATAAATGGGAGCATACTTTGGGGCAGATGATTTTCATCCATCAAATTAAGTGGGTAAATTGCTTCATATTTCCGCTTTCGAGTTTTTTTTTAATTTATAATCCAAACTACTTATTAGTTAAAACTTAGACCAACTCCTCTCACCAACCTTGTTTTTTTCCTGGGTTAGGGAGGTGAACCAAACTCTATAAAACTAAAACCGTCCGTCACCGTCAGGGCTGCAAAACTTCCTCTTCTTCCTCCACCCCTCAGCCGTATAAAGATAAGATATTGTTGAGTAAGGTTAACGATATAGATATTAATTAATTAATATAGAAGGAGATGATGATGAATGATGATAATAATGATTCAAAGACAAAGATGGATGTTATAATCAGTTCCAAGTTGTAATGAACCAAAACCAAGCCTTTGCCTTGCTTTGCTTGCAACTTGTCACTTTCCTCACACATGCACGCGCCCACTTGATTCTGCTCCACATTCCTCACACCTCCTCCTTTTTCTTTTATGCCCCAACAATATAAATTAAATTTAAGATTTAAGGTTAAAATTTATGATTAAGATTTATGATATTGATTGTAGGTGTATTTTTAGGGTTCAGATTTATAATTTAAAATTTATTTATCTTAATGTTGGGACATATAAAGAGACACTGAAAAGAGTAGAGAATTTTTGTTCCTCTATCCATGGATGGAAATCCTCTACCCCTTTTCGGTGCCCCTATTTATGCCCCCACACTCAAAATTAGATTTAGGGTTTATAGTTTAGGGTTTTAGGTTAGGGGTTATGGTTAGGGTTTAGAGAATTTAAAGTAGGGTGTATTTTTAGGGTATACGGTGTAGGATTTAGAATTTAGAATTTAGGGTTAGGACTTGAAATTTAACTTTGTTGTGTTTTTTTAGTGTTGGAGCATAAGTAGGGACACCGAAAAGGGGAAGAATATTTTTATCCTCTATCCATATCATCCATCATTGTATTTATTTCTGAGATTGAGAGAATTCCCATTTCGCTTAATGCTTGATTTTCTCAACCCTCTCTCTTATTTAATGATATACTTCAACATTTCAACACACACATATATTGCAACAATATTCTTCAAAGTTATCATCAACAAATTAAGTTGGCCCAGGGCATGCAAATACTAGCTTATGTTGACTACAATGTAGAACATATTTTATTTTCAAAAAAAAATGTGGAACACATTTGATCAGTGTTCAAGATGGCCATTGATTCTTCTCTTGAGAAAAACAATAATAACTTGGCATTGTTTTTCTAACAAGCAACACAGTAGAACACTGTTTATGAAAGGTCAAACATCTTTGTAATGAAAAATAAATAAATAAAAATATGTTAGAGGGTTGGATGGGGACAAAAATGGAGAGTTTTCATAGGACCGATTAATGGATAGAGTAAGTGAAGAAACAGACGACCATATGAATAATCCCCTTCCGTACATTCTATGTGATTTGGGCCGAATGCCGACATCCCCAACCTTAACTGCTCACCACATCATTCCATTTTTCACGTAATGTGCAGCAACATTTTTATATTTTAAGATTTTTTATTTATGTGACATTAATATTTTTATCCTTTCCAGATATAATAATATATATGTATATTCTCACACCTATGAAGAGACAGAAATGTTAATCCTACGATGAAAAAAATTACAATATAAATACAATGATGTTGTTCATCTTATCAAATATTATTTTTAGAAAAGAATAATGGCCCATGACAATATGCTGTTGCCACCGTATTCACCACCATGGATCAATCCCATCAATGGCCAACAATGGGAGGAAGTTTAGGGTGGAATTAATGATCATAACACCAACATTAATACCCGTCCACACATACAACCAAAAAGTTTAGCAACATTCAACAACTTTAACTAAGGTGGTAGAAATTAAATGAGAACATGCATTTTAATATCAGGATAACTATCCTATATACCGTCAATGAAATTAAAAAAAAAACAATCACTAGCAGAGTTTAGAATGTCTCCATGTGATAATTTTTATTTATTTTATTGTGAAAATTTCTATTTTACTTGTAGTTGATAAAATAATTACCTATAGATTAGTAATAAAAAAGAAAAGAAAACTAATTGATTATTCGTTGGTCCAACGAAACGACGTAATAAATACTTTAAACAACGTTCAAAGTTTAAATGGAGTAGTAAGTTGAGTTGAGTCATAGTGGATAACACTATTATAGTCCTATACAATATTTAAATTAATTAATTAATGAATGAATTAAATTTTGACAATTGTATTAAAAAAACAAAAAAACAACAAGAGAAAACTATCATGTGACAAATAAATATAAATAACAGCATATCAATAAGTATCGGCATAATTCTATATTCAATGAGAGAAATTAATTTTAAACCTAAAAACGATATTATTGGAATAACATTCAAGAATCCAAACAAAACAATATAATTGAATGAACATTCACGAACCACCAAAAAACTAGAAAACAGTTAAAAAATAGTTTTGGGAGAAAAAACAAAAATGAGAGAGAAATAGAAGGGCGAATGAAAAATCAGAGGCCCCACAATTGAAGTGGGAGAATGGAAGCATGTGCGGTCATATGGTGGTTGGGTATTTGAGCCCCACAATGCTCACTTTTCCTCTCCATCTCCGAAACCCGGAACTGAAAACGAAAGCTAAAACGTGTAATTCAATTACAAAATCACATATACGGCTTAATTAATTAAAACCCATAAGGCATAATGATGGGCTGATTCCTCCTTCCTCTTCACACCCAATCTCCTCTCACTCCCCAAACAAACATCTCTGTCTTTCTTGGTGTCCGGTTGGTCTTTATAGATTTTGTGTCAGAAATAAAAGTTTGAGATTTTGTCCCTCTGAGCAACTGGCACTGGCCCCCTTTGTGTCAGAAGATCACAATTTTCCCTTCTGATCCATCCAAAAAAGGAAAAACCCCATACTTATCCATCATAACAAACCCTACCCGCCATGGATTTGCAGAACTCGAACCCTAATTCTCTTAAATCCAGGTTCGCCACAAGGTTCCTTCGTGCTCTGAATCAAATCAATGCCCGGAAACCCATCTCATCATCTTCTTCTCCCGGAGATATCTTCCAACGTTACCGAAGAATCAAGGTTGCAGCCGACATGTCCATGGCGTACTCGGTCAGGTCGAGGAGAACTTGGAGTAGGGCAACCCTTTGGAGGCTCCGAACCCGATCACGCCGTCGTCGTTTAGCCTCTTTCGGCCGAAGATCGTCGGTCAAGACCCGTACCACTACCGCGGCATCTCATCTAGCCGCCGTCGTCGTCGAAAAAGAAAATAAGGAAGATGATGGTGGTGGGGTGGGTGTTGAAGCGGAAGAGCTAAGAGAGCTTGTTCCGGGCGGTGAATCCATGGATTTATGCAACTTGTTGGACGAAACTGCGCATTACATAAAGTGCCTCACCACCCAGGTACAGGTGATGAGAACAATCGCCAATCTCTACTCTCTTGAGTAATTATATATATATACGTATAGAATAAATAAATATACACATATTGTGGAAAGGGAAAACGATTCATATACAGAGATGGTAAGTATTTTACTGTCTGTAGAGATAAGCCATAGTTTTTAACCAGAGGAACTTGCATAATCTCTGGTTTTATAATATGTTTATATGATACAGAGATTTGATCCTACTATTTGGTTTTCTTGTTTCTGGGTTTCTAATGTTTTGGTTCATGAATTATGATTTTTTTAACTTTTTTCCTTTCTGTCTTTGAAACTTTGATATCTTAGATTGGCAGGAGTGTACACCAAGATAGCTATAGAATTAAGGTGAGACAAATGTAATTTAATTAATTAATTAATTATACCATATATGAGTCATGAACCACACAAAAATTAACAACAAATTTAAAACCTGAAAACAAAATTAAATTAAACTCAAGGAATATGGGTCAGAGTAATCCATTATTATGATCTTTTATTTATTTATCTATTTATTATTATTATTATTATTATTATTATTATTATTGGTTTCATGAAAAACAAGACCCCTTATATGTTCCGGGTTATCTTTTTTTATAAATAATTTTAGGGTGTTGTCTTCCAATTTGATTAAAAAGTCTTTATATGAAACCATTCATTCATATGTTACTCATCTCTGCGCTTTTTACCTCTTTGTGCTGTCTAGATTTTAGTTTTGATTTGAACTTAGTTTCAAAACATTTTAATTCATTTGTACAATCTCTTCTTAATTTCATTGTCTAGATTTTAGTTTTGATTTAACTTAATTTCAAAACAAATTTTTAACTATATACTTATTTATTTTATTTTTTTTAAAAAATGGAATCATGCCTTTATCTTCTCACATCACATGCTCCTTGCCATTCTTAGATTTGCGTCCCTTTGTGAATTTTTTTTTATGTCAACTAAAAAAGAGAAAGAAAAATCTTCTACACAAAATGAAAGAAAAATGAATGATTTGTTTTTTTAATATATATTTTGATACAATATTTATACTATCTAGATCTTTCTTGTCTCATAAATCGAAAGATATTAAACACTTAAGCATGCTCGACCTCAGAGCCGTTTTTGAAATTTTAGTGGCCTAAAGGTGAACCAAAAAATTAGGCCCCTGATAATAAAAATTAAAAAATAAATTTTAAAAGTAGGCTCTCAATAACAAGTATTAGAAGAAAAAAAATTAGGCCCCTAATAATAAATATTAAAAATAAAATTTAAAAGTAAAGCCCTAATAACAAGTATTAGAAAAAAATTAAATTTTAAGAGTATGTTCATAATAACAAATATTGGTAAAAAGTAGGCCCCTAATAATAAGTATTAGAGAAAAATTAGGTTTCTAATAACAAATATTAGAAAAAAATAAATTTTAAGAGTATGTTCTTGTAACAAATATTGGAAAAAAATCATGTCCATATTGGACCCCTAATAACAAATATTAAAAAATTAAAATTTAAGAGAATGTCCCTAATGACAAATATGAGAGAATTGGGCCCTTAATTATAAGTATTAGAAAAAAACGGGTCTAATAGCAAGTATTGAAAAAATTAAGAGTATGTCACTAATAATAAATATTGGGAAAAGTAGGCCCTTAAATTTTAAGAGTAGACCCCTAATAACAAATGTTGAAAAAAATTGAGTCCTAATTATTAGTGTTAAAGAAATAAATTTTAAGAATACACCCCTAATAATAAATATTAAAAAATTAAAACTTAATATCAAATATTATTAAAAAATGAGGCCCTGGGCGGGCACCCCTCCTGCCCATGCCCAGGGACGACATTGCTCGACTTCATGTCTTCCTGTGTATTATACTAATGACAATGTCAATCGAGTTAAACTCAATCGACAAAAGATGAAAGATTTTATATATTACTTCTTTTAGTGTATGTATATATATGCATATATTTTATTTAAGGTTATTAATAATTTAATTATTAAATGTATTATGTAATAAATAATATTATTTTCAAAGACTTTAATGGAAATAATGTATACTCACATAAACTAACATATTTTCTTATGAAAATAAAAATTGAAACGAAAGCTTAGAAAAAAAATCCTTATAAATAAAACGGAACAATGCAGTTTCTATGGTTTGGTACTGTAGTTCACAAGGAAAATAAACATAATATAACAAGAATATAAAGTTTATAAATTCTTAAAAAAAGAGTGCAATTGTGTGTAACATATACAAGTAACATTGCATATACACATATACATATTATATCAATGTTATTAAGGTTCCATTCGGCACCGTTTTTCTAACAAGCGTTTGTTTGTCAAATAGAGAAATAATACCGAACAATCACGAATAACACTTCAAACGGGCATTTTTACGCTAGACGTTTTAAAATAAACTGAAATTTCCAGCTTCTCCCCAAACGAGTATTAAGTCATTAACTCTTCTAAAATATGATAAACATTGATGGTTGACATAGTTTGATTTCATTATATGCACATAGAAAGCATGTTTACTTGGTCGTCTTCTTTTTTTAAATCCGAATCTATAACCTAATTCATAACAGTTTACTTGGTCGTCTTTTTTTTTATAAAAAAAATTCAATGAAAATGTATAAAAAATAAGATTTCAAGTTCGAACCTTCTATTCTCCGACTTAAACATATATAGAAAAGTGTGTTCATGGCGGTTTCTATAGGTTATAGTTACTCAAAGCCAGTTTTAAGTGAAATGCACGCTGCTGTTTTCTTTCATTTAAAAAAAATCAAAGGGAAATGCACAAAAAGTTATAGTATTCTGCTAATGAAAAAGACACTCTTAATTAAGTTTTAGCCAATATGTTATAACTATATATTCATTAATATGTAAATATTGAAACCCTGATGTTAACTTTTGTTAATATCATTTCAAATCTATTAAATATATGGATATAAAACAAAGTTTCATGTTTTTTTTAACTCGCCGATTGAATTTGGTATTGTCGTTCATACACCACATTAGAAAAAGGTGAAATTGAGCACGAATATCCTACTATTTATGGATATAAAGAGATGTGATAATAATTTTTATAGGGTAATTATTTCATGCACAAGTGCATGTGAAAATTTTATTTATATAAATGTTTTATTTTAGAGTTTTGGGACTTTATTGAGGGTTTAGGAGTTGGGGTTTAAGTATAGCAGTTTTGAATTTAAGGGTTGTTGATAAAATTTAGAGTTTAGGGTTTACATGTTAAAACCTAAATCCCTAACCATAATACCCTAAACCTAAAACTTAACCTTAACCCCTAAATTCTAATCATAATCCCTAAATTTTAACCATGAACGCTAAATTCTAAACCACTACACTAAAACCTCTAAACCCTAATCCAAAAATAAGGCACTTGTGAAAACAAAAAGTTTTTTACCACCTGAGTATGAGATAATAATCCTTATATATTATACCAAAATTATAGGTTAAAAAAACTTAGAAAACCAACGAGAATTGGTTTAAATATTTAAACTCGCCCGCCTCCGTAAGCAACTTGGTATCTCTTAAGCAGGTCTCGAGTTCGAGGACTTGTATATGCAGAAAATCTTTTCTGGGAGATTCACCCGTCAAAATCAGGTGTGCGATGCATGTCAGTTTAAATTAGTCAGAATAAAATATTAGAGACTCGGGAGGACAACAACAAAAAAAAACTCAAAAACTATTCGATTTCTAAAAACCTAGAAAGTAGTTATAAATGCAATTCCTGGTTTCTTTCTATTTGAACATGTATATTTATACACATACATAAACATACATCACACAAGTCACAACCTATAAAAGGGTTATAATTACGAAACAACCCTATGAAAAATACCTTTTTCTTACTCCTCCTCTGGTAGATATATATAAATATAGTAGTATTTGCGATAAATGTTGAGAGTAAAAGTGCATTTTCTTTTCCTTCCATCCAAACAAGGAAAGAGTGAGAGCTGTTATTGCAAATCCTTTTCATATTTTGCTTTGCAATTGCCTAAAAAACTTATATATGCATGTGATTTGTTTCCCATTGAATTGAAATATGACTTAAGATGGAAAATGGTATTTTTTCTAAGTTTGATATATATATATATATATATTACATTTAATTTGACTTGCACAGAATTAAAGTTACCATTAAACTAGAAAATTATTTAAAAGAAGAAGTTAAAGCAACAACCGTAATTCTATTTGTAGCTTTTCATTGCCTAGAAAACCAAGTAGTTTTGTCAAAAAGAAATGCAATATGAAGATAATTATTTTTTTTGTTGCCCTTCCGCATTGTATACATGATTTTAGTGGGTGGGTTTCTAAGTTATATTTTTTGTGAACTTAAAACCTATTTAAGCGATGCTAAACTGCTTATTACTTGGACAAAACCCGTTGGTAAAAATATTTTGAATATACATTTAGCACATATGCATTTACGTGAAACTCACTCAAAGAAAACAAAAACAAGGGAATAAAAGGAACAAGTGGAGTATATAATAATGGAACAACTTACGATTGCCAGACTTTCCATTTCCAAAGGCTAAGGCTAAGATCCCATATATAAGAAGTTGCCTTCCTTTTCCAGACGGCGGTCGACAACAAATATTGGTAAACCGGAGAATACATCGATAGCTAGCTCTCATAATAAACAAAAGAAATGGTCAAGAATTTAGGGTTGAGATTAATTCTTTATTTTTTTCGAGCGATAATCTTTACATATTTTATTGTTAATTTCAGTTATTCGTTTTACCCATCCAACGATCTAAAAAATACGTAAAACTTAAAAACTTTATACTATATAACCAGATCTCATCCCTATAAAAACAGTAAACAAAGAGGTAAGTTACGGGGAAAAGATTTCAGCAAAATTGGTTGCGAAACATGATTTCTGGTTGGAGGATTTGAGCTACTACCCTTGGATGCATTTCTTTTGATAATTATTAAGAAGGTGAAATACTTAAAACCCTAATGGTTACGAACTCCTCTGAAAACCCTAATTTGGATCTTTTCTCACCGACGGTTCCCGGTTTGATCCCGTCAACTGTCCCACCTGATAAGGTCGTTGGTGGAGGGATGGGTGGGGGCGCGCTCGACTTCCATCCGCCGCTGGAACGGCCAGCTTCGCCGCGTCCCATGGATGATGATCGTTTGGTTAAGAAAGGGCGTCACCAGCATGTTAACCCTTTGTTTGAGACGGAAACGGCGGACGGCGGAGAAGCCATGGATGGCGTTGTTTTTGCTGAAACTGTTGGGCGTGAGGCTGATCAGGAGGTGTCCCCGTCAAGGAAATCTTACGCAGGAGCAGTGCGTGGCGTGGATAAGCAAGCCTCGAACCCTGATCCACTGCCTAGTTTGAACGACATCGTCCTTGGGGAGGCTGACGTAGTCGTTGATTGGAGTGGTCCCTTTCCTGCCGTATCTTTCTCTGATTCGATTCATGAGCGCATTGATCATAGTATGAGGCGCTCGGTTATTGTTCGCATGTTGGGTCGTCAGATTGGCGATCGCACGCTGTTAGGTAAGATTCGGACGTTGTGGCAATTGTAGGGACAATTTCAGGTCGTTGATCTTGATAACGAATACTATCTGGTTATCTTCGCGAAGGAGGCAGATTATGTACATGTTCTGACGGAAGGCCCTTGGACGATCTTCGGAAGCTATCTTACAGTTCAATCGTGGAGCCGACAATTTTCCACGATGGAAAACCACCCGTCCAAGGTGGTGGTGTGGGTGCGGTTACCAGGGCTTCCCTACCGTTACTATTCTAAGGCACTTTTCTGTTATATTGCTGGTTTGATCGGTAAAGTGGTTCGAATAGATTATAGTACTCATGCGGGCGATAGGGGTCGTTTTGCGAGGCTTGCGGTTATGGTGGATTTAGGTAAGCCTTTGATCCCCCTGTATTAAAATCGATGGTGTTGTGCAAAACTTGGAATACGAGGGTCTACAAAATATCTATTTTCAATGTGGTACCTATGGTCATGTGAAGGAAATGTGCGAGATTTTTTCTGGTAAGGCACCTAGGTCTTCAACGATTGTTACTTCCGAGACAGTGGGGGCAGTTCAACAGGGGACTCTAGTTAGCGAGTCGGTTTTTGGTCCATGGATGATAGCGGAGAAACGACGGGGACGACCACGCCGGGAGAATGTTGTCTGTTCCGATGCTAAGGGTTCGATGGTACAAGGTGGAGAGGGCTCGAGATTTTCTGTGTTGGATCGTTGTGAACGTGAGGCTGGAGTTGAGTCTCCAGTGGCTGCATAAACACCAACGCTAGGTGTACAAGGGCTAGCAACTCTTTTTCGTAGCTCCAGTACTGAGCACCATGGCGTTATTCCATGCAGTTTGTGAGTTGAGGAGGCTGCAGGTGGTAGTGGGACATTGGTTAGCAATTCTCCACGAGAATTGTCGGATGGTTCTGGTATTGGCAGGTCTTCGAGCGAGCTTCCTCTCGCTCCGGTTGAGGTGGCGGCACCGAACCCTAGGTCGAGTCCACAGGTTATTACTCACAAGGTGGCTCATCTTGCTGGGAATCATTTTGCTTTGGCGATTTTAGAGGAAGCGAATGAGAAGCAGCGTTTGAAATTAGCAAAAAGTAGCAGTAAAGTATCGAGGAAAGTTTCGTCGGACGGCAATCATCGTGGGCTTGTTCTTCGTCAGGACAAGGAAAATTGTGCGCCTCCACCTCGACGGTTGTCGGATTGGTTGTCGACTCCTAACTGTGCCCATCCGATCACAGGGGGTGATGGGGCTGCAGTTTCGAATGAGTCATTGGTGGTGGTTTCTGCCAGTGGCCAAGAGGGTATGAGTGTGCGTGACATGGAGGCATTTGGTGTCGACAACTCGGGAGTGTTGGTTGAGCGCAGCGATTCGGGTGTGGTCGCTGCTTCTCAGAATTAATTAAGGTTTGCATCAACCCTTTAAGTTTTCCGATGATTAAGTTTCTTTTTTAGAACTGTCAAGGAGCTGCGAGTACTGAGTTTCATGGCTATTTTAAGGATTTTTGTAGGCAAAGTTCTCCGCATGTCGTAGCTATTTTGAGCCAAGAATAAGTGGTGTAACAGCTAATAGAGTGGTAGCACGCTTGGGTTTTCCGAAATCCTTTCGGGTTGAAGCGAGAGGCCTTAGTGGGGGTGTGTGGCTCTTTTGGCGGGACACAGTGGAGGTGGAAGTTATCCGTATTTCGAATCAGTTCATTCATGGGCGTGTCCGTCTGGTTAATTCTTTGCGATGGTTCTTCTTTACATCAGTTTATGCTAGTCCGAATGTGTCCACGCGTAAGCTCCTTTGGAAACAGTTAGCTAATTTGAGTCCTGCTGCCGGTGAACCTTGGTTATTGGGAGGCGACTTCAACATTATTCTGCGTCGTGAGGAAAGGGTTGGTAGTTCTTCGTGAGGTAATGGTGTTTGTTTGTTGTTTAGCGAATTTATTTTTGATACTGGTTTGTTGGAAGTTGACTCGTGGTGCTGATTTTACTTGGAAGAGGGGTGACTTATGGAAGATGTAATCACTAATTTTGTCCGGACCTTGAACCCCTTTAGTTTGTGTTGTTAGTGGGCTTATTGGGCTGTTAGGCATTTAAAATGAAAAAAGAAAAACTCGAAAAAGAGAAAATATACATGTATATATATAAATGTTACTACTATTATTACTCTTTTAGTATTGATATAGTATTATTATCAATAGCAACATTATTTTTATACTCATTACATTATTGAAAGGAAAAAACCTCTAAACATTACTAATATATTATATTTATTATAATAACATTTATGTCTTATTATATTATTATCATTTACTAAGGGTTAGTATTATCATTTGTATATTATTACTATTAGTAATTATTATTGCTATTTTTATTACTATGATTATTTATTGTATTATCACTATTAATTATTATTATGAGGTTTATCTTATTAGTATTTGTTAAGTGTTATTAGTTGTTATATTTATCTTTATTATTATTATTATTATTATTATTATAATGAAGATATAAGTAGAACATAAATAAATTGAAGCCCAAATAAACTTTGATTAATAATAAGAGTCCAAAAATAATAATCCATTACATACATAAGACCCAAAAGCCCATACATTCTCAGCCCAATCAAACAGATACCCTAAGCTAACCCTAATTGCCTGATGTCTTTTTCTGCAGCCGCCACAAGCCACAGTCGTCAAATCGGGGATGATCCGACGGTGCAGATCGCATGAGGAGAGAAACCCTAGGGTTTGGTCTCGCGCCGCCAAACCCACAGCCGTCAAATCTGTTTAGATCTGACGGTCCAGAGCTCGCCTCAGATGAAGCCCTAGATGCCCCTCTCAATACCTTCGCGTCGCGCGGTCTCTGCTGTTGGATCGAAGGGGCAACCAACGATGACGATGGATCCTGAGATGCAACACGCTCCACGCGCGTCCCTTCAGTGCATCACCTGTGACCTTTTGGATCTTTCACGCGCGCGTAGGAACGACGCATGCGACTCTTTTGCTTCTCTGTCCAGCGTACGAACCGTCAGATTCACCATGCCGCTGCCCGTGTCTGACCTTGTTCTCACCGTTTCGGGAGTGACCAGCAAGAAAAATAGGAAACAAGCAAATGTCAGATTACCCAAAGTGAGATTCGAACGAAAAAAAACAAACAAAAATAAAGGCAATCATGGCAACAGAAATCTCAGAGATCGATCGGGCAAACCCGACATGCAGACAAAAAAAAACGCAGAACAACAGAGATCGAAATGGCAAAAATCACAATGAATACCAACAAAGAATATGGAGTAATCAATAGGATTTTTCGATTATATTTCTATTCACCAAGAACCATTGTAACCCCTTCTTTTCGGTTATATAGGAAACCGAAACGAAAGGGAGAAGGGGGAGAGAGAGCATTCGAGAGGTTTTTAGAGAGCATTAGAGGTTTTCAGATTCCATTCGAAAAAAATTTCAGAGAACAATTGTAATCATTTTCAGAGAATACAAGCAAAAACCTCAGTCTGCAAGAGGTATCACTATCGTCTTACATTTTCTTTTGCGCATCATAAAAAAAACAACAACAAAACAGTCTGGGTTCTTTTTACCTTCGACGTCAATCTTCTTCGTCCGTCCGCCTTTCCTCACCGGTGATAAGCCTCATGGTCTCCTCCGAGACCATGCATGGTGAATCGGTGAGGAGGAGGGCTTGAGAGGATTTTCAAAACGTTTTTGGGGTTTCGATTTGGTTTTCTAAAGCGAAGAACAAAAGGTTTTTGATTTCCCGAAAGGTTTTTTTTGGTTTCTTCTGGGGTTTTTGGTGAGTCAAAACGGGGGGTTTTGAAAATATTTTAGGGTTTTGGCACCGGCAACGGCGACCAGAGCCTTGACGGCGCCAGACTTTTCAGAGGGGGGGAAGAGCTCTGCGTCTTTTAGGGTTAGGTTTTTGTAAAAAAGGGGGGTTGAAATGGTTTTAAATTATGTTATATGGTGTTTTAGGCTTTTAAAATTGGTCTAACTCCCTTATAAGCCCCTCCGCGTCATTTTAATTGTGCGAGGGAGGGCTTTCACGTTTTACAATTCTTTCCGAAGCCCCTTCATTTCTTCAAGCATTTTTAATCTCGTCCCCAATCCGATTTCAATTAATTTTGAGTGGTTTAATAACCCTTTCAACTTGCCGCGAGTTTTAATTTTAGTCCTTGATTGGACGATTCAGCTTTGTTTTCCTGGTTTATTTCCATTATTGGCCCCCAGAACCTGTTTTGAGTCCATCTTAACTCCTTTTCCAGTCTTGCTTTTTTTCTTTTTAAGTATTTTAATTTGATGTTTTTATATCCATGTTTTGGTATTAGTTTTTTTGGTTTGAACTTGTTAGATAGTTGCTTATTTAAAGTAATGTCACATTTAGCTTGATTTTAATAATCGTATGCTATGCATGTTTACGTTGTTTTCCATATCGTTTTTTTTTTTGCTTAGTTCGAGATATTATGTATCCTTATTTGCAAGTACTTAGAATGCCATGTCATTTAATTATGCTCTATTTATTTTTGTAAATTACTTATCGTCTCCTTGTTTGGTTTGTTTATTCTCATATCCTTGTAAGTCGCATTTTGGCCTATATATTGTAATGCGAGCGTTTTTTTATTCGGGAATGAACGAGGCCAGTACCAGGCGTAGTGGTGGTGGTTCGGACGTTCCTTCTCGAATATTAAGACCTTTAAAATTCACTCGCTCGTATAACCAAATTTCGATACGATTCGTCACTTTAATTCGCAAAATTTCATATTAATTAAGCGGTAATGTTTTTGGTAATGATTTCCGGGCATGACGGGGGTGCTCATCCTTCCCCGCGTGTAACCGACTCCCGAACCCATTTTCAAAAAGAATCTCTGGTTTTATTTCAGTTTCCGGTCTACCATTTTAAACGGCCGGTGGCGACTCCTCTATTTTTTATAAATCCGACTAATTTTTCGAAAACCCGATCAAAACCTGGTCCGTCCGAGCGACATCCGAGGCACTTATGTATTTTGAAAATTTTTTAGTCGCATCAGATGGTGACTCCGCTGGGGACAAATTTTTGTTTTCAAAAACAAAAAAGAGAGTCGAGCCAAAAAAAAAACTTTACCGCTTAATTAATATTAAAAGTTGCGAATTAAAGTGACCGAGTCGATCGATATTTGTTTATAAGTGTGAGTTTATTTTAAACGCATTTAAAATTGGCATTTAAACCCGTTCGTTTAAGTGGGGGGAAACGCTAGTGCTTTCGTGGGGATATTGTTCCTCCGTATGGGCCTAGCAAGTACCTTCGGGGCTCGAATACCCTATATCTTTGTGAGAATATCGTTTCTCCGTACAGATATAGCTAAAGGGTCCCCTCGAATTCAACTCGGTTGAGATGAGCCTATAATGGGTGATGACCAGGGGCCTTGCTACCCTTAGAAGGGGACAACGAGGACAGTTCGAGTACCTTCTAGAACCAAAACTGCATGTAGAGAACTAGATTGCCCACCCCTTTCATTAGACGGGATAAATAGGGTTGCTTGCTCTCATGCTTGCCTTTTTATCATGTTTATCCTACACTAACGATTATTCTTATGATCTTTTTGCATTTATTCTCGCATGCATATCATGACATAAAGGTGTTGAGTCAAGGTGGTTTTACCCATTCTAGGGCTATCATTATGGACGAGAGGTTGATAGAAAAGATGTTGTCAATTAGCAAGTCCGACATCGGTCAGAGTTGAATCAGAAGGGATAAAGGGGCAGTTTACTGAGCAAACGCACAGTGTCAGGTCATTTAATACCCACCATCGAAGAAGGCACAACTTTTCTCCATCCCGAGGAAGTCGAGCAAGATCAGGTCTACTCCAAACATCCAAAATCATGAAACTACCCGACCGAGTACAAAGAGGCGGCCGGAAAGAGCGGGGCAACCAGAAAGGGCATGGATTAGGTCAAGAGATGGATTCAGCTTCGAGGAAGTAGCTTGTTTTCCAGGACTTGATACCAGCAGTTTTAGAGGGTCTTGAATTGCTAGAGAAGAAAGAAAATCCGGCCCCAGCATTTTTGCCGAAGTTTTTATTTCCTTGAACATGATTAGGGGGCAAGAAGGGTGCCCGTAGGACTTTTGCTATGACTATCTTGTAACAATGAGCCTCTTTTACGTTCAAATGAAAGTTAACCTAAGGGGAATCACCTATATGACCAACACCTTTGACTTGCATACATTTGTAGCATTTGTTTCATCTATCATTTCAAAGCAGCATTAAAATTGTCAACCATGCACCCATCTCATGAGCATGCATCTGTTGATTCGAGTCCATAATACATCCATCATTGGACATTAAAATTTGCTTAAGACATTTCATCGCACCATTACTAATTGGGGAAAACACTCATGTCAGAGAGAGAGAGAGAAAAAAGAGAGAAAATGGACAAAGGAACAGTTTCCAGCCAATACTGCTTCGGGAATGTGAACAACCTGGTGAGGAGAATGGATGAGCTCGAACAATTCCACCATCAGTTAGTGTGGAACCAGAAGGAAACAATCGCATGCATGAAGAAGTTTCAAGATGAAACCAAGGAACAATTTGACGAGTTGAAGGAGGAGGTCTTATCTGAAGAAGACCAGGCCGTCATCGGCCAATATGAGGTGCACTGCTCCCATTCCGAATGCCCTATTGAGTTGGCTCTAGACAAGATCGAGGATTCACTGCGGAAAATCCTAGATGAAGAATGGGACCGGAAGCAACAAAGACGAGTGGAGACCACCAGGAGTGCCACAATTTCAAAGCCTCGGGGTACGACTGAAGACCCTCGGAGCTTAAGGAAGGCCAAGGGTGCTGAGAAGGGGAAGGAAAAGCTCACCCCTCTGCTAACATACTCCCGAGTATACCGCGCGGATTAGGTCTAAAGACGACCTAAGATGGGGCAATCTTTTGAAGGGGCAGTTTTTTTAGAAGACGCTGATCTTCAACGTAGTTTTGGATGTTATGTCTCCATGCATCGTGTCTGTTTTACCTTTTGTTGTCGGATCTTTCCCTCGTTGAGGTGCATGTGTAAGTTTGTACTGTTGGCATGTGGTAGCTAACAGCTTTTGTAAGGGCTTTTGTGATGTCCGTTTGCTTTATTTTCAATGAAGGAGACTTTTGCAAGCATTTTATATTCCTTAATTTCTTTTAGACATTTCATTTATTCTTTATGGTTACAACTTTATTGTTTTTCTATTAAAAACATACATGTATATATTTTTACAAAAAATGACCTTAATACTTTGAAAAGAAAAAAAAAACAAATGTTGTGGGAATGATACGAATGGAAGCACCATCTGTTCTACTCAGGCCAAGAGAGGGGTGACAACGAGTGTTTAGGAATAATGGGCCACTCCCATTGAGTGAATTTTCCTCTCAGGCATTGTTGTCTAAGGTTCTTGAATGAAGTGATAACCCTAAAACTTCTACCACCTGAAGACCAATTTTGATATCAGTGTATGAGAGGACATTTGGCATTCCTTCAATTCCATTCACACAGAAAGAAAATAAAAAAATACCCATTGTTGTCCCCGTTTGAGCCTATCAAATTTTTTTCTTCTGATTGAACCCAAACCAAGGATCACCCCTACACCGGGGGCAGAAAAGGATAAAAGTCTATGAACAAGTAAATGACATTGGATTCTGATTATGCTATGAGAATGATGTCTTGTGAACTAAGGGGCATTAAAAGAGAAAAGATTCATTGGATACACTTTCAGTTTGAGCAACCAAAAACATCAAAAGGAAACAGCGAAAGAAAATTCGGTTCTCAAAGAGCTACCCAAATCAAGTCAAAAGTTACCGACATAAAAGTTGAAGAAATCAAAAGCAAAGGCACTGAAGTGAAAAGTGCAATTTTGAAAAGAGAGAGAAGCGGATAAAGAACAGGGGCAAGAGGATTCCCTATCCAAATGAATCTCTGCTTAGATGAGCCTCGAAAGATTGTTCACCTTTGATCAAAAGCCTACACTAATACAATGCGAAGGTGCAAATTGATCCAAAGCTACACTTGATGAAAGGAAATGAACTCTAGGGTGAAAACCCCAACAAGAAGGGGCAGTCTAGGGTGATCCGAAGAAGCAAGAAAAGAAATAGCATTTCATCGAAGCATAATTGAGACTTCAGATTGAAAGAAATGATCATTGGTTTCACCACCCTTAAACACGTGTTTGGGCCTATTTACCCTTTTCTTTCATAGCCGTGAGCCTTAGCCTACATTACAAGCCATAAAAGACCATTTGGACCATACGCGGAAGGATAATTTTGTCTTCAGATCACATCCGCCTATCGGGGTTAACCTTTCTTCAAGGATTGCCACACTTCTAATGCCTGATTGAGATCAGAAAAGAGGGAAGGATGGGGCAAGGTGAGTTAGTGAGTTAAAGAGAGCCACCTTTAAATTGGGTAGAAACTAAGTATGGGAGTCGCTCCTCTCGGAAGCCTAATAGCCCAGAAAAGATTTCATATGTGCATCCCTGCAACATTCGGAAAATTTCACTCGGGTCAACCTTTGTTCAAAGGCCCTAAACTTGATTTTCACTTGACATGATTTTTAAAAATGTATATTTACATAATAAATTTATTTTTACCCAATCACTTGCATAAGTCTCCTACATGGGAATGAACAAGCGGACTGACCGTGGCTTGAAGTAAAGCCATCGGTACCCGGAGGGGTACCCTCAGAGGTTCAAACATTGCTACTAGACGGCGAATACCTCCAGTTGAAATATCAAGACCGTCTTCGGTGAAATGTCGCGCTACGAAGTCGACCTTCGCTAAGAAGTGTTGGGATAGAACCCGAGGGTAGAAATTTTGAGATTGAGAATCGGGGAACAGAAGTTACCCTCGGAACATAAACATCTTGCCAGAGAATGTCTCGAGAAGGATCGCGCGCGCCGCGTTGAGGGCACACACTGAAATGAGACAGTAATCAACTCGATAAAAGGCAACAGAGAGATGCCTAAGAAAAGAAGGAAAGTAGAGGAGAAAAGTAAGAGAAGCTGAGACGAAAACCCAAAAGACACTTCGGGGCAAAGGAGCGAAATTCAGAAGAGGCGCTTTCGACTACAAATTTAGAGAAACAAGGGCCAAAAGGTTGTGGCATCTTTGACAGAAGACGCCATTTAAAGTAGCCGACATTAACCAGAGGTCGGTCATAAGGTACATAAACCTAAAGTAGGTAGGGGCAATGGGATTCTAATCAGTGTGGTCCTCCCTTCAAGAAGAAACAAAAAAGAGAGGTTCAATGAAGGAAAATAGAGACAGGGATGTATGAAAAATGAGAAGTTTAGAAGACTTAGAGACATGTGGTCACACCCGAAAGATGTGAAAAAATTGACGATAAGAGTCGAAGGTAGAAGTTGACTTCAAGAAGAAAACTCAAAAGAGTACCCAAAAAGAAAAAAAGAAGAAGAAAGAAGACAAAGAAAAGAGGAGACACGGTGAAAACCCAAAAAGCACTTTGGGAATTGAGGCAAAAATCAGAAAGGACGCTTCAGATCACAGAGCTTAGAGCTAAGGAGACAGAAACTCAAAGCCCTAAGAATTTTAGAGCAAAGGAGGCAGATACTCAAAGCTCGTGACAAAGGAGACAGAAACTCAAAGCCAAAAGATTTTAGAGCAAAGGAGGCAGACACTCAAAGCTCGAGACAAAGATATATGAAATATGCTCATCTATTCGGGCATTTGGAGAATAGAACCCGCCTATCCGTTCAAGCACTTGGAGAATGGAAATCTGTTCATCTATTCGAGCATTTGGAGAATAGAACCCGCCTATCCGTTTAGGCACTTGGAGAATAGAAATTTGCCTATCTACTCGAGCAATCAAAAATTAATAAAAATAGAAGAAGAAAAAGAAAGAAAAAAAAGGAAGGAAAAAATAGAAGAATGAAAAAGAAAGAGAAGAGAGGAAGGGTTCAAAGTGAAAACCCGAAAGGGCGCTTTGAAGCAGACAATTCCATAAAGCGATCAAGATGAGAAGAACAAGGGACCGGTAAAACCGAGAAGAGGTGCAATCAACGCAAGAGGAAGCACCAAAGGACACGCTGTCAACATAATTAATATGATTAAATAACTTGGAAATCCTAGTCATGCATCACAAATAGTTAGGCATCCCTAGGTTAGGAGCATGCTAACTCATACCATCATATCATTTTTATCTCTTTTCACAGATTCTTGAAAGACAAATTGAATACCTCTCGGGATGAGCAGAAAACGATAAAGCGAGAACTAAAAAGATTTCAGGCGAAGCCTTTCAAGCCGCCGCTCCAGAATGTCAGGTGAAGTCTTCATGTTCGCCAGTCAAGGATTTCAAATGAAAGCTTCCAAGCTTACCGACAGATTTCAAGATGAAAGATCTTACATAGAAAGGGTCCGAAAAGGTTCTATATAGGAGGAACTTGCGACTTCAGGATCTCAAAAGCGGAGGGTCCTACAGAGAGAGGACTTGGAGATCTTTGATTTCAGAAATACGAAGACGAGAGTTCTATAGAGAAGGAACTACTACTCGAAGAGTACGCTAAGAAAGAGGAGTTTAATGGAGAAAAAACTCAGAATCCTAAGGCTTCAAGATCTCGAAAGCGGAGGGTCCTATAGAGAGAGGACTTGGAGATCTTTGATTTCAGAAATATAAGGACGAAAGATCTATATAGGAAGAACTGTCACTCGAGGAATACGCCAAGGAAATGAGTTCTATGGAGAGAGAACTCATATTCTTAAAGCTTCAGAGATAAAGTTACTTGGACTTGCGTTGCAGCTCCAGGAGAGTAAATCGTCCAACAGGGAAGTTGGACAGATATAGTTATGACCAGTTTGCTTTACGACCGTGAAGGGAAAGCAAATCCACTTGGACGCCCAAGTTTGCCTTTCGGCCGCGAAGAGGAGGCAAAAGCATTTGGAATTTCAGCTTGCTTTTTGATCGCGAAATGGACAACTTGCTTTTAGACCGCGAAGGGAAGGCAAAGTTGTTTGGATGACTAACTTGTTCTTACGGAAAAGAGAAGACGAAGATATTTTGAATCTGCTCATCTATTCGGGCACTTGGAGAATAGAACCCGCCTATCCGTTTGGGCACTTGGAGAATGGAAATCTGCAAAAAAAAAAAAACTCTTTGTCTACCTATTCGGGGCATCCGGAGGGAGAACTCACGATTGGAAGGCATTGGGAAGAGGAATTTCTTGGAATCGCGTGGCTGCGTCGGGAGTAAACCGACCAACAGGGAAGTATGACAAAATTAGTGTTTATGGTCTTTGCTTTATTCTTGTTCCACATGTATAAGCAAAGAGGGGCAGCTGTAATCACTAATTTTGTCCGGACCTTGAACCCCTTTAGTTTGTGTTGTTAGTGGGCTTATTGGGCTGTTAGGCATTTAAAATGAAAAAAGAAAAACCCGAAAAATAGAAAATATACATGTATATATATAAGTGTTACTACTATTAGTACTCTTTTAGTATTGCTATAGTATTATTATCAATAGCAACATTATTTTTATACTCATTACATTATTGAAAGGAAAAAACCTCTAAACATTACTAATATATTATATTTATTATAATAACATTTATGTCTTATTATATTATTATCATTTACTAAGGGTTAGTATTATTATTTGTATATTATTACTATTAGTAATTATTATTGCTATTTTTATTACTATGATTATTTATTGTATTATCACTATTAATTATTATTATGAGGTTTATCTTATTAGTATTTGCTAAGTGTTATTAGTTGTTATATTTATTATTATTATTATTATTATTATTATTATTATTATTATTATTATTATTATTATTATAATGAATATATAAGTAGAACATAAATAAATTGAAGCCCAAATAAACTTTGATTAATAATAAGAGTCCAAAAATAATAATCCATTACATACATAAGACCCAAAAGCCCATACATTCTCAACCCAATCAAACAGAAACCCTAAGCTAACCCTAATTGCCTGATGTCTTTTTCTGCAGCCGCCACAAGCCACAGCCGTCAGATCGGGGATGATCCGACGGTGCAGATCGCATGAGGAGAGAAACCCTAGGGTTTGGTCTCGCGCCGCCAAACCCACAGCGGCCAGATCTGTTTAGATCTGACGGTCTAGAGCTCGCCTCAGATGAAGCCCTAGATGCCCCTCTCAATACCTTCGCGCCGCGCGGTCTCTGCCGTTGGATCGAAGGGGCAACCAACGATGACGATGGATCCTGAGATGCAACACGCTCCACGCGCGTCCCTTCAGTGCATCACTCGTGACCTTTTGGGTCTTTCACGCGCGCGTAGGAACGACGCATGCGACTATTCTGCTTCTCTGTCGAGCGTACGAACCGTCTGATTCGCCACGCCGCTGCCCGTGTCTGACCTTGTTCTCACTGTTTCGGGAGTGACCAGCAAGAAAAATAGGAAACAAGCAAATGTCAGATTACCCAAAGTGAGATTCGAACGAAGAAAAAAACAAACAAAAATAAAGGCAAGCATGGCAACAGAAATCTCAGAGATCGATCGGGCAAACCCGATATGGAGACAAAAAAACGCAAAACAACAGAGATCGAAATGGCAAAATTCACAACGAATACCAACAAAGCATAGGGAGTAATCAATAGGATTTTTCGAGTATATTTCTATTCACCAAGAACCATTGTAACCCCTTCTTTTCGGTTATATAGGAAATCGAAACGAAAGGAGAAAGGGGAGAGAGAGCATTCGAGAGGTTTTTAGAGAGCATTAGAGGTTTTCAGATTCCATTCGGAAAAAAATTTTAGAGAACAATTGTAATCATTTTCAGAGAATACAAGCAAAAACCTCAGTCTGCAAGAGGTATCACTATCGTCTTACATTTTCTTTTGTGCATCATAAAAAAAACAACAAAATAGTGAGGGTTCTTTTTACCTTCAGCGTCAATCTTCTTCGTCCGTCCGCCTTTCCTCACCGGTGAAAAGCCTCGTGGTCTCCTCCGAGACCATGCATGGTGAATCGGTGAGGAGGAGGGCTTGAGAGGATTTTCAAAATGTTTTTGGGGTTTCGATTTGGTTTTCTAAAGCGAAGAACAAAAGGTTTTTGATTTCCCGAAAGGTTTTTTTTTGTTTCTTCTGGGTTTTTTGGTGAGTCAAAACGGGGGTTTTTGAAAATATTTTAGGGTTCTGGCACCGGCAATGGCGACCGGAGCCCTGACGGCGCCAGACTTTTCAGAGGGGGGAAGAGCTCTGCGTCTTTTAGGGTTAGGTTTTTGTAAAAAAAGTGGGGCTGAAATGGTTTTAAATTAGGTTATATGGTGTTTTAGGCTTTTAAAATTGGTCTAACTCCCTTATAAGCCCCTCCGCGTCATTTTAATTGCGCGAGGGAGGGCTTCCGCGTTTTACAATTCTTTCCGAAGCCCCTTCATTTCTTCAAGCATTTTTAATCTCGTCCCTTATCCGATTTCAATTAATTTCGAGTGGTTTAATAACCATTTCAACTTGCCGCGAGTTTTAATTTTAGTCCTTGATTGGACGATTCAGCTTTGTTTTCCTGGTTTATTTCCATTATTGGCCCCCAGAACCTGTTTTGAGTCCATTTTAACTCCTTTTCTAGTCTTGCTTTTTTTTTCTTTTTAAGTATTTTAATTTGATGTTTTCATATCCATGATTTGGTATTAGTTTTTTGGGTAAACTACACAGTTGACCACCGAACTATGAGGTTGGTGTCAAAATGACCACTATATTATTTTTCGTTGCAAATGCACCACACAACTATTTAAATGATGCCACGTTAGCCACACGCCGTTAAAAAAACGAAAAAGTTGACGGAACTGTTAAAAAAATTGGTATAATTACACATTTGGTCCTCTATATTTATACAATATATCAATTTAGTCCTAATTTTAATCTAATAAAATAAATTAATTATTCAATAAGATGGTGACACATGTCACCACCTTATTGGAAGTTTTTAATTATTTTTATTTAATTAATTTTCCACCTCCAATCAGGTGGTGACACGTGTCACCCAATTGGAGGTGGAAAAATGAAAGGAACAAAATCGCCCCTAACAGGATTCGAACTCAAGACCTCTGGGTACAAAGGCTGTGTGCTTGCCACTGAACCAAGCACACTTTCACGCTATGAAGTCATTAATATATGTATTTAATGATTGTTAATGCCCAGAAAATTAAAGAGAAGAAAATGAAATTACAAGGATTCAAACCAAGAACCTCATGGTTGAAAGCACATGTGCTTGCCACTACACCAAGTGTATTTCTTGGGATATAAAGTACAACATTTAATGTATGTCTTATATAGATTTTAATGCTTGAGAAAAGGAATGAAATGTGGTTTTTAGAAATTCGAATGTAATATTTTTATGATCCATAAAAAAATCTAACCCAATTAAATAAATCTAATAACTAAACTAAAGTTAACATTATTTTGTATATATTTTAAACTATAGTTAGTGCACGATTTAAAATAAAAAAAAATTAATATTATTTTCAATATAAATATCATCTTAAAATTTTTAAATTTTAAACTAAATTTAATATATTTTTCAATTTTAGATTTATTTTTATAATTCCACGTATATAATCGTTGAATTAATTTTTTTTACTTAATTAATAATTTTAATATTTATTAAAAATTTAATTAAATTATTATATATAATTATCTTAAACTACACCAAATTATATTAAATTCATTTAGCGAATTCAAACTCACAAACACAATTTAATAATGTTAACTTTAATTTAGTTATTAGATTTATTTAATTGGGTTAGATTTTTTTATGGATCATAAAAATATTACATTCGAATTTCTTAAAACCACATTTCATTCCTTTTCTCAAGCATTAAAATCTATATAAGACATATATTAAATGTTGTACTTTATATCAAAAGAAATACATGTGGTGTAGTGGTAAGCACATGTGCTTTAGACCATGAGGTTCTTGGTTCAAATCCTTGCAATTGCATTTTCTTCTCTTTAATTTTCTGGGCATTAACAATCATTAAATACATATATTAATGACTCCATAGCACGAAAGTATGCTTGGTTCAATGCAAGCACACAGCCTCTGTACCTAGAGGTCCTGAGTTTGAATCCTGATAGGGGTGATTTTGTTCCTTTCATTTTTCCACCTCCAATTGGGTGACACGTGTCACCACCTGATTGGAGGTGGAAAATTAATTAAATTAATTAAATAAAAATAATTAAAGACTTCCAATAAGGTGGTGACACGTGTCACCATCTTATTGAATAATTAATTTATTTTATTAGATTAAAATTAGGACTAAATTGATATATTGTATAAATATGGTGGACCAAATGTGCAATTATACCAATTTTTTTAACAGTTACGTCAACTTTTTCGTTTTTTTAACGGCGTGTGGCTAACGTGACACCATTTAAATAGTTGTGTGGTGCATTTACGACGAAAAATAATATAGTGGTCATTTTGACACCAACCCTATAGTTCGGTGGTCAACTGTGTAGTTTACCCTAGTTTTTTTTTGGTTTGAACTTGTTAGATAATTGCTTATTTAAAGTAATGTCACATTTAGCTTGATTTTAATAATCGTATGCTATGCATGTTTACGTTGTTTTCCATATCGTTTTTTTTGGCTTAGTTCAAGATATTATGTATCCTTATTTGCAAGTACTTAGAATGTCTTGTCATTTAATTATGCTCTATTTATTTTTGTAAATTACTTATCGTCTCCTTGTTTGGTTTGTTTATTCTCATATCCTTCTAAGTCGCATTTCGGCCTATAGATTGTAATGCGAGCGTTTTTTTATTCGGGAACGAACGAGGCCAGTGCCAGGCGTAGTGGTGGTGGTTCGGACGTTCCTTCTCGAATATTAAGACCTTTAAAATTCACTCGCTCGTATAACCAAATTTCGATACGATTCGTCACTTTAATTCGCAAAATTTCATATTAATTAAGCGGTAATGTTTTTGGTACCGATTTTCGGGCACGACGGGGGTGCTCATCCTTCTCCGCGTGTAACCGACTCCCGAACCCATTTTCAAAAAGAATCTCTGGTTTTATTTCGGTGTCCGGTCTACCATTTTAAACGGCTGGTGGCGACTCCTCTATTTTTTATAAATTCGACTAATTTTTCGAAAACCTGGTCCGTCCGAGCGACGTCCGAGGCACTTATGTATTTTGAAAAAAATTTAGTCGCAACAGAAGAGATTGGATCGTTGTCTTTATAATGATGCCTGGGCCACTTTGTTTCCGACGGCTATCGTGTCCCATCTTGATAGAGTTGGATCGGATCATTGTCCTCTTTGGTTTCATGCCCCGCGTCAGGAGGATATGAATGTCGATCGTCCGTTCCGTTTCTTAGCGGCTTGGCAAGATCATCCAGGATTTAAAGATTTCTTGAGTGGAGTATGGGATAATGATCTTGATGTTTCGTTTAATGTGAATCAGTTTGTTACCAAAGTTCAGGATTGGAATGTTAATACCTTTGGTCATATCGGCAAAAGGAAAAGGGAGTTGTTAGCTCGCCTTAGGGGGATTGATAGAGCCATGCGATCAGCGCATTCGGATTTTTTAGTCGATTTGGATGCTTCTTTACGCGCGGAATTGGATTCCATTCTTCTTCAGGAGGAGACCTTTTGGCTACAAAAGTCAAGAGAACAGTGGGTGAGGTTTGGTGATAAAAACACGAAGTATTTTCATAATTGTACGATGAAGCGTCGAAGACAGAATTTCATACATGCTTTAAGGTTGCCTGCTGGGGGGTGTTCGGACCAGGGAGTCCTAAAGGGCTTAGCGGTTGATTTTTATAAAGATTTATTCGCGTCGTCTGGGGCCGTTGATCTTAGTCATGTAAGTACGGGTTGTTTTCCTCCTATTGATACTGCGTTGTTGAATGGCCTCTTGCGTCCGGTGTCGGATGAGGAGGTTAAAAGGGTTGTGTTTGAGATGGCGCCACTCAAGGCCCCCGGGGGCCGATGGTCTCCACGCGCTGTTCTATCAGCGTAATTGGGATATTGTCGGACATTCGGTTTGTGGTTTTGTGCGTGATAGTTTTGCCGGTAAGCCTTTTGATACTTCCTTGAATCAGACTCTACTTGTTCTGTTGCCTAAAGTGAGTAGCCCTAAGTTGATAAGCCAGTTTCGACCTATCGGACTTTGTTCTGTGCTTTATAAAATTGTGACAAAGACTATTGTAAATCGCCTCAAGCCGTTAGTACCGTGCTGGATCTCTGATAGTCAGACATCTTTTGTCCCTGATCGCTCTATTATGGACAATATCGTAGTCGTTCAAGAAGTTATTCATTCTATGCGTGTGAAGAAGAGAAAGGTGGGTTGGATGGCAACAAAGATAGACCTTGAGAAGGCTTACGATAGGCTTGAGTGGGACTTTATTAGTGATACGCTTTGTGATATTGGCTTGCCGGCAGCGTTTCGGGATTTGATTATGCGTTGTGTGACATCAGTGTCTACTCAAGTGCTTTGGAATGGCTCCGCTTCTGATCCGTTTTTTCCATCTCAAGGGATCAGGCAAGGTGATCCTCTGTCTCCTTACTTATTTGTGCTTTGTATGGAACGTTTGGCACAATCTATCCGCGCGAAGGTGGCAAGTAGAGCATGGAAGCCGGTTCGTCTAGTCCGTCGAGGTCCAGAGATATCACATCTTTTCTTTGCTGACGACATGATCCTTTTTTGTGAGGCTTCTATGGATCAGGTCCCGGTGCTAGAGGAGGTGTTACGTCATTTTAGTGGTGCATCCAGTCAAAAGGTGAGCATTGCTAAGACTAGTATTTATTTTTCGAGGAATGTGGATCAAAATCTTCGGGATTCTATCAGTTCCTCTTTTGGCTTCCGCCAAGTATCGGATCTGGGTAGATATCTCGGCGTTCCATTGTTGCATAAGCGAGTTACTAAAGCCTCCTATCAGTATGTGGTGCGACGAGTCCGCGATAAGCTTTCAGGTTGGTCAGCCAAGTCGCTTTCCCTTGCTGGGAGAATTACTCTTGCAAAGTCTGTTTTATCGTCCATTCCGTTTTATGCGATGCAATCCACTCTGTTACCTAAAGGCACTTGTCAGGAGATAGAGCAGTTATTTCGTAGTTTTATTTGGGGGCGTTCTGCAGGTGGTGGCGGAATAAGCCTTGTTAGTTGGAAGTCCGTTTTTTCACCAACATCTGTGGGCGGCTTGGGTTTTAAATCACTGGCTGTACAGA
The DNA here is from genome assembly GCA_958450335.1 of Hibiscus tridactylites. Classification (NCBI taxonomy): domain Eukaryota; kingdom Viridiplantae; phylum Streptophyta; class Magnoliopsida; order Malvales; family Malvaceae; genus Hibiscus; species Hibiscus tridactylites. Next base: position 60,127,293 of record OY288287.1, on the reverse strand, counting down.
ATGAAGCCTTCTTGATGAAAATCTGTTTCAATCTAGTTTGCCATACTGATCAGTTTTGGGTTCAGGTTTTGCGCTCGAAATACAAATGGTGTACATCGGTTCCGCTTAGCATCTCCCGTCCACGCTGCTCTCATTTATGGAAAGGTGTTAGTTTAGTTTGGGATGAAGTGCGAAATAGTCTCATTTGGTCCATAGGCAATGGTCGTTCCGCAGACTTTTGGCGTGATGTGTGGTTGGGTGTGGTCGGAGCATTGCGTGACCATGTTTCGGATAATGCTTTGCGTAATGGGTTGCCGATAGTCAGTGTTGCGGACATGGTGGCGGACAATGGCAGTTGGCGATGGCATGATTTCCAGCATTTGCTGCCGCATGATATTTTGCTGCGTCTTGCGGCTGTTTTACCACCCCAGCAGATTGTTGCAGCCGATTGTGTGGGCTGGAAATGGGCGGCTCATAGAGAGTTTTCGGTGCGTTCAGTCTATCAGATCCGTTCAGGTTCTGTTGATGGCCCGTCGGACTTGGTTTGGAAGGATATTACTCATTTCTGTGGCCTTCAATGAATCAAGATTTTTCTATGGCTTCTCGGCCGTGGTAAGTTACTTACAAATGACGAGAGAATGTGACGGCATATGGCGGCCAACTCTCATTGCGGTGTTTGCGGGGCATCGAAGGAGTCGATCGACCACATTTTTCGCACATGCCCGTCAGCGTTTAGTGTATGGGTAAGTCTTGTTCACCCTCCATGTAACCCCCTCGTCCCGGTCTGGCCGGATGACCGGTCCGAGTGGGCCACACGGGGAAAACCGAGTGAAACCCGTAAAGGTTCCCCTCGGTTAGCAACCCTAATTTTTTTTTTCTTTTTATATTAATCTTGTCTAGAGGAACATTAAGTCCTAAATGATTCACAACAGCGGAAAACATTCAAGGGAAAAACACATTCATACCACGGCCATACAAAACAGTCAAGGGTATCGACACGTTTTATTCTCATCCACAACACGCGGAAGATAACACACGAAACAACATTTAAACCCCCAACCCACATTCAAACATCCCAATTTTAAGCTTGACTAAAGGCATCTTAGTACCTATATGTTTTTCTCTTTAAACAGGCCTACAGGGGTCAAACAGGGCATTTCTGATAGAAGGTTTCGAAACCTTACCCAAAGGTTTCGAAACTTTGGTGGGCAGTGGCCTCTGGAATCCAAAAATTTGCAAAGGTTTCAAAACTTTACCCCCAGTTTCGAAACCTTGATGCAGGGGAGCATATTTTGCTTCACTATAAAGACTTTCAATGATACAAACACAATAGAATCATACATAGCCATACATATGAGCTTAAAAACGCTAAAAGCACACAACACCAACCACCAAGTCTAGAGGCATCCATACTTAACATTCCAACAAGGGCAATTAGGCATACAAGTCACACATGTAACTCAAAGGCCCTAAAAGGCACAAGAAAAACATATGAGGTTTGGCCCTCTCTAACAAGGCAACCTAAACACCAAAAGACATGCCAACACACACCACATCCCTCATAGCATATCAAGCATTACGAACCATAATCAAACCAATACATCAACATAAGGCATTAACAACATGTGGCCAATACAAAGGAGTCTAAATACAAGCTCCTAAAACACGTAGCACTTCCCATTGCTAGACTACTACATTATTTAATTAAACCATACTTGAGCAAACCACCACACGCTTGGACGCCCTTATCTTGCTCCTTGCTAACTCCAAGCTAAAGATCTGCATTGTCGGAAAAAGGAGAGCGTAAGCATAAAGCTTAGTGAGCGGAGCTCTAAAACATAACTACGACAATGCAGGGTTCAAAGCTTTCTTTAAAAATAAAGGTCAACGCATACAAATCATCCAATTACCTAATCCTTCTACTAACATATGAGTTCAACCGCAATTCAACAATATAGGCATTTAACACGTCATTACACTTCATGGTATGCATAAAGGTATGATCTTAGATTAAAGCAAAACCATAAAAGAGAATGATATAGTGAGATACACATGAACAACACATGGTATGCACAAGCATAACCAAACACACACGGTGGGACTACACATCACCGTTTCGACTAGTAGTTTTCCAATGGGACTACACATCAAAGTACTCTTCTACTAGTCACTACCGGCGGGACTACACATCACCGGAGTCTTATACCACTCGCTACCGGCGGGACTACACATCACCGGAGCAACGACAACCATCACGTGAGGTTCGACACCAACCATGCAACACGATGCACAATTACTACCATACGACATGTACTCACTATATCATGCACAACCAAAACAAGATGTAACAAAATCCACAATTAGCATCACTTACTACTTAGAATCTTACCGATTACAAATGGTCTTACTCACCATTTTCGTGCACAACTTGCACCAACTTACTCACACCTTACAAGGCATATCAACAACATCATTAATACCTTCATACATGATCAACGATATAATATTAAGCAATCATACTTCTTTCCAAATTATTTAAATTTCATGCTTGACAAAACATCACCACAAGTAATGAAAACAAATGGAAAAAGGAGAAATTAAAGAGGCAATTCACAACAACTTACTCTTGAGTTTAATTCGACTTTTCAGGCCAAATCTAGATTCTTTCAAAACCATCTTTGAACCAAAACATTACTTGAAAACATTTTCACCTCCACATGCTAGAACCAACCTTTGAAATCAATTTAAAACATTAACCACTCACCTCATTTCCTTAAGCAAAACGAGCAAAGCCGACTCAAGCCTCCTCACTTCCGGATTCGATCCCAAAGCTTTATCAACGCAAATCCTTGCTTTTAATCGCCTCAACACAAGTAAATTAACCTCAAATCAGTCCACAACATAATGTAGCAAACCCGGAATGAAATTCAAACATCAAACACTTGCTTTTCGAACCAAGAACAACCCCCAAAAAGCCATTCCCGAGCAGCCCCTTTGCACAGTCCAAAACTTGTGATTTCAACACATTTAACACTTCCAAATGCTTCCAAAACGATCCCCAACCAATGTCCTAACATCAACCCTCAATTTCCAACACCAACCACACCCAAAACTCAACTAAAAACCCTCCTAAAAACCCACCAAAACCCAAATTCGGGAAACTTGACAAAACCCTTTAAAAATCATATATGTTGAACCATTTAACTTCTATACATCATTACTAACCATATTAAATCAAAACATTAAGCTTAACAACATAAAGTTTCCACTTTTAATCAAAATCATTCAAAACTCTATTTTCTAAAACTTCCATGAAAATGAAAATAAGTGGTACTTTTAAAGAGAGGGAGTTGAGGGGAAGTCAAAAACGTAATTACCTTTCAAAATCGAGCCAAAATGAGGGAGGAAGGAGATGGAATAGTGAAAGGGGGAGGGAGCTCTTCAAACCCGTTGAAGAAGAAGATGATGAATAGTAAAAGGGTGTTTTATTTGTATAAAGGGGGATTTAAATTAGAAAATGGGTAAATTACCAAAAGGCCATTAATGAATGGCTATTCCCTTGTTCTTTAAATAGCTCTTCAACTTACAATTAAATCATTTTGGTCCCATTTCAAACATTTATTTGAAACCCGAAATTTTTAAAGGATCATTTTGATTATAAACCCGAGCCCAAATAATATTAAAATATTATTTTCTTCCGGCCCCCAAACCCGGGTGTTACAACTCTCCCCCACTTAAGGAAATTTCGTCCCCGAAATTTATCGAACAGGGAGAGCCACTGAAACATGCTCCTCCACACATTCTCTCTTACTACAACATACTCCCCAACTCGGTAAACTCACCACACCACATTTGCTACCTGACACTAAGATCTCAACGGGTCCTTCAATGCATGACCATTTTAAACTCAACTCAATCTCTTCAACAACATAACACGAAACAAAACTGGCTCACACTTCTGAATCATAGATATAAAATAATGACTTGGGCCTCGGGTTTTATTTAGTTGGACCCTTTCCCCAAAACAAGCCCAATTGGTCATGGGTGTCATCCATTGTAATTCCCTTGATTCATTAAGGGCATTTAAGTCTTTAGCCTTTTAATTTCAAATAAACCCAAAAACAATATTTGAGTCATCTTCTTCCCCTCTCCCCACTATTCACTTCTACGTCAAAACCTCCCCCCCCCTCTCCTTAGGTTACTATTTCATCCAATGTCTTGCTCGTTTTGAAGAATTTCGCGAAGGTAAACACTTTTTTGACTTACCCTTGTTCTTCCCTTCAAGTTAATACCATTTGTTTTCATTTTTAGACATGTTTTGAGATTGGAGGTTTGAAGGATTTTTGGATTAAAAATGTTGCTTTTGGAGTCTTTGATCTAAGCTTTCTATTTGTTTAAGTCATATGTGTTGCCTACAACTAAAAGGGTCCAACAAAACCGATTTTTATAATGTTTTATGGAATTTTCGGATTTGGGAGAAAATGGGGTTTTTGGGAGGCTTTAAGTTGGGTTTTGAGGGTTTTTGAGGTGGAATCTTGAGGGCTAGTGGTTAGGCTATATGTGAGTGATGTTTTGGAGGCTTTTGGGAGTAAATTGAGGGTTGGAATCAATGGTTTTGAAGGGTGTGTAAGGGCTGCTCGGATTTTGGAAAAAATGAGCTTGTTTCAATGGAAAATTTGGTATGTTGTACTTAGTATGTTATCCGGGTTGATCATTTTAGAACATGGACTGATTGGGGTTATTTGCTTGGTGTTGAAATGCTTAGAATCAAGGAATTTGGTTGGTGAAGCTTCGGGGGCAAATCCGGGGATTTCGGAGTCTTGAGCTCGGTCTTCGATCTTCTCTTGGGTAGCAACGGTGAGTAGATTCATTGGTTTTTACTTTGTGCTTGATATGGACTCCTTTGGGGTTTGGGTAGAACCTTGAGAGGTTGCCTAAACCCGTGTGTAATAAGTGGTACTTTTAAAGAGAGGGAGTTGAGGGAGTTGAGGGGAAGTCAAAATCAAAACATTAAGCTTAACAACATAAAGTTTCCACTTTTAATCAAAATCTTTCAAAACTCTATTTTCCAAAACTTCCATGAAAATGAAAATAAGTGGTACTTTTAAAGAGAGAGAGTTGAGGGGAAGTCAAAAACGTAATTACCTTTCAAAATCGAGCCAAAATGAGGGAGGAAGGAGATGGAATAGTGAAAGGGGGAGGGAGCTCTTCAAACCCGTTGAAGAAGAAGATGATGAATAGTAAAAGGGTGTTTTATTTGTATAAAGGGGGATTTAAATTAGAAAATGGGTAAATTACCAAAAGGCCATTAATGAATGGCTATTCCCTTGTTCTTTAAATAGCTCTTCAACTTACAATTAAATCATTTTGGTCCCATTTCAAACATTTATTTGAAACCCGAAATTTTTAAAGGATCATTTTGATTATAAACCCGAGCCCAAATAATATTAAAATATTATTTTCTTCCGGCCCCCAAACCCGGGTGTTACAACTCTCCCCCACTTAAGGAAATTTCGTCCCCGAAATTTATCGAACAGGGAGAGCCACTGAAACATGCTCCTCCACACATTCTCTCTTACTACAACATACTCCCCAACTCGGTAAACTCACCACACCACATTTGCTACCTGACACTAAGATCTCAACGGGTCCTTCAATGCATGACCATTTTAAACTCAACTCAATCTCTTCAACAACATAACACGAAACAAAACTGGCTCACACTTCTGAATCATAGATATAAAATAATGACTTGGGCCTCGGGTTTTATTTAGTTGGACCCTTTCCCCAAAACAAGCCCAATTGGTCATGGGTGTCATCCATTGTAATTCCCTTGATTCATTAAGGGCATTTAAGTCTTTAGCCTTTTAATTTCAAATAAACCCAAAAACAATATTTGAGTCATCTTCTTCCCCTCTCCCCACTATTCACTTCTACGTCAAAACCTCCCCCCCCCCCTCTCCTTAGGTTACTATTTCATCCAATGTCTTGCTCGTTTTGAAGAATTTCGCGAAGGTAAACACTTTTTTGACTTACCCTTGTTCTTCCCTTCAAGTTAATACCATTTGTTTTCATTTTTAGACATGTTTTGAGATTGGAGGTTTGAAGGATTTTTGGATTAAAAATGTTGCTTTTGGAGTCTTTGATCTAAGCTTTCTATTTGTTTAAGTCATATGGGTTGCCTACAACTAAAAGGGTCCAACAAAACCGATTTTTATAATGTTTTATGGAATTTTCGGATTTGGGAGAAAATGGGGTTTTTGGGAGGCTTTAAGTTGGGTTTTGAGGGTTTTTGAGGTGGAATCTTGAGGGCTAGTGGTTAGGCTATATGTGAGTGATGTTTTGGAGGCTTTTGGGAGTAAATTGAGGGTTGGAATCAATGGTTTTGAAGGGTGTGTAAGGGCTGCTCGGATTTTGGAAAAAATGAGCTTGTTTCAATGGAAAAATTGGTGTGTTGTACTTAGTATGTTATCCGGGTTGATCATTTTAGAACATGGACTGATTGGGGTTATTTGCTTGGTGTTGAAATGCTTAGAATCAAGGAATTTGGTTGGTGAAGCTTCGGGGGCAAATCCGGGGATTTCGGAGTCTTGAGCTCGGTCTTCGATCTTCTCTTGGGTAGCAACGGTGAGTAGATTCATTGGTTTTTACTTTGTGCTTGATATGGACTCCTTTGGGGTTTGGGTAGAACCTTGAGAGGTTGCCTAAACCCGTGTGTAATAAGTGGTACTTTTAAAGAGAGGGAGTTGAGGGAGTTGAGGGGAAGTCAAAATCAAAACATTAAGCTTAACAACATAAAGTTTCCACTTTTAATCAAAATCTTTCAAAACTCTATTTTCCAAAACTTCCATGAAAATGAAAATAAGTGGTACTTTTAAAGAGAGGGAGTTGAGGGGAAGTCAAAAACGTAATTACCTTTCAAAATCGAGCCAAAATGAGGGAGGAAGGAGATGGAATAGTGAAAGGGGGAGGGAGCTCTTCAAACCCGTTGAAAAAGAAGATGATGAATAGTAAAAGGGTGTTTTATTTGTATAAAGGGGGATTTAAATTAGAAAATGGGTAAATTACCAAAAGGCCATTAATGAATGGCTATTCCCTTGTTCTTTAAATAGCTCTTCAACTTACAATTAAATCATTTTGGTCCCATTTCAAACATTTATTTGAAACCCGAAATTTTTAAAGGATCATTTTGATTATAAACCCGAGCCCAAATAATATTAAAATATTATTTTCTTCCGGCCCTCAAACCCGGGTGTTACACTCCAAAACTCAATGAATTTATATCCATGAACATACTTGAGTGGCTTCACGTTAACCTCTCGAAATCAGCATACTTTGCGCGTGAACCAAGCGATTGGGACTTACGATTCGGAGCTATTTTGTGGTCTATTTGGAAGTATCGTAATGCCTGCGTATTTGATCCGGATGTCGCTGGTTTATTCAACATTGTTGAACACAGTAGGTGGTGTGTGGATGAGAGTGTGCGGGCTCTCTCGATCTCAGCCGTGTTGTCGGCCTCTTCGAGTGTAGGCTCGGGCGGAGTTGTGAAATGGGTTAAACCGCCGATTGGGTGGCTGAAACTTTATACCGATGGCGCAAGGGAGGTGTCGAGCGGTTTCACTTCATGCGGCGGTGTGGGTCGTGACAACCATGGCGATTGGCTCTTTGGTTTTGCGAAGTTTGTTAGGATTTGTTCTCCTTTGGAGGCGGAACTGTGGGGTGTTTTTGTAGGCTTGCTTCAAGCTTGGCTTCATGGTTATCGCAAGGTCGTTGTGGAGGTGGACTGTCGGGAAGCTTTTCTTTTGCTATCGAGGAGTACGTCGACCAAGGTTCATATTGGTTTGGTGCAACAGATATAGAGATTAGTGCAGCGGAATTGGGTGGTTATTTTTCAGCATATAAGCCGCGAGGCCAACAAGGTGGCGGATTTGTTAGCTAAATTGGCTCGGGGAGGTTCCTTGGATTGCCACTGGTTCGCCCACCCTCCTAGAGGAGTGCAACGCCTGCTGCTAGCTGGTCGTCTCGCATCAGTGTAGAGCTGGATGTTTTCTTCTCTTGTTATAAAAAAAAGATGTAAGTTACAGGTAGGGGTAGAGCCACCTTCGAGAGCGTGGGTCAGCTAACCAAAAAAATTTACTTTATATAATTAAAAAAAGTTAAATAAATAATTTCTATAAAGGAATGAATTTATGCTTAAAAAGAAAAATAATTCTAAAAGTAATTATTGTACAAGATTAATTTTTAATTGATTTTTGAATATTGATTTTGTCTAACATCTTTTCTAGGTTATAATTGTTAGAGATTGTATACAAATGAATGATTTTTTTAATATTAATAGAAAATTTAACATTTTTTAAAAATTGTTATTGATGGTGTAATTATTGTGAATTTTGTGTTTTTTAATCTTATGTTATATCTTGCAATTTTAAGTGTATGTTTGTTTCATAATTTTTTTTATGTATTTAATGTTTAGATTTATTTATTTATAAATGTTTAATACGAATAAAGAAATATGTTGAAAGAAGTATAATAGTTTTGCAATCTTACATTAAACCATATAATTCATTAGTATATCGAGTCAATATTATGCACTCTCTATTTATAAAGTATGATTTACACTATCAATAAATTAGTTCAATCTATATATGATAAGGGATGGGATCAAGTTACATGGTGTAAAACTCATTTAGTTTTACACTAATCTAGAACTATTGGATAAGGGAAATGAATGGATGAAATTAACAGTAAAAAATGTAAAGATTATCACTTGGGAAAAAAAGATAAGAAAATAATCTAAACCAATAATTATCATCATCTAATGGTCCAAAAACTGTGTAAAAGTAATTAAGTTTTACACACTGTAAGTTGATCCTAACCCATATGATAATGATTAATATATTAATTTTATTTGTCAATCACTAATACAATCAAATCTAATTGAATTTTCAGATTTTTCTGAGAACGCTGAAACAGCTTTATTGTTGCCCATAATTGCGGGTGCCTGGGAATTCTATCTCTGGGTAGGCTCCACCGTTTTCTCCCTTGAACCCGAAAGTTTGTTTCAAATTGTATTATTCGGAGAATTTATGATTCAGAAATTTAAAAACCGATTATTTGAAGTAAATCGAATTTATCTTTTTCATTTAATTAATAATAGTTTGAAAAATATTTATGAAAAGAGTTATAACTTTATCCATTAATGTTCATCCCTGCATTAATGAAGATTGAATTGAAATGCGTGGCTTTGAATTTGCCCATGTCTCTCTTTGTTTTCAACATAAATATGAAATGAAGATCCAGGAAGACAAAGTATAAGCATAAAAATAAGAGAGGCAAAACCCCAGGCCAAAGAAGCAGGAGTAAAATTGTGTTATATTATGCCTAATAAAATGCCAAGGCCTTTCTTATCCTAATAATACTAACAGTTTAAGATTACGCATCACAATGCCATGTAACCTACAAAGCTTGATTCTTCTGTGTTGCCAGCACAATCAATAATTTCATGATCATCCTAATAATAAACCAAGAGATACTTCCGTAAGCAGTTAAGGAGATGCTCCTATAAGCTGCGGCTTTCTTAGTTGGAGAAATAATGGAAAAACAAGGCATGTGCACCTGAGATACTATAACTTCACGTAAATGAGTGCAGCAACCTAACTATGTCGGAAAGGAAAGGAGAAATCTGCAACTAACATTCAGAAGAGTAGCGAGTTCTTGAATGTAGGGGGGCCATGAAGGTACAAAATTCAACTTACCAAACAAACCTGAAAACGGTCCATTGTGTAGTTTTGAAAAGGATCGGGTAAAGCCTCTTAAACCAGTATAGGCAAACCACAAATTTCACATAACGGAAACATTCAAAGCTTAACATGTCAAAGTCACTACCAAGTTATCCAAGGCAAAAGAATGATTGCTTACAAGACTCTTATATATCCACTCACATATAGGCTGGGGCCGTGGGGGGATGGATGAAGATTCAGAATATCTCACCATATAGCTTTGCTTGACTATACTGTGTACCCACTGAATCCCTGATTCTGGATTTAATAACTTAGATGCTAAAACAAGATATTTCCAAAAGCTTCTGAGTTCTCACTACTTCATTGCATAACTACAGCCTTACAGCCCATCTAGAAGATACCCAAAATTTCACTAATTTTTCAATACCAACCCTTACCGAGGCCAAAATAATATAACAAAAAGGAAACTCAAACTTTACTCCCATCACCATCACCACACAAAGTAAAAAAAAAAAAACTGTTCAAATTCTTTGACAATGGAAACAAATCCATCAAGTTTTAGACCTGAGGATAACAATGCCAGTATAAGTCCCTTAGAGAAAAGTTAAGAAAATAAATAAATAGAAGCCAAATCAGATAATAATGTCCTCAGTATGCCCCCCATTTTCTCTCCATTTCACTCATCACTGAAATGATGTTTCTAATTATATATTATATAATTCATGATACTTACACACTACAGACGGGGAACCAAAGATTACAAAATAATCAACAAAAAAGCTGAAACAGGATATCCGAGCACACAAGAAGGGCCTTTCAATGTTAACAAACCAAGCTATCAATAACAGAAATGAAGAAAGACACTTATTATTCAACTCTACATCATGATCAATTCATGAAGGTCTTCTTGTCTCATCAATCTAGTTTTTTTTTTTATTACAACAAAACGAGACTCAATTTAACAACCATGCTTATATTCATGATACAATGAGAATTTAACATATGAATAAAATTTCGGAGATAATATCACCTGAAATCGTCAACCAAATGCTCACATCTCCATAGGGTAAGCCAACCACGACGATCATCACAAATACAGCTTCCCAACCTTCCATTTTCTCCTCATTGGTCATCCCCGTACACAGACAGGAGCCAAGTGGAGTTGGCATATCGACTGACTCTGTGGTAAATAGAGCAAAGAAAAAAAAAAGACAAGCAAATCACACATGATGGATGCGTAAGATCACCTAGAGCATACACCCCGACCAAAATTTACAACAAGGCGCGACCACAGCCCCCAAAATAAGCTTGACAGTAAACTGATTGAGCTATTGCGCAACTTCTTTTTTACACATTTCTACATCTGGTACCTCCCAAGACTTTCTTGATCAATTTCATATCGAAGATTCGCAGATTGTCTCTATAAATTGTATGCAGAAACACAATTAGCATATACTTCACAAAGTATTAATCAATTATAAGTTAAGGAATTATACAAATTGAACCTTGGCTATTGCTTCAGCTAATAAGTTGCCATCTCGAATCGAGTCTGCGAACGCAGAATCAGCAACCACCATACAATCCTTGGGCGTCTCAAACATCGATAATGGATACTGCTTGTAAACGAGACCGACGTCAAAATGAATAACACCTGAGCTCGGAACATCGACCCAAACCCCTTTGACCTGAAACCAAAGAAACAACTCTTGAGCCGAAATCCCCGACAGCTCCCCGATCTTCCCGTAACTCAAAGTCCCGGACACATTCATGTCGTAATGCAACACGCTCTCAAACTGGGCATTGCAGGCTTGATCCAAATGAACCTCGAACCGGCCGGTATTGTCTAAGTCAAACCGGGTTATCCCCTTCGGAAGCAGCCCCATGGGAAGGCCGTGGTCCTTTAGTATGGCGTAAATAGTATCGTTGTTGCCGTTGACAACCACGGCGATGAAAATAATGTGAAGAAACAGGGAAGGGATCAAAGGAATCATAATTTCTTCGTTTTGTGATGTGCTTTGTTGGAGGATTTTTTATGTTAGAACATGGGGATCGAGAATTCTTTCTAAGGGTATATACAAGAGGAAGAGAAAGGGGGGATTTGGGGTTAGGGTTTAAGGAATAATTGGGAGAACCGGAACGAGACAGTGTTGGTGTTGGTGTTGCCGGCCTGAGTACATCCAGGATGAGGAGAATGATCAATTATTGGTCGAAAAGTAGGTCCCCCCTTATATATAATATTATTTTTTAAAAAAGTATATAGTAATTATAATTAATAATTCAAGGGAAATTATTTGGTACTTAGCTTTTTATTTTTCTATTTTTTACCATTAAACTATTACCGTATTTTTAAATCAAGAACTCCTTTTTATTTATTGTTTGGAAAAATGGCTCTCGTTGACTTATATTTAGAAAAATGACCCCCAAATCTGTCACGTACGAAAAAATTTGTTTTTTGGGAATAGCGAAACACGAACTTGCATTCTGCACAAACCGAGTTCTTCATACGTGGTAACGCTTTTCAGAATAACGAACATAACAAGAACTCGATTTCTGCAAAACGCAAGTTCCTCGAGAATTTGAAGAGCCGACTGAATTTATCACGGGAACTCGCTTTCTACAGAAAGCGAGTTCTTTGTAAATTGGGCTAGCAAACCATGCGTCCATAGGCATGTTCGAGCAATATTTCAGGGTTATTAATCGTATAATTTTAGTAAACATTGAGTTTAGGTACGTAGTACTGGAAATTGTCTTTCATTCGACACTAATATGGGCAAGTTCGGTCCATTTTAAACCGAGTAAAATTCACGTTGAAAACGGTTTCATAGCTTGTTTTGTGAATGATTTTGCTTTTAAAAAGGCGTGATAGACTTGTTCGGTTTATTAATCGAATAATGTAAGTTATTGTTTATCCAAAAACGAACGAAATTAAATATAAATTATAAAAATTGTGTGAAAAATAAATAAGGCAGAATTAAATATTGCTAATTATAAAATTTGAAATAAAGTCGTGCATAAACATAATTAAATTTTTTATACTTCCATTCGTCCTAATGATGCCTGTGTCCACCCGTTCCGCAAATGGGTGCACGACGATGGCGGATTCCTCCGAACGTCATGTGCTCCATCGTTGTCCTCATCAGCAGCGCCATCGTCACCGACACCATGATCATACTCGAAACATGGACCACTTATGGAATTGGGACCGGTGTAGAACAAGCTCTGCAGCGGCGCCTGCTCGACAATGTTGTAGTCGAAATGTGCTGCCAACGGTGGAACATCGAGCATCAGAGGAACATATGATGAACTCATCGGCATGAAGGGACGATAGGTGTCCGTGAAGCAGAACTCGGGTGGAGGTCTCATTTGATGAAACGTCTCAAGACCACTCATCTGCAGAAATAATGACGAAGCTGATTGCATGAATGTCAGTCCTGGTGCTGGTGTCGAATGTTGTGCCGTGGAGTGATCTACTGCTTGCATTGTTTTAGACGACGAGGCCCCTACAGTGTGAGTTCTCCATATGTGGCTTTTAGAGCACTATTCTGGTACCGCGCTGCATCGGCTGGCTCTAGGTGGCTTGACATTGTGCGGACGGGTGGTTTTAGGGAGGCACCTTAATTTCTCGCTCGCGCTACTCTGAATTCAGTGTATGCTGCTTCCTATTTTGATGGTACCACTGCATATAGTCGAAAGTTACGTCCTGATTCACAATGGGTGCACAGATGGGTGATTGCTTGCCATATCTTGTCATCAGTTGCCCGACCCAGTTAGCGTGATGATGGCCCCAATGGACTTTCGTCTTCCCCTACTGCGTCAACCGATGTAATTCGTCGAAATTGGATGGCGGCTCTGAAACCCCTTGGATGTAGCCAAATTATCGTAGAACCCGGTGTTGACGCTTCAAAAGTACTGATTTATATACCAATTTCACAAGCTTTTACTTTCTTTTAAGTACATTTAGTAGCATTTTACCTTAGGAACCATGCATTTGCATTAAGAGTTAGGATTTGGTGTTATGCCAATGTGAAGGGGTTGTTTTTGGCACCTTTTTGCAGGTTGGCATAGCAAGCTGGCAGAGCAGGAGCAAGAGACCACACCAAGGAGGATGTCGAGTTGACGTTGGCGCAAAAGAACCTTTAATGCCAAGTACCGGGCGACCGAGAAGAACAATTGATGTCAGGCCAAGAATATGTTGACTCTGAAAAAATAGGACCAAATCAGACTACGAGAAAATAGGGATCAAATCAATCTCCAAAAAAATAGGAGACGAGCAGTGCCAAGCACGGTTGGCAGTACCATGCCAAGCTATGATGCCGGAGGAGTATTGACATGATGACATCGGCCCTAACCTGATCAGCCTTAGAATTCAAACGTCGGATAAGATGATCGCCTACCTTATCTATGTATGTTCAAATTCAAAATCAAGATATTCCTAGACTATCCATATAGTTTTATTTAATCCCGATCAAAGCAAAAAGAAAAGGAAGGGAGAGAGACGGTGGAGAATCGAGGAAAGTGATCGGAGATAAGGAGCGAGAGCCTGGCCGACAAGAGCTGCATCGACGGGCCCTCTTTTAGCCCATCCTCTTTGTTGTTATTTTTCTTTTTCTTAGTTTTAATGACGATGGACGTTGAAAATGATTATGATTTTTTGGTTGATACCCTCACCATGAACTGATTTCATAGTTAGTGTGGGGTGTTGCATTTGAATGTTCTTTTTAATGTATAGTTTTTAATAAATCAACACTGCCTCGACACTATTTTTCCTATCTGGCATGTTCTTCATTTTTAAGTGTGTTGCCATGCGACAACTGGCACTATCTTTTTAAATACTTTGCCAAGCGAAAGCTGGAATAATTGGCTTATTACAACTCTATATCATAACTGACTTGGGTGGCAACGATTGATTGTCAGGTAAAAGTCGAGAAAGTCGATCGAGTGTTCCAGAAGATGAGTAGCATGCTATTTTGCAAGCATGTCATGTCGCACCATATGAAGGACACTTTACTGGACTAAAAACTGCTGTCAAGGTGCTGCAGTCGGGTTTTTACTGGCCCACGCTGTAAAAGGATGCTCACGACTTCACCATATTTACCACCGTTACTGCTTACGACACATTGTAGCCAACTACTTGTAGAACTAAAAGAACCAAGATGAACATGCTATGGTGCTTCGAATGGGTACGTCTTTTAGGTCATTTGCAATTATGATATCATTGCATGTATTGTTTGCCCCTAACTATTCAATTGTCATTCCCTAGGCAACTCGCATTACGTACATGAGGTAGACCAATTATTCGAAGAATTGAGAGCTAGGAATAAAGATGGCGCAGACTACCTTGCCAAAATCCCGAGGGAAAATGGCTTCGATCATATGACGAAGATAAACGATATTGTCACATAACAATGAACTTGGCTGAGGCGGTCAACTCAGCACTCAAGGGAGTGCGGCATTTGCCTATCACTTCCGTTGTCAAAGTGACCTACTATCGTTTGGCTAACCTATTTGCAACCTTAGGAAGGTAAGCAACTTAGTACATTGCAGATGGCCATAAAGTCCACCCGGACCTCCTCGAACAATTGCAAACTTATGTGCGCCAATCAAATGTGAGGACTGCAACTCTCCACTCGAGAAGGCCATTTGTTTCGTGTTTCAGAATTTTTGAGGCCGTTGGAAGGCATACAACACAACGTGTGCGTGGTAGATCTTAGGAAAAGAACTTGTGAGTGCGGAGTCTTCCAAACATTCAAATACTCGTGTGCACACGCCATTGCTGCTTGTTCTTCCCAACGAATTCACTACATGAGAGTGTTTGATCTGGTATACTTACTAGAAACGGTATTGAAGGTTTACGAAAAAGAGTTTCCTCCCATCAGAAATGAAATTGATCTGTATGTCGTTGACGCTGAACCGACTATACGTCTAGATCCTGCGCTACTACGAGAAAAGGGACGTCCACGATCGACACGAAATTATTGTGCGGAGGATATGGTCGAACATAGAGAACGAACCAGACAAAAGAAACATTGCACTATATGTAGAAATCTCGGACACACGCGTAACAAGTGTCCTAATCGCTCGGGACCTCGTATCAACTAAGTGATTGTAATTTCTTATTGTATGCATTCCTCAAGTTTCAGTTTAAATAATAAGATCTAATTCATTTTAAAAATTATCTTTTCGACTTGTCGTTCCTGCACAAAACCACGCTTTGGAACCATTTTCAACGTAAATTTGATACCCTTCTCCATGTATCTCGCGTGCCAATATCAGTCTCAGATCGAAGACAATTTCCACTACAACGCCTCCAAGGACAAAAATTGCGATAATTCTCGGATTAAAAACCCAAATTTTTTGACAAAACAAGTGCATCATGCCATTTTATATTTTCATTCATTCACAAAAAAACAAGCTATGGAACCATTTTCAACGTGAATTTTACTCGGTTTAAAATGCATTGAACTTGCTCATATTGGTGCCGAATGAAAGATAAGTTCTAGTACTACGCAACTAAATTCAACGTTTACTAAAATTATATGATTAATAACCCCGAAATATTACTCGAACATGCCTATGGGCGCTTGGTCTGCCAACTCGATTTACAAAGAACACACTTTCTGCAGAAAGCAAGTTCCATGCGATAAATTAAGCCGACTCTTCAAATTCTCGGGGAACTCGCTTTCTGCAGAACGCGGGTTCTTGTTAAGTTCGTTATACTGAAAAGCATTGACATGTATATAGAAATCGCTTTCTGTAGAAAGCGATATTGAGTCCCGCGTTTCCCAGAAAACGAGTTCTTCATTCGTGGGAAATTTGGAAATTATTTTTCCAAATAAAAAATGACAGGGTCATTTTTCTAAATAATTAATAAAAAAGAGTTTTTGATTTAAAAAATGCCAACTATTACAGAGATTTCAAAGAAAAACTTGGCAAATATATATTAATAAAATGGCTAAAATCTTATTCATCACACGATAGATGTCCAAACCAAATAAGTAAACAATATTCTCATAAAACCAATCATTACTCTAATGCGTGAAATATTATATTGATTCATTCATGTATTTTATTTTTGAATATTCAATGTACAATGTTTATGTTGCTCAGATTTCTTTATTTATAAATAAAAATTTTAAACATGTTTGATCTTATTTTTACCGTGTTATATTAATGACAATGTCAATCAAATTATACCCAATTAATGACTCATGCACATCTTTAAACAAGTTAGATTAAACGGGGACTCGGGAGCATAAACCTAAGGTTTCATCAATAATTGGGTCATACATAAACCCACACCAAACCTATTAAATTTGGAAATAATTAGGTAACAATCGGACTGTATAGTAACCAAACAGGTTTATTTACCTAGCTTATCTCAAGATTCACTAATTGGCTGAGTGGTCAATGATGCTCTTATTATTTTATCTTGTATAAGTTTAAATTCCATCATTTGTTTTGGAAATATAATTTTGTCTCTACTTAATAAAAAATATAGCCTTTGCCTCAACGAATGTGGCGTCAAAAGCACCTTCGAACAACTTAGCACAACCCACACGCACCATCCCATTCGCATCACGCATGATCACACAAGTAGCTTTGCGCTCTGACTCGACCCAAACAACATCCACATTGGTCTTGAACTGAATCATGTTCGAATTCAAAATGCAGTGCTTATACTTGAGGGCAGAATGATGAGAGCCAAACCCTGTCTGTTCCAATGACACAATGGGTAATCTTGTTCTAGGCTTGCTTGCTATTCTCAATGCTTAGCTTTTAAATTTTCATCTTAATTTTGGTATGGAAAGGAAAAGGAAACATAAGAGTGCATTGAATTTGAACTTCATAATGTTGTTTGTTTAATTTCCAGGATTTGGGAACTGCAGAAATGGTATTGGCATTGCGCAATCCCACATTTACCCATAATTCACCATTTGTTGCTAAGCTTCAGTGTCCTCGTGGAACAGTACGAAGGAAAAACATCATGGATTCCCGGCCTAATTCGACCAATTGTCGAAACAGCTTTAAATTTAGGGTAAACTATATCGTTGACCACCATACTTTAGTTAAAGTATTAAAATGACCACCTTGAAAAAATCGAGTCAATTGACCACCCAAACTATTAAAATGGGATCAATGTGACCACCAGCCGTTAATGGGCTAACGGAAGGTGACGTGGCAGTTAAAAAATTAAAGGTATAATCACACATTTGGTCCTTATTATTTACACATTCTTTCAATTTAGTTCTAATTTTAAACTAATAAAATAAATTACTTAGGTGGTGACACATGTCAACGCCTTATTGGAGGAATTTAATTATTTATATTTGATTAATAAATAATTTTCCTCCTCCAATCAAGTGGTGACACGTGTCACCACCTATTTAGAGGAGAAAAATCAAATCTCCAAACTTGCTCTAGCTAAGAATCAAACCTAGGTCTGGGGGTTTAAAGGCAACGTCTTAACCACTACATCAAGCACATATTTGTGCTAAAAATCACCAATTATATTATATGTCTTATTGTTTGTTACCATTCAAATTCATCTTCTTCCTCATCACTCCTCATAATCCAGTCTCCATGCAATTTTCTCATGCAATTTGTCGTGGAAGGAATGGTTAGCCAATGCCTACAATAGTTTGAGCGACACTGCTAAGAAGGGCTTTGTAGTATCCTGGTGGGCCATATGGTATGCTCGAAACAAAGCTGTTCACGAGAATCAGACTACCACAATTCAGGAGGCGGTTGCTTTCATCCAAGCTTTTATTAGGGAGCAGGAGAACCTACACGATGCAGTGCAGCCAATGCCACGTACACAACCACAAAAGTGGAACGCTCCACTAGGGAACCTAATAAAAGCTAATTTTGATGTTGCATAATGTGTGCAATCCCAAGTTTCTGTTTCAGGCGTAATTTGTAAAAACAGTGCTGGATTAATAATGGGAGCATGCACCATGAAACACCATCACATTGCCAATGTGTTTTTGGCGGAAGCCCTAGCTTGCAGGGACGCTGTGGATTTTGTCAAAGACTTGGGTTTCGATAGGGTTATCTTTGAGGGAGACTCACTGACTATTATTAAGAAATTGAATTCAGCATATGAGGATCTCTCACCGCTGAGGGTGGTGATTAAAGACATAAAATATGCAATTAGCAGCCTTCATGAAACAATTTTCTGCCATGTTCGACGCGAAGGGAATATGGCAGCTCACACTCTCGCGCAACATAGAAGAGGCTATGACTTGCCGGCATTTTGGATAAAAGAAGCTCTCGTTGCAACCACTCTGGTAGTAGAAAGGGACAGACAACGCATCCATAGTTCACAATAAACACCTTTCCACAGTTTACAATGGTTCTTTCTTTCTACACTGATTGAAGAAAGGTTGTTTGCTTTCAATTCTCTCTCGGATTTCACCGTTATCTGCATTTCAGTTGATGCACTCCGAGTTTGTTCAGATCTTTGGGCTGGTTTTAATGTTTTCTTAGGTTTCAATTCTTAGGTTAAGAGAAGTCCTCTTTGGAATGTACTATGTTTTCTTCACGTTATCTTTTCTTGTTTATCTTTATCAATAAAACCAACAGTTTTTAAAAAGAAAAAAAATTATTATTGACCGTATAGTTTTACGCTTGTTCATCATATGCAAATAATTTTGATAAAATCACCTAAATATGCCCATTTAAATAATTATTTATTGAAATAACCTTCACCAAAATAATTCAGGGAAATACTTTTTTTAACACTAAAACGAAGTTACGTCTTGTCAAATGCGACTTTTGAAAATCGGTTCATGTATAATACGATGTCATTTTTTTCTTGCTTGAAATTATAATCGAGTTTATACAACATATTTAAGATGAAAAAAATCGAAGTCATGTTATGTAAGGAGGGACTTTTGAAAATCGAGTCCTCTTAGGAGTGACTTTTGAAAGTTATGTTTGACCAATCACAATTTTATCCTATGTGTTGAGAAGATGGTATTTTCATGAATAATTTTAAAGGGTTATTTAAATAAATAATTATTTAAATGAGAATATTTAGGTGATTATACCAATAATTTCATTTCTTTAATATGAAAATAAATAACTATTATTTAAAAAAACTAATAAAATTAATAAAGATCACATTATATGTATACAATTGAAATAAAATTAAAATTCTAATAGTTAAATATTATTTTTATCATAAATTAAAATTTGTGTATAATATTATATAGTATTTGATTGAATTTTTTGGATGATTTTAATATTTATTCTTACAATAAATTTATAATATTTAATAACTTTGAAATTGAGAGTTTAATTTCAAGGGTTAACTACTTGAATGGTCACTTATGTTTTCTCCCAATACAGAGTTGGTCACCGATTTTGAAAAACGACCAGTAAAGTCACTTACGTTTTCTAAGCGTAAACTTTTGGTCACTCATTCGTTTGTTGCCGTTAAATGTTAATGGGAGGCTGATCCGAGATGATAAAAAATGATAAATTACCTAGACAATCCCTAAACTATTACTTCATTCTTATTTTGACTATCGAAATAAAAATAATTTGTATAATTACACATTTAATTTTCCACATTTACATTTTTTATTTTTTCTCTCCTCTACCATCTTCCATATTCTTCTTCAGCTAACTCAATCTTTAATTTTTCTATTATATTAATCCTCAATTCACATTGTATATTATAATCCATCACCGTATATATCCATATTTCAAATAATGTTTGTAATTCTTAATATGGTTCAGTACAAAATAATGCCAAATTAAAGGCTTAAATAAAAATAGGTGCATAAAGTATAATTTTTTGAACTTTAGGTGCCTAAAGTATTTTTTTGTAAAAATAGATGCCCAAAGTGTCAACCGTTATAATTTTAGGTGCCAAATCGTTAAAGGGGTGTTAAAAAAATTATCAACCAATCAATGCTCGACATGTGCACTATTTTTATTTTTTAAAATCAATCTAATGAAAAAAACTCAAAATTTTTAATCTTTAATCTAAAAATTTTGAAAAAAATTATAAAACGGTCCTCAAATCCCTAAAATTACCTAAATCGTCGTCGATCGCCGCCCCTAACCACACCCGTTTTGTCGCCAAAGCACGGAGATCATTTCCCCCAACACGACGTCACCAAAAATGGTGAACGACGTGCCAGCTGAACGTCTATTTCGCGTTCGACGTTCAGTTGCATGTCGTTCGCCGTTTTCAGTGACGCCGTGTTGGGAGAAATGACCGCTATACTCCGGTGACCAAAGGGGTGTAGTCAGAGGTGGCGATCGAAGGCAGAAGCGTTGGCGATTTGGGGGTTTGGGTAATTTAGGGATTTGAGGACTGCTTTGTAAAATTTCTAAAATTTCGAGATTTTTTGAAAGATTAAAAATTATGTGTTGAGGATTACAAACATTATTTGAAACATGGATATATACGCTGATGGATTATAATATACGGTGAGAATTGAAGATTAATATAGTAGGAAATTAGAAATTGAGTTAGATGAAAAAGAAATAAAAAGTGTAAATGTTGAGGATTAAATGTGTAATTATATAAATTATTTTTATTTTGATGGTCAATATATGAGTGAAATAATAGTTTAAGGACTGTCTAGGTAATTTTTTTTGTTTCAGATCAACCTCCCGCTAAAGGTTAACTGCAATAAACGGCTAGATGGCTAAAATTTTACGCCCAAAAACACAAGTGACCTTGCTGGTCGTTGTTTAAAATCGGTGATCACTTTTATAGAGAATGAAATATAAGTGAGAATCCTATAGTTAACCCTAATTTCAAATATAATTTTCGCTTAAAAGGAGAGTAAAGAATTTCTTGCCTAGGGTACCGCAAGCAAACGGTAGCTCCGATTAACCGAACCAAATTGCTGGAAAAAAAAGAACACTGAACCCTCAAATTCTCTCTGCCTCTTCCCCCAAAATGGCGATTTCGACGCTCCAAAAACTAACCACCCAAATCTACCGTATCCCGTCACTCTCCTCCCAAATCCTCACCCGATCCTCCGCCACTTTAACCTCCCCCGCATCCTCCTCCAAAAAAGTTGCCGACCGGATCGTCAAGCTCTTCGCCATCGACCCTGAAGGCCAGAAGCGTGAGGTTGTGGGCCTAGCGGGCCAGACCTTACTTCGTGCCTTGACTAACTGCGGGATGATCGACCCCGCCTCTCACCGCCTCGAGGAGATCGACGCTTGCTCCGCCGAATGCGAGGTCAACATCGCCCAGGAGTGGCTCGAGAGGCTTCCGCCGCGTACCTACGACGAGGAATACGTGTTGGTGAGGAATTCGAGGGGTCGTATCTTGAACAAGCATTCCAGGCTTGGATGTCAGGTCGTTCTCACGCATCAGCTCCAAGGTATGGTCGTCGCTGTCCCTGAGCAGAAGCCCTGGGATATTCCATAAAGTTTATAGAAAAGCAAAAGATGAATGAGCTCGGTTTTTAATGCATTTCTGTTGTTTTTGTGGAAGCAATAATAATTTTGTTACTATGAAATAAACGAATTTTATTTCTGATTTTTGTGCATTACTGCCCCGATCTGACTTGGGTGCGTTGGAATTTAAATGCAAGATATTTTATGGTTTTCAATGCTATTTTGCATATTCTTCTTTGATACGCTTTATCAAATTGCTAGAAATTTTGTAACCATATGAGCCCTTTTGGGGGGCAAATTTCAGGAAACTGTGATAGAAATGAACTTGTGATTCCTTTTCTCAAGTAGTGAATAGTAGGTCACCAGATTGAATTTCTAGAGCTGTAGCAAATGAAATACATCTGGTTTTTTTCTTTTGAAGATGTTTGATTTGTTAATTTGAGGTATTGCAGTTGTTTTGATTCTAAATTCTTTTTTGTTCATTATTCTTGTATGTTTAAGTGGTGATCTTTAATTCCTTAGCAAACCTAGTTGATGTATAATTGATTATATGGAACAGTGTTTTAGGTGGTCAAGTGATCAAAGGGAGTGTTTTTGTGTGGCGTCTAAATACATCGGATAAGTGCAGAAATTATGACTTCTTTGAGCTAATACAAACATCACATGACAGTAATTGCCTTTTCATTTAACTTGGCCGGATATTGATTTCTTAGGAACATAGGGTTTAGGGTATTCTCCCTAAACAGTTTACCTTAGCTTAATCTTAATTAAGCTGTTCACAATTAATTTAAGCCACAAAAAATACAGGGAATAGCTTATTTATATCTGATGGGTTCAAGTTAATAAGTTGAATTGCTTGGTCATTCCAAGTTAAAGACCATCATTTTCAGATGCACTTTAATTGCAGTTCATACTTTGTATTTGTAATCCTAATATGAATTTCTATTCTCAGTAAAAGTGGATTATCTTTTACAAGTTACACTAGGTTAAATTTCTGTAGTTAATTTAGTGGAAGTCATTCTTTTTCCATTAAAAAAATTATGTTTTAACGAATACCTTTCTTGTGAAGTGCACCTTAACACGCCTTTCATTTTGTGATGTTAAAGTAATATCCTTCAGTATTGTCTCGGTTCTAGTGTGTTAGCTTTGACTAATATATGGTTTAATCTTATTCTTACTAGATAAAAATAATGGAGGAAAAAGATGTTTTTATTAGGCAAAAATGGTTTGGAATTAGAATGTCTCTCATTCATAGCTTGGTTGATGCATTTTGTAGGAAAGTAAAAAGTGTGAATGGAGCATAATCATATACTTTGGATGCTCAGCATACTATAGTTCTAGAAAGCTTTGTTTACAATAATGAAATTACGGAAATCCACTCATAGTACGCGGACCTCGCGTTATTATCTCCTATATTCAGTAATCATGTTGGCCATTTAGATTGTTGGGTGAGTGACGCCTGCACCACACGAGTTCCGCATTTGCTGATTTCTGATGTTCTAATTGTGTAGTTGATATGCTTGTAAATTGTAGCAAGTCTGCATAAAATTGCAGTAGAAGTTTGTCTTCTTGACCTTGTTTTCACTCTACTATCATACTGCAGTTGGTTGATGCTACTACTATGGGTGATAATGAGCTTGACCGGCTCGCGAGCTACTCGGGCTCGGCTCGGTCAAAGCTCGGCTCGAGTGAGCTCGACTCGGGCTCGGTTCGAAACCTTAACAAGCCGAGCCGAGTCTGGGTAGGCTCGGCTCGAAAAGCTCGTGAACAAACTCGAGATCTACATATGCACTAAAATAAATTATGTGTTTGTATTTTCTTTTTGGTATAGTTTACCCTTAAAATTTTAGAAAACTTCGATTAAGCTTTGCATTATTCAAATCATTTTTTATATATTTTTGAGAATATAGAAATTTAAAGGATAAAGTTTACATGAAGCCCTTTTACTATGAAAAGGGGTGCATTTCTTCAAAATGTAAACTTGAATATTAGTAACAACATACCCACATAAACATTAAGATTGCGGACTTTGTTTACATCATATAAGATTCCTCCAGGTGGAGTTGCTTGCAAACAATATTTCTCCTCAATTAACTACCAAATCAACATCTTCAACTTCCCTTAACCACCAAATCAGTTAATATATTTTTATAAGATAAATATAATTAACTTTAATCTCAGCTTAGCCCTAAAATTATCCATTCTCGGTTATCTAACAACTGCCTTAGTTTAGTGTAGTGGTTTATTTTGAAGCTCCCGTATTTGAATCTCAGACTTATTTTATCTTATTATGTGACTAACTAGATGGTGACACATTTCACGTCTTATTAAAGGGTGGCAATGAGATGATATGTTGAATCAAACGCTCTATTAACTGACAGTATGTGATTGAAACGAAAGTTTTTCTAATACAATGACTATATTAATAGTGCCCCTAGAATTTAGATGACTTAATTGAAAGGAGTTTTTTTTGGTGATCAAATTGCTAATGTTTAAAAGTTCGGTGATCATTAGTTAACTTATATTATATTTTTAAATTATAACTGAATATATTTTAGTTTATGAAAAATAGTATCATATTCTGTTAAAATCTTAATCGATAAACAACGAACTTACTCCCCGAAAGACTAATTTTAGATCTAAACCGGTAACCATTAAGTTTTCATGCAACGTTCTTTTACTTTTTTTAGTGTGGGATTTGAATGCTTAAAATCCCATTTCTTTTTCCTCCATCGCCAACTTATTCTTGTTTTTGTTCATATCATTGTTTGTCAATCCTTTAATCCGTTGGAATTTTCCTTGTTAATAATTAACTTTCCCATCTCTCATTTCAATTTCCCCCCTCCAAACTCATTTTTCTATAATCAAAATCTATTCTTCGATGGAAGAAGGACCCGATCCAGCCGAGCTTCGCCGTATGTTTCAGATGTTCGATAAAAACGGAGACGGAAAGATCACAAAAAAGGAGCTAAGCGATTCATTAGTAAACCTTGGTATTTTTATCAACGAACAAGAATTAAACCATATGGTTGATAAGATCGACGTGAACGGAGACGGGTTCGTGGATATAGAGGAATTTGGTGCGTTGTACCAAACGATAATGAACGAGAGGGACGAGGAAGAGGACATGAAGGAAGCATTTAACGTGTTTGATCAGAACGGAGACGGATTCATCACGGAGGAGGAGTTGAGATCGGTCCTGGCATCGTTGGGGCTGAAGCAGGGAAGAACGATCGAAGATTGCAAGCAGATGATAAAGAAAGTGGATGTGGACGGAGATGGAATGGTTAATTTCAAGGAATTCAAGCAGATGATGAAAGGTGGTGGATTTGCCGCATTGAGTTTAAGGTGACAAATTCCAAAGGAAAAAAAATAATAAGAAAGAAGGGTTGCTAGGAACTCTTCTCTATCCTCTCATTGTGAGAAATTGCAATGTTTTCTCTCTATATTATTATTGGTTTCATATTACAATTTTTTATTCAATTCAATCAACTTCTTTAAAACTTTCATTGCTAAGCTAAACCAGCTAATTTGGAGAACAAAAGCTTGGATTTTTCAAAATCAAATAAACTAAACCAGTTGATTTGAAATTAATTAGTTCAATTTGATTGATAATTTTGAACTTTTCATTAGTATGAATTTGATTGATTCGTATTAAAGCTTTAAAATTGAGTTAACTAAATCAAAATAAAATATTTAATCAAGGTTATGTAAAAAAAGCACTTTTTTAATAATGTCTTTCATCACCACTCTCAATCTTTTCAACAATGCCAATTATAATCATCGTTTGTTGGCTTTCTCTAATCAAATTCTAAACTGATGGAATGTTTAAAATTAATCTTATGATTTCTTCGAGTTCCATCTTATGATCAATAGGGTTCTTTTTTATGTTCCAACACCATTAATTCAGTGAAGCAAATTAGTTTTTATCATATAAAGGAGCTTGTTTTTTTAATTTACTGGTGTGATTTTATAGGATAGTTTCCGTTCATATTTTTTTCTTAACCCTTTGACAAGACATACACCTCGCACGCACAGATACTCAAACCCAAGTCTCGTAGGATGAACATCACCAGAGTCACTCTTTAGGTTGAGCTTGCTTCTGGCAACTGAGGATGATTTCAACATGAAATGAGTAATCTTTGGGACTGCCATTTGAGGATTGCTTTCATCTCCATTGGTGTTCACAAAGCTCATCAGATGACTGAGTTAATCCATAACCTTTAGGTTTTAGCCCTATTGAAGAAAGTGTTGAATGTACCATATGTATGCATATATTTCACTTGAAAAATAACAAATCCTTAAACGATTTGCATGAAGAAGTTTGGGTGATGTTATATGCAAGGCTTTTGCTCCAATCTATGACATAAAGAGGTTTCTGCTGGGCGAAGAGGAAGAAACTGAAGGGTAACGAGCTGTAGAAAAAATTATTTACAATTCCCAGTTTTTCTACAAAAGTGCTTGCATATTGATTAGGGTAATTCAAGGCACTGCTCTCTCTATCCCTTGTGAATGAATGAGTGATTTTGAAGTTAGGGCTGCTTAGAATATAGTCATATATATGCTAGTACCTGTAAACTCTTCTGTTTCCAACTCTTTTCATGTGCTTTTCCTCCTTTTGTTCTTCAGGCTCGAAAGAAAGAAGAAAGACCTGTAACAGCTTTAAATAAGATTGAGCCTGCTGAACCATCGGAAACAACCCATGATTCAGAATTATTGACTTCAGAAGAGCACTTTTTCTTTTTGAAGATGGGCCTCATGTGCAAGAACTATGTGCCGGTTGGAAGACGAGGAATTTACCAGGGTGTGATTTTGAACATGCACCTTCACCGGAAGAAGCATCAGACGTTGAAGATGGTGGTTAAGACATTCTCGCCGGAGGAAGTCAAGGAGATCGCTGCTGAGCTTGCAGGATTGACAGGTGGAATTGTGCTTGACATTCATGAAGATAATACGATAATTGTGTACAGAGGGAAGAACTATTCTCAGCCACCAACAGAGATTATGTCTCCTCGGGTCACTCTTTCTAGAAAGGTCTTTATTCTCTCCTTGTCTTTTCTTGGTTCTGTTTTTCACCCTAATATTGGAATTCTAAAGAATGAAATTGTGAATTTCAGTTTGCTGAGCCCTGGACTGTGTGGCATACTAAGTTCAAACTTTTACTTCATATGACAAACACTTCTATTTTGTCCCATAAGGAAGACCTTATGATGGTTTATATCTTCACTTTAGGACTCTCAGCCATGCTTTGAGAATGTTCTCTTGTATTTCAAGCATGTTACCATTTTAACTCCCATTTGGTAGAATGTCAGAAAGAGAGCTTGCAATGTCGTTGGTATTCATACTTAATCGTCTTTATTCGCCTTCACATCAGTTTCTTTCCATTTCCGCTGCACAGGCTCTGGATAAATGCAAATACAGGGATGGCCGTAGAGCTGTTAGGATGTATATCCCTAAGCTTGAGCAGGACCTCGAGTTACTCCGTGCTCAAGCTGCAAATAACACCAACCCTAAGCAGCATGTGCCAAACACTGATAATCTCAATGTGGATTCTGGGAAGGTTTTGAACATGCGACTCGAAGGGTCAAATAAATTGAAAGAAATATTGGATGAGAGCAAGGGACTTTCTAAAAATGAATCCAAAACAGATTTGCTCATGGCTTCAGATTACGAGGACTTGCCTGATATTTTTGAGACTGAGTCTGACACTGAGGCAGAGGAGAGGGAAGAACAACCGGTTTTCTTGGATGATTTTGACAAATTTCCAGGAGAAAGTGATGGGGAGCCCAAGATTTTGAGGATCTCCTGCGTCAAATATTGATGGACTCAAAAGTTCCCACAACATCTGAGGAAGATGTTAACACACCAAACTTTGATGAGGTAGATCGGATATTTCTTCGTGCTGCTTCACTCCTAAGGAAAAAGAGGAGATAAGTATATTTATGGTTAATGTAATTCTCAAAATAGCTTTGTAGATGTTTATTTACTCTTACTTACTCTGTTGAGGCTTGATTGCATAGTCCTTATGCATGGGATATATTGCAGTACTTAATGGGGATCATCATAGCAATGCTCAAGTTTTTGGTAACTTGGCTATCAAGAATCTATAAAACGTTCATGCGCACCCATTTTTCTAGCAGGCAAGTGTAAACGCATATCAATTGGCTCAACCTCAAGTTGCTCATAGCTGCCACAGAATTTTCCATGTATCATATTGGGTTCAGTCAAAGCTACTTAACATTTCCAACATTATTGTACAAATAATAGACTGGTATATTTCCAACATTTCCAACTTTATTTTGCAAATCGTGCTATTCTTTCTTGACTGCAATTGTAACAACAGTTTAGCTATCTGAGAAATGGTTCAACAGAAGACTAGTTCCAATGTTGACTCTCTTTTTTACATTTAACACTACCATTCGCAGAAATGCCTTGCAATTTCTAAACCAAGTATGCGGGGGAATGATCCAAATTAACTGCTTTTTGCATCAGTAAAATCACCGTTGGATATATCCAAACAAGGGGTGATAAAGGAATCGTACAATGTAGGCCTCGCGAGAAGATAGAATAAAGAGAACCTCAATCTCCCAGCTCTGCTTCTTCAAGTTCTTTTATGTTGCTGACTACATCTTGAACTCTTCTTGACAATTGATTGGTATGTTCCTCAACAAATTTCAATATCGTGCGTAATTGTTCCTGATAAGCAGCACATCTTCGTTTACATTTCTGTTTCTCATTGTTCAGTTCTTGGGTTAGTTCCTGTATTCTCCTATCCTTCTCATCCTAGAAGAAAAACCATTATTTAAGGAAAACATTAGGAGAAGGAAGATGACACAAGATGCATTATGTTTGAGCATGCTTACAATTCTATTCCTACATGCTTATTTGTGAAACCCGAAAGAGTGGCGGCTCACTAATCTTGATCCATACTTCTCATCATCTTATATATATTGAATATGATAGCATGAACTAGTAACCTAATCTCATCTGCACCTTGATTTATAATTAAAAAAAGCACATAGCGTACCTCACTGATCAAATTTTTTGCAGAACCTCGCCATGGTACTTTTCCAGGCGGCATCAATGAGTGATTATGCTCCTTGACAAATTTGGTAACAACCCATTTTACCCCATCCCTTAAAGCCAACCTCAGCATTGCAGGGCAACCTTCTCGAGTGACTGGTGGGGGAGGTAGAACCCTGTCTTTCCTATACATATATTTCTTTTCACGGAAACCTTCTTTTGAGCAAACAAAGTCTTGACCGATTACCGTATTGTTTATCCGTGAACGTCGATTATGATGGATTCTCACTGTAAAGCCAACGTGTCTGCCATAAGCAACATAGAATTCCCTTGCAGCATCTCTTGACAGAAACTCCATGCCAATATATGGTTCTGCAGCATTGCCTAACAAAGGTAAACACTCAGTAGACTCATCTATTATCTTGTCGATTTCTCCCAAGCATAGATCAATGTTGTCTGAAAGCTCATGATCAACCAGTTCCTGTTCATCAAAGTTTTCAACTTCCGAACACTTTATGCTTTCATCTGAATCTATCCCTTGATTAGAATTGCTCTCCATGATGCTCTCTCTTTGACCAAATAGTTTATTTATGCAAACGCTGCCGGCAAGCAGAACCGATATAACTTGATTTTTCGGATTTCTTACCCAAACTTTGCATCTAACTGAAGTTGAAAAGAAAAGTAGAAAGCTAAATGAGATATAAGAAGCAAAAGAAGAATAATTATCCAAACAACATGAATTATCCTTATATCAAATAAAGTAAATTTATTATCCAAAAACTCATCATTTTTTTTTTACATTAAACTACAAATGATTAGGTATCATTCTTCTAACGATTAAAGTAAATTCCACCTTCATTATTAATGTTTTGGAACCCATATTACAAAAGCAACTCCTGAAGTTAACAGGAACTACCAGCCAAAAAAATCATCAGAAAAACATTGAATTTACTAAAACAAAACAACCAGAAATTAGCTAATTCTAAATCAATCATCCATAAAGTGACTATCTTCTTCAGTGCAGAGAAACAATGGAAGTCCATAAATAACAAGAATTATATAGAAAATGAACGGTGGAGAAAAGTAAAGGGTCAAGCAACGAGTTAGGGTCTTACATGAAATAATTGGAGTGACTTGTTGTTTAAACCAAGTCCATATGGCGCAGCTAGCCTTTCAATATTTTTTTTTTCCTTCTGGTTTCCCAGGAACCAAACGGAAAACAGAAAAAATATTATTTAAAAAAATCGAAAAAAGAAATAAAAATAGAAAACGTTTTAAGATGATTAGCTACTTACTGGGTAGGGGGAAAAGGGAAACGAAACCCTAGGATTGAAATGATTGATATTCGCTACGGTTCTTGTGAAGCGTACAATGGACAATAATGGAGGGGGCCGTATCTTATCACCTCTAACGCTAAACGGCACCGTTCTCTTCTAAGATAAAGGGAAAAAACTCTAGTGAAATACTAATTAATTTGTCTTTTATTGATTTTTTTTCGATTTTTTTTAACTTTCATTTATTATTATTTAAATTTTATTACTTATATAAATATGAAAAGTTATATTTTTAAAACCTTCAATTAATTAATGTTTAAATAAATATTTTATAAATCTAATTATATAAAATAATTATAATCAAAATTTTAAATATTTTTTAAAAGTAAAAAATATGTCACTTTAATAAGACGCGTGTAGTAAAAAAGTAATGTTTGTTGAAATTGGACCGGTTGAACCGTTAGAGTAAAAAAAATTGATCAACTAAACTTAATATATATTAAGCTAAACAATGAAATTTTGTACAATAGTCAGGGAAAAAGATTATGATTGTTCCACTTCCAACTAAACTTAATATATATTTCAAACATTTTTTGTTTAATTTTATTTTTTATTTTAAAAAAAAATATTTAATTAGTTCATATATTAAATGAAGTTTTGTATTAATAAATACCACACTCCCATGAATCTAAATTTGAATATTGAAAACAATATTGTTATAAAAACAATTTCTAATCTCAGACATGAAAGATTTATATATTATTGGATAATAAATTTTAGATAGAATAAGAATAATATACAAATTCAAATATTCTTGGCCTATAAGTGTATAAAACATTTCTCACTTTTTGGTCACTTGTATATCCAAACAAGTCAACATTTATATATATTTGTATATGTCATAACAATAATATATATATATGAGTGGTACAAAGTATTAGCAATGTTAGGAACAATATACATCATAAGGAAGGCTTGTACATTACAATTTGCGAGATGCAAACTAGTCTAGTTGACAAGGCAAGGAAATCATTCCTTACAAGACACTATCATTTTCTTAATCCTCACTGAGTATAAAAGCCCATCATGTAATATGTTACTCGGAATCAAAATGAGTGTTCGAAAATTCTTACCACACTCATAGACTACATCAATTCACAAGTTATTAAGGCAGCAAAGCTAAAGAGATTTATCAAATGGTCAAGGTGTCAAAGATGTAAACTTCAACCAAGAGTCACATACATACTAATGCCTAAAAACGGTCTTAAATTCATTAAAAGAGATAATCACATATTTCAACGTACATGCTGGTATAATTAGATAATAATATATGTTCATATTTTATCTTATTCCTTTAATAACACACATACTTTGCACACACTCACTCAAATGCTTGAACTCAAATCTGTTAAAATAAACTACATCCTCCTTTTCACCACTAGAGCCAACGAGAGCCACTCGTTGGGTTAACAATTCCCGAGAATTTCAAGCTTCTACAACTATCAAACCATTCAAATCTTATAGTATAAGGATACCAAATTGTAATAGTAAAAATGGTGAAATCATTAGGAAACAACAATAAACTATCATTATTGAGATTAAATGTATATTGGTTACTTAGAATTCTCAGTTTAGGACAACATTTTCCCCTCAAACTCAACAACAACAAAAAATTAACACAAAACATAAGCAACCCGTCCCATGATTTTGATTTACAATATATGTTTCCCAAAGCTAATGATAGTGGAGTTGGTAGCCACCATTAAGATTCAATGCAAGAAAGCATAAACAGCAGTGGAAATGTAAACCAATAGAGCAGAAGAAACCAGTATAACCAAAGCCGCCACCGCATGGATGGCCGACTGACTGCCGCAAGACAGCATCCCCAGCCGTATCTCGATCACGTTCACCATCGAGAGCATCAAGAACAAGCACCCCATGACGGAGCCGAAGGCGGAGCCCATCATCCCGAATCTCAAGACTTTGAGGTTAATGTGGGCTCTGAAAGCTTCGTCCACATCTTTGCTGTTCAACAAATTGATGGCGAGCTTCAAGCCCTGCGCTACCAGGGAGGAGAAGAGGAAGAAGCTGAAGGAGACGACCTCGAAGACCAAGAGCTTTTTAGCGACGTCAATGCCGGCGTCGCAGGGGGCTCGGTTCTCGAGACTGCGCTGCCCTGGAGTGGTCAAAGAAAGGCCCACGAAGACGGCGATGGTGAAGAGAGAATTGACGTTCACGAGACCGTCCAAGGCAGTGACGTGAACGCTTGTCGTCGATGAAGAAGATGATGCCACTCTCCTGGGGTGGCCGTTGCCGCTGCCGGTGTAATACTCCTTTGGGTACTGCTCAGATCTGAGAAACAAATGGAATTTTTCAATGTGAGAGATCTTAAAAGAAAAGAAAAACCCCAAAGTTTTCAATTAAGAAAAAAGAAAGAAACTTTACTCATCCATGATTGAAATCTTGCAAGCTCTGATCCTGGAGCACAAGAGGAGAATCAATCAGAAGCAGCTTATTTGAATGTAGGGTTTATGTTCAGATTTTATACAGAAATTTTTTGGCCTTTCTATTTTCGGGTTGGGAAAGGGAATTATTTGTTCGAAATAAAGTTCGAAACTTTGACATTGGAAAAAGCTTGTGAGTTCGTTTCAACTTTCTTATTAAAATAAAAAAGGAGATCAAATCATTGTCTGTGAGGATGAAGCGGAATGACAGTAAGGCCCCTGCTGTTGTTGATTTTTGGAAGGGAAGACATGGGCCAATTTCATGTTTGTTAAGACCTAATTTTGGGTAACCAAAAGTGTTGTCCTAAAGCAAATTACTTAAATTTCCTGGCCGCTTTAGGCAAATTGGATAGATGCAGCGATGCGTGGATCAGGAAGATTTCTGATATCATCATTTTTTTTCTTCTTCGAATTAAGTATCATAATATTTTAAAAAATACATTTGTTAACTCATTCATTAATAAATTATTAAATTAATTTTACCATTCAATTGTTACGCATTATGTAACTAAGAAGTAGTTATTTTTATAAAAAGAAATACTACATAATTTAAATGATATATATATATAGCTATTAGCCGTATGATTTTTTTCTCTACATGAAGTTGGGTTCAACTGAAAATCAAAGAGTTGGTCATAATTAAGATTTAATAATTAGTCTAGTGGTTAAGGATGTTTATATTGTCTCATTTTATATGAGTTAAAATTCTAACATTAACATAAAATGTAATATCTCTCCGCATAATCAAAAAGAAAGTTAGTCATAATTATTGTTGAGTCATTATGTTTAAACGTTTAATTCCGTTAATAATCGAATTAAATAAACATTAATTGGACTTTTAAAATTCTTAATTGTTAACTAAATTAAAAATTTACGAAACTAATTAATTGAACCAAATTAAAT
Organism: Hibiscus tridactylites; assembly: GCA_958450335.1. NCBI lineage: Eukaryota > Viridiplantae > Streptophyta > Magnoliopsida > Malvales > Malvaceae > Hibiscus > Hibiscus tridactylites. The sequence goes on along the minus strand of OY288287.1, from coordinate 60,093,501 downwards.
CCAATTAATAAGATCGGTTTTTTAAATTAATTGATATTTAATAAAAAAAATCTATTCAAATCGCAGCAATTCAAATTTAGGCAAAAAAAAAGGGTAAAGTACACAAACGGTCACTAAACTATACCCGAAAAAACAAAATGGTAACCAAACTTTTAAAAATCACAAAATGGCAATTAAACTTTATGTTTTATAACAAAACGGTAACTAGACGTTAAATTCCGTTAAGTTTCTGTTAAAACTTTGGTATAATAACACATTTAGTCCTTCATATTTATACAGTCAATAAATTTAGTCCTAATTTGAAATAATTTACTAAATTTAGCCCTCGTTATTTATGCATTCTTTCAATTTGGCCCTTAAAGCAAAATTTCAAAGTATGGTAACATGATAAATAATTACAATTAAATTTTATAGGAACTCGAAAACTCGACTCGACTCGAATCGAAAAAATTTCAAATAAAGTTTGAGTTGTAAAATATGACGTGTCAACTTGAATAACTCGAAATTTTTTTACTCGACTCGATCGAACGCTCACCTCTATCTTAAGATATGACGTGTTAACTCGAATAACTCGAAATATTTGAATATTTTAAATTATTTTTTCTTTTAAATCGAATATTTTTAAAATAGAGCATTTAATGTTTCATATTTAAATCACATCGAATATTTAATAACTACTTTAAATATTCGATTTAATTTAAAAACATTCAATTTAAAAGAAAAAAATTGATTTAAAATATTCGAATAATTAATTAAATTTTTATAGGAACTCGAAAACTCGACTTGACTCGATTCGAATCGAAAAAATTTCAAATAAGGTTTGAGTTGTAAAATATGACGCGTCAACTCGAATAACTCAAAATTTTTTTGACTCAACTCGATCGAACGCTCACTTCTATCTTAAGATATGACGCATTAACTCAAATAACTCGAAATATTCGAATATTTTAAATCATTTTTCTTTTAAATTGAATATTTTTTAAAATAGAATATTTAATATTTTCATATTTAAATCACATCGAATATTTAATAACTTCTTTAAATATTCAATTTAAAAAAACAATAGATTTAAAATATTCGAATATTTAATAACTACATTAAATATTTTTCTTTTAAATATTCCAATATTTAATAACTACTTTAAATATTCGAATATTTTCAATTAATTTTTTCTTTTAAATCGAATATTTTTAAATTAAATCAAATATTTAAAGTATTTATTAAATATTCAATGTGATTTAAAAGAAAAAAATGATTTAAAATATTCGAATATTCGAGTTGACGCGTCATATCTTAAGATAGAGGTGAGCGTTCGATCGAGTTGAGTACAAAATTTTCGAGTTATTCGAGTTGAAACATCATATTTTACAACTCAAACTTTATTTGAATTTTTTTATTCGAATCGAATCAAGCCGAGTCTAGTTTTCGAGTTCATATAAAAATTTAATTAAATATTCGAATATTTTAAATCAATTTTTTCTTTTCAATCGAATATTTTTAAATTAAATCAAATATTTAAAGTAGTTATTAAATATTCGATGTGATTTAAATATGAAAATATTAAATATTATATTTTAAAAAATATTCGATTAAAAGAAAAAATGATTTAAAATATAAGAATATTTCGAGTTATTCAAGTTGACACGTCATATCTTAAGATAGAGGTGGGCGTTTGATCGAGTCGAGTCAAAAAATTTCGAGTTATTCGAGTTGATGCGTCATATTTTACAACTCAAACTTTATTTGAATTTTTTCGATTCGAGCCAAGTCGAGTCGAGTTTTTGAGTTCCTATAAGAATTTAATTGTAATTATTTATCATGTTACCATACTTTGAAATTTTGCTTTAATGACCAATTTGAAAGAATGCTTAAATAAAAAGGGCTAAATTTAGTGAATTGTTTCAAATTAGGACTAAATTAATTGACTGTATAAAGTTGAAGGACTAAATATGTTATTATACCAAAGTTTTAACAGAAACTTAACGAAATTTAACGTCTAGTTACCGTTTTGTTATAAAACATAAAGTTTAATTGTCATTTTGTGATTTTTGAAAGTTTTGTTAACATTTTGTTTTTTCGGATATAGTTTAGTGACCGTCTGTGTACTTTACCCCAAAAAAATTAAAATGTACTGCAATGGCTATATTTAAACATAAACATGTCAAAATACAATTCAAAGCACATTAATATTTAAACCGACAATCCACATTTGAGAAATAAGCTGACAGTGCATGTTGATTTTTTTGTTAGATATTTTTTTTTTCTTTTTGAGTTGGATATGGTATTGGGTTTAAATTATAAAACATGAGTTAAAATTAAGCCACTAATGAAATTTGCGCTTAAAGTAAGGATATATTGATTATATATTAAAATTTTGGTTACTTAATCAATTTCTAACCGATTTTTTTTAAAAAATGTTTTAACCAATCTTCAATTGAAAATTATCTCGGCCACTAATCAGTTAACCGAATTATTTCGATTAAACCAAAAATGTGCACGCCCCTTCAAATAAGTAGTTTAATAACATGTCTTTTTTTAGTGTTCTTATTTATGCTCTAATACTAAAAAATATTACAGAATTAAATTTTAAGCCATAATTTTAAATTTTAAATCTTAAACCCTACACCATAAAGCATGAGACATATAAGTAATGACACCGAAAAAAGGTAGAGAATTACCATCCAAAAATATAGAACTACCAACAATTAGAGGTGTTCATAACTGACCTAATGAGTATTTATAGGCTCAATAAGTCCAATATTACTACCACAATATTACTATTTTTCATCCTCCTCCCACTTTATTAACTTGTATTATGAGCTTATCATCAGTTTTATCTTCTTTTTATTGAAAAAAATGGTGATTTTTAATCAAGTAAAAAATAACAAAAAAAAGGGGGAAATCTAATCTAGGTTGTTCGTTATTACCCAAGAAAGATGCAAATGCTATTCCAATTCAGGTCATAAATTATATATTTTGCGTGTTCTGCATTATTTCAAATTATAATATAGGAAAGGCTACTTATGATGAAATACATTGGAGGCACATGGCCATGCATGTGAATATATACAGTCCAGTCCAAGAATAAAAAGTGGGAAACTTGCAGGATCCAAAAGGTCTTTGATGAGGATTTGTTTTTTCGGTATAATGATTAGGTTTGTTGAGTCATGATGCTTATATGATAAAATCATATTGTAAAGCACAAAGATTTCTATGTTACACATGTATATTATGACATTTTCAACAAGGGCTTTAGGTTCATTATAATAAGCTGCCCCACAGAACCAAAAATGCTGTCTGCTTCAGCTCCTATATTGATAAACCAATTCAGCTTAAGTTTGGAATATAGAACATGAGAACTACAGAAAATTAGCAACAAAACTGGTGAACACCTATTCCAATGCTTAGTCATACACATGAAAAAACTCTGTTTCGTATTTTCTTGTAGGAATCAAAGGGTTTGTATCATTGCATCGTATACTAAAGCCAATGCAAACTAACAATGAGATGAAAATAGAAGACACTTAATTGGCAGCTTCACATGGCTTTATGACTAACCTGTTTCTGGGACTGAGATTGTTTTGCCTCAAGTTTTGTAACAATCCATTTCCCCGACTTATACTTCCTCACCATAATCATGGGCCGACAACCCTCCCTTGGATTCCTCCGTCAAGTGTTTTATCTTCGTACTATTTACTTGATCCTTGTTACAAAGCAATCGAAGGCTGATTACTGAACCATCAAGATCTGAATGATGAAAATTACCAATTAGAATAATGAATCCCACATGCTTGGCGAATGCATTGTAGCAAATTGAAGCAGACTTATCTGATTCAAATCTGATACCAATAAGGTTTGAAATTGCCGTCTAATTCATGTCTTTTGGTTGTCCTACATCGTAGAAGTCGAGCACTTCTCCACCTTCACCTATGCAAACATCCTTTCCAACAGAAAATTCAATATAACCTTATTTACAGATTACTTGTATACATGATAGGCTTCCTCTGTTCAATAGCCGAGACACAAATTTTACAAGAAATGGTGGCCAGACTGTAGCTTTACTCAACCTTCATGCTGGGATCTTCTTTTTGACAGCAATAGAGTTGCTCGTAGATCTCTATGCAAGGCTTAAGATTCACTTCTTTTTCCCCATTTTTAATCACCAGTAATCTCCGCAAGAGCATTTCCCATTCTCAAAATGGTGGAATCTTTTGCGATCCCTCACCACAATTTTCCTTCCAGTAATCTTAGCAATGAGCTTGATCATTGAGTGGCAATCGTCACAAACCCTCAAGTTCTTGACAACCCTTATTGTGGTACATGGTTTAGTAGAGATTAGACCATAGCATATTGCAAGCCTCTCGCTGTGTATTGCTAAAGCCTGCTCTTTCTCCCAGTCTTCAATATCATGCAAAACAACATCTGTTGCTGGAGTATGTCCTGCTTCTTTTAATACTTGGTTCAACTCCTCTAACTTCTTATATATTTTTCCTTTTTGAGGGTGCCTTAGGTCTCCCAGAAGAAACTCGTGTATCTCATTATTCACTTCAATGGAACTGCAGCCTGGTTCTTTTAGGATTCCACCTTCCTTCATCTTTGCCCTGATTTGAGCTGCTTCTTTCCATTTTCCTGATGAAGCATAGACATTTGATAGCAGAACGTACGTACCAGAATCTACAGCCCCATGATTCATTAAAATTCTTGCAACTTGTTCTCCTAATTCAAAGTCTCCATGAATTTTACAAGCACTCAGCAAGGCCCCCAACATGACATGATCAGGTTCTATTTCCATATTCTGAATGAAATTATAAGCCTCTTTTAGACGACCTACACGACCAAGAAGATCGACAATACATCCGCAGTGTTCTATTTGTGGTGGAATCCCATAATCTTTACTCATGGATCGGAAAATCTCAAACCCCAAATCTACCAAACCTCCATGACTACAAGCATTCAAAACAGCAACAAAGGTAACACTAGTCGGCAAAATCCCTTGCTTAATCATTCCTCGAAAAATCTGAATAGCTTCAATACTCTTTCCATGCATAGCAAGCCCTGAAATCATTAAATTGTATGTAATCACATTTCTCTCTCTCATCATTGCAAAAACTCGTTCAGCCTCATCAATATCACCACACCTCGAATACATATTGATCAGTGCACCCCCCACGAAATGATTAAGCTCTATCCTATGGTGTTTTCCAATGTACGAATGAACCCATCTTCCAAGCTCTAACGCTCCCAATTGTGAGCACGCGGACAAAACACAAACAATAGTAACTTCGTTAGGCATCACATTGTCCTTTTGCATTTCCCTAAACATCTCCAAAGCCATGTTCATCTCCCCATTCCTAACCAACCCATCAATCATCGCGGTCCAGCAAACCGTATCCTTAACCCTTACCCGATCAAAAACCTGAACCGCCTGCTCGACCAATCCGTGGTCGAGAAAACAGTTTATCATGACCGTTGAGGCAACAACATCTCTTTCTGTCATTTTATCAAACACTTTCCTCGCATTATCAAATTCCCCACACTTCCCATAGAATTCCATCAGCTTCATGGTTACCGATCTATTCGAGCTTAACCCAAGTTTCAAAGCTTGGCAATGAACCTCTTTTCCTTCCCTCAAAGCAAAACGAGACCCGCAAGCTTTCAAAACGGAGGTGATAACATACTTATCCGGCACAATGAGCCGATCAATCATTCGATAATAAAGGCGAATCCCATCTGAGTAGGAACCAACCAAAACAAACCCATCAATGAGAGCGGTGTAGAGGAAGACATTTGGATTATGGACCTGTTGAAAAATGGTGGAGGCATAATTAACAGAGGAAAGAGTGGAGCTGAGGCGTAGAAGCTCGAAGAGGATGAAAGGGTCTTGGTCGTGGCCGGTTCTAATGATTTTGGCATGTATTGGGAGGATTTGGTTGGTGTCTTTGCAATTCTTTAAGAGAGAAATGAATTCTTTTCTGCGTACGGTGGAGTTGGAGAGTTTTGGATTTGGATTCGGAGCTGAAGTTGACGGGTAAGTGAAGCATCCTACAACGGCTAACGTGGAGTAACTCATTTTCTGATGGTCCAACTTCAAATGCTTTGAAGAGGAAAGATATTTATATGGATGGCCATGTTTCGGGTTTTTGCCTGAGGTCCCAAGTTCAATTCCCCTTTTCACAGGGCTTAAAATGGAATTTAAGGGTTTAATTAAGAAAAATTAAAATTTGAGAATTAAATTTTAAAATTTGAAGTTCATGAGTACCTTTCTAAAAATCTAGAAATGTAATGGTTAAGTTGTGAATTCTACTAAAATCAAGATCAAATTGTAAAGTTTTAATAATTTGAGGTTAAAGTGCAAAACTTGAAAAGTTTGGTGTCGCTTTTAAAAACCCTAAAATGTTGAGTCACGTCAATTGCATTAGTAGTTCAATGGTTGAGTGACTGAAATAATTTTTTTTTTCTTAACATCAATAACTTAAAATAGGTTTTTTAATTTTGGTGACCATATTAAATGCGTCCTAAGGGTTTAATGACTACTAATGTAGTTTACCCTTAATATAATGTATAAGTTTCATAGACTACAAATATTAGAAGGATTAATATCCTATACACTGGCGGTGGAAAATAAAGTTTCCACAAGCGAGTTTATTTAGGAGTTTAGGGGTTTAGTTTAGGGTTTAGAGGTTAGGGGTTTAGGTTGTATGATTTAGAATTTAAGAATTATGGTTAGAATTTAGGGTTTGAGGTTTAGGGCTTGGGGTTAGATTTTTAGGGTTTTAAGGTTAGAATTTTAGATTTTCAATTTAAGCTTGAAAATAGGCATGCTTGTGTAATTTTTTTTACACTGACAGTGTATCAAATATTAATCCATATTAGAATAGATTATATCTATAGTCGTTTAACTGTAAGATAGTTTCTATTTTTGACCACTAGTGTTTCAAATTACTAACGATTAAAAAGTTAACAGAAATATTGATGTGACAGTTAAAATAAATTTATATAATTATATATTTGGTACTCATTACTTACCTATCTTACTAATTTTGAATTAATTTTAAAAATTAAATCTTTAAATAAAATGATGTGGCTTGTCACCCGATTAGATAATTTTAATAATTTTTTCATCCAATTAAATAAGTATACATGTAATATCTCCAATCAGATTATAATGCCTTTGTGTTAGCCTAATTTCTTTCAATCAAGCTTTCTTTTCATGAAAATAAAGTTGAGAACATATAATATCAAGGCAGAAAGTTAAAATTTGCTCCTAACAATTATATTTTTTTTTGTCATTTTGGCCCTAAATATTTTTTGAAACACCTAACCCTCAACGTTTTTTTTCTTCTTCTGTGTAAATACACTCTTTGATGGACAAAATCGTTAGTCAACTAACGATCAGCCGTTCTCGCACACATATCAGGCTGATTTGGCATGTCCACATGTAGTGAAGGATAATGTGGTAGTTTGCCGGCGTCACTTATTTTATAAAAAAATTAAAAATATTTATTTATATTTCGCACAACTAATAATAGGTTGTCATGTGTCATTTGATTGGGCATGAATAAAACCCAATGTATTAAGGTTTGGTCGAGGTTTGAACCCAAGTAATTGGGTAAAACAAGCAGGTAACTTAACCACTAAACCAAGTAACCTTATTTGGTACTTACTAAACGTTATAACTTTTAAACAAAACCCAACACGTGATTATTTCAAAAAAAAAATTAAACATACAAAAGTACGATTGAACCACGAAAATCCTCAAATCAAGTCATTGGGGTTAGTTCTCAAATCTAAATCGTCAGAGAAAATCTCACTCTATCATCAACCAAGTTAGTTTAAGAAATAATTGGAGCCGATCAAAGGATGAAACAAAATAGGTTAATAAAAAATTGTTAGTCTATCTCGACGGGAGTTTGCGTATGATGTAAAAAAAGTGTTGTGTGAGAAATTAGCTCCTAGAGAAACTGCACGGAGCGATTCAAACCCTAAAAGAAGATATTATGAATGCCTAGATTTTTCGGTAAGATAACTACCAAAAGAGAAATTTGTATTTATTGTGTATTATACATAATTTTATTGGTTAGGGTTATAACAAAAAAATATAGGGTAATCTTCACCAGTGGTCCCTTTCGTTTAGGGTGTGTTTTATTTTGGTCACCAGAATTCAAAAAACGATTATTCTGGTCACTTACGTTTAAAATCGTTTCTATTTTGGTCCCTTAGCCGTTAGTCTCCGTTACTTTAAAAAATTAGTTTCTAATTTAACCTAGAAACTTTCAAAATTTTATTTGTCACCATCTTCCCCAAGAATTCAAAAACTAAAACCCCATAAAATTAAATCAATGGCTATAACCCACCATCTTCTCATTTAGCTTTGTTAACTGCATTTTACATCAAGAAAAAATCAAATGCAATATTGGGTACGTAAAGATCAACCTTACAGGTTTATCACAGCCGATGAATTTGCTGAGGCATTCCAATCATTCCACGTGGGAATGAAAATTGGGGATGAACTTGGAACTCCATTTGAAAAAGCAAGGAGCCACCCAGCTGCTTTGACAACCAGAAAATATGGTGTTGGGAAGGGAGAGTTGTTGAGAGCTTGCATCGCAAGGGAATTCCTGCTGATGAAGAGAAACTCCTTCGTCTACATCTTCAAGTGTATACAAGTGTGTACTGATCATTTTTGAACCCTGTACTGCAATTGTTGTGCTTTAAGGATATTTTTTTCTCAGCACATTAAGGATGTTGACTAACACTAATTTTTCTTTGTGCTACTAGCTCACAATAATGGCCATCATTGCTATGACACTCTTTTTGAGAACTGAGATGCATAAAGATTCTGTTCAAGGAGGAGGAATCTATATGGGAGGTTTTGTTTTTTGGTATGATATTTATCATGTTCAATGGAATGCCTGAGCTTTCGATGACCATTACTAAGCTCCCAGTCTTTTACAAGAAAAGAGAGCTCCTTTTCTTTCCTTCATGGACCTATGGTCTACCATCTTGGATTCTGAAGATCCCTATAACATTTATAGAAGTTTCCATATAAGTATTTATTACCTACTACGCCATTGGATTTGATCCAAATGTTGAAAGGTAGTGAAAAATGACAACACAAATTTCTTGTGAACTTCAATAGTGGTGACTTTGATTCAAATTGACGTGGAAGTAATTTTTCTGGCATAGGTTGTTAAGACAATACCTCATCCTTATTCTCATTAACTAGATGGCTTCGTCATTATTCCGATGTATTGCAGCAACTGCTAGAAACATGATTGTTGCTAACACTTTTGGGACATTTTCTTTACCTGTACTTTTTGCATTGAGTGGATTCGTCCTAGCACGAGGTATAATACGTCTTAGAAAAAGTTTAATGGAAATTAAACTTTAGACAGTTCTAATCTACTTTTTATGTTTAATGCTACAGATGACATAAAGGGTTGGTGGATATGGGGTTACTGGATCTCGCCTTTGATGTATGGCCAAAATGGGTTGATGGTTAATGAGTTCCTTGGACACCAGTGGAGATGAGTAATGGCTTTTTGAAGTTGAAATGTCTATAATTCTGCTTTTGTCTCTTAACAAAATGCTCATCTTTCATGTTTGCTTTCATATTGAAGGTTTTATGGGTTGATGGTTATAGCCATTGATTTAATTTTATAGGGTTTTAGTTTTAGAATTTTTGGGAAAGATGGTGAAAAATAAAATTTTGAAAGTTTGGGGGTTAAATTAGAAACTAATTTTTTAAAGTAACGAAGACTAACGGCTAAGGGACCAAAATAGAAACGATTTTAAACGTAAGTGACCAGAATAATGGTTTTTGAATTCTGGTGACCAAAATAAAACACACCCTGAACGAAAGAGACCACTGGTGAAGATTACCCAAAAATATACTTTTAATGGTATTTTTCTATTGTTTAGCGTGGATATAAATACTTTGAATAGTATGATGTAAGAATGTCAAATCAAGCAATTAACTACGACAATTTTGCGGTAATAAACATATTTTAGCAAAGGAGAACAAGAGCCTTCGAAGGCAGCTTAAGAATTGTAGGAGTATTTTAGCCGATGAAAATCACTGAGGAAAAAAATGAATTTTATAAGGGATTTCTCATTTGTACTTTGTTATGCATTGCATGTATTCTGTTGACAATAGTAGTTGTAATGTTAGTTTAGAGTTTAGAGTAATTGAAAATCGCATTATGTATATGAGAATGGTTGAAATTTAAATGAAGATGATGTGGTTAAACCTTATTTGTTATATATATCTTAACTATTAATTGTATATTTGTTGAAAAAAATAAGTTTATTAAATTAATCAAATATTAAATCTTAAATGACAACGGAACATAAATAATATATCAAATTTATGTACTAGTCTATTATAATATAACTAACTGGAGCACTTAAAATTATATAATGATATAACAAAATCGCATTGATAGGAGAATGTTGTAACAACATTATCAATGAACCAACAAAAAATAACCTATGAACCAACCCAACATCAACAAATCTATATTGATAAACCAACAACAAAAAGTAATGTATACTAATATTGCTAAAGGAACTGTCAATAGTTAACCCATACTAGTAAGCAGTTATCAACCGTATCAATATTGGTATACAAACTAAGTAACTAAATTAGTGAATGTTTCTCGATATACCAAAATGAACCACAATTTTGACAAAAACTAATAAAAACTCTAAATAGATATTTTATTTCTTTTTCATCTTTGTTGCAACAAATTTTTGAGTGGCCAAAAACTCTCTAACAACCTTTCTCTTCTTTCGAGCATTTGTCGTAGTAGACTCTACATTACTCTGTTGAATTTTGTTTAAAAGTTATAGTGTCTAGTAAGTATCAAATAAGGTTATTTAGCCCGATGGTTAAGTTGTCTGCTTGCTTTACCCAAAGACTTGGGTTTGAACCTCAACCATGGCTTAATGCATTGAACTTTTATTCATGCCCAATCAAATGACACGTGGCAACCTATTATTGGTTGCACAAAAAATAAATATTTTTAATTTTTTTTAAAAAGTAAGTAACGTCGGCAAATTGCCACGTCATCCTCCATTACACGTGGACTTGCCAAATCAGCCTGTCAAGTGTGCGAGAACGGTTGACCGTTAGTTGACTAACAGTTCCGTCCATTCAATGGTGTATTTACACAAAAAAACGTTGAGGGATTAGGTGCTTCAAAAAAAGATTTAGGGTCAAACTGACAAAGAGTGTAAACATTATGGGCAAATTTTGTTTTCTGCCTAATATCAAAGGTTATCAATCAAATAAAAATAAAACTTTTTTTATGGATAAATGAAATAAAATTCAACAAATGAAGACATGAGACACCAGATCCACAAATAATATAGAAATCATCTGTCCTTTTTTGGTGTTTATATTTATGTCACACTAAAAAGTTAGGTTTAAGGTTTAGATTTAAAGTTTAGAACTATGATTAGGGTTTAGGAAATTATATGTAGATATATTTTTTAGGGTTTAGAGTTTAAGGTTTAAGATTTAGAATATGATTAAGGCTTATAATTTAATTTTTTAGTATTGGGACATAAAAAAAAAAGACAGCAAAAAAGGTGAATGATTTTTGTTCCAATAACGAGGTATAATTTGAGACATGATTCCTTAAATTTCAAGGCAATTCAGGATTGAACATCATGTCTTAAAAGAAGAATTTTTGCTGCTACCATTTGGTTTATATGAAAACATGGTAATGATTTTGTCTTCAACGATATTTGCCAACCAATTGATGTGAGCAAGAACGGTACCTTGCAAAACTTCAAGTGGCAGAAACCGATGCATGACTGGTATAACCTTATCACAAATGGTCCGATTTGTAACCCCTTAATCCGGTCTAGACGGTTGACCCGAATTAAGAAGTTTACACGGGGAAAACCAAAATCAACCCGAAAGTCAACCTTGATTAACGACCTTTTTTTCTTTTTAATTTTATCTAAATGTACATTAATCCTAGATAGGTTAATACAATCAGCATACTCAAAGATCAGCGCATTCGGAAAACATTCAGGGACTTAATTGCACAAAACACGAATTTAGGGACTAAAACGTAAATTCTAGAAATTACAAGGACTTAACCAACTTTTGAGTTACCAAAATGAAATTAGTCATGTTTCATGCTTCACTGCCAAATTTCAACTCCAACGGACATCTCAAACTCATTCAATTGCAAAAACAAGATTTAGGACCAAAACACAAAGGTTTCAAAACATATAACCGTCAATTTCAGTGCCCAACGGTCGAGTGTTCCGAAACAGGGAAGACCTGTTCCGAAACGCGGGGCCGTTCCGAAACGAGTTCCGGAAGAAGGCTCGACAGTAGCCTCTTCGTTCCAGAACGGTTCAGCCCGTTTCGAAACACCTAGGCCATTTCAGGCCCCTGTTCCGAAACGGTGACACCCGTTCCGATACGACCTGCCCAGATTGCAGAAATTTTGCTGGTTTATCACACAATCGACCCATCAAACATGCTCCAAAGACAACCAAAACATACTAGCAAGTCATTCAACACTCAAGGAACATAATTGCATCAAAATCTAGATACAAACCACCCCTAGGTGCACCAACTCATTCAACACATCCAACACTCAATCATGCTTTTAAAACAAGAAGCATAACATAACGATTTAAGCATAAGAAGATTCAAACGTTGCAAGCATTAAACCACATAGTTCAAAATCATAAACCAAACTTGTCCAACATACACAATCTCATTAAACATCAACATAAGAGATTCTCCCCCCATTGCCTTTATTATCTATAGCTATTAACCGAGACATACATCTCAAGTGGAGCTCTCCTTGAATCCCTTGCTTCTCGCTGTCCCAACTTCAAATGTCTGCATTGATGGACAAAAAGGAGCGTAAGCACATAATGCTTAGTGAGGAATTCTCAAAACCAAAACACCATCAATGCAGCGAGTCATAAAACCTCTTTTAAAATCAACACAAATTGATAAACCAAAGCAATGTTTGAAACCCCTTTTAGCAACATGCTTTTAAATCATGCATTGCTCAAACATGAAAACCAACCCTTAGCTTATAAAAACTAAGTAATTCACTTCAAAGCACGACCTTGCAAATTCATCAAAAACCGTTCCATGCATGAACATCATATGCAAAGTTAAATACAAGATCCTTGGAAAACACTTCCACTTCACATCATACTTTTCTCATACATTGAAAATCATTTCAAAGCAAGAACCTTTAAAAACCACTTACTCATTCAATCTATCTCATGCATTAAGCAAATGCAACATAAGAACCACAAAATTAATATTTGCATTACATGCCTTTAAAAACAAGTCTTCGCAAGACTTCAATGCACTAAAGAGATTTCATGCACACATGCACCATTCTCAATAGAAAATAAACACTTGTTCAAGCTAACAAGCATTACATGCATTCTTGGTACATTACACACTTTCCATGCAACCTTGCATTATTTCAAGCATCTCATGCTTCATTTCATACAAGAACATTATATTGGCTTCCAAGTGATAAGTCATAACCTTCACAACACCAAATACAATCGGATACGCGGATTACAAGCGTTGTCCCCACGCTTCATACACACTATCAATCTCAAGGTCCCCAAATGGAATTTTAACCACCATTTGAATTTACCATACACATGGTCCTCATATGGAATTTTAACCACCATATGACCTTAACATTCACAAGGTCCCCATATGGAATTTTAACCACCATATGACCTTAACATTCACAAGGTCCTCATATGGAATTTTAACCACCATATGACCTTAACATCACCCATTGGTAGTTGTATAACATCACTAACGAGATCCGGGACATACAACACAAGATCCACACATGGACTTTACACCACCATTGTGATCTTAACAAGCACAAGGTCCTCAAATGGAATTTTAACCACCATTATGACTTTTGCTTACACAAGGTCCTCAAATGGAATTTTAACCACCATTATGACCTTAACACAAGACCCACCCATGGAATTTTAACCACCATGGTGTTCTTAACCATCTCGTTAGTGTACTTGGATGGAGTTACCGGTACAATCACAACCACTCCACATCCAAGGCGACTTTATTCACGGTGCACCCAATCCTATAGCCGGCTAACTATATCCGATTAAAGTAACCAAGAACAACTTACATCACTTGCCAATATAACCATTTCACCACATTGATCCATTATTTTACAAGTATAACCAAAATGCCAAAACCACCAATTACCATCATAAATCTACTGTTTTTGAAGCATTAAACAAAGCCATTAAACAACATGCAACACAATGCAAAAATTCCACAATTCCAATATACAAAACCAAGGATCTCTTACCTTGAGCATCCTTCACACATGGCTTTCAAAACCAGCATTAGACCATGCTAAAATACGCTTTCAAAACAGAATTTAAAACATGCAAATCACATGCATTGCATCCAACAATCACAAGTGCTTTTAAAAAAACCGATTCATAACACAAACCAAGAGAGAAATTCCATTTACTTACTTTTGAGCTTAGCTAAGTTGTTTAGACTTAAACTAAGCTCCCAAAACCTTCAAACCTTGGTTTTAAAGCTGAAAACCCAACTTCACTCACCGATACACAAAACTAGGCTAGCCAACAAGCCTTCCAAGCATCCGAAACCTTCAACGCCACCTCTATTGCCCACGGATCATTCTCCCCTGTTTCAAGCACATAACAACAGAGGATTAATGCATCATTATGCATTAAAAACACCAGCAACACACCTAAACTCGCTGCTCTTTGCAAATCCAACATTTCGGCTACCAAACACAACCGAAATCACCTCCAAACACTTCCAAAACTTAACCCAGCCAAGATCCATCACTTGTAACCATTTATAAACATCAATTAACATCCAAAATGATCCCAACCACTTCCTTATACCTCCAGCAATAACAGATCATCAAAATCACTCCAAAAACAACCAAAAACTCAAGCAAAACTTAGGAAAATCAACCTATCCGGGATTGCATTGATTAAACCTCAACTTCTCATCAATTATACATTCATTTTACATCAAAATTACATCTCAAAACAATGCCCAATCAGATCATACGAAATTCATCAAAAATTAACCAAATCTTGCATTTTAAAGCCAAGATCAATAACACAATTGTAAAACCTTTAATAAAACACAAATCAAGGATTAAGAACTTGGGAATTTCAGTAAAGAACTGAGAATTTAGAGGAGAAGGACGTTCATACCTCTAAACTTGAGTTTCTCCCTTTTTGGAACCAAGATTCTTGAAAATCCAATAAGCAAATGCTAAGGTTTTGTTGAAGAGATGATTAGAGATCAAAAGAGGATTGAAATCTCATATTTGGATGTCAAAATCAGAGGGAAAATGTGCTGGAGAAATGTGTTTGGGTTGAGAGAAAAGTTGAGAGAAAAGAAAATGGAAAATTTGAGAGAAAAGTTAGTTATGGCAAAAAATATCTTTCCCTCCCTTTTTCCTTTATTTTAAACCATTAATTAATTAATAAATATTCAGAAAAATCTGGAGAAACTCTTTTAGGTAAATAGCTCCTTAAAGATTCAAAGTTTCAATCCTTTTTAAAACAGTCACCCAGTTTCCAAAAATTACATTTTGGTCACTAACCCAAAATGTCACTCTTCCAAACCTCATTTTGTAAAATTGATTTCACCTTTCTCTTATATATAATAAAAGAGGATTTATCGTTAGTGTATTAATAGTTTTCATCTATAAAATATTATTTTAACTTAAAATAAAACGTTGATGATTAAAATACTTTAGAAAGAAGAATAAAGACAAAACAAATATATTGTTGAACAATAAAAATAATTTATGATCCAGGATTCCTAAAAGACCCAAAGCCAAAGATGAATCCAACTTTTATGAAAAATGAGATGAAACATCAATACTGAGTAGGGGTGTTCATGATGTTAGATATTATAATCCTTCTCTACTAGATGTTGTTAAAAGTAGTTAAGGCTTTGTTAACATTGATCCATTCAGTCAAAGTTGTTGTGTTTCATGTATATATAAAGAGCCTTTGTGCTCTTGTAAATCACCCTTGAGTTGAATGAAATGAGTGTTATCTTATTACTACTCTATTCTCAATAGTTAACATGGTATCAGTTGCCGAGTGATCCACGCTTCTTGTTTTCTACTTTCTTTTTCTTTTCTTTTTCATCTTCTTGAGTTCTTCATCTTCTTCCATGGATCCTCCATAATTGCTTGAACTTTCTGTTGATAGTCAGAATCTTGAAACCCAGGTTTTCTCGAACAAAAGAGTCAATATATGCCTCAATGAAACAAACTACCTCTTGTGAAAGCAGCAAGTTGTTCTTACGATACGAGGCTTGGGTCTTGAAGGTTATCTTGATGGTTCGATTATCGTTCCAGCAAAGATGGTTTACAGTCGTGCATGTGAAGAAATTATAAACCATCTTTATGTTCAACATGTAAAATAAGATAATTCCTTGGCTTCTTGGCTACTCTCGACCATTAACCCTCATCTTTTGTCAAAATTTATGGGTTCTGACACACCCCTTGGTGTTTGGAATGTTGTTTCCTAGGCTTATTTTAGCCTGTCAACTACCAAGGTCATGAATTTACACTGTCGTCTTCGTTCTATGAAAAAGGTGCCCAGTCTATGAATGAATACACTATAGCGATCAAGCAAATATGTGATCTGCTTGCAGCGTGCGGCAGTTCTATTTCAGAAGTTGAGCATATAGCCACCATTCTCAATGGCTTGCCCATCGAGTATGAACCAACGATTGCCGCAATCACGGCCAGCAATGAGTCATATTCAATTGAAAACATTGTGGCAATTCTTGTTGATGTTGAAACAAGAATGGAAGATTCTTTGCGGTTTTCAGTTGGAATCAATTACACTTGGTACACTCCAAGGAATGCTATGGTGAATGATAATAATGAACCAAGCAGGTCTCAAGGTATGGATCAAGATTCCTCTCGACAGTCATACTGTAAAACTTATGTTTGATTTTGATATAACTAAGTATGTTAAGGACTAAATTGAAAACTTGAAATAGATTTCTAAGTCCCTCAAATGATTTATAAATCACAAAGACTTTAATCTGATTTGAAAAACTCAAACTCCAAATATTTTCTAAGTGTTCCAAGGCCAAAGTATTGAAAAACGTCTAGGAGTATCGATACGCTTCCAGCCATATCGATACCTTTTTTACAAAGTTGGCTACTGGAAAGACGTGTTTCGATACGCCCTTCACTATATCGAAACAGCGTATCGAAACAGATTGAATATGTATCGATACGCCCCTCTGTAAAAACTGAAGGAGTTTGAATAGCGTACCGATACGGTTCCATCCGTATCGATGCGGATTTAAGGGAATTTTTAATTCAAAAAGCTTTCAATGTTTTCGATCGTTGGTGTCAGTTGTTAGGTAACTAAAATTTAAAGTGGTGGTTGACCCGTACCGATACGCTCCTAGCCGTATCGATACAGAAACTTCCAGTGAGCTAAGTTGAGAAAAAGGTATCGATACGGTCTTACCCATATCGAAACGACCCTTGTCCCGTACCGATACGCGTATATGCGTATCAATACGCCCTCTTATAATTGTGCAACGGCTCTTTCTGTTTTAAGACAAGTATCGATACAGGTCCACGCGTACCGATACGGTAAACTGCAGAAGTGCATTTATGGTGGAAAGAGAGGGTCCCAACGGCTATAATCAATACCCTAACCACCCAAACGGCTAGAATTGATAGAGAAGGTATAAATTGAAGCTAATTGAAGACCAGAAACAACTATTGCATCAAAGATAAACATTCAAGCAAAAATCCAAGCTCAAAGTGCTTATTTTCAAATCTCTTGTAAAACCCCAAATTGTGTAGCGTTCAATTCTAATCTTGTGATCAAATTTGGGTTGAGTGTTTGTACTTAAAATGACAATCTTGTATTGAGAGATATCTTTCTTGCCTTTAATTCTTCTTTGTGCTATTGTGAGGGTTTGGTCAAATTTTGGGTAGAAAATTTGACCGGTTGTGTAAATGTTACCTCCTAAGCCTTGAAAAGAGGAAGAACAAATTAGTGAATTGATGGAAATCCTTAGTGGTAGCTAAAGTAGTGGATGTAGAGTTCATTTGGAACTTGAACAACTCTAAAATTCCTTGTTCTTCATTTTTAGCTATCCTTTTACTCCAACAAATTTTTAAAGACCCAATTCACCCCCTCTTGGCTTTGATCAATCCTTTGATCCACTCAACAATTGGTATCAGAGCCTACTTCTTTGAAGGATTAACAACCACAAGAAGAGTTTCTAGGAAGAGTGTGATCATCCAAAAATCAAGCCATGGCGTCTACCTCCGGGTCAAGCATGTACGAGTCTCAATCAACCACAAAACCGCCTTACTTCAACGGTGATAACTATCCATTTTGGAAGAACTGGACATGCCTATTCATCAAATCCAACGATTATCTAGTTTGGGATGCCATTGAAGATGGTCCCTATATTCCAAAGAAGAGAGACGAAGAAGGAAGATTGGTGCTAAAGAAGAAAATTGAGATGAGTGAAGAAGAGAGGAAGAAGATTCAAATCAATGATAAAGCTCTTCACATGTTGTTTTGCTCTTTCGATCCCGACATCTACTCCAAAGTTTCCTTCATTGAAAGTGCCAAGGAAGTGTGGGATACACTAGAGACCACTTATGAAGAAACAAGTGATGTGAAGGAGACCAAGATTGGAATTCTCAATCTTAGCTATGAGAATTTCAAAATGGAGCCCGACGAAACCTTGTCCAAGATGTTCGATCGCTTCTCAACAATCGTCAACTGGCTTAAGGGTTTTGGAGAGATAATCACGGAAGAGAAACTTGTCCGGAAGCTACTCTACTCACTTCCCGAGTCTTGGGATAGGAAGAGAACCGCCATCATTGAGGCCAAAAATTTAAAGACACCCAAGCTTGATGAGCTAGTGGGTTTCCTCCTAACTCATGAGATAATGAAGCAAGGAAGGGAAGATGAAAAGAAAAAGGAAGAAAAAAGAGTTGAGAAGATAGAGGTAGAAAAGAAGAAGAAGATAGGAGTTGCTCTCAAAGCTTCACTACATGAGGAGAGCACTTCTAGTGAGGAGGATGACCTAGAAGAATTGGCTATGATAGCCAAAAGGTTCTCACGGTTTATGAGGTCCAACCGAGGAAGGAAGATTCAACGAAAAATAGACTTCAAAACCAAAAATAAAGAAGAAGAGAGTGATTAAATCATTTGCTTTGAGTGCAAAAAACCCCGATCACATTCGTTCGAAATGCCCTCAACTCAAGAAGAATGGCTTTGAGAAGAAGAAGAAGCTCAAAGCCAAGCTTGCTACTTGGAGTGACGAGGAGTCATCCGAGGATGACGAACATGAAGTGGCCAACCTTTGCCTCATGGCACTTGAAGAGGATTCCTCTATGGTAACCTCTAACTCATCATCTTTTGATTTTACATTTGATGAATTGCATGATGCTTATGATGAGTTACAAGAGGTATATGATGAGTTAGTTGAGAAGTACAAAGAGTCGGTCATTAGAAATAAAAAGATTGTTTCTGAATTAAATGCTAAAAATGACTCACTTTCTCAAGCTAACTTAAAATTTGAGAAAAAGATCTTAGGTTTACAAGATGAGCTTAAATTCTTTCAAGATGAAAACGTAAGACCTAAATAATCTTATTTCTCAATGCAATAGTGAACACTAAAAGGTGTTAGATGAGCTTAACAAGCTCAAGGAGTCTTTCAAAAATGTTGGTAATGTGAAACATAAAAAAGGTGAATCATCTAAAACCAACCAACCTAGGAGAAAGACATATAACTACAAACAAAGTGGTTTCCATAGACATAATAGAACTAAAAAGATTAGGAGTGTATGAGTTCCTAAGGAACTCGTCAAATTTTATAATGTTGTTGCTATGTCACCTTGGATTCCTAAGGGAACCAAGCTTTTGGGAGCTAACACTCGTGGACCCAAAATGATTTGGGTACCAAAAACCAAAGTTTAATATCTTTGTTTGTAGGGGAGCATTGCTACAAGGCCAAAGCACAAAGTCAAAATTCATGGTACCTTGATAGTGGATGCTCGAGGCACATGATCATATACTAGAGTCGATTCATG
This sequence comes from Hibiscus tridactylites, assembly GCA_958450335.1. Taxonomy (NCBI): domain Eukaryota; kingdom Viridiplantae; phylum Streptophyta; class Magnoliopsida; order Malvales; family Malvaceae; genus Hibiscus; species Hibiscus tridactylites. The sequence goes on along the minus strand of OY288287.1, from coordinate 60,073,354 downwards.
GACTTAAAGCCAAAAAGTGGAGAAGTATTGGCATTTGGTGACAACTCCAAAGGCCATATTAAAGGTATTGGATCCATAGGTAATCACTCTGCTATTCTCACTGAAAATGTTTTATATGTCGATGGTCTAAAACATAATTTATTGAGCATAAGTCAATTATGTGACAAAGGGTTTAATGTCTTATTTGATAAAAATGGGTGCAAAATTGTTGACATTAAATCAAATAATATTATGCTCATTGGTCATCGCATAGGTAATATATACATAGTGCATTTAGATGACATTCATACATCACATGCATGCTTTGTTGCACAAAATGAAAATGATGCATGGCTATGGCATAGGAAACTAGGACATAGAGGTGGCAATCGGGTCATTCGGTTCGGTTCGGGTCATTTCGGGTCTATCTAGAATCGGTTTAGATTCGGTTCGGGTCAGCTTGGTTTGGGTTCGAGTCTAATTCGGGTCTGTGATGAGTCAGATTCGGTTCGGGTATTAGATCGGGTCAAAATCGAATCGGTTGTTTTTGGGTCGGGTCAATATCGGATCGGTCGCTTTCGGTTCGGGTCAAAATCGAGTCGTTCGGGTCGCTTTCGGTTCGGGTTAAAATCGAGTCAATTTTGGGTCGGGTCAACATTTAAATTTTCAGGTCAATTCGATTTGAGTTGGGTTAAAGGTTTGAGGTTTAGTATTTATGGTTTAGTTTAGAGTTATTGGTGTATGAGATTAATTCTGATTCAACTTGTTAATCTATGCATTTAAATTTGATTAAATATTTAAATCAAAGCTTCATGTATCCATATAATTTTTTTGTATAATTATATTAAATCAAAGTTTATAATAATAATAATAATAATAATAATAATAATAATAATAATAATAATAATAATAATAATAATAATGTCTGAAATGAATTAATTTATTAAACTTAGGATCTAATTGAACTAACTAAAATCTAAAAGCATAAATCACGAACATAATTAAAATAATTTTAAAACTAAATGTGAAATTTTAATTAAATTAATCTAAATTGAAACTCAATTAAATTAAGAAAAAGAGAAAGACAATTGGTAAAAATAGAGAGGGAAAAAACAAAATTTTGGAGGGAAATAAGCCACCAATTTTTTAAGCTAGATTGAAAAAAAAAGACAATTAGAAAAAATAGAGAGAAAAGACAAAATTTTGGAGGGAAATAAGCCACCAATTTTTTAAGCTAGAGATTAATTACTTTTTAGGCCATGTTGCATTTAAAATGTTATATTTTAGTCAACTTTAAGTTTTAGTTTAATTTAATTTAGTCACAAGTATTCCCACGGTTTAGACTTCGGATATAGAAATCCCCTCCCCGTAGTGATATTTAGTCTCTAAAAATTTACTTTTAGTTGAAATTAACTAATCTTTGTAATTTAGTCTATTAATTTAATATATTGATATTTTCGTTCATTTTAATTTCAAAGATTTAATTTTTAGCCAAAATTGACCCCTATTTATTTATATGGTATAATTACAAAATTGGTCATTGGACTCTCAAATTTCTCCACTTCCAAACTGTCAATTTAGTCTACAATTTCAATTTTATGCTATATTTTATGATGAAATTATAAAATTGGTCACCAAGATCTCAAATTTCTATACTTCATTTTATTATTTATTATATTGTTAAAAATAGATATTCGGGTTAAAATCGGGTCAAAATCGGGTTAAAATCAGGTCGATATTTGGTTCAGCTTTCGGTTCGGGTCCATTCGGTTCGGGTCCATTTCGGTTCAACAAAAAATTTCGGTTCGGTTTGGTTCGGGTTTCGGGTCAACTTCGAATCATCATGTTCTGGTCAAAATCGGGTTTCGGTTCGGGTTTCGGGTCTCGGGTCAAGTTTGCCAGGTCTACTAGGACATGCTAGAATTAGTGTTTTAGAAAAATTAGTTTCCCTAGATCTAGTTAGAGGTTTACCCAAAATTAAGTTCTCAAATGACAAAATTTGTGATGCATGCTCTAAGGGTAAACAACATAAGTCATCCTTTAAATCAATTAATGATGTTTCTACAAGTAGGTGTTTACAACTTATTCACATGAATTTATTTGGGCCAATTAGAACTATGAGCTTGGGTGGTAAATCGTATGCATTTGTACTTGTTGATGACTATTCTAGATTTACTTGGGTTCTATTCTTAATTACTAAAGATTAGGCTTTAGAAAAATTCATCACATTTTCAAAATTAACTCAAAATGATCTTGAACTTAAAATTTCTCATATTAGAAGTGATCATGGAACCGAATTTCAAATTCTTGGTTTTGAAGAGTTTTTAAATGAAAATGGTATTAGCCACAATTTTTCGACTCCTCGAACTCCTTAACAAAATGGGGTAGTTGAGAGGAAAAATAGAATTTCACAAGAGATTGGAAAATAAGCACTTTGAGCTTGGATGTTTATCTTTGATGCAATAGTTGTTGCTGGTCTTCAATTAGCTTCAATTTATACATTCTCTATCAATTCTAGCCGTTTGGGTGGTTAGGGTATTGATTATAGCCGTTGGGATCCTCTATTTCCACCATAAATACACTTCTACAGCTTACCGTATCGGTACGCGTGGACATGTACTGATACCTGTCTCAAAACAGAAAGAGTCGTTGCACAATTACAAGAGGGCATATTGATACGCGTATACGTGTATCGGTATGGGACAAAGACCGTCGATACGGGTAAGACCGTATCGATACCTTTTTCTCAACTTAGCTCACTGGAAGTTTCCCCATCGATACGGCATAGGGTATCGATACGCGATTGCGCATACAGCTTCTTAATGGCATTTAAAGAGTTCTACTTTTACCAAAATTGAATTTTCAAACCCTAGCCATTTTTCACTCTATAAATAGCCTCTCAATCCCTCATATTTTCACACCACAACTCAAAATCTCTTGAGGGTTTTCAAAATCAAGCAAAGCTCTTCAAGCTTTTCATCAATTTGGTGCAAAGTTCTTCTCCAATTCCTCTCTATCAACATCAAGGTAAAAATTTCTCTTTACTTTTTATTTTCATTTGATTTTCGTTCTAAATTCTTATTTTGTTTTGTTTTCAAAACAATTTTTTTTAAAAAAAAACCTTTTCTCTTTGTTTTGTTTTTAATTTTTTTAACAAAAACCTTGATTATTGATTTTCTATGTGTTGGATGAGAAAGTTAATGCATACATTGTTTTTGATCTTTTCTCTAGTCAATGGCACCTAAAAAGAGAGCACGTAATAGTGAAGTCGGTGAAGGTTCCAATGCCAGAGGTGGTACTCGCCCGAACCTCACTCTTATCTATCAACAATCCTTTAAGACCACCGGAGATCTCAACTATTTCTGACAATTTCAAAATTACAAAATCCATCTGGAGAGGGTAATTTCCATTCCTTTTCTTAACTCGGAGCATTTCAAATTTGATTACTTACCTTTGCTCTAAGAATGGAAATTTATGGATTTTCTTCAAATCCCCGGTTTTTTCTTTCGCACTCTAGTATAGATTTTCTATGCTAATGCCAAGTGTGTCACCAATATAGAGAATGTGGTTATGGTCGTTAACTCTTATCTAATGGGTAAAAAGATCACCATCGATGTTCAATCTCTTTGTGATGTGTTTAAGTTAAAAGATGAAGATCTTGATGATGAGAATGCTCTTGGCCATGCCCTAAGTGGTTCTGTCACCGCTCTTAATGCTCAAGATCGGATCCTACATTTGATGGTTTCTTGGTGGTTTAGGCCCTCGGGAGGAATGTATTCCACTATCCACCAAGTTGATGATTTTTGGATTCGATGCTTCCGTCAACGACAACGACCAAATCTTGCTCGAATTATGTTTGCGGAGATTGTCTATCTCGTGCAACATCGCCACACTACACTCGTCACTTCCTTCACATATGGTACGACTTTGAGTTATTTCTTCACTCAAAAAGAGATAGATTGTTCACGTGACTACCCATCTTCCCTCACCGATCCTATCGATGAAAGATCTCTTGCAAGGGGAAAGTTTCATTACTTTAATGGTAGTTGGCTTCGTCTATCCGAGCTCCCTAGCGATGTCATTCCGGAAGAAATTGCTAATCCTCAAGCCGCTCAAGTTCCTCCTCCACCTTCCATGGATAGTCTCACGGCCTTTCTAAACGAGCAATTCACGGGTTTACGCACAGGAATTACCTCTATAGATCATGTGATGAATTCAAGGTTTACGGCTATTGACACACGCTTTACAAGCCTTGAAGATTGAATGAAGAATGTGGAGACACGCCTCACTTCCCTTGAAGGCGGTCACAACTCGATGAACATATCCCTTACCGCTTTTCATGATGAGTGGCGTCAAACTAGGGGGAATGATGATGCAAATGAGGAGGATGATGAAGATGGCGATGCATAGTAGTTCATCTTTGCATATCATTTATGTCATTTAGGATATTTATGCACTTTCGTTTATGTTTTTAGGATTAAGTTTACATTTTCAAACATATGCTTTGATTTTCTATTATTTGGATTTTATGATTGATGTTATCTTTACTTTGAACTTAATGATTATCAATATTATGTTGCTTGATTATTATTTATGCCTTTTGCCTATATTTATCGATGTATGTATTTTTTGATCTAACAAAAAGGGGGAGAGGGAACAAGCTCACACTTAAAATATTTTGATTTTCAACTTAAAGTTTGCCTAGCTAATATTAAGGGGGAGTTATTTTGCAAAGTTTTTCAAAGTGTCAAAAATTTCAAGATTTGGTTTTGTTATATCAAAAAAGGGAGATTGTAAAACCTATGTTTGATTTTGATATAACTAAGTATGTTAAGGACTAAATTGAAAACTTGAAATAGATTTCTAAGTCCCTCAAATGATTTATAAATCACCAAGACTTTAATCTGATTTGAAAAACTCAAACTCCAAATACTTTCTAAGTGTTCCAAGGCCAAAGTATTGAAAAACGTCCAGGCGTATCGATACGCTTCCAGCCGTATCGATACCTTTTTTACAAAGTTGGCTACTGGAAAGACGCGTTTCGATATGCCCCTCACCGTATCGAAACAGCGTATCGAAACAGATTGAATCTGTATCGATACGCCTCTGTAAAAACTAAAGGAGTTTCAATAGCGTACCGATACGGTTCCACCCGTATCGATACGGATTTAAGGGAATTTTTAATTCGAAAAGCTTTTAATGTTTTCAACTGTTGGTGTCAGTTGTTAGGTAACTAAAATTTAAAGTGGTGGTTGACCCGTACCGATACGCTCCTAGCCGTATCGATACGGAAACTTTTAGTGAGCTAAGTTGAGAAAAAGGTATCGATACGGTTTTACCCGTATCGAAACGGTCCTTGTCCCGTATCGATACGCGTACACGCGTATCGATACGCCCTCTTATAACTGTGCAACGACTCTTTCTGTTTTGAGACAAGTATCGATACAGGTCCACGCGTACCGATACGGTAAGCTACAGAAGTGCATTTATGGTGGAAAGAGAGGGTCCCAACAGCTATAACCAATACCCTAACCACCCAAACGACTAGAATTGATAGAGAAGGTATAAATTGAAGCTAATTGAAGACCAGCAACAACTATTGCATCAAAGATAAACATCCAAGCAAAAATCCAAGCTCAAAGTGCTTATTTTCCAATCTCTTGTAAAACCCCAAATTATGTAGTGTTCAATTTTGATCTTGTGATCAAATTTGGGTTGAGTGTTTGTACTTAAAAGGGAAATCTTGTATTGAGAGATATCTTTATTGCCTTTAATTCTTCTTTGTACTCTTGTGAGGGTTTGTTAAAATTTTGGGTAGAAAATTTGACCGGTTGTGTAAAGGTTACCTCCTAAGCCTTGAAAAGGGGAAGAACAAATTAGTGAATTGTTGGAAATCCTTAGTGGTAGCTAAGGTAGTGGATGTAAAGTTCATTTGGAACTTGAACCACTCTAAAATTCCTTGTTCTTCATTTTAGATATCCTTTTACTCCAACAATTTTTTAAAGACCCAATTCACCCCCCTTGGCTTTGATCAATCCTTTAATCCACTCAGCACATACAATGCAAGAAACAAAGGAAGGCCACGTCCACAATGTCAGCTTTGTGGCAAGTTGGGGCATCTTGTTGATAGATGCTGGCACCGGTTTGATCAAATCTTCAAAGGGGTGTCTTCTCAACAAGACAAAAATGCACCAAGAGCTCAAGCCAACACAAGTTCCTGTAGCCATACCCCTGAGGTCAATTACAATCCCTTCATGGCTGATAATGGGGTGTCCTCTGTAAATGCTTCAGATGAGGATATTCAGGTCAATGCTCTCATTGTTGATGGTCATGTTTCGTTTCACAAATGGTTCCCTGACTCTGGGGCAACGCATCATGTGACCTCAGATGTGTCTGCCCTTCGCAACAAGGACGTGTACACTGAAAATGGTAAACTGCATCTTGGCGATGGTACATCTCTTTCCATTAATCATATTGGTAACACATTTATTAAGAGCAATTCCATATCCTTATGATTAGAGCAAATTTTGCATGTTCCTCACATTTCCAAGAATCTTCTTTCTTTTGCTAAGTTTGCCAAAGATAATTGTTTCTTCTTTGAATTTCATGAAGATGTGTGTTATGTAAAGGATTCAAGAACTAATGAGGTGCTACTTAAAGGAATGGTTGATGGTGGCTTATACAGCTTTGAATGTCAAGCAACAGAAGATGCATCAATCTTTCATACTTCGATGAAAGACAATGAAGATTATTGGCTATGGCATCAGAGGTTGGGGCATCCAGCTAGAGAAATAGTGAAGCTAGTAAATAAGACTGTTACTATGGACAAATCTACAATATGTGCAGCATGTCAAATGGGGAAAAGCAAGACGTTACCATTTTCTTTGTCAAAGATAGTGTATCACAAACCTTTTCAGCTTGTTGAAATGGATGTATGGGGTCCTGCCCCTATTGCTTCGAATAGTTTTAGACACTTTATATTGTTTGTTGATATGTTCAGCAGAAACACCTGGATGTATTTGTTGAGAAATAAAAGCGAGGTTTCTACAACTTTTGAAATCTTTCATGCTCTTGTCTAAACACAATTTGATTCAAAAATTGTTGCAGTACAGTCAGATGGAGGAGGTCAGTTCAGATTTTTGGAACACACGATGCACAAACTGGGTGTTCAACTTAGAAAGTCATGCCCTCACACTTCTCAACAAAACGATGTTGTTGAGAGAAAACATAGGCATGTTGTTGAAACTGATGAACTAATATTTTGATATTACAAATTAAAAGAAAAATGTTTTTGGACTTAATCGAATATATTAATTCTTGTAAAAATAATTCAAAGTCCAAACAAACTTGAAAAATTCGTTTCGAATGTTTTCCAACTTTACCGATCTTTTTCAAAACAAGTATGATCCGTTTTTGCACTACGAAAACTATTTTCCAGACTTCAAGGCAAAAAGGATTGATCCCCTAATGCAAGGGATCGATCCCTTGATTGACAATTTGTAAAACTAAAATTGATTTTGATATAACACATAAATCTAAGGACCAATTTGCAAAACAATAAATTTTTAAGTACTTTTTTAAGTCTCACAAATTAACAAGTAGTTTTCAACAAAATAATATTTAAAGACATGCTCTTAAAACATATATATTTCCCTAAGTTTTTTCCTATGTTTTTCAAGCCTAAGTATGCAAAAACGCTCAAGCGTATCAATACCCTCAGCGTATCGATACCCTATTTTGTCACTGGAATTTTATTCAAATTATCGTACCGATACGCCCTGCAACCGTATCGATACCCTATTTTGTCACTGGAATTTTATTGAAATTACCGTACCGATACGCCTTGCAAACGTATCGATACGATATTCATCTTGGCAAGTGTTTTCATGAAACCGTACCGATACACTTTGCAACCGTATCGATACGATAAGCATATCTTTGAAAAATCCGAGCATTTAATTATTTGACCGTTACTTGTCAGTTGGTTGGTTTCCCAATTTTCAAAAGATCGTTATAGCGTACCGATACGCTTGGTATGCGTATCGATACACTTTTTATGTAAACTTGGCTTGAGATTCCAGTGAGCAAAAACCGTATCGATACGGCCTTCCGTATCGATACGCCCCTTAAAATCGTACCGGTACGCCTTCTATGCGTATCGATACGCCCTGTTTTCAGGCACAACGACTCTTTCCTCTTTGATGCAGGTATCGATACGCCCTTCCCGAGTACCAATACGGTAGGCTACAGAGCTGCATTTATTGCGGGAAAAATGTCCACAACGGCTCTATTGATGATCCCAACTACCCAAACGGCTAGAAATCAATGCAAGGGTATAAAAACAAGCTTCTATTGACCAAGCAACATCAATTGAACCCACACGCATCATCAAAGCAAAAATCCAAACCCTTGAGCTATTCAAAGTCAAATCTTTGTACCCAACTCTAGTGTATTTCAAATTGTCAATTTGTATTGTGAGTTTGGGATTGTTTAAATTGTATTTGGGTAGACAATCATCCTTTGAAAGGAAACATTTGAGTTTACCAAATCTTTCTTTGTATTTGAGTGGATTAAGCTTTGGGTAGAAAGCTTAATCGAAATTGTAAGGTTTCCTCCTCATCCAAGAAAAGGGGACAAATTCAATTAGTGAATTGTTTGAAAATCCTTAGTGGGAGCTAAGGTAGTGGATGTAGAGTTCATTTGGAGAACTTGAACCACTATAACCCCTTGTGTCATTTTTATTTTCAATCTTTCTCTTCACCAAAATTTTAATTGCCAATTCACCCCCTCTTGGCCATTTGCAAGTGTTCGATCAACTCAACACAGTTTCATACAAATTTTGTCTTAGTGCAAAAGAATCGATCCCCTAGTGTATGAGATTGATCCCTTTTTGAAAAAGTCATATTTTTCATAAGAAATGATTGATCCCTTTGTAAAAGGATCAATCTCTCATGCTATAAATGTTGTGTTTTCAGGTTGTAAAGGCTATTTTGCACCCCCAACGGCTATGACTCATCCCTAACGACCATAAACGGCTAGAAACTCATTCCACACTATATAAACACCACAAGGACACTTGAAGATGGTTAGAGACTACATCCAAGCAACATGGTCAAGAGAATTAGAGTCTAAATCTTTATTTTACTATTCTTTTGTACATAGTCTTTAGAGAGAGTGCTTAATTGTAAATCCTTGTACTCTTGTGAGCTTAAGTTGTGTAAACACCTACCTTGTGAGGTATTAAGTTTACCCAAATTAATCTCTTGTAAAAGGAGATGTTCTAGTTTATCCTTAGACAAAAACAAGAGTTGGTTCTATCTTAGCCAAGCCCAAAAGATAGGGTTGTAACGGTTTCCTCCTAAACCGGTAAAAGGGGACGAATTCATTGTTGAGTGAATTGGGAAATCCTTAGTGGTGTGCTAAGGTAGTGGATGTAGGTGCTTAGTTAACAGCCCGAACCACTCTAAAATCATTGTGTCACTTGTCTACCTTTATTTCGATTTTAGCCAATTCAACCACCAAACATTTACAACCCTCCTTGACGGTTTCGGTAGTCAATTCGAGCGTGTTATAAACCCAACATAAACGTCTCTAACATTGTTGGCTCAAGCATCTCTTCCTTTAAAGTATTATTGGTCCTATGCTGCTCTTAATGTCATTTATCTCATTAATAGAATGCCCTCAAGAGTGTTAGAAGGCTGCTCCCCGTTTCAGAAATTTTTTGGCATTGAGCCTGGTTATGCTTTTCTCAAGATCTTTGGCTGCTTGTGTTTCCCACATCTTCGACCTTACAATCGTCACAAGTTTGATTATAGATCAAAGGCATGTACATTTCTTGGGTACTCACCATCACATCATGGTTATCTGTGCTTGGACAAAGATGGGAGGATCTTTGTTTCTAGAAATGTTGTTTTTGATGAAAGAGTGTTTCCTTTCCAGTCCAAGGAGGGTTCCGAGGTTGATAATTCTCCTTCTTTATATAAATTATGTTATGTTCCTATTGTGCATGATAATACGTAGCAAGCTGCTGCTTCTGAAGCTACTGAACATACACATGTGCATGGCTCCACACCTATGACTTCTAAGGCTCATGATGTCACTGAACATGGAAGTGCACATGTTTCTTCCCCAACGTTGCAAGAAAATCAGGGTCTGGCCAATGAGGAAGTGACATCTGAGGATAATTAGGAATTTGAGGAGGCACAAACTAAATTTGAATCATATGATGAAGTTGAGACTATGGGTGATAATGAGCCTGACCGGCTCGCGAGCTACTCGGGCTCAGCTCGGTCAAAGCTCGGCTTGAGTGAGCTCGACTCGGGCTCGGGCTCGGAATCTACATATGCACTAAAATAAATTATGTGTTTGTATTTTCTTTCTTTAGTCGGTTGTTGTTTGATTTTGTATTTTCTTCAATTATGTGTTTGTATTATAAGAATATTTATTGATTATTTGGATTAACCTAATTTTTGGCATTTTCCCCCTTTTCGGTCATTGAATTTCGTTTTAGTGTTAGTTATGAAAGGAATTTTTAATGAATCTTTTATAAAAAAACTATAGTAAAATTTTTCATTTCGAGCCAAGCCGAGCCTGACGAGCTTCGAGCCCGAGCCGAGCCCAATTACACTATTTCCGAGCCTAGCCAGGCTCGAACTTAGCTCGGCTCGTTATCACCCCTAGTTGAGACACATGATGTAGTTAATGCTGAGGCAATGCAAACTCATGATGAAGTTCATGTTGAGGCAACGCAAAGGGTCATTCCTAATGATACAACATCACATGCACCACGTGCACAAAGAAAACAAGATCTGGAGCAGAACAAGGCTAGCAATATACATCCTATGGTGACTCGAAGGAAAAATGATATATTTAAGCCTAAGGTCTACACTATGCAATGCCAAAAAAATTTACCCACAAATGTGCATGCAACTTTACGTGATGATGATTGGAGGGTGGCTGTAATGGCTGAATATAAAGCTCTTGTGAGTAACAACACGTGGGAAATTGTCGAGCTGTATATTGGGAGAAAAGCCATAGGGTGTAAGTGGCTCCTCAAAGTAAAATATCATGCTGATGGCTCAGTGGACAAGCTAAGGCTAGGTTAGTTGCCAAGGGTTACTCTCAAGTGCCTGGTTTTGATTTCATGGACACATTCAGTCCAGTGGTGAGATTTTCTACTGTTCACATTTTGTCATCTGTTTCTGTAACATATCAGTGGCAAACCAGACAGGTAGATGTCAATAATACCTTCTTAAAAGGGGATTTGTGTGAAGACGTGTATATGCAACAAGTACCAGGTTTTAAGGAGAAGTCCTGTGATGGAAAGACCATAGTATACAAATTAAAAAGAGCCCTGTATGGTCTTTGACAGGCACCCATGAACTGGTTTCTAAAGCTTCAAGAGTTTCTGTGTCAATTGGGGTTTTCCTCCTCCAAGGCTGATCCTTTATTTTTTGTTTTCAAATCGGATGTTGAGGTTACTTACTTGGTTGTATACGTGGACGATATACTTGTTTCAAGGAACTCTCCACAAGCAATAGATCGTGTGATTTAGGAACTTCATAATAAGTTCTCATTAAAAGACCTTGGAGAAATCAAGTATTTTCTTGGAATCGAAGCTAAGAGGTCTGAAGCTGGACTGTTTCTTTCTCAAAGGAAGTTTGTTACTGAGCTTTTACAAAAGGTGAACATGCTTGACTCTAATCATGATTTCACACCAATGCCATCAAACTTAAAGTTGAGCAAGCTAGATGGTACACCACTGGATAATGCACAACAATATCGTAGTGTGGTAAGGGCATTGCAGTATATAGTTCACACACGTCCTGAGATTTGTTTCTCAGTCAACAAAGTAGCTCAATTTCTTCAAACACCTACAAGTGATCACTGGTTGGCTGTCAAGATAATTTTGAGATATCTAAGGGGTACTACAAACTATGGCTTATGGTTTCCTTGTCAAGCTCAAAATGCTGTTAAAATCAATGCCTTCTCAGATGCTGATTGGGCTGGTGTTGTTGATGACAAGAGAATAATCTCCGAATACTGTGTGTTCAACGCAAGACACTTAATAGCTTGGAGTTCGAAGAAGTAACGAGCCATCTCTCGATCAACAACTATAGCCGAGTATAGAAGTCTGACAGATGCTACATCTGAAGTAACTTGGATAAAAGCAGTGGTCAATGAAATGAGATTACGACTTGAGGATGTTCCCAGGATTTGGTGTGACAACACCAGCTCTGTGGCTATGGCAGCAAACTCAATCCTGCATGGAAAAACCAAACACATAGGGCTTGATCTGCATTTTGTGCGAGAAAAAGTTACTGCTCGTGAGTTGCAAGTAAATCATGTTCCAGCATATTACCAAATAGCGGACGTTCTCCCCAAACCACTTCCAGTTGTGAAGTTTGAAATGTTCAGGAGAAAGTTGTCTGTTGTTGAAGATCGAGAAATATTCACAGAGCTGAGAAACTAGGGTGAATGTTGTAACCCCCTTAACCCGGCCCAGACGGTTGAACCGAATTAAGAAGTTTACACGGGGAAAACCAAAGTCAACCCGAAATTCAACCATGATTAACGACCATTTTTTTCTTTTTAATCTTGTCTAGATGCATATTAACCCTAGATATGTTCACAAGATCAGCATACACAAAGATCATACCAATCAGAGAACATTCAGGGACTCAATTGCACAAAATAAGGAATTAGGGACCAAAATGTAAATTCTGAGAATTACAGGGACTTAACCCAATTAAAAGTTACCAATATGAAATTAGTCATGTTTCATGCTTCACTGCCAAATTTCAGCTCAAACGGACATCTCAAACTCATCCAATTGCATATACAAAGTTCAGGACCAAAACGTAAGGTTTTCAAAACATTTAACCAACAATTTCAGTGCCCAACGGTCGAGTGTTCCGGAACAGAGAGTACCTGTTCCGAAACGCGGTACCGTTCTGAAATTGGTACCGAAACAGGGCCTGGCAGAGGCCAAACCGTTCTGGAACAGTTCCTTCCGTTTCGGAACGCCCAGGCCATTTCAGGCCCCCGTTCCGATACGGTAGCACCTGTTCCGAAACAGGCTGCCCAGATTGCAGAAAAATTGCTGGTTTAACACACGATTGACCCGTCAAACATGCTCCAAAGGCAACCAAATCATACCAGCATGTCATTCAACATACAAGGGACATAATTGCATCAAAATCTAGATACAAGACCACCCCTAGGTGCACCTACTCAATAAACACATTCAACACTCATTCATGCTTTTAAGACAAGAAGCACATCATAATGACTTAAGCATAAGAAGATTCAAACGTTGCAAGCGTTAAACCACATAGTTCAAAATCATAAACCAAACTTGTCCAACATACACAATCTCATTAAACATCATCATAAGAGATTCTCCCCCATTGCCTTTATTATCTATAGCTATTAACCGAGACATACATCTCAAGTGGAGCTCTCCTTGAATCCCTTGCTTCTCGCTGTTCCAACTTCAAATATCTGCATTGATGGACAAAAAGGAGCGTAAGCACATAATGCTTAGTGAGGAATGCTCAAAACCAAAACACCATCAATGCAGCGAGTCTTAAAACCACTTTTAAAAGCAAACTCGATTCGATAAACCAAAGCAATGTTTGAAAATCCTTTTCAACAACATGTTTAAAATCATACATTGCTCAAACATGAAAACCAACCCTTAGCTTAGAAAGCTAAGTAATCCTTTCCAAAGCACAAACTTGCAAAACCAACAATTTAACCATTCCATGCATGAACATCATATGCAAGGTTAAACACAAAATCCTTGGAAAACACTTCCACTTTACATCTTACCTTTCTCATACTTAAAAATCATCTTAAAGCAAGAAATCTTTAAAAACCATTTACACATTCAATATAACATGTGCATTAAACAAATGCGACATATGAACCACATCATCAATATTTGCATCTCATGCATTTAAAAACAAGTCTTCGCAAGACTTCAATGCACTAAAGAGATTTCATGCACAAATGCACCATTCTCAATAGATAATCAACACTTGTGCAAGCTAACAAGTTAAACATGCATTCATAGTACATTACACACTTCTCATGCAACCATGCATCATTTCAAGCATCTCATGCTTCATTATATTCAAGAACATTATATTGGCTTCCAAGTGATAAACTAAATCCACTTTTCAACTCAACATCCAATCGGATACGCGGACCACAAGCGTTGTCCCCACGCTTCATACACACTACCAATCTCAAGGTCCCCAAATTGAATTTTAACCACCATTTGACCTTACCATACACAAGGTTCTCATATGGAATTTTAACCACCATATAACCTTAACATTTACAAGGTCCTCATATGGAATTTTAACCACCATATAACCTTAACATTCACAAGGTCCTCATATGGAATTTTAACCACCATATAACCTTAACATTCACAAGGTCCCCATATGGAATTTTAACCACCATATAGCCTTAACATTCACCATTGGTAGTTGTATAACATCACTAACGAGATCCGGGACATACTACACAAGATCCATACATGGACTTTACACCACCATTGTGATCTTAACAAGCACAAGGTCCTCAAATGAAATTTTAACCACCATTATTACCTTTGCTTACACAAGACCCACCCATGGAATTTTAACCACCATGGTGTTCTTAACCATCTCGTTAGTGTACTTGGATGGAGTAACCGGTTCACTCACAACCACTCCACATCCAAGGCAACTTTATTCACGGTGCACCCAATCCTATAGCCGGCTAACTATATCCGATTTAAGTAATCAAGAACCACTTACATCACTTGCCAATGTTACCATCTTACCACATTAATCCATTGATTTACAAGCATAACCAATATGCAAAAACCACCATTTACCATCATCTATCCACTGTTTTTGAAGCATCACACAAAGCCAATAAACAACATGCATCACTATGCAACAATTCCACAATTCCAATGTACAAAACCAAGGATCTCTTACCTTGAGCATCCTTCACACATGGCTTTCAAAACCAGCATTAAACCATGCTAAAATATGCTTTCAAAACAGAATTTAAAACATGCAAATCACATGCATTACATCCAACAATCACAAATGCCTTAGGAACCAATTCACAACACAAATCAAGAGGGAAAATCCATTTACTTACTCTTGAGCTTAGCAAAGTTGTTTAGACTTAAACTAAGCTCCCAAAACCTTCAAACCTTGGTTTAAAAGCTGAAAACCCAACTTCACTCACCGATACACAAAACAAGGCTAGCCAACAAGCCTTCCAAGCATCCGAAACCTTCAACACCACCTCTAATGCTCACGGATCAATCTCCCCTGTTTCAAGCACATAATAACAGAGGATTAATGCATCATTATGCATTAAAAACACGAGCCACACAACTCAACTCGCTGCTCTACACAAATCCAACATTTCGGCTACCAAACACAACCGAAATCACTTCCAAACACTTCCAATACTTAACCCAGCCAAGATCCATCACTTCTAACCATTTTTAAACATCAATTAACATCCAAAAAGGATCTAACCACGTCCTTATACCTCCAGCTATAACAGATCACCAAGATCACTCCAAAAACAACCAAAAACTCAAGCAAAACTTAGGAAAATTAACCTATTCGGGATTGCATTGATAAAACCTC
Source organism: Hibiscus tridactylites (assembly GCA_958450335.1). Lineage (NCBI taxonomy): Eukaryota > Viridiplantae > Streptophyta > Magnoliopsida > Malvales > Malvaceae > Hibiscus > Hibiscus tridactylites. The sequence goes on along the minus strand of OY288287.1, from coordinate 60,057,707 downwards.
AATTTCTCATCAATTATACATTCATTCAACATCAAAAAGACACCTCAAATCACTGCTCAAACAGATCATACGAATTTTACCAAAAATCAACCAAATCTTGCATTTTAAAGCCAAGATCAAGATTACAATTGTAAAACCTTTAATAAAACATAAATCAAGGATTGAGAACTTGGGAATTTCAGTAAAGAACTGAGAGTTTAGAGGAGAAGGACGTTCTTACCTCCAAACTTGAGTTTCTCCCTTTTTAGAACCAAAATTCTTGAAGATCCAAATAGCAAATACAAAGGTTTTGTTGAAGAGATGATTAGAGATCAAAAGAGGATTAAAATCTCATGTTTGGATGTCAAAATCAGAGGAAAATGCTCTGGAGAAATGTGTTTGGTTTGAGAGAAAAGATGAGAGAAAAGGAAAATGGAAATTTAGGAAAAGTTAGTTGGAAACTTAGGAAAATATCTTCCCTCCCTTTTTCCTTTATTTTAAAACCATTAATTTATCATTTAATATTTAAGAAAAATCTGGAGAAACTCCTATTGGGTAAATAGCTCCTTAAAGATTCAAAGTTTCAATCCTTTTTAAAACAGTCACACAATTTTCAAAAATTACATTTTGGTCACTAACCCAAAATGTCACTCTTCCAAACCTCATTTTGTAAAATTGACTTCACCTTTCTCTTATATATAATAAAAGATGATTTTTAAGACATTTTTCCATATTTTTAATGCAACCCGAACTAGGCTTTCCTAAAAATCACCTTTTATATTTGAACCGCAACCCGACTGGTCCGGTCCAAACCCAAAACTTCTAAGCCCAAAATTGGGGTGTTACAACTCTCCCCCTCTTAGGAAATTTCGTCCTCGAAATTTCAACTGGCGAAAAGAGAACAACCAACCTTCTCAAAGCAACACACAAGGCAACACAGGTGACTTAACCACCACTGAACACTCTCCTCACAAAACTTCACCCAAACTCAACACCACCACAAAATATTCACGAATTCCAGAACACTCCAATGTTAACCACACCTCAACCTTTCACACTTCCGGACTGCACATAGCCCCAACAACAACCTGAAGAACCTCCAACCCTTACAGCATACACCACCTTAACTCATAACTCCCAAAACTTGTTCACACAGTGACACCAACCAATCCAGTTCAGCCACCATGTGACCCACAACCTTCACTGCTTCTAAAACTCCTTGCAAAACTACTCAACCTCTTTCAAAGACTACCACAACAAGCAAAAATTCTTAAGCATCAACTGCTTACTCAAACTTCTCAACGCATTGTTGGCACTACTTCACATCCACCGCTACCATCACCACAACAACTCACCAGGACTACTCACCCATCACCCGATAATCACGTCACAAAACCCCAACCTTGACTCCGCCAGCCATTCCACACACCACCAGCTGACCTCAACAGGAACTTACTTAATCACAACCAGCCAACCATTGCTCACAAGAACCCGTCCAACCAACAATGGCCTTTGATCTTACATTGCCTTTCCACTTCAAGCTTTGACCACAACACTTGCCTTACTAGAACACCGCCCATTCCACACATACATATTTAGGTTACGAAACTCCTATTTTCCCAGACTAACCCTTTTTCTACAACCCACAACACAACATCTTCTCAACTCTTCAAAGGTTGCTACGAGCCCTCATCTACGAAAACAACCCTTCTACTACCATATCAATGCCAAGTTACCTCAGCACTCTGGAAACTCATCCACTAACTTGCAACATCACTTAACACCAAGGAACTACCACTTCTACTAGCTATTCTAAACCACTTGACCGATTCTAACTTCAATCGGTAATCTCCTCACCACCACACCGCTAAACCCATTAAGCATCAAACACCCTCATTCTACCAACATGCTATACCGCACTCACTATTACTGACAACTCGCTTAATACCCTCCATTACTTCTAACATTCTCCTAGCACCAACACAACTTTTAAAACCCTCATCCAATCTAACCTTACCACAACACTAACGGACCCGATTAACTATCAGCGAGTGTGAACGTTCGTATGCATGGTCACCAATATGCCCTATCAATGCCTGATGTACATGCATGCAAAACCTCTAATGTCATGTCACATGTATGCATGGACCAGTACATATATAATATAGCATATAACAAATGATTTTAACTGTGCATGTATGTCGGTTCACACCCACCAATAACATCCTCAGAATCCGTCTAAGAACAACCTCCTATCTCACTTCTAACTTGACCAACTCCATCATTCTAACAACCCATTATCCACAAGATACTCACTAATGCCCTCTTCACACTAAAAATGTTTTCAAACAACAACAACTACTACCCCAAACATGCTAACAACGAGGCCATACTATCTACGCAAGGAAATACCAACTGAAACCAAACTAAGATACTAGAGCAAAGGTTACTTAACAAGGTTACCTGAAAACACCTCACCGCCCCGGAGCTTCAACAGACGAGCTCTCTTCCTTGCAGAACCACCATTCTCCAGCCGCACCGCTACAGCATCAGCTAACACACCAAGGTCATCACCATCTCCTTGCGGTAAAGAACCCTGACTTCCCCGAGCCAACCTCAAACAATTACGTCTCATATGTCCAACAGACCCACAATTCCAGCAGATTCCACTTCCCAAACTCTTCACAACTTACTGCTCTTCCTGCCACCTTCGAACTTTGTCTCGGCCGTGCCCACGACCCTTTAGAGACCCTTCTGCTACCACTGAAGCTGATCTCACCACTTGAGGACAATCTCGCTTCACATGCTCCTTAGAACCACAGTTCCAACAAGCACCTGCGCTCCAACAACCTTCAACATGGCGCCTTCCACAACGGTCACACACCGGTAACTGAGCTCCCACTCCTTGATCAGGCAGCACTTGCCCCAGATTTGCACTACCATCCAAACTTCGATCCAAGCAAAACCTTCTATCATGTAGCCTCTTACGCTGACCGCCCCCGAGGTCAGTATCCACAACTCTCTCGCTTAAACCTTTCCCACCTTCATAAACAGAAACCACACCCTCACATTGCTTAACCCTTGGGAATTTCTCTCCAAGATACCTTTCATAAAAGGCAGACACAAAGAAGCCCCAATCTATATCATGAATGTGCGATGCCACCGCCACAGATGTCCACCAGGCACATGCGTCCTCCAACATCAATGAGACAACACTTCCCAGCTTACAGGCATAATCACAACCTTCCTGATCCAAAATCAGAACTACACTGGCTAACCAAACCTCGAACGCCTCAGGTGTCGAACCATGATACTCCACAACTCCCAAATCATGCAAACGATGTTTCGACAAACCCACACATCCCCCAGCCAACACATGTACAGACTTTACTTTTGCCACAGCCTGAGATGTTCCCAACACCTCTTGAACAACAGGCGATGAACTCTTCATCACAGAACCAACCTCTTCCTCCTGCCTTACTACCTCAACTCCCAGCACAGAAGACTGAGACAAAACACCTCCACTAAAAGGTGAATTCCACGCCTTAACAACCTGCTCTAAAGCAGCAACCATCTCACCTAACTGCCATTCTTTCATCGATTTCACCATGCTATAACAACAAGCAATCATAACAAAACAAACAAAACGACCAGACCAGCTTTAAGCAAGGATTCAAGACTCCAACTCCAAAATAACACAATAGCTATAATAATAAGGCAATGGGTATCCCGTATTCTCCCCTTTTACAAGACATAACAGTCAACAAAACATGGACATCACAACATCAAGCATATCAATCAACATACTTCGATCATGCTCTCATCAAACAACATTCACCCACAACAGCATAATATCAACATATCATACCCATCACACTTTCATCATTCACAAAAATCAGCTCACATCAATAACATATCATCAGCACAAATCCACATTAGCTCAGCGAAGATTCATAACCAAGAAGCATGTTAAAAACATCAACAATTCGCTCAAAAACACGCATTTCAACCGGCTTTCAACCACACATCAGAATAAACATCAAACACATATTACAACAATTAACCGTTTTCCCCAAGCATTCGCAACCTGGCTCTGATACCACCAAATGTAACCCCCTTAACCTGGCCCAGACGGTTGAACCGAATTAAGAAGTTTACACGGGGAAAACCAAAATCAACCCGAAAGTCAACCTTGATTAACGACCCTTTTTTTCTTTTTAATCTTGTCTAGATGCATATTAACCCTAGATATGTTCACAAGATCAGCATACACAAAGATCATACCAATCAGAGAACATTCAGGGACTCAATTGCACAAAATAAGGAATTAGGGACCAAAATGTAAATTCTGATAATTACAGGGACTTAACCCAATTAAAAGTTACCAATATGAAATTAGTCATGTTTCATGCTTCACTGCCAAATTTCAGCTCAAACGGACATCTCAAACTCATCCAATTGCATATACAAAGTTCAGGACCAAAACGCAAGGTTTTCAAAACATTTAACCAACAATTTTAGTGCCCAACGGTCGAGTGTTCCGGAACAGGGAGGACCTGTTCCGAAACGCGGGACCGTTCCGAAACTGGTACCGAAACAGGGCCTGACAGAGGCCAAACCGTTCCGGAACAGTTCCTTCCATTTCGAAACGCCCAGGCCATTTCAGGCCCCCGTTCCGATACGGTAGCACCTGTTCCGAAACAGGCTGCCCAGATTGCAGAAAAATTGCTAGTTTAACACACGATTGACCCGTCAAACATGCTCCAAAGGCAACCAAATCATACCAGCATGTCATTCAACATACAAGGGACATAATTGCATCAAAATCTAGATACAAGACCACCCCTAGGTGCACCAACTCAATAAACACATTCAACACTCATTCATGCTTTTAAGACAAGAAGCACATCATAATGACTTAAGCATAAGAAGATTCAAACGTTGCAAGCGTTAAACCACATAGTTCAAAATCATAAACCAAACTTGTCCAACATACACAATCTCATTAAACATCATCATAAGAGATTCTCCCCCTATTGCCTTTATTATCTATAGCTATTAACCGAGACATATATCTCAAGTGGAGCTCTCCTTGAATCCCTTGCTTCTCGCTGTTCCAACTTCAAATATCTGCATTGATGGACAAAAAGGAGCGTAAGCACATAATGCTTAGTGAGGAATGCTCAAAACCAAAACACCATCAATGCAGCGAGTCTTAAAACCACTTTTAAAAGCAAACTCGATTCGATAAACCAAAGCAATGTTTGAAAATCCTTTTCAACAACATGTTTAAAATCATACATTGCTCAAACATGAAAACCAACCCTTAGCTTAGAAAGCTAAGTAATCCTTTCCAAAGCACAAACTTCAAAACCAACAATTTAACCATTCCATGCATGAACATCATATGCAAGGTTAAATACAAAATCCTTGGAAAACACTTCCACTTTACATCTTATCTTTCTCATACTTAAAAATCATCTTAAAGCAAGAAATCTTTAAAAACCATTTACACATTCAATATAACATGTGCATTAAACAAATGCGACATATGAACCACATCATCAATATTTGCATCTCATGCATTTAAAAACAAGTCTTCGCAAGACTTCAATGCACTAAAGAGATTTCATGTACAAATGCACCATTCTCAATAGATAATCAACACTTGTGCAAGCTAACAAGTTAAACATGCATTCATAGTACATTACACACTTCTCATGCAACCATGCATCATTTCAAGCATCTCATGCTTCATTATATTCAAGAACATTATATTGGCTTCCAAGTGATAAACCAAATCCACTTTTCAACTCAACATCCAATCGGATACGCGGATCACAAGCGTTGTCCCCACGCTTCATACACACTACCAATCTCAAGGTCCCCAAATGGAATTTTAACCACCATTTGACCTTACCATACACAAGGTTTTCATATGGAATTTTAACCACCATATAACCTTAACATTTACAAGGTCCTCATATGGAATTTTAACCACCATATAACCTTAACATTCACAAGGTCCTCATATGGAATTTTAACCACCATATAACCTTAACATTCACAAGGTCCCCATATGGAATTTTAACCACCATATAGCCTTAACATTCACCATTGGTAGTTGTATAACATCACTAACGAGATCCGGGACATACTACACAAGATCCACACATGGACTTTACACCACCATTGTGATCTTAACAAACACAAGGTCCTCAAATGGAATTTTAACCACCATTATTACCTTTGCTTACACAAGACCCACCCATAGAATTTTAACCACCATGGTGTTCTTAACCATCTCGTTAGTGTACTTGGATGGAGTTACCGGTTCACTCACAACCACTCCACATCCAAGGCGACTTTATTCACGGTGCACCCAATCCTATAGCCGGCTAACTATATCCGATTTAAGTAACCAAGAACCACTTACATCACTTGCCAATGTTACCATCTTACCACATTAATCCATTGATTTACAAGCATAACCAATATGCAAAAACCACCATTTACCATCATCAATCCACTATTTTTGAAGCATCACACAAAGCCAATAAACAACATGCATCACTATGCAACAATTCCACAATTCCAATGTACAAAACTAAGGATCTCTTACCTTGAGCATCCTTCACACATGGCTTTCAAAACCAGCATTAAACCATGCTAAAATATGCTTTCAAAACAGAATTTAAAACATGCAAATCACATGCATTACATCCAACAATCACAAATGCCTTAGGAACCAGTTCACAACACAAATCAAGAGGGAAAATCCATTTACTTACTCTTGAGCTTAGCAAAGTTGTTTAGACTTAAAATAAGCTCCCAAAACCTTCAAACCTTGGTTTAAAAGCTGAAAACCCAACTTCACTCACCGATAGACAAAACAAGACTAGCCAACAAGCCTTCCAAGCATCCGAAACCTTCAACACCACCTCTAATGCTCACGGATCAATCTTTCCTGTTTCAAGCACACAATAACAGAGGATTAATGCATCATTATGCATTAAAAACACCAGCCACACAACTCAACTCGCTGCTCTATACAAATCCAACATTTCGGCTACCAAACACAACCGAAATCACCTCCAAACACTTCCAATACTTAACCCAGCCAAGATCCATCACTTCTAACCATTTTTAAACATCAATTAACATCCAAAAAGGATCTAACCACGTCCTTATACCTCCAGCTATAACAGATCACCAAGATCACTCCAAAAACAACCAAAAACTCAAGCAAAACTTAGGAAAATTAACCTATTCGGGATTGCATTGATAAAACCTCAATTTCTCATCAATTATACATTCATTCAACATCAAAAAGACACCTCAAATCACTGCTCAAACAGATCATACGAATTTTACCAAAAATCAACCAAATCTTGCATTTTAAAGCCAAGATCAAGATTACAATTGTAAAACCTTTAATAAAACATAAATCAAGGATTGAGAACTTGGGAATTTCAGTAAAGAACTGAGAGTTTAGAGGAGAAGGACGTTCTTACCTCCAAACTTGAGTTTCTCCCTTTTTAGAACCAAAATTCTTGAAGATCCAAATAGCAAATACAAAGGTTTTGTTGAAGAGATGATTAGAGATCAAAAGAGGATTAAAATCTCATTTTTGGATGTCAAAATCAGAGGAAAATGCTCTGGAGAAATGTGTTTGGTTTGAGAGAAAAGATGAGAGAAAAGGAAAATGGAAATTTAGGAAAAGTTAGTTGGAAACTTAGGAAAATATCTTCCCTCCCTTTTTCCTTTATTTTAAAACCATTAATTTATCATTTAATATTTAAGAAAAATCTGGAGAAACTCCCATTGGGTAAATAGCTCCTTAAAGATTCAAAGTTTCAATCCTTTTTAAAACAGTCACACAGTTTTCAAAAATTACATTTTGGTCACTAACCCAAAATGTCACTCTTCCAAACCTCATTTTGTAAAATTGACTTCACCTTTCTCTTATATATAATAAAAGATGATTTTAAGACATTTTTCCATATTTTTAATGCAACTCGAACTAGGCTTTCCTAAAAATCACCTTTTATATTCGAACCGCAACCCGACCGGTCCGGTCCAAACCCAAAACTTCTAAGCCCAAAATTGGGGTGTTACAAATGTTAGATATTATAATCCTTCTCTACTAGATGTTTTTAAGAGTAGTTAAGGGTTTGTTAATGTTGATCCATTTAGTTAAGGTTGTTACATTTCATGTATATATAAAGAGCCTTTGCGCTCTTGTAAATCACCCTTGAGTTGAATGAAATGAGTGTTATCTCACTATTAATCTATTCCCAATAGTTAACACATGATAGGTTAACCGTACTATTTAGCTTAAACGGTTGGTTAACCGTTATAACGCTTATTAACTGTAACCTAACCATTAAAATGGTTAACCGTTAATTTTTTAAATAGTTAATCGTTGTAGTGATTAACCGTTAAGAAATGATTCGATTACAGGTTAATCTATAACCTATTACAATTTTCTTTTCAAATGTTCATTGTTTCTTTTTACAATAATAAACCAGTCTCTCCGATAAATATTATAATACATTTAAAAAAAACTTAAATAGAGAGATTTTAAACACAAAATTTCATACTTAGAAAAAATTACATATATAGGTTAACATATGGATTAACCATTAATCATCTTTTTTAGTGGTTCGGTTAACCAAAACCGTTTAACTTCTAATGGTTAGGTTAATTAACCTATAAAATGAACGGTTATACCAATTAACAATTATGGTTTATTTTGCACATTCCTAATACTCGAGAATGATAAACAACAAATAATGAATAAACAAAAGAAATTAAAAAGAATACTAATTTTCACCGTAAAATAATCTTTAATATTATATGTTGTCGACTTTTAACAAAGAAATAGTCTTAGCTAAGTGGTTAGGCTATTGCATACTAATTTTTCTAGGTTGGAATCACCCTCCTCTCGTTTGGTTTCCAAAATTTTCATTCCACCATTTGATTGGATGAAAGTTTTATTAAATAAATTAAGAGTAAAATAATCCAAACAAATGATTTATGTAAATGTCATGTCATCATTCGTTAATTCTTAATGGCTTGATTGCTAATATTTAAATAATTAAGTGATATGATTGAGAAAATTCAAAGATTAATGGTGAAAATAGAACCTCTCTATAGTTAAGTGACTATAAAGATAGTTTATCCTTCTATAAAATGCAAAAACCAGCTGTAGGTAAACCATAAAATTAAAAAGAAAAATTGATCAAAAAAATTAAAAAGAAAAAAAAGTATGAAAATGGAAATAGAAATGTCGAGAGATATGACAAATTTATGCTTAAAATAAGTGGTTTAATTGACAAAAATGAAAAATAAGTGATCAAAATAAAACATTTTCTATAATCAAGTGACTATAAAAGGTAGTTTACCTCTTTATAAAATGCAAAGACCAGCTGTCGGTAAGCCATAAAATTAAAAAGAAAAAAGTATGGAAATGGAAATCCCGAAAGATGCAACGAATCTATGTTAAGTTGATTGATAAAATTGAAAAATTGGTGATTAAAATAGAAAATCTCTTACAATTAAGTTACTACAAACGAAAGGTATGATAAAATTGAAAAATTAGTGATTAAAATGGAAATCTCTTATAATTGTTTTTTTATTGTTGAATGTTCGTCGATGAGCAATCGACAATTCATTCGTCGATTTTAACGAAGAAATAACGAAATTTCCAGTCATAGTGTCCGACGAAGGTATGAGTGGCTGTGGTGGTTGAATCAGTAGTGTGAGGGGAATAATTTAAGGATTTAAGGCTTGGGGAATTTTTAAAGAAATTAAAGATTTCAGATTTTTTAATAAATTTAAAGAAAATATAAAAAATAGGTTACGCGTCGTGTTTTTATTGAATAACGGAATTTTTTTAACGTTTGCCAATTAAAAATCTGCTTTGAATTACGAAATAAAATATTAAGTACTGAAATAAATGTTATACACCAATGACCAAATTAAAAAAAAATTATAATTTGATCACTTTTACGACGGTTAAGGAAAAAAAAAGTAAGAAAATGGAAATGCCGAAAGATACGACGAATCTATGCTTAAGTTAAGAATTTATTTTCCTTATAAAGAAAGCATAGAGGCTCGTCGCCGTGAGAAATGGTTATGGCGTGTGTGTTTCTCACTCAAGGACCAGGTTTCTTCATCTTTGTTAGTTTCATTCTAAATAATAATCCATAAAATAATAATAAAAAGGGAGCACTTTTTGCAGTCCTAAGTAACTTTAAAAGCTAATCTTCAGGTCAGCACTGTTTTTTAATCCCCTTAAAAATACTATACAATACAATCCCATTGAATGGAAGATCGAGATGAAGAAGAGGATGTCAACTTCTGTAAGCTTCTCTTTCTCTTTCTTTTCCTGCCCCATGAAAGGTTATTGTTTTGTTTGTTGAGATTCTGGGTTTTGATTTTTAAAAAATCACTTTTTTATTGTAACCGTGGAAAAATATTTCTGGGTTTTGCTCCTTGGCTTTGGAAATGATGTTGGGAGTACTGCTTTTTTGGGTTTCGTTCTGTTCTTATTATTCTCTTTGAATCGAACTATGGAAGTGTTGAGTAGGAGTTGTTCACTTACTGTTTATTCTATGATTGATCACAAATTGCATACGGTTTATCTAGTTAATTTTGTCCTGGCTCCCGAGTTTAAAGAAGGGAAAAAGGATTTTACTGATTTAGAAATGAAGGTGAACCATTACATGCTTTGGTTGGTTTAAGGAAAGGACTGGATCATGTGAATGATTGTAATAAGGGCATGGGACTGGGTATTATTTTTAATAAAAATGAAAATAACATCTTTACTAAACTGCAGTAGCTTTGCCCTTGGTTGGAAGCTCGAAAATGCCATGTAGTTAACTTTATTATTGCTGCGTTCTTAAAGTTGATGCATAGGACCTTCCCCTTTTTGGTTTGCAGTGATATGATCTAAAATCCCTCGTCACATTTTTAGTAAAATATTGTCACTTGGTGTATAGTTCATGCTACGAGCACGATTTACTTTAGAAATGCAGTGAGGAAGATGATTTTGCTTTCTGAAATTCCACTCAAGTGTACTTGAGAAATGGTTTTTTTCAGATCTAACAGAAAAAGTGATGGCTTATGAGTTTCAAGTTATACTATGCGTTCGAGTTGAAAACTGAATGATCTGGTCGGCCAAAAGTTTGATCTGTGAAGTGGATACACCCATCAGTCTGAAAGCCTCTTGAGGAATTTAAAAATCATAACACCAGCTACCTGCATTGACAAATGTCTCTGTGCCCTTAGATTGTGCTTGGATTAATCGTTTACCTAGTGGTAGTTTAGCAGTTGGGCTTCTTAATGTTGGTGGCATGGAAAAGTAAATATGTTCTTGGAATTGAAAGTTATTTCATATGTTATCCTGTCTTATCATTTTTTTTTGTTTCCTCTTGGTCTCAGATATCTACAAAGGCAGAAGCTAAAAGACAGAGATTATTTACCCACCGCTTCCTCCCCATGATTCTTTTGCTTTCTGCAGCCTTCTTCATAGGAAGTGCATTTACAATCACAGACTATAAAGAGGTACACACATCAAAGCTCTGTTTGCACAAAGTTGAAAACTAGCTTGAACGGTTGAACCTGAAAAGAAGTGGGGGTTTCTTCATGACTTTTCTGACATCTGAAGTTACTTATTGTCCTATTTGTCTTTTGTGTCAACATATTTTTCTTCTTATAATTTGTGCATGCCAGTGCGCCTAAGTTTTTAATCCAATTTATTAACATATGGAATCAAAAGCTCCATGACTCTTTCACACAAATAATCTGCATTATATTTCCCGTAATCAAATAAATAATGTGAGATTTGGGGCCTTCTCTGTGCAGAGAATTTTAGGATGGGGGTCCGTTATGGTTTTGCAGTATACAAGACCTAAGATCTGTGAGGTTTGTTTTGCATATGTTACATTATATATGTTCTACGCTGCACATGAAAACGCATGTTCTCATAACTATTCCTTTTCTGTGTGTCACTTGTGCTTAGACCCAGTGCAGGGCTTATGGAAGTGAAGCGCTGCCTAGAGGAATTATTTCTGAGACATCTGACTTTGAAATGCTACCATTATGGGGTCTACAGAATATGAAGGTGAGCGATTTTGTTACCAATATTTGACAATATTTTTTATCCTTTGGTAGTGTTGCATTCCTGAATGACAGTGCTGAGTGCACTGCCATTTTTCCTGTTGTTCAGTTTGTCTTCTAAATTGTTATGGCTGCACAAGTGCCATCCCTTTTTCAAGATGGTATTAATTGATTATCATATTCTTTTTCATATTTCATATTTGACTATAGTTTATTGTGGTTAGCGGCATTTAGATTTCCATTTGTTCCTTTACAGTTGAGCATTTTATCAGCTGAGATGACCGGTATGTAGTCTGCTCAGTTTTTATTACAAAGTTTCCATAATTAAACTACTTTTTCTTACTAAATTCTTACCTCCATTTTTAATACTTTGATGTGAAACTTCTTCCTTCATCGTTTCTTTTTGGGTGGATCTTCCATGAATTTTCATTTTACCAGAGCAGAAGTTGCCAACTGCTATCATTACCAACGGTTAACCTTTAGGACATTGATTGGACTAGGTTTTCTGGTCAAGCTGTGATAAGCTCTTTCCTTAGTGCTATCTGGCTTATTTTACTTTTTCACAGTTGGGGGAGTAAACTTATGTTTGTAATTACTTTTTTTAATTTATATCTACTATCGTTAGATGTGACTATAAATGCAGTTCCTATAGCAGTATAAAGTAATAAGGAGAAACATATTATTCCCCCTTCTTTCTTGGTTTAGGTCCTGTACAAAAACACTTCAGTAGCATTATTTGTATTTTGATGATTTCAAGTTTCAATCTGTTGAGTTGATTTTAAATGTTAATCGACTTTTTTTCATATAGCTTTTTCATTAATCTGTTTTGTTTAGAAGCCAAAGTTGTCCAAGAACTTGTTAGCCATTGCAGTTGGCATAAAGCAAAAAGAAAATGTCAACAAGATGGTCAAGAAGGTAAAGGACTGACTTTATATATGTTATCATTTAGATTATTGTTAAATGTCATTCTTTTGTTGCATTGTTTATGTTAATTTGTTTTATATATCCCTTTTTTCTCCTTTTGTTCCATGTCACAGTTTCCAGAGAGTGATTTCACCGTGATGCTTTTCCATTACGACGGCATTGTGGATCAATGGAAGGACATAGAGTGGAATGACCGTGCTATACATGTCTCTGCTGCCAATCAAACCAAGTGGTAAATGGTCATTAGCTCTAGATTTGGGGGGGGGGGGGGACTTTTATACATGTTGATTCAGTTGAAAGTAACTTGACATCATATAATGCACTCTCACAAATTAGGTGGTTTGCAAAGCGCTTCTTACATCCTGATATTGTTTCGGAGTATGCCTACATCTTCCTTTGGGATGAAGACCTTGGAGTCGACCACTTTGATGCTAAAAGGTTTGTTGTACAGGTCTTGCTTTTTCGCATTTTACTTGGCAGTAAAAAAAAACACAGTTTAGAGATAGTGCTTGGCTTGAAGATTGTTTCTCAAAGTTTAGAGATAGTGCTTGGCTTGAAGATTCAGCGGCTCATTCTAATAAAAAATAACTTCAGCTGAAAGAAAGACACATTCACCAAACCTATAATCTTTTGAACTTATTTTATTTATCAAACCTATTTGTTTGTTTGTTTTTGTTTTGCTACGTTCGCATCAAAAACATGTCCGGTAAAACAAATTTGTTTGAATTTTATCAGAATTATATCGTTAATAGACTTCTTTATAGGATCATAACACAAAAACTTGAGTTAGTTATATAAGATCATGCTTTGGACTCATAGATGGTCTTGAATATATAATTTCTTAGTTAGGTTTTAACTTTGACTCGGGAAGAATCTACAAGTTTTTTGTGAACACTTTTCCTCTTGTTCTCAGAGTTCATTGGTAAACACTAGCTAAGCCACAAGGTGGTCAAGCCTTTGCAATAGCAATTGCCGGAGACATTATTATTTTTGTTATTATTATTATTATTATTATTATTCATAGAAGTGCTTGAAGCTTTATTTTTCGGCAACATGATTGAAGCTTTATTGTCACAAACTCTATATACTTTGGTTTATGCCCCCCTGAAGAACAAAGAGAAATTGTTGATTTATGTCTGTAGAATTGTATGAAATTCTCTCACTATTATTCACAAGAAAACTTAGAATATATACACATAGTTGACTCTCTGATAAAGGAAACTAAATATTCTCTAATAACTATAGAGATGTTATTCTAAGGAATATCTATAAAGGTCTACATGCCATAACTAACAGATACAGACTTTAGTACATAGAATATTTCCATTCTAACTAGTATTAACCTACACTCCCCCTCAAACTGGTGTGTATATGTTGTATACACCTAGTTTGGATGCAAAACCATCAAAAATTACTCTTGGAAGTGCTTTGGTGAAGATATCAGCAATCTGATTAGTAGTAGGAATGTAGTTAAGCTTCACAGTCCCATTATTAGCCTTCTCAAAGATGAAATGTCTATCTATTTCGATATGTTTGGTTCTATCATGCTGCACCGGATTTTTAGCAATACTTATTGCTGATTGACTGTCACTGTAAATATCCAGTTCTGATTTTTCACCCAGTTCTAACTCAGTGATGAGTTAGAACTGGGTGAAAAATCAGAACTGGTGATTTCAGCATCGAGAGTTGGCAACATAAGCAAGGGTTGTGAAACTGATGGGGACTGAAACTCTCTGTATGTCTCCCCCTGAATAGCAGTCCCTGAAAAATAAGGCTGATGCTCAAAGAAAGTAACGTCAAACGAGATATAGGTTTTTCTGGTTGTGGGAGAGTAACATTTGTAACCCTTCTGACTCGAGGAGTACCCAATAAAAACACATTTTAAGGACCTAGCATCAAGTTTACCTCTATTAGGGGCTTGCACATGAACAAAGGCTGTACAACCAAAGACATGAAAAGGAAGAGCAGAAGAGAGGGGTTTAAAGTGAGGAAAAAATTGGAAAAGAGTTTCAGTAGGAACCTTAAAACCAAGAGTTTTGCTAGGCATCCGGTTAATGAGGTAGGTGGCAGTTAGAAGGGCATCCCCCCAAAGATACTTAGGAGCATTGGCTGAAAACAAAAGAGAGCGGGTGACTTCAAGGAGATGACGATTTTTTCTCTCAGCCACACCGTTCTGCTGAGGTGTGTTAACACAAGAAGTGAGATGAAAAATTCCCTTTTCCCGGAAAAAACTCTCAAGAGATTTGCTAAGATACTCACTCCCATTGTCACTCTTCAAAATTTTAATAGGGGTAGCAAATTGAGTGTGGACCATTTGATAAAAATCTTTAAAGATGCGCTCAATGTCAGATTTATCTTTCATCAAGAATGTCCAAGTTGTCCTAGAAAAATCATCTATGAAGGACACAAACCACATAGAACCAGCAATACTCTGAACCTTAGAAGGGCCCCAAATGTCACTGTGTATAATCGAAAAAGGAGAAGTAGGCTTAAAGTGGGAAGGCACATAAGATTGCCGAGTGTGTTTAGCCATTTGACAGATTTCACATGTAAAAGAAGAAGGATCTTTATTGATAAATAATGTAGGTAACAATCTCTTAAGATAAGAAAAATTGGGATGTCCCAATCGAAAATGCCACATCATTATCTCATTGGAAAGTAAATTTGAAGGGAAAACAGAGGTATGGAGACCACTGGAACAAGAAGAAGGTGAGGAGGACAAAGCATCAAGGACATATAAGCCATTAGACAACCTAGCATTGCCAATCACCATTTTTGAACCCTGCTCCTAAAAAACACAACCAGTAAGACCAAAGTGAACATCACAGATTCCATCATTAATCAACTGTCCAACCGATAACAAATTGCATTTGAGATTAGGGACATAAAGAACTGAAGTAAGTAGAATTTTATCACTCAATCGAATGGAACCCTTGCCAAGCACTGTTGAGAAAGAACCATCAGCAATCTTAATGGAGGAATTAGAGTTGGATCTCGAAAAAGAATGAAACAGACTAAAATTTCCTGTCATATGGTCAGAAGCACCAGAATCGACTATCCAACTAGAAGAGGATACTGAAGACAGGGATGGAAGACTACCTTCAGTTGTTGTCAAAGCAGTAGTGGTAGGAGGAGCAGAGAGGCGACTAAAGAGGTGCTGAAGTTCAGCAATCTGTTCAGGACTAAAATTGCTGGGCAGTGTGTCAGAAGTTGCAACATAAGCTTCTTTCAAAGGTTCAAAGGTCGAGATTTAGGATTTTTCCATTGGGACCAAGGAAGGTAATTATTGCCATTTAGTTTGTAGGATGTTATCGCAGAATAAGAATGTTCTGACATTGGAATATCAAAAGAACCATGGTTGGGGAGAAAACTGACTTCAGAATCAGATTCCATGGAGATTTAGAGATTTGATCGGAAAAAAATGGAGAGGATCGACCTACTCTGATACCATGTAGAATTGTATGAAATTCTCTCACTATTATTCACAAGAAAACTTAGAATATATACACATAGTTGACTCTCTGATAAAGGAAACTAAATATTCTCTAATAACTATAGAGATGTTATTCTAAGGAATATCTATAAAGGTCTACATGCCATAACTAACAGATACAGACTTTAGTACATAGAATATTTCCATTCTAACTAGTATTAACCTACAATGTCAGAACCATTCCTAAACTGAATTCTCTCCTTTAAATATTTTAAATGCAGATACCTTTCGATAGTTAAAAAGGAAGGGCTTGAAATATCACAGCCAGCACTTGATCCTGAGAAGTCAGAGCTGCATCATCCGATTACCGCAAGGGACAAAAATTCAACAGTACACAGGTCCTCCCTCTGTCTTCCTAAAATCATGTTCAGGAATGAACGAAATGCTTGTCTCGTGATAATATTCTAGTACATTTGTTCTCAAGATTCTCCAGAACCTCATCATCTTTTGTCCTTTGGTTTTATTCAAGTGTATTTGTTACTGGTGTATTTTTGACAGGAGGACGTACAAAGTGATCGGTAGGACAAAGTGTAACGAAAACAGCACCGGCCCTCCTTGCACAGGGTAATCTAAATTTGCCCGTCCTTTTTCTGTCGGTAGTTCACAACCATAACACTGTAATATGTACAATATACTTCTTTCCTTAGTTTAAAGTTCTGATGAATTGTTTCCCGTTACACGATTTAATTATTTATTAGCATGGAGTAATTATAAAGAGATAATTGCGTATTACAGATTTGTAGAAATGATGGCTCCTGTTTTCTCCAGAGCATCTTGGCGCTGTTCATGGCATATGATTCAGGTATTATATCCAAACTAGAAAGTTGAATGTTATACTAAATTACTAATGGAATGTAACGAAGGTTTATTAGAATCCAATAAACAATCATTACCATTTTATCCTTTCATGGCTATGTTATTAACTGTTATTTCAACTCTTTATTTTTCTTGAAGTACCATTGTCTAATGCATAATCAGACATCAGCCCAAGAATCTTTCAAGTGCATGGATTTTTTTCAAAGTTGAACATATTTGTGTCCAACATATATCCATATCTAACACTCGCATCCAAGTCCGAATAACATAGGTTATTAATGCCAATGACTTTAATAAAACAGTAGGGATATCCATGATGTTTATCTATTTCTAATTTATAACAGTAAGATTGAAGATAGAATATTTCTTGTTTGATAGAATTAATGCAGCTTAAAATCATTACCACTAGAGATATGGTTTTTCTACAACATGAATCAACTTCTAAAATATCTAGAAGTTCTAACATGACCATATTGTTTTGTAAAGTTTACTCGTTAATTTATCTTATCGTAATCTCATTCTTGGTTTTCACTTGTATCAGAGCGATCTGGTTTATGGATGGGGATTGGACTTTCAGCTTGGTTATTGTGCACAGGCAATTTCTATACCTTCAATCTTTTTTTCATTTAAATTTAAAGAAAATGGGAAAAATGAGTTCTTATTCAGTCTTTCAACATGTTTCTTACTATGATGCTTTATTTGACAGGGTGATCGAACCCAAAAAATTGGAGTTGTCGATTCTGAGTACTTAATTCATGATGCCCTTCCTACACTTGGAGGCTCGGAAGCAGACAAGGTAAGAAATCTAACCCAAAGATATGATTCTAAAGCTTTTTAAAGGCTCTCTTCGATATATAC
The DNA here is from genome assembly GCA_958450335.1 of Hibiscus tridactylites. Classification (NCBI taxonomy): domain Eukaryota; kingdom Viridiplantae; phylum Streptophyta; class Magnoliopsida; order Malvales; family Malvaceae; genus Hibiscus; species Hibiscus tridactylites. Next base: position 60,039,511 of record OY288287.1, on the reverse strand, counting down.
TTTTTCGTTCAGTACGTAGTGGACAAGTCTAGGGGGTTTCAATGTTGAACCCTTGACCTTTATTGTGCATTCGAGAGTTAAAGAGAGAGCACCAAGGTCAGCCATGAGTTTTCTGATCACTTGATCTCTGTATTTATAGTACACACAAGTCTTTGATGGTGAAGGGCGAACTCTCTTCGTCGAGTATATGTGGATTGTTGACTATAATGTATGGGTAGTACACTACCCGAGGCATCCCACTCCCAGGCTTCATAAACCCCATTCAGGGTTGATCGTGGTCTATCTATGACCAATCTATACCATTTTCAATTATCCTGATCCAAATCGAGTTTGGGCTTTGGTTCTCATACTCATCTTGAATTGAGGTTCATACTCGGCTAAGGTTGACCATCCAATTCCTTATCCCTGCTATTTCTTTATTCTTTAATGACATTTGCATTTGCAGGGAGCACCACCTTCCAGTGAGCCTGGTGGAAGATCTGAGGTAAGCCTTAAACTCACTTTTTATGCAATTTCGAAGCTCACTTCACTCTATAGCGCTATTTATGGCCAGACCTCTTGGCAAAATCATCGACTGATTGTCTATGGAATTCTTTTTCCACAGGTTAAAAAGCAATCGTACATTGAATTAGAGATCTTCAAAAACAGATGGAAGAGAGCTGTAAATCAAGACAATTGCTGGTCTGATCCGTACGATCTAATGACGAAAAAACAGAAGTAGTGCTCACCTAAAGACGGATTAGAGGAAGAATTCGGTTGTTGAGCACGCAACACGGAATTTTCTAAACAAGGAAGAAATATACTTACAAGCGTCTGCAGAATATTTATCTTGAGCTATAGAAACACTGTATTAGCAATGTTTAATACCCAGAAACTGTGGCTAACCCTTCAAGTTCATCTACTTTTCATTATATACTAACTAGTTATACTGCACATTGGAAAATGAATATAAACTACATATGATAAATCAAACTTCAGTTGCCTTATCTTATTTTATTCTGAATTTTTGAGGAGACCAGTTCCAATTCTGAGTCCTTGCAAGTTCCAACCATTCCAATCATAATTGGCTTGTCACAAAAACGTGAACACAGTTCATTCATGTATTGCTTGCAATGCAAGCATTAAAATGCATAAGCCAATAAAAAAATGATGTTCGGAGTATATAACTAGCTCTAGAAAATTGTAACTTATCATGTTCTTCGCCACTATCTTCCTGGACAAGATGCCCTGCCTGCAGGAAGCAAACCAGCAAAGCCAGTTATTGTCTATATAAGGACCTTAGCATTTGAAAGACCGAAGCAAGGCGATAAAGTAGAGGTTAAGATCCCATGCCCCCAACATACTGCTTCGTCTAAGGTTGAACTGAGATGCTAGTTTAATGATATGTTGGTACAATTGGAAGCCCAATCAGTTTATGGTTTGATTTATTGCAGAAATCTTCAACTTCATGTTCAGCAAAGAACGAACCAATTAACGATTTAATGCTATATGGTATCTCCTGGAACCAATCCACTAGTCCATAAAATGAACTGATAGATGTATATATATTCCAGAATAACATGCACATGCAAGCACTAATTTCCATATAAATCATGCTTTACCTGACAAAACATTTCACCCAGCAAGAAGTTTCTGAATATGGATAACGTCAATGTTTGGCTGTTAGCTGTACTAAACAAGGTTAAAAAGTATTTGTTCGGTATATGCCAAACTGGTCATCCGGATAAATTCCGAACAATAATAAAGCTTCAGGATTCATGCGGAGGATCGAGGAGAATTAGATCATTGAGCTTGTCCTGATGCTTGCTGGCATATTTAAGTATTTAACAACTGGTGAAAAGTAGCCCTGGAATAACATAAAAGATCCAAAGTCTTTTTAGCTTTATGCTGTACAGTAATTTAAAATTGTTGATTGCATGTCTACGTATACGGAAAGATAACACACTTGGTATCCAAGCATAGATAGACGTGGGATTTCATGTGAGGGGTGCGAACTATCAAGAAACAATATTAAAAATGTAAGGGTACAAAATTAGATTATCAATAGAAAATACAACATGAAATATATAAAATATAGGGAACTTAAAATTTTTAGAAGGCGCGGCAGCAACTTCATTAACAAAGGTCTCCAATGCCAAGCCATATTCCGCTAGGAATGAAAAAAAAAGTATCGAGGAATCATATAAGCATCATCCTCAATGTTATTGTAATTTTAGAGTAAACTATATTTATAGACTATAGTAGTCACTTAATTATGGAGTAGATTCCATTTTGACATCGATCTTTTAATTTTTTTCAATCAAATCACTTAACTTACTATATGAATGATATCAAAAAGTGACTATAATTAAATGAGTATAGAAATAATTTACCCTAAAAATATATTCTCACATTTTAAGTTAATGACAGGAAAAAAGAGAGAAAGATTTTGTGTTAGGCCCGGCTTGCTGAATACAAGCTGGGTTGTCAACCCAATCTTATGCCGAAGATCTCAATGCCCTTTTAGCCTGTTCAAGAAACGACAAGCCGTTTTAAGCTTTGGGTACAGTGAGTGCTACGAATCAAAAGAACAAGGTTTATCTGCTTCCCGGAGGCTTACATCTCCGAACAGAACTGAACTGAACTGAACAACCGTAAGAAAAACACTATACGGAGCCGAAAATGGCACTGCATATTCTGAAGCTTCCCTTTATCTCCCGCTGCTGCGATAGCACTAACTCCACTTTGTTCTTCTTATCGAAATCTTACTCTCCTCTTCATGGTACCCTTCCTATCGCTCTATAGATTCATGCACTTTTCTCATTCTCTTTCAGTAATTTTCAGTCTCTTTTGATTGTAGAAAAAAGGGTTTTGCTTTAATTTATAATCTGTTGGTTTTGTTTTTAATAATTCCTTTTGTCTTTTAGTTTTTTGGGTACTAAAGAAATGGATTTTACTCTGGGTTTTGGCCATACGGCTTGCTGTGCTCTAATACTTGATTGTTTGGGATTTTGTTTTCAGGGAGATGGTTCAAATCTCATATGAATAGTCCCTTTAGAAGCTTTGCTGTTTCCAAGTCTGAAAAACTTCAAATACCAAAAAAGTAAGCCTATATGATTTATGATACATATTCAAAGATAGTTTTGTTTCATGCTAATACATAGTGCAACTGTGATTCCGGGAATGCCATTTGCAAAGTGACCTTATCTTAGTTCAAGCCTCATATTGGCCCTAGAAACCAGTCCATGTCTTTTACATTTTATATCTTATTGTGCTTCATGTCATTTCAGGAAAAAAAGGCTGGATGAGTTGTGTCTTGAAAGGTTTCAGCAGTACAGTCGAACGTTCATACAGTCGTGGATTTTACAAGGTAAATGATAATCTTCAATTGCATGTGTTCTTTTACTTTGATACACTAGGAGCAATTGTGATTCCTATTTTGGAAATGCAAATTTTATATGAACTGCCTGTAGAAATCATGGAAATCTTCCTTTTCTTCTCACCAATACATCTATGATGCAGGCAAAGTTTATGTGAATGGAAAGGTGGTAAACAAAGCCGGAACACCTGTCTCTGACAAAGCTGTTGTAGAAATCATTGCCGAAATTCCAAAATACGTATGTAGGTGATTATTCTATGAAACATCCATCCTGCATTATTTGTGGATTATATTGTTGAGATGTTTAAGGTTAATTTTTAATGATGCCTTTGGTAATCCAGAGCAGGATATAAGTTAGAAGCTGCCATTGAACAGCTTGGCGTTGATGTGGCTGGAAAAATAGCCCTTGATTCTGGGTTGTCCACAGGAGGATTTACCGATTGTCTGCTTCAGTATGGTGCATCTTATGTTTATGGAGTTGATGTAGGTTATGGACAGGTACTAATTAGAAAATTTGTAATATCATGTGCAGATGAAGTATCTTCATAAGTTTTCAGGTGCTTACATGAGAAAATACGGTAAAACTAACACGGAACAAGAGAATTTTGGATAGTGTATGCTGGTATGTGCATCAGTGTATAGTAGAATGGGATCAAATTTACTTATCAAATGCAATTATCATGATATGTTCTGAAACATTAGAGCAACTTTTCTTAAATTAATTAGGTCAAGAAGCTCATTTAGGAAGGGAAAAGATTAAAAGCAAGTGGTATATTTTTGTTTTCCTTCTGGCATTTCAAGTGAGTTCCTTAGAATTGAATGTTGACAAATTGCTTAGCTTAGTTTAGTTACCTTTGGTGACACTATTTTTGGAATAAACTCGTATTGTTTTGCTCACTTGATATAGGTAATTATTTCAATTAAGAAGTGACTGGGCTCAGTTGATGTAGGTTATTAACATTATTTTATTTTTTGACCTTTGATTTTGAATAATGAAGCTTTATTTGTACAGAAGTAGTAAATGTACTGGATGATGTGTTCCCTGTGTGTAAATTGACATGCACTTTTGTGGATTTTTAATGGTTCTTGACTGCATGTGGTTTTCAACTTTGAATAGGTAGCAGACAAGATTCGTCGAGATGAACGTGTTTGTGTGATAGAAAGAACAAATTTAAGATACCTTTCGGGTCTACCTCAAAAAGTTGATCTGGTGACACTGGACCTTTCATTTATTTCTATTCTCTTGGTAAGCTTTCAAACATTTCCAAACTGCCTTTCTTAACATGTTTGAATTACTTTTTTTAATTTAATTTCAATCTGTCTTAATTTACCAAAAAGATTATTTGGCTCATCAACGCTCTGATTTTATACATGTATCTAGTGTGAAAAAATGGGGACGGGGCGGATTTACTGTCCTCTTTAAGCGAGTAGTTTATTTAATAGTAATTACATGCTAACAACCTTATGCTTAACTTTGTCATAACCTTTAGTTATTTGCTGTGGCATTCTTAAACAGGTCATGCCTGCTGTAGTAAATGCAATGAAGGAAGAGGCGACTTTAGTTACCCTGGTTAAGCCTCAGTTTGAAGCTCGTAGGTCGCAGGTAAGGAATATATGCATGCACGTGAACATATATACACATGCCTTTAGATTGTATCTTTTCCATTTTCTGGTGGCAAATGTATCGAAGAATTGACTGACATACCTTTTCAGGTGGGAAGTGGTGGGATAGTGAGAGATCCCAAAGTTCACAAGGAGGTACCCAAAACTTTTTGTCAAAGCCACCGTAATTTATATGAAAAAAGAGTAATATCATTATGGTTTAAGATTGACCACGTTTCTTTGTGTAGGTTCTTGAAAGAATCATAAAGGGTGTAGAGAACTTTGGATTTGAAAGCAAAGGTTGGATTGAATCTCCTCTAAAGGGTGCTGAAGGTAACACTGAATTTCTTGTTTGCTTCAGTCGGATTTCCGAGAAAAGTTCTGAATAGTTTTATCATAGATGATAGAAGGATACATTGATATGTGAGTTTGCATACATCATGGAAGATTTACTGTTTACGACAGTTTCATTACCTCATGCCACATTGTATTTAAAAAGAAAAAACAAACATAACGTTCGAGACTGTAACTAAGAACTAAGCTTTAGTTGGTTCATACAATCACTCTTAAAATGTGCCATTCAACAAATTTTGAAATTCAAATGTGATATTTGTAATCACTTTCCTTATTTTTTACTGAAGCCCCTTTTGTACCAAAATATAAATAATCACTGTAAAACTTCAGATGGTGAGGTATTGGTTTCAATATATCCATGCCTACTTGTCAGTATTCTTGCACAAAAAAGAATTAATCATTTTATGAAGGTTGAATTTCAGTCATTTTAATGCCTAGTAGAGTAAAATGTTTATGCTCTTTTTCCCTATAGCATTACATTTAGCACCGATATGTATCTCTATATGCACATACATACAACATACATACAGTATGAGAGGTTTAACTGTTATATGGTGATTACTCGAGAAATATCGTTAAATGTATGGGTTTATACCTGCTACTGTACTATTGGAGGCTGTGTTCGAAATTTCTTTTCAAATTCAGCAACATAATCCTCCATGTATGCCTGATAAGTTTCCATCCCAGCAATTTTCCTAGCTAATTCCAATCCAGCATCCATCCACTTCTTTGCCACGTCGATCTGTCCCATTCTTACAGGTATGGCTGCCCGATTCCACGCAGTCATTGCAAGCCATTTGCCCTCTTCAGTTGGATATTCCCCTTCCTTCAACCCAACCATTATTCGGTACGCTTGCTTGTACATACTGAGAACCACATCATCATCTGTGTTACCCTTGTGAATACTAGCTATCGCAATCAGCTTTCGGACAATGAGAGCCACATCCTGGTAGTTTGGAGAGGGGGAAGAAAGGAAGCCTGAGAGGCACTCACTGAGGGCAAAGGTTGCTACTTCAGCATTGAACCTTGGACCTTTTGAGGCATTCAGACCAATTTGGAGAAGGTATTGAGGTGTGCAACTCTTTGTGCCGGCAAAGCTCTTAACAATATGATGTTGGGACTCCAAATTGTTCAGTCTCCCGTGCATATCGTAGGCATCCAGCACGTATATGAAATAGAGGTCAGCTTCAATGTTCCCCACTGCCGGTGAATTCAGTATCTGCAAGCATGGATGAAGAAATATTATGAGGGAAGCAGCCCTCGAGCATTTGCAACACAAAATCAACATTTTCAGTTTCTTATACAAAACAGCATTAGAAATAATTACAGTAAACTCAGTGGTGGATCTTGACAAAAACAATGTGAGGGGTCTGTTTAAAATTTTCTGGAAATTTTAAAGTAAAATTAAATTTTCAAAAAAAATAATAAGGCAACTTATTTTTTTAAAAAAATTTGGAGTTTTAATTAAAATTTTCATAAATTGAGATTTGATGAGAAAAAACAATAAAAAGGAGAGATTTAATTAAAATATTTAAAAATCAAAACTTAAGAGTAAGATTTTTAAAATTTTTGAAAAATAAATAAATTTTCTAAAACAATTAAGGGTTCAAATGATAATTTTCTAAAATTTTGGAGAGCCTCTCTGGTACCATTACCTACACATACCTTCTCTGCCCTCTCTAGCAGCTCATGGGCATGCTTTACTTCCGCATCTGTCAATGAAGTCATTTTTTGTTTCTCTGAAGTGATCATAGCAGAGACAGTCAGTATCAATGATCTGCAAATCGTGACTTTGTTTTCTTCCAATTGTCCATCACCCATAAGATCATAAAATCCAGGAACCAGACTTAGAAATTCAGCACATAATTCGTAGTTCTTTTCCTTCCCACACTTGGCTCCAAAATTCCATGAAGTTACAGCAAACCAATTCTGTTCTCGTCTTCCAGCTTCCCCTTTCCCAAAAAAGCTCTCAGCTCCAAGCTCAGAAGCTCTCTTGTGTGCTTGTTTCAAGAACTTGAGGACTTCAGCCTCTTTACCAAGGTCTTGAGAGAGAACAGTGACCAATGTGCGTAGCACTACAACTTCTGTTGTTGGCATTGGTTTCCCAGAGTTGTAAAAGTTAAGAAAGTTGGAAAGAGCTGCAACAGCAACAGGAAGAGAACGGGAAGCGACAGCCTCGTGGGCTGAGAGAGACAGAAAATCTGGAGTGAAATCCAGGCAGGTTATCATTGTTTGTATCTGATTGATAGCACCACAATGATCATTCGTTTGCAAACAGATTTTGAACTGCATAAATCAGGAGGCACATTATATTTGATTGTATGACTATATGTTAATCGTGCAAGAGACGAAGTAAGAGAGTTCCTATTAGTTTATCCACCAGTGACAAAGTGGTAGTGTTTTTATCGAGTCCCATTATATGTACTTGAGTGTAAGAGAGGGAGAGTACCTTAAGGAAAGCACATATGGTGTTTGGATCAAGCTGCCGAAATAGAAAAAGATTGGGCCAAATCAACAAAACGCTTTTACCTTCATCGTATTAGATATGCTAAAAGTAACAGATCAAGATACCTTTTCTGCCTCATTGATATATTCTTGAGCTCGATCAAGTTGAGTGAGACCGAGGTAGCAGAGACACAAAACTCGATATCCCTTGGCTCGAAGAACTCGATTCTCTAAATTATGTGGTACATAAAGCATAGATTTCTCAAACATCTCAGCACTTGTTTCATAATCTTTCAAGCGGAAATTACATGAACCACTGTAAAGGAAAAAAGAAACTTTGACAAGTCTAGCATAATAGGAAAGAAGACATTTCTTGCAGGGCAGTAGACATCCTAGAAAGCACATTGGTATGTATAAAGATGTCATAAATTGAACCCAAATTCTAATGTCACGCAACACAAGAATCTTGTCATTAGGTCAAGAAATTGTCAGCTATAGTTATAATTATTAATTATCTCTCATAAAACTGCATTACTCTTATTGCCAGAGGATAATTGTAGGACAAATATGTTATCAACAAGGTGACTGAATCATTAAGTAAAAACGGCATTGTGCTAGTGGTAAGAGAAGCAGTGAAGCAGCCAAACTACTCTAGCTATATTCAGAATAACCAAAAATCTTCAATTTGAACCTTTAAATTTATTCTCAATAAAAAGTATGGTAGGAAATAATCTACCAAACTTACCAATTCCAAAGAACAGAATGCATGGCCGTCCTCTCTTTCACCACAGCCTCACTAGCAAACAAGGCAATCACTCTCTCATCCGACGCCAGTTCCGCCACCACCTTTGCTCTAATCCTCGACCCATCAATTCCATTATCGTCCCCCACCACCCTATGAACCACCCTCACAGCAGCGCGCGCACTAACATGACAACGTCCCAACAACCCCAAAAATACTCCCTTCGTAGTTTCCACCCCTGCATTTCCCGCGGCCTGAAAATAAGTTTCCACCGCCGAGACCCAAACGCCCTCTGGAATCCCTTTATTTACAACCATGTCCTTCAACTCCTTCTCCGCCTCACTATACCTCCCTAACCCAAGCCACGCCTTCATTGCCAAAACCGGCAACGAGGCATGGTGATCCCCAACCTCACCACCGTTTTCCCTTAAAACTTTAACGCACTTGATCACGCTTTCGAATTCTCCGTTTTGTAGATGGACGGCTGAGATGAAACGCATCGTTTTGGATTTTAATTCCTTGATCTCCACCGTTTCTTCCCTTGTTCGTGCAATAGACTGGCCTTTCTCGCATAAATCCAACGCTTCATTCAGAAGCTTCAACGCATCGTTGAAGCTGCCGTTGTTTTCTTTTCTTGATAAAACAGCTTTAGCGAAAGCTAAGAACTGGTTCGCCAGAGCTTTGAAATGAACCGATGAACCGAAAAGGAGAGTTTTCGACCGATTCAATAGCGTTAACGCGAGATTTTTATCTGATATCTCCCATGCAGTGCGAGATCTGGCGAGATTCAAATCTAAAAGAAGCTTCCTCTCTCCTGCGTCCGATATTTTACTTACATCGAGTTTTGAGAGAAGATCCGTGGCTCTCTCGAAGCATGTAGAAGCTAGGTCGAAGATTTTATGATCGTGCCATACTAGACCGGTCTTGTAATAGAACGAAGCAGATTTGATAGCCGGAGAAGGGACTCCGACGACATCAACAGCGAGGGAGAGCATATCGGCAGCCAAGTGGCGAAGCTTAGCGACATTTTGAGAAGAGCAAGTGGAGGAGGGAGAGCGGATGGCGGCAGCATTTGAGAGGTCGACGCAGGTGTTCCAGAGACGGTAACTGAGTTTCCAGAGGTGGAGTTTGAGAGAATTGTTGGTGGCGGGAAAGGGAGCGAGTTGAGTGAGGTTTGTCAAAAGTTGGCGAAGATCAGAAGGGAGCGAGTCGGGTAGAGGAGTCGCGGGTGGATGAGCCTCTGTTTGTTTGATTTTGGATTCGATTTGAGAAAGGAGGTGATTGTGTTGGTGGTGGGAAGGGGACTGCGAGCCGTGTGCGGCTGCGGCAGCTTGACGGTGCTCCGGCGTTGAGATTTCTGCGATTCTCATTTCTCCTTTTCTGGCGGGAAATTTTGAAAGGGGAGGTGAACAAGTTTTGAATCGGAAGACTGGAGTTTTGTTGGGGAAAAGATTGATTTTGATTAAAAACATGTCATCCAAGTGTAAAGAAAAATTACTGTATATATTTAAAATTTATAAGTAATAGTTAGAATTTATGGGTTAGGGTTAGTATTTAGGATTTAGATGTTAGAGTTTAGGGTTTAGGTTTTAACCTATAAGCTCTAAATTCTAACTCTAAATCCTAAATTCTATTCATAATCACTAAAATCTAAAGTATTAAACATAAATGAGTGTTTGGTTCACGGAAAAGATTATTGCCAAGGGGAATAATCTTTTCCGAAATTACACAACCATGTTTGGTTTAAGAGAATTCCCTACATGGGGTAATATTACATTCCTAATAGTGGCTTCTTTTCCTCAAAAGGGTGGGAATGTCATTTGTAGAGTGTCCATGAGTTCTATATTTTGTACATATTCATGCCCTTATTATTTCTGTTCTTAAGCTCATTTAGGCATATTTAAGTGATTTGCATGCATTATAACAATATCTTCTCTTTTACCATGCTTGCATTGAATATTTTACGTTTGATTGAGAAAAGTTATTGTTTTAGCTTAGTTTATATTTTTAGGTGTTATAGCTAGGAGAGGAGAGGATATGACAAGACAAGAAAGCTGGAACCAAAGAAGCTGTACTGAAGCAGCTCAAGTTGCCGCCAAGGACACTGCCGACAAGACAATTCATAATATGGGCTATGATCATATCCTACGGCAGCCAGAGGGGATTAACAGCAACCACGTGCGAGACTTCTATGCCCACCGACCAAACCCGGAAAGTCTATTTGTCTACGTCCGGGGAGAAGGTGTTAAGTTGACTGCTGACATGATCAACAACTTCTACAGCATAGAAGTTAGCGGCGACCAGCATGGAGAGTGGGAATCATATCTGACAGGACACGACTACAACCAAATCAAGAAAGAGCTCTGCAAGCCAAAAACTAAATGGCTGACAGGCAAAAACAACGGGTCGGTCAACCGCCGAGAATTGCTGTCGGAGGCAACACTTTGGAGTTATTTTGTTTAACGCCGCTTGATGCCAACCATGCACGGATCCACTATAAACAGGCCGCGGCTCGCTCTCATCAGCAGCATCTTGAAAGGGCGACAAATCAACGTTGGCGATATAATACTAAAGGATATCTATGCCCACGCTAAGAAACCAGCTACCAAAGGTCCACTCTTCTTTTCTGCACTTATCACAAGCATCTGTGCCAATTTTGGCGTACCGCTACACCCAAAAGATAAAATTCTTCCTGCTAAGAAAGGATGGACAAGAAAAGCACGTCAACAAATGATGCATAGTGCGGAGCCAGAGACACCTTCCAATGCTCAGCCGACGTCCCAAGCTGTCGCCACCCCAGCCGGAACAGGCAGCACTGATGATGCCCTTACGTCTGCCACAATTCCCTTACTGCGCAGCCTAGTGGAAAGCTACCAGCGGATCGAGCACAAGCAGGTGATCTTCACCAAATATGTAGTAGACGTACATGAGGCCTTTGTGGCCTACCTGCTGGACAAATACCAGGACGCCGGACAACAGTTGCCCGCCTTTCCAACAGAGCTAGCAGCATCCAAACCAGTAACATCACTCCAAGACCTGCTGTTGCTCCTGTCGCCGACGACAGCGAGGGGTCGCACTACCGCCCCAAGAGAAGAACCTCCCCGATCCCCATCCAACCTTATGACCTCACCTCTTCCTTCGAACTCACGAAGGAAGAAGAGACCATTGCTGCCTTCTCAATAGCCAAAGCCACTGCTGCCCAGGACTCCGGCTACTCAGACCTGGAAATTTCAGACTCCTTTGAAGATGCACCGGCCGAGGTAGCACGAAAGGGAAAGCGGCCAGCAGCAGAACCCCTGGGTGGAGAAGCTAAACGACAAACCAAGAAAGCCACCCCTAGCCGCATCCATCCGACGCGTAGCTCGAAGAAGAGCCCAGCAGAAATACCATCCACTACGTGTTGCCTTGTCCTGCCTGCCTCCTCTGATTCCTCTGTTGACGCGGCAGCAACAGAGGGGAACTTCTCCAGTTTAAAACATCGTTTTTCCTTTTAATTTTTATGTTTTATTTTATATTTTGTTTTCCTTTTTTACTTTATTCTTTCTTTTTATGTTTTGTCTTTAATTTTTATTTTGTAGAGGCATTGAGGACAATGTCAACCTTGAGTTTGAGAGGAATTAGTCATCTTTGTTTTATATTCATAGCATATAGATGCATTTGTAAATTCTGCCACTAGTACTCAATAAAATAGAATCCTTAGTTCAAAACTTGTGCCTATGATAGCTTAGCTGACTACTTATATTCGCACCATTCTAAAAATTCTAACCTAACTTTGGGAAGAAGCATGAAAATACTTAGAAAATTTTCTTTGTGCCAATTATCCTTTACACTTGTCTGTTAAATGCTAAATTTTTGTTTAAGTTCTAAGTTTAACATTGCCTACCTTAATAAAAGTTTCTTGATTGAATACAGGTTCGCCGCCACAGCAGCACAAGGCAGCACAACAAAACTGATGAAAAACCTAGAGGTGCCCGAAACAGGCTCTAGGCAGAATAAAAACCTAGAGGTGCCCGAAACAGGCTCTAGAAAGAATAAAGACCCTAGAGGTGCCCGAAACAGGCTCTAGGAAGGATCATGAGCAAGGACACTCAGTTGTTATTAAAGTCCATGAATCTAAGCTAAGTGACGAATAAATTAGCAATAGTGAATGAAAGCCTTCATGGGATGACTCTATTCAAAGGGTTTAGAGTTTGTAGATTGCACCTATTTTATTTTCAAACCCGGAGAATAGTTGTGATGAGATGAAGCCCTTAAAGCCATGATCAGAAAAAGAAACAAAAGTGCTCAACTGTGCTACCATTGCAGCAACTTGTAGCCTTTCTAGTAACTTAATTAATTTAGGCATACTTTGTTTATTTGGTAACTTCAGCATGTTTAGCATGAACACAGACATGCACACACTGCACTGGCACTAAGAAAAATTAATCTGAGTTATTTCATGTTATTCCATATCAGTAACATTATATAGGTGCCACTGCCTTGAGGCAAGAAATCAAGTTGAATAGCTATCGTTCTATTAATTTTGTGCTAAGGGTAATTTTACTAGTTAGGATGCATTGCTTGAGGACAAGCAATAGTTCGAGTTTGGGGGTGTGTAGAATGTCCATGAGTTCTATATTTTGTACACATTCTTGCCCTTATTATTTTTGTTCTTAAGCTCATTTAGGCATATTTAAGTGATTTGCATGCATTATAACAATATCTTCTCTTTTACCATGCTTACATTGAATATTTTACGTTTGGTTGAGAAAAGTTACTATTTTAGTTTAGTTTATATTTTCAGGTGCTATAGCTAGGAGAGGATATGACAAGACAAGAAAGCTGGAACCAAAGAAGTTGTACTGAAGCAGCACAAGTTGCCGCCAAGGACTCTGTCGAAGCAGCATTACGGCCAATAGTTGCCCGGGCAGGAGTTACACCGACTTAGCCAAGATGGGTTGTGATTTCAAAAAGGATAATTTCCTAAGCCCAATGAGCCCAGTCTTGCAACTTTCTGAAGCATGTAGCGGCCAGTAGAGTTAATTCAAGATCGATAAGTAGGAGCACTTATCCTTACTTGCTGAAGAAGGCAACATCCAAAGAGTCTGTATTTAAAACATAAAGGATTCTGTATTTAATGTAATTTACTTTTAAAACTCCTACTTCAAGAAGGACTCAACTTAGGTCAAGAGCCATATATAAACCTAATGTATGTAAGGGTATAGGGGCATAGCGTGCATGTCGTGAGGAATTGACGACGTCTGTCAATAAGAGTGTAGATGAGGGTTTAGCTAGATAGGTTGGAGTATTGGGGGTCGCGGCCCAACTCTCCTAGGGTTTAGGCGCGTGTATGTAAAGTAATTTGGGGAAACAATTGTTTAGTTTTGAGTTGTTTTCAATAAGGTTCTGAATTTGCTTAATCTATGCTTCTTGTTCGTTCAATTAGTCCACATCAGACAGTTGAAGAGAAAATCTATTTGTCGGGCACGAAAGTGCAAGGCTCACAAAAGGGTTAAGCACAATCACAACTCACAAGGCGTGACTAACTTGGTTCCACACTAGTCCACATGTTTCAACGGCTAAAAGGGATTACCAACCGAGTTGACTAACTTGGTTCCACATTAGTCCATAAATTTCAGCGGCTAAAAGAGATTACCAAGCGAGTTGACTAATTTGGTTCCACACTAGTCCTCAAGTTAAGCAATCCCGAGCATCCTAACCTAGAAATAGGAGGGATCACAGTCGACTATCCTGCCGAACTCAGAATGACTACCAGACTTGCCGCCAGGACTTCTCTCTGTTCCACCTGTCGAGGGAGTACACACTCCTGCCATGGCAGTGAACTGTTGCGATCGTGTGACAAGGTCGTAGTTTGCCGCCCACCTTACCTGCCGCGATAGCTTCTCATGGCAGCGTGAAACATACTCAAGACTCTGCAATGCAGTCCACAAGCTACCGAGCTGCACTTGTCTTACCCATCTTATCGCCCAATCTCCCCTATCATTCCTCTTATCTATGTCTTTATCTTTATTTGTGTTTTTTATATTTCCACATGTTGAGATTTAATGGCGCATTTATTAAATCTTTGTGCAGGAAACCATTCATATGAGATGCTCCAGTCCCTGTGGAGACGATATCTTTTATACTATAACATGATACGAGTGTTCACTTGCGCTCACAAAAGGAGAACACCTAAACGCTCTACATCATTCATACCCTATTCTTAGGTATTAGACAATTCCCACCACTTTAGACTAAAATACCCTTGAAATAATATTTTGTATTCAAATAAATCATTATTTTTTTATTTCTCCAACAAATTTTTTTTTGTTTTGATAGGTTAAAACAATTCCTTATCTAACCTAAATTGTTGCATAATAAAATATATAAACCACACTCATCATTAAAAAATATTAGAAAAAAAATTAATATTATTTCTTCTCTAAATAATAATATTTTTATTTATATAGTAAAAATCTGTATTATTCAATTTTAAATCACATTACAATTTTTTTGAAATTTTATATAGAATGTGTGAAACTAATAAATTGATTTTGATATAACAAAGAATTTAAAGACTAAATTGAAAAAGAGAAAATTAATTTTTAAGTCCTCAAAACTGCTCTATGTGTTTAAAGAAAAATGTCCAAGTCAAAACTTTAACTTATCTAAAATTTTCTAACTGTTTACCAAGCCCAAACAGTGATTTTCGAGTCACCGTTTCGGAACGGCCTTTGGGAGTTTATGAACATTTTAAAACCGGTAACCTCTATTTCGGAATTGGCTTTCTCATTTCGATACGGATGTATCGAAATAGCTATTTGTGTTTCGAAACGGATGAAGAACAACAGAACGGTTTGAACCGTTTTGATACGACAGTATCGAAACGACCTCAAACGTTTCGAAACGGGTTTCAAACTTGGTTTCAAAATATGATCGTTGAATTTCATAACTGATTTTAAAGATATAGTTAAGGTGTATCGAAACGCTTTTAAGTTGTTTCGATAAAGGTTTTGATAGTGGCAAATTGTTTCAAAACGGGCTTCAGCACGATTCAGAACAGGCGCTTAGCGTATCGAAATGATCGTGTCCATTTTGGTACGACCTATTAATTACACCCCAACAACTATTTCTATTTTGGTCTGTTTCGAAATAGGGTCAGGCGTTTCGGAACGAGTAGTTGCAAACTGCATTTATGGAGGGAAGATAACATCCCAACGACTATAATAATGAAGGCAACAATCCCAACGACTAGAATTCAATGAGAAGGTATAAAAGGGACCTCTAAAAGCACCAGCAACAACTATTGATCCCAAAAGAATTATCCAAACATCAAATTCAAGCAATTGTGCTAAAATCTCATATTTTCTTGTAAACCCCAATTGTAGAACTTTGTATTTTCAATCTTATTTGTTCAATTGGGTTGAGTGCTTGTAAAAAGGGCTACATTTTTATTGAGAGATACTAGCTATTAGCCAAAAACTTCTTTGTAATCTTTGAGTGTGGATTGTGTTAATTTTGGGTAGAAAATTGACCACTTTGTAAAGGTTTCCTCTTAAGCCTAGAAAATGGGAAGATCAACTAGTGGAATTGTTGAAAAATCCTTAGTGGAGCTAAGGTAGTGGATGTAGAGTTCAATTGGAACTTGAACCACTCTAAATCTCTTGTCTAACAAATTTTTATTTTCCACTCCACAACCAAAAATTTCTAAAAATCCAATTCACCCCCTCTTGGCTTATATCGATTCTTCGATCCACTCAACAATTGGTATAAGAGCCTACCTCTTTGAAGGATTAACAACCAAAAGAGGAGTTCATAGGAGAGTGTGATCTATTCTAAAGACAAGCCATGACATCTACTTCAACCTCTAACCTCTATGAGTCACAATCAACCACTAAACCACCCTTCTTAATGGGGACAACTACTCATATTGGAAGAATCGGATGCGTCTCTTCATCAAGTCAATAGATTATATGATTTAGGATGTAGTGGAAAAAGGCCCATACATTCTGATTAAGAGAACCGATAAAGGAAGACTAGTTCTGAAAGTAAAGTCGGAGATGACCGAGGAAGATAGACGAAAGATGCAAGTCAATGACAAAGCTCTATATATCATATTTTGTGCACTTGGTCCGGATATCTACTCAAAGGTTTCATCTATCGAAAGTGCAAAGGAAGTGTGGGACACTTTGGAGACGACTTATGAGGGCACTAGCGATGTGAAAGAGACGAAGATTGGGTTGCTAAACTTGAGCTATGAGAATTTTAAGATGGACCTCGATGAGAGCGTCTCAAAGATGTTTGATCGGTTTTCGATCATCTTCAATGGCCTTAAAATATTCGGTGAAGTAATTCTCGAAGATAAGCTAGTGAGGAAGCTTTTATACTCTCTCCCGGAGTCTTAGGATGGTAAGAGGACGACCATCATTGAAGCAAAGAATTTGAAAACTTTGAAGTTTGATGAGCTTGTTGGGTTTCTTCTTACACACGAGATTATGAAGCAAGGAAGAGAGGAAGAGAAGAAGGAAGAGAGAAGAATAGAGAAGCATGAGGTAGAAAAGAAAAAGAAGCTAGGAGTTGCTCTCAAAGCCTCTCTACATGAGGAGAGCTCTTCTAGTGAGGAGGAAGACTTTAAGGAATTGGCTATGATAGCCAAACGATTCTCATGGTTCATGAGGTCCAACCGAGGGATAAAATTTCAAAGAAAGATGGACTTCAAGAACAAAAGCAAAGAAGAAGAGAGGGACCAAATCATTTGTTTTGAGTGCAAGAAGCTGGGTCACATACGTTCCGATTGCCCTCAACTTAAGAAGAAGGGCTTTGAGAAGAAGAATAAGCTCAAAGCAAACTTGCTACTTGGAGTGATGAGGAGTCATCCTAGGATAAGGAACAAGAAGTGGCCAACCTTTGCCTCATGACTCTTGGGGAGGATTCCTCTATGGTAACCTCTAACTCTTATACTTTTGATTTTACATTTGATGAACTTCAAGATGCTTATGATAAGTTGCAAGAGGTATATGATGAGTTGGTTGAGAAATACAATGAGTCGGTTTTAAAAAATAAGAAAGTAATTTCGGTTTTAAGAACTCAAAATGACTCCCTTTCTAAAACCAACTCGGAATTAGAAAAAAAGTCTTAGTTTTACAAAATTCCTCAAATGAGTTTGAAAAGAAATCAAATGATTTAAATGACCTTCTTGAAAAATATCATGTTTACCACCAAGAGGAGGTGAGTAAACTCAAGGCTTCTCTAACCAATGTTGGGAAAAAATGGTCTTGAAAAAGCATCTTCTTCAAAATCCCAACATGTGAAGAGAAACTTTGTTAACCACAAACAAAGAGGCTCCCATAAGTATCATAAGAACAAGAAAGTTAAAAGTGTATGGGTTCCTAAGGAACTTGTAGTTTCTAACAATATTATAGTCATTTCATCTTGGATTCCTAAGGGAACCAAGTATTTGGGAACTAACACTCATGGACCCAAAATGATTTGGGTACCAAAAATCAAAGTTTAACTCTTTGTTTGTAGGGAGAGCATTACTACAAGGCCAAAGCACAAAGCCAAAACTCATGGTACCTTGATAGTGGATGCTCGAGGCACATGACCGGAGACAAGAGTCGATTCATGGACTTAAAGCCAAAAAGTGGAGTAGTAGTGACATTTGGTGACAACTCCAAAGGCCACATTAAATGTATTGGCTCCATAGGTAATAACTTTACTATACTCATTGAAAATGTATTGTATGTAGATGGTCTAAAACACAATTTATTAAGCATGAGTCAATTGTGTTATAAAGGGTTTAATGTATTGTTTGATAAAAAAATGAGTGTAAAATTTTTGACATCAAATCAAATAAAATAATGTTCATTGGTCATCGCATAGGTAACATATATATAGTGCATCTAGATGACATTCATACATCCCATGCATACTTTGTTGCACAAAATGAAAATGATGCATGGTTGTGGCATAGGAAACTAGGACATGCTAGCACTAGTGTTTTATAAAAATTAGTTTCCCTAAATCTAGTTAGAGGTTTACCCAAGATCAAGTTCTCAAATGATACAATATATGATGCATGCTCTAAGGGTAAACAACATATATCATCCTTTAAATCCATTAATGATGTTTCTACAAGTAGGTATTTACAATTAATTCATATGGATCTATTTGGGCTAATTAGGACAACTAGCTTGGGTGGAAAATCATATACTTTTGTACTTGTTGATGATTACTCTAGATATATTTGGGTTCTCTTTTTAAGCACGAAGGATAAGGCTTTAGAAAACTTCATCACATTTTCAAAATTAACCCAAAATGATCTTGAACTTAAATTTTCACATATTAGAAGTGATCATGGAACAGAATTTCAAAATATGGGTTTTAATGAATTTTGTAATGAAAATGAGATTAGCCATAATTTTTCGGCTCCTCGAACTCCTCAACAAAATGGGGTAGTTGAGAGGAAAAATAGAACTTTAGAAGAAATGGCTAGGACTATGCTTTGTGAAAACAATTTACCTAAGTATTTTTGGGCGAAAGCCACTAACACCGCTTGCTATATTATTAACCGAGTAATGATTAGGCCTATTTTAAAGAAAACTCCTTATGAGATTTTAAAATCTAAAAAGCCTAACATTAGCTATTTTCAACCTTTTGGTTGCAATTATTTTGTGGTTTTCGATGATAATCTCCTTCCGAGGAAGGAATCTTGTGATGATGATGATGTAGGAATCCTTGATGCCTTTGATGGAGGAAAAACTTCAAAGAAGGATGTGTTTCCAAGTAAATAAGAAGATGCACAAGATCCACCTCTTGAAGCCTTGAAGGACTTGGCTTTTGAGGAAAAGGAAGTGAGCTACCCAAGAGAGTACAACTATGTCAAAGGTGGTGAAATCTTGGGTGATCCATCCAAGGGGGTAACTACTCGCTCTTCTCATAAATGCTTAATCATGTTGCATTTATCTCATACATTGAGCCTAAAAATATTAAAGAAGATTTAAAAGATGATTTTTGGATTATGGTCATGCAAGATGAGTTAAATCAATTTGAGAGAAGTAAAGTGTGGACAATAGTTGAAAGGCCTAGAAATCAATCTACTATAGGAACTAAATGGGTATTTAGGAATAAACTAGATGAGAGTGGTAACATAGTGAGAAACAAAGCTAGGCTAGTTGCTCAAGGTTACACTCAAGAATAGGAAATTGATTTTGATGAAACCTATGAACTCGTAGCTAGAATGGAAGCTATTAGGATGTTGCTTGCATATGCGTGATTTCAAGCCTTTTCAAATGGATGTCAAGAGTGCATTTTTAAATGGCTTTATAAATGAAGAAGTGTATGTGGAACAACCACCGGGTTTTTAAGATCCAATTTTTCCAAACCATGTTTTTAAATTGTCAAAAGCTTTATATGGTTTAAAACAATCTCCTAGAGCTTGGTATGAAAGACTTTCAAGTTTTCTAGTTAGAAAAGGTTTTGAGAAAGGAAAGGTGGACACAACATTTTAAAAAAAACAATGGCAAAGATATATTAGTAGTTCAAATTTATGTTGATGCTATTATATTTGGTTCTACTAATGAATTGCTTTGTCAAGATTTTTCTAGGTTGATGCAAGGTGAATTTGAAATGAGCATGATGTGGATCTCTCATTCTTTTTGGGACTCAAATCAAACAAATGAAGGATGTCTTCTTCATCAATCAAGCTAAGTACATCAATGATATGCTCAAGAAGTTTGACTTGGACAATGCAAAGCCTCAAGCCACACCAATGAGCTCATCTACAAAGCTTGACAAAGATGAAGGAGGTTAGTGTGTTGACTCTAAGCTTTATCGCTATATGATTGGATCATTGCTTTACCTTACCACAAGTAAATCGAATATATTGTTTAGTGTTTGCTTGTGTGCTAGGTTTCAAGCTAGTTCTAGAGAGTCTCACCTTATAGCTGTGAAAAGGATCTTTAGGTACCTTAGGGATACTCCTTGTCTAGGTCTTTGGTACCCTAGAGACTCAACCTTTAACCGTCATGCTTATTCGGATGCAGATTACGGGGGTTGTAAAATTGATAGGAAACGTACTTCTAGCAATTGCCAATTCTTAGGTAGTATGCTCATATCTTGGTTCTTTAAGAAACAAAATAGTGTAGCTCTTTCTACCACTGAAGCCGAATACATATCCTTAGGGAGTTGTTGTGCTCAAGTCCTTTGGATGAAGCAACAACTCTTAGATTATGGTGTTAAAGTTGAAACCATACCCTAAGTGTGACAACACTAGTGCTATATGCCTATCTAAAAATCCCATCCAACACTCTAGAACCAAACATATAGAAATAAGGCATCATTTCTTTAGAGATCATTTCTTTAAGGAAGATGTTGTTTTAGAGTTCGTAGACACCTTAAATCAACTAGCGGACATCTTTACAAAACCTCTAGATAAGGAGCGTTTTTGGTCCCTTAGGAGAGAGTTAGGTCTAACTAGCCGATCTTGACCTTTTAGGACCTTTTTTATGCTTAATTTGCTTGAATTATTGCAAAATGCCATGCTTATGTGTTTTTAATCCTAATTCATCTATGCTTATAGTTAGGGAGAGTATGTTTATGTTTATACATGTTTCTCTTGCTCATACATACCTTTTATGCATCTAAGACTTGTTACAATTTGCTTTTTCTGCAATTTAGAGCCTCATCTACACCTTCAGGCCTATGCGTATCGAAACAGGTAAATCTGTTTCGATACGGGTACCTTAAAAGAATGGTTCATGACCAGGGTGTTTCGAAACGCCTAAGAGGGTTTCGAAACATTTTGCCCATGTCAAGAATTGTATCGAAACAACCCAAAAGCGTTTCGATACGGGTTACCACGTGGGATTCGATACGATCAAAGTTGTATCGGAACGGTCAAAAAGATTCGAAACGTCAGTCAACGTTTCGGTACGCTTGTACCGAAACGGTCGTGTCTGTTCCGAAACGCGTATACGGACAACTTTTTAAGGGCTTTAATTAATAAAATTTACTTTTCATTAAAACTCCTAAAAATCCTAAACCCGATTTTCCCTATAAAAACCCTCTAACCTCACTATTTTTCATCAAATCTTGAGGGTTTTTACTCACAAACTAAAGTCTAAGCAAGCTTCATCAAATTGGTGCGATTTCTTCCATTCATTCATCCAAAAATCCCTTTTGAGGTATTTTTCATCTTTTTCTTTTTCCTTTGATTTTATTCATATCTTAGGTTAGAAATTATTAAATCTGTATAGTTTATATGTTTTGAAACTTGGGTTTTCAAAATTTGTAAAAAGTTTTCAAAATCTCAAAGTTTTTTATTCGAATATATTTGTTTTTACTCGATTTTTTTTCTATTTTTCAAAAGTTGTTTTCCTCTTCAAATTTTTTTCTGTTATATGTATATATGTTTTTAAAGTGTTTTTATTTCAAACCTAAATGGGATTTTTTTATTGGATTGAATTAAGGAATTACATGCACACATTTAAATTTTTATTTGCTTGCTTTATGTTTTTAGGAATCTAATGGAAAATTTTAACAAGAAACGCAAGACGACTCAAACGGGTGAAGCTTCAACCCAAGCGAACATCCGTCCTAACCTCACCCTCCTATTTCAAAAGAGTCTTCGGAATCAAGAGACTAAGGACCATTTCAAAATTATCATGGATTTAGCCGTTCGCTGGGAGCGTGTTGTGGATATCACGTTCCTTGACTCCAAACATTTTGAATTCCGCTACCTAGCTCTCTTGCGAGAATGGAGCTTCTTGTCCTTTTTTAGCATTCTGGATATTGTCTACAAGCATATTGTCCTCATTTTCTACTCCAATGACATTCTTCTTGATAACGAAGATCATACCGAGGTGATTGGCATTGAGTCGTATCTTTTGGGGAGGAAGTTCACCATTGATATATCCGTTTTAGAGACTGCTCTTGGGCTCAAAGATGAAGGGCAAGGCATTGAGGATGAGAACCACTTTGGTGCTCACGCCGGATCCGTTCTCTCATTGGATGCTCGTGACCGGTTCTTCCATTTGATAATCTCTTGGTTCATCCGCCCTTCCGGAGGTAAATTTGCCCACATTTGTCAGGTTGACTATTTTTGGTTAGAGTGCTTTCGGTGAGGACAACATCCAAACCTTGTTAAAATCATGTTCGCCGAGATGGTTCATAATGTGAAGATTTGCACCACCGATGCTCTTACATCATTCACTTATGGGTCTGTTTTAAGCTATGTTTTTGGTACCCTCAACATTGCTTCCTCTTCAAAACCCCGTAAGCACAAGATTGGTGAATCTTCTCTCATTAAATTCGGGTTTCGCTACACTCTTGGCCAATGGTTTCGTGTTGATAGGCAAGCTCCAGCACCTCAAGTTGAGCCACCACCTCAAGCTTCGGCTCCTAACAATGAGGCACTTATGGCTTTCCTTACTGAGCAGTTCAACTCGATAGATACGAACATGACTTCGGGTTTTAGTGCTATCAACACTCGCTTGCAATCCTTGGAGGATCGTGTTCTTGGAAACGAGAATCGTCTAATCGCTCTTGAGAATCAACAATCATCTATGGACTTATCTTTCTTCACATTCTATGGTGATTGGAGGAACTTTCGTCGTGCTAAAGCCAATGATGATTCTCTTGATGATGATGGTGATGACGATGATGACGAGGCTTAGGATTTCCATTGCATATCATATTAGTCTATCATATTAGGAATAAGTTTGCACTTTTCTATCTTTTTATGTTTTAAAGACCTATGCTTTGCTTATTTTGTTTGGGATTGAGCTTAAACTCTATTGCTTTAAGTATTTATGTTTGGTTATTTGTACTTAATTCTATCTATATTATGTTGTTTGGTTTATTGCTTTTAACTTTGTTTCTTCTCATGATTAGCCTTGATTATTATTGTGAAACCGATAAATTGATTTTGATATAACTAAAAAATTTAAAGACTAAATTAAAAAAAAGAGAAAACGAATTTTTAAGTCCTCAAATCTCTCTATATATTTAAATAAAAATGGTTAAGTTAAAAACTCAACTTGTCAAAAGTTTTCTAAGTGTTTTTCAAGCCAAAACAGTGATTTTCGAGTCACCGTTTCGGAACGGCCATTGGATGTTCCGGAACACTTTTGAAATTGTTAACCTCTGTCTCAAAACATGTTTCAAAACGGATGAAGAACATCGGAACGGTTTGACCCGTTTCGATACGGTAGTATTGAAACGACCTCAAACGTTTCAAAACTGCATTCAAACTTGGTTTTAAAAATATGACCGTTGAAGTTTTTAGCTAAATTTAAACATGTCGTTAAGGCGCATCGAAATGCTTTCAAGCCGTTTCGATACAGGCTTTGATAGTGGCAAAGTGTTTCGAAACGAGTTTCAAAACAGGCTCTTAGCGTATCGAAACGATCGTGTCCGTTTCGGTACAGTCTATTTAATACACCCCAACGACTCTTTCTTTTTTGGTCTGTTTCGAAACAGGATCGGGTGTTTCGAAACGGGTGGTTGCAAACTGCATTTATGGAGGGAAGATAACATCTCAACGGCTCTATTGATGAATGCAACAACCCCAACAGCTAGAATTCAATGAGAAGGTATAAAAGGGACCTCTAAAAGCTTCAACAACAACTATTGATCTCAAAAGTCTTAACCAAAAATCAAAGCCAAGCATTTTTGCAAAAATCCCAATATTTCTTGTAAACCCCAAATTGTGAAATTATAATTTTCATTCCTATCTATTCAATTGGGTTGAGTGCTGGTAAAAGGGTTATATTTTGTATTGAGAGATACTTGTTTTAGCCTTCATCTTCTTTGTAATCTTGTGTGAGGATTAGGTCAAATTTTGGGTAGAAAATTTGACCGGTATTGTAACGGTTACCTCATTAGCCTAGAAAAGGAGAAGAACAATTAGTGGATTGTTGGAAAGTCCTTAGTGAAGCTAAGGTAGTGGATGTAGAGTTCGATTGGAACTTGAACCACTCTAAATCCTCTTGTCCATCATTTTTATTTTTCCATTCCACCACCAAAGTTCTAAAAATCCAATTCACCCCATCTTGGCTTACATTGTTACATTGATCCACTGAACAATTATTCTTTTTGATCTATCAAAAAGGGGGGAAAGTAATATAAGAGCCATTTTTAAGTTTGATTTTGAGTTTCAAACACTTTAATTTTAAATCTCTTCAAAACTTTAAAACCCATCTTACATTGAGGGGAGTTAAAACGTCTTCAAGATTTCAAAATTCTTAAAAATTCAAACTTGGTTTTGTTATATCAAAAAGGGGGAGATTGTGAAACTAATAAATTGATTTTGATATAACAAAGGATTTAAGGACTAAATTGAAAAAGAGAAAATGAATTTTTAAGTCCTCAAAACCTCTCTATGTGTTTAAAGAAAAATGTCCAAGTCAAAACTTTAACTTATCTAAAATTTTCTAAGTGTTTACCAAGCCAAAAAAGTAATTTTCGAGTCACCGTTTCATAACGGCCTTTGGGCATTTCGAAACATTTTGAAACTGTTAACCTCTGTTTCGAAATTGGTTTTCTCGTTTCGATACGGGTGTATCGAAACATCTATTTGTGTTTCGAAACGGATGAAGAACAACAGAACGGTTTGAACCGTTTCGATACGGCAATATCGAAACGACCTCAAACGTTTCGAAACGGATTTCAAACTTGGTTTCAAAATATGTCTGTTGAAGTTTTATAACTGATTTTAAAGACATAGTTAAGGTGTATCGAAACGCTTTTAAGCCGTTTCGATACAGGTTTTGACAGTGGCAAATTGTTTCGAAACGGGCTTCAGCACGTTTCAAAACAGGCTCTTAGCGCGTCGAAAAGATCGTGTCCGTTTCAGTACGACCTATTAATTACACCCTAACGACTATTTCTATTTTGGCCTATTTCGAAACAGGGTCAGGCGTTTTAGAACGGGTAGTTGTAGACTGCATTTATGAAGGGAAGATAACATCCCAACGGCTATAATAATGAAGGCAACAATCCCAACGGCTAGAATTCAATGAGAAGGTATAAAAGGGGCCTCTAAAAGCACCAACAACAACTATTGATCCAAAAAGAATTATCCAAACATCAAATTCAAGCAATTGTGCTAAAATCCCATATTTTCTTGTAAACCCCAATTGTAGAACTTTGTATTTCCAATCTTATTTGTTCAATTGGGTTGAGTGCTTGTAAAAAGGGCTACATTTGTATTGAGAGATACTAACTATTAGCCAAAAACTTTTTTTGTAATCTTTGAGTGAGGATTGGGTCAATTTTGGGTAGAAAAATTGACCACTTTGTAAAGGTTTCCTCCTAAGCCTAGAAAAGGGAAAGATCAACTAGTGGAGTTGTTGGAAAATCCTTAGTGAGGCTAAGGCAGTGGATGTAGAGTTGAATTGGAACTTGAAGCACTCTAAATCTCTTATCTAGCAAATTTTCATTTTCCACTCTACCACCAAAAATTTCTAAAAATCCAATTCACCCCCTCCTTGCTTATATCAATTCTTCGATCCACTCAACAGAATGAATTTTGATTTTAAATATAATGTAAATTGAGTAATAAAATATATATATAATATTTATAGTTAGTTATTAGTATATTTGATTTAGTAGCAAATGTGATGATTATTATAGAAACTTATGAATTATTTTTTTTTTCAAATATATAATTATAACAAATAACAAATATTCTTTTTTAAATATAAAGGTTAGGTGCTCCACAAATATTCAAATGTATAATATGATATTATAACATTAAAAACTATATTCAATTAACAATGTAAGATCTTTATAAAAGAAAATTATATAAATTAAGAATAATAGAAAAAATATATTTTCTATGATTTTCCATGCAAATATTTTAACTTTAATATTAGAAATTTGATTAGTTAAAAAGGAAAAATACTACAAGGATAATTTTGTAAAATATGCATTTTTGGTAATCTTGCAAACCATCAGCCAAACACTGTAATTTTACATCCCTATCAAACAAACCAAACAAAATAATGTAACATTCCAGTAATATGCCAAGTAATGAATTATTTCGAGAATCCTATTCTCAAGGGTAATGTTGCATTCCGTGAACCAAACGCCCCCTAAAAACTAAAGTGCTTGTAGAAACTAAAATTATACTATGATTCCAACTTCAATTATATAATTTATATTTAATTTTATTTTATGAGTAACTTAGAACTTAAATTATAAGCTTGGGCTCGAAGCTCGTCAGGCTCGGCTCGGATCGGAATGAAAAATTTAGTTATAATTCTTTTTTAAAAAAGATTCGTTAAAAATTTCTTTCATAACTAACACTAAAACGAAATTCAATGACCGGAAAGGGGGAAAAGTGCCAAAAATTAGATTAATCTAAATAACCAATAAATATTCTTAAAATATAAACACATAATTAAAGAAAATACAAAATCAAACAACAACCAACTAAAGAAAATGCCCAGTTTATTTTAGTTAATTTATTTTTTAGTAGATTTTTCCTAATCTATTTTATTGCTTTTCTTTTGCTAAATAAATTACCTTTAGTGCATATGTAGATTCCGAGCCTGTTCACGAGCTTTTCGAGCCGGGCTTGAGTAAGCTCGGCTCGGCTTGTTAAGATTTTGAGCTGAGCTCGAACCCGAGCTGAGCTGACTCGAGCCGAGCTTTGACCGAGCCGAGCCCGAATAACTCGCGAGCCGGTCAGACTCATTATCACCCTTAGTTAAGACCCACAACTGCAGTTCTCTTTTGTATTTTCTCATAGTTCTTACTTGTACTAGTGAATTTAATATGTGTTTTTTTATTTTGTAATTATTTCTAGGGTTGGGTTAGAGCCGGGTCGGATTTTTACCTAAAATTTGAGATGAATAGAATTACCACAAAAAATCAGGACAAATCGAGAATAGGTGAGGACTTTAATTGTTTGTTGGGTTGGATTGGCTTACAAATCAATTGGCCTGAAAAAATTAAACTAAAGTAACGATTTGAATATATTAAAATTTAATCTTTTAAAAAATATCAATCCAACTAAGACTCAATCAATATTTCAACAAAGACTTTAGTATTACGTTAAATGATTTATTTTCCTTTATTTTTTAAAATAATGTATATTTTATATAGACGGTGCTTTTTTACATTTGTTCGACACTATAATCAATTTTCACTGCAAAATTTGAATTAATTAAAACCGAGTAACAAAACTAGTTGATCTCTTCATGGACAAGTACGTTCAAATTAAAATCAAATAATTAAAAATATATAAATACTAACATAAAATAAATTTTAGTATCTTTGAAACATTAAAACATATTAATGATTTGAATTTTATTTGAATATATATATTTAAAAATAAATTATAGTTCAAAAATAATTATATTCATGAATACCTTTACTTATCCGATCTTTTGTACGAGGACAAGGAAGGTTCCAATTTTGCTAAATCAAAACTGCTTACGACGGTAAGCCTGATGACAACACATTAATTATATCATAATTAAAAGTATATAAGGATTAAGGAGAAAGACAAACGGCATCGTATTATTCTACTTATATTTTTGTTATTTTCAATATTTCTCTCTCATCATATTCAAAGCGTGTACGAAGAAACCCATCGATAAAGTTTGAAAGTGTCGTGTCTGTATTTTTTTTTATGCAAAAATCAATAATTTTTAGGATAATAATTTTCAGTCGGAATAATTTAAGAAAAATTAAACTCTTTGGGAGATGGTTTCTCAGGACGCCATGGTAAGAGCAACTTACCCCATTTTGGATAGAGGAGTTTTGATTTCTGTTGATGGCTTGGGACAGTGAAGAGACTTGTTTCTTTCCCTTTTACTCAATCAAAAATCAACGTATTCTCAAATGAAAATCTTAAAATAAAAATATAAAAATCATAATAGAAAAATAAATATTTTAACTCTAAATTTTCCATGACATCAGATTGTTTAACCAATAACTACAATGGACGGCCATCAAATATTGAAAATAAAAGTCTTCTTTAGGGCCTTTTCAACAATTATTATATTATTTTTAACTCTCTCTACAATTTTCACGCTGCGTTTTTTTTTTCTCCTTTTTATTTATTTAATATAATTTCTAAGCAATGCAAGTCAAGCAAAGAGCAGTAATTGCCCCATCTTGGAGGCCAGTCGTCTCCTTAGCTTGGAAAAAAGAAAACAAGCAGAGAACTTCATTTCTCATTTTTTTACCTATTATTTTTATTTTCTTGCCTTGAATTATGCTTTTGACTATTCAAACCATAATGTTGAATTTGCCTCAGTTTCCTTTTTTTTTCATATATGAAGTATTGAGAGGTCTTCTCTCTTAGTTTCTGGGGGAAAAAACAGATGTTTCCTTGTAGTTTCCAGAGTACCCTTTTGGCTGTTCTTGGATCTTCTTCGGTTAATATCTGAGAAACCAGAGGTGGGTCTTTGAATTTTCGTTACGAAGCTTCATCCTGCTTTAATTTCCTTTTCTGGGTCTTGCTGATATTCCCTTATATTGATCTGAATCTAGGTCAAGTAGTCAATTTCACCCGATTTGCTTAATTTTATCTGTGAAAAAGTTTATATCTTTTATGTTATTGCTTGTGAATTTCATGGTTTATCAGCTGAATTATGTTATCCATGCTCTTTCCTTTTTTATAGCTTTTATTCTTGGTGTTTTTGGATGATTATGAATGCTGAATTTGATCTTATTTCCTCTCTTTTGTTTCCTTTTTTTAACTTGTTTCAGGTTTAAATTTTGAACTATGGTTTAGTAGATTTGGCACGTTAAGCTGATATTAGCTGTACAAATTGCTTTCTGGAATCCACCATTTCGGTTTCGATTTGAGGGGTTTATTCATAATCATGGTGTTGCATAGGCGAGTTGGTGCTGTTTCTGTCAGTGTTTTGGTGTGGTTATTGCTTGGCTGTAGTTTGAGCCACGCTTCTCAAGACGATATTGATTGTTTGAAGAGCATCAAAGATTCACTTGAGGACCCCTTTGGTTACTTAAATTCCACATGGAATTTCAACAACAACACTGAAGGGTTTATTTGTAGATTTACCGGGATTGAATGTTGGCACCCGGATGAGAATAGGGTTCTGAATATCAGGCTTTCGGACATGGGACTTAAGGGTGTGTTCCCTCGAGGAATCGAAAAATGCAAAAGTTTGACAGGCTTAGATCTTTCGAGCAACAGACTCTATGGAAGTCTTCCATCTAATATTTCTGGTCTTATCCAGTTTGTCACCACCCTTGATCTCTCATCTAATAATTTCTCTGGAGAGATCCCACCAGCCCTCGCGAATTGTAGCTTCTTAAACCATTTGGAACTCAAAAACAATAGATTGACTGGTTCAATTCCTCCAGTTCTCACTTTGCTGAATAGGATGAAAACATTTAGCGTGTCTAATAATCTCTTGTCAGGTCCGATCCCATCTTTTAATGCTTCATTATTAACCGCAGAGAATTTTGCACATAATCCTGGACTGTGTGGGAAGCCTCTGGATCCTTGTCAGTCGACTTCAGGAGGCCCTACAACTGGAATTATTGCTGGGGCTGCTGTTGGTGGGGTGACAGTTGCTGCGATAGGTGTGACTATCGGTATGTTCTTCTATTACCGTAGAATGGCTGCCATGAGGAAGAAGGATGATGATCCAGATGGAAACAAGTGGGCAAAGATCTTAAAGGGAGAAAAAGGCATTAAGGCAAGCTACTTTAATACCTCCATAACAGATTTATTTTTCTTCTTGGTTTTTTTCTGTGATGTACTTATAAGGTAATGTTATTTCAGGTTTCCTTGTTTGAAAAGGGAGTTTCCAAGATGAAACTAAATGATCTTATGAAGGCCACTAATAGTTTCAACAAAAGTAATATCATCGGATCAGGAAGAACAGGGACTATGTACAAAGGAATCCTTGAAGATGGAAACGCACTTATGATTAAGAGGTTACAGGATTCTCAACGCTCTGACAAAGAATTTTCATCCGAGATGGCTACTCTAGGAAATGTGAAGCACCGTAACTTAGTTCCCCTTCTAGGTTTCTGTGTGGCAAAAAAGGAGAGGCTTATAGTTTACAGATACATGGCAAATGGTACTCTCAATGATAATTTGCATCCTACGGATGATGCTAAAAAGGCAATGGAGTGGTCCTTAAGGCTTAAAATTGGTATAGGGGCTGCCAAAGGATTTGCATGGCTCCACCACAACTGCAATCCTCGCATACTTCATCGAAATATAAGTTCTAAGTGTATCTTACTGGATGCAGATTTTGAGCCCAAAATATCCGATTTTGGTCTTGCTAGGCTGATGAACCCAATTGATACACATTTGAGCACCTTTGTGAATGGTGAGTTTGGAGATTTAGGTTACGTTGCTCCCGAATATGGCAGAACTCTAGTGGCCACTCCAAAAGGAGATGTCTACAGCTTTGGAGTTGTCCTTCTTGAGTTGGTGACTGGTGAAAAACCGACCCATGTATCCAAAGCTCCTGAGAGCTTTAAGGGAAGTCTGGTCGAATGGATTATGCAACTATCAAATGAAGGAAAACTTCATGATGCTATCGACACATCCTTGGTTGCAAAGGGTGTTGATAATGAACTTTTCCAATTTCTTAAAGTTGCTTGTAATTGTGTATTGCCACCTCCCAAGGAGAGGCCTACCATGTTTGAAGTATACCAGCTTTTAAGAGCTATTGGGGAGCGATACCATTTTACCACCGACGATGAAATTTTGATGCCTTCAGATGTTGGTGATGTTGATTATTTAGAGGAACTGATCGTTGCTCGAGAAGTCATCGAGAGTCGGTGAAGCGATATGGGATATGGTGAGTATTGTATCTTAGCTTAGTGCACGTGTAAGTAATTGTTCTTGTGCATGTTTAAATAAAGGAAGGTGAAGGTTACATGTATGATGCTTTACTTACTATTTCAACTTTCTACATTCAGTACTCACTGTAATTGGTATCGGTTACATTTTTAAGCATCCTCATTAGGTCTTTGGTGTCTTTTACTTCATACTAGAATCCTTCACTAGTGTCCCGGAGGAAAAGCTTTAGATTTGTTAGCATCTTTCGATATCTTCCGGGCTTTCTCCCTAAACTATCATGTATGTAGAATTATTATTTTCACAACATGTGATGTAAGTAAGATCACTTTATAATTGTGGGATTTTTTCCTTATAGATTAATGTGATATTGCAGAATGATAAGATGTAGATCTAGTCTTTTTGATTGATGAAATGCGTGTTTCACTGCTGTTTAGGGTTTGCACTTTCTGGATTATGAATCTTAATTTGGCATACGATGCTAATAGCAGAACTCTCGCATGCTCGACAGCAAGAGTTAAAATAAAAGAAACACTGTTTTCTTCATGCTGCCTAACATCCTACTTTTTCATTACTAGAATTTATGCCAAGAAAAAGTGGACCTATTTTAACATTCTCGGCTGGGATTTATGCCATTTATGCATGCATCCATGTGACATTGAGGTGGCCGCATATTCCCATGGACGGAACTATTAATAATTTGTTTTTGGTATAATAGTATTTTAGGTCCTTTCTAGTTTAAATATTAGTCAAATAAGGGAATTTATAAATTTAAAAGCTTAATAGACCCTTGCCTCTCCCAATATTTGATTCTAGCTCCGTCCCTGCATATTCCATTTTAGTGAATTTTAGCTATTTTCCTTATTTTGTGGGGAGCTATAAAGCAGTTGTAGATGATGTATGTTTCTACTTTCTATCATCCTCCATATTTAATGCTTGAAACCCCTCAAAACTGTTTTACTTGCCATATGGGTTTCTTGCCTTTTTGTGTCTAAACTCTAAACATAATTCAATGCATTAATAAAATGGTGATGACAAATCCAGTTGGACAGGTTAGGTTAAATGGTTTATTTCTTCCTACCATGAAAGTACACTTCTGCTGTTTCTTCCATTAGTAGTTGTTACCCTTAGAACCACGTCGACGAAAGAAAAAGAAAAACAGCACCGAAAAACTTTATCCTGTTTATGAGTTCGACTCGGTTAGACTCGAGACATAATCGGGAGCCTATGTGTCAAAATATCAGACCAGACATATACCATTAAATTAGCTTAGTTTCCCACCAATGTTGGAAAAAAATTAATTAGAAACCACATCAAATTCAATTGGTTTCGAACCCCGTTCAAGTATTTTTTCGAACCCGCGATCTTTAGAATGGCATATTAATAGCAAATTTTAATAAGATTCTATCGATTGCTATATTAAATTATTAATGAGAGTTTTAAACGTGGACTCGAAAGAGATCGGTAGGATGGTTGACCTTCATCGAATAATATAAAAATGTAAGCTGCTGACACATGGGTTGCAAATTGCAATGCTCAAACAATTAATTGGACTAATAACTAGTACTAATCAACCCGCACATGCTGGGTTTTATTTAAAATATATTTTTATTTTTTCAATCAATTACTATATTTTGATATTTTATGTTTATATTCGTAGTTTGTAATTTCGTATAGTTAAAGAGACACAAAGAAGAATTAGAACATAATCAGAGCATCATTTATATAATTTACCCTAAAAAATAGAATAGGTGTTAAATGGAACATTTAATAAAAATAATATATCTGAATTTAAGTGTTTTGTTTATTAAGTTGTGAACTTTTATTGTAATTTCAAATACATCCTCAATTAAGAAAATTTATAGATTTCAATTCAAAAAAAATATATATAGGATATATGAGAAATTATATCATAGGCCCGG
Organism: Hibiscus tridactylites; assembly: GCA_958450335.1. Taxonomy (NCBI): domain Eukaryota; kingdom Viridiplantae; phylum Streptophyta; class Magnoliopsida; order Malvales; family Malvaceae; genus Hibiscus; species Hibiscus tridactylites. The sequence goes on along the minus strand of OY288287.1, from coordinate 60,006,308 downwards.
CTCGCCACGTCATCTATGGTCTCAACCAATAAAAAGCATCCATTTCATTAATTTTTCCATATCATCTTTTTACCAAGTGAATCTACAATTGGTAAAAACTGTTTTTTAATTTAATTTACAGTAAATCTGAGTGAAGATTCACTCGGTAAAAAATGACATGTAAAAAATTAATGAAATAGATGCTTTTTATTGGTTGGGACCATAGATGATGTGGCGAGCCGGGCCTATGATATAATTTCTCAGGATATATATATATATATATATATATATATATATATATATATATATATAGGGATAAGATCAAATTACACTGTGTAAAACTCTTTAAGTTTTACACCTTTTTTGGATCGTTGGATGAGTGAAACGGATGGATGAGATTAACAGTAAATTATGTGAAGATTATCACTTGGGAATTAAAAACACGGAGTTAATCTCAACCATTCATTTCTCCCATCCAACGATCCAAAAAAGGTGTAAAACTTAAAGAGTTTTACACAGTGTAACTTGATCCTAACCCATATATATATATATATATATATCAAAAAAATGGCGGTAAAATTAAATAGTTTTCACAAATATTTTATTTTAGGGATTTGGAAATTTTGTTTAGGATTTAAAAGATTAGAATTTATGGATCGTGGTTAGAATTTAGAGTTAGTAACCTTAAATCTGAACCCTAAATTTTAACCACAACCCTTAAATTCTAAACACATACACCCTTAAACTAGATCACGAAATTTTTAAACTAAAGCGTTTGTGAATTTTTTTTTATTTTCACCACTAGTGTTATGAATTAATTACTCAAATATAAAATTATAACAGAAATAAGATAATGAAATGTAAAGAAAAATATAATCATATAAATATATTATTAATAAATAAATATTAGAATTAGTGCAATAACACATATTTTTTTTATAAATATTTAAATTTAATTTAAGTAAAAATATTATATTCTTAATTTGAATATAGAGATTAAAATTTATATAAAATGAGATAATATGAAAATTTTTGACCACTCGACCAATTAATAAATTTCAAACCTAATTTATTAAACAATGATTAAACAGATTAAAATAATAAATATAAAAAATAAATTGTACTAAAATTTAAAATTTATATTACACTTTATCTTATGAGTAATTATTTGATACACCGACGGTGGAAACTTAAAGTTTTCACAAACGCTTTAGTTTTAGAGACTTAGTTTAGGGTATATGGTTTATGGATTTATGCGTATGAGTTTTGAATTTAGAGATTGTGTTTGAAATTTACAGTTTAGGGTTTGTAGATTATAACATAAACTCTTACCATATTAACCTAAAAACTAAACTCTAACCTCTAAACCCTAAATTCTAACCATAAACTTTAAATTCTAACTACTATCCCTAAATTTTAAATATCTAAACCCATAAATTTTAAAACTAAGTTGCTTGTGAAAATTTTTAGTTTTTACCGGGATAATAATCTTTTATCTTATTACAGCAATTTATAAAAAAACCAAATATTATAATATCATATGTAAATGTTTTGAGTCGATATTCATGGATTTGAATTGCTCATGTGCTAAAAGCATCCCAGTAGTTTCAACTTTGACAGTTCTCCTCCAGATCCCACCTCGACCAGGAAGCCTATAAGCCTATAAGCCTATGGCCTGGAAATTGAATGTACCATTCACAGGTGACCAATGCTTTATGGGAAGCCAGGTCCAAAATATTCGAGCGATTACTTCACCCACCAAAAGATGCTCCTTCTCAAAGCAGGACCAGCATCTTCTACAACTTAAGCAATATGATGCACATGTTACGAGGGTGAGGTAATTATAGAACAAAAGGCTACTATGTTTACTAATTTCATAGATTATATGGTTACATATCATCTGCAAACCATGATGCAGGTATCAAATACATTTCATTTCTCATTCACTGTCCGGCCGGATTCGGAAACGGAAAGTAGTTCCCGCAACAGAGGAAGAAGCACGCCGAATGGATGCCGACACATTAAAACCAGTGAAGCAAAAAGCAATAAACACCATTTTCTAATGTAAGCAATATGATGGTATTAATCAAATGTCAATATTATCTGAAACATTAAAGAACATAATTATTGTGGCCTGTTATAAATTTACAGGCATGAAGGTGAACTTCAATTCAGAGTTTAATACGTAGCTTTACTTGCAAGACATCCAAGTAAATCAGCAGACCACCTTATTTTTTCCCAAGAAAATTCCTCTAGTATATTATCATATATATAGAACAAAACTGTTCCAAAATTATTGTACATGGATTTATACAGATATAAAAATAAGAATATTAATAAAAATAAATAAATAAATTACAGCGACCTTATATTGCAGACCAGGCCATACAAGCTTTCACTCAAAACCCAAACCACCCAGTTTTGGCAGCTAAGGTGATGCAGTCTCGTCATCAGAACCAGAACCATACCGCTGTCTCCTCTGAAGAAAAGCTTGGGACATCATTGGATTCACAGGAACTGGAAACACTGGTTGCATCATTGGATTCACTGGAACTGGGAATTTATGGGCAGAACTAACAATGGTTCGTTCATTTATCATCCCAACTTCCTTGCAGACTCGTTCAAGAACCGAAAGGAAATCCCTTACCACCAAAAAGATCCTAAATGGGTGGGCTTCTTCCTTTGTTGAGTTCCCATGGAAGTATTCCGTGATCTCCTTTACTAGCGATAGTGCCACGCTTTCATGGGCTCGAATCCTTATAATCTCTTCCTCTGCCATTTTCATAAACCTGTTCATTGATTCTGAAAATTTTTCTTTGCTCTCACCCGACCCCGTTGTTTCATTTAATCTTAGAACGTCGCTGATGTTTTCGATGCCTCTAGAAAGCTTCAAGACATCACTGTTAAGTACCTCAGAATCCATTGCAGCAGCTTTCTTCACATTGTTGAGCTCTGAACTGAGACTAGAAACAACTTGTAAACCGAGCTTCCTACACCGAGCATCTTCGTTTGAAGTGGAGCTTTCTGTTTGCTCATTAGCATTTGAAAGACGAGCACCCTCGGTTCTAATGATTTCTTGTACAACAAAATGCAAGAGTGTGGTCTTCCCATCCGCTCCCTTGACATCAACAAGCTTAAGGAGTGTATCAAGTTTAAAGGCATGGGCATCACCACGGTTTGTCCCAACATTCATGCGGTTCCCAGTCTTGAGCACAGCCTCTAGAAGCTTCAAAAACATCCTACTGGTTCTCAATTCCTCGCAAGCAGCCTGTGAAAAAGGAAAAAGCATTGAGATACAGTTTAAGATAATTGATGCTAAAGTAACAACTTTCGTTAGTCTGCCTTTAAGTCTACGAAATGGGAACAAAAAAGAGAGAGAGCCTACGACTCATATAAGGCGAATGGATGCAAACAGTTTGTTCACATTGCCTATATTCAATGGAAAGAAGCATCGCTCGCATGCTCAGGTGAGAGAACACACACATGCTATATCTTTTCTTATCATTGAAATGGTTACTATAATCAACATATTAGTCATTCATATTTTACTTTGAAGAGAAATCCCTGGATAAAAGATTGTGAATAGTGAAATAGATAGTTGTAATGTTAGGGTGCAGAAAATTTCTAAACCACAATGAAGGATATGTTAGTTGAACGAGTATTCACATTTTAATACAGGAAGAAACAACCAACCAACAAAAGCAGAAAGAAAGCAAGGAAATGTGAAAGCCAGACCAATGGAGTCGGGTTAAATTACCTCTAGAGTTTCGAAAGACTTCTTAAGGTATTCAACTTCAGTCTCGAAGTTAGCTATGTAAAGCATTGCTTCCACCCTTTTAAATGCAAACGGTATATCAATAACTGTTTTTAAAAATTTTTCGGCAGGGCCAAGTTTGACTGGTGAATCATCTTTGTAGTCCTGCAATTTCCGTTCTTCTTCCTTTGTTGGAGCCATCTTCAATAAACTTTCAAGAAGTTCAGTACCAAGTGTATCTGCATTACCTGTATCATCGTAGATGTGTATTTTAGTGCCCATACATGACAACTCCAAAGAAAGGAAACCATAATGACTGGTCATGACAAGGATATTAAAGCTCAACTGATATCATTTATAGGCAAGGCGAACTCAAGTCAAGGGACAGAACCACTAAGTTCAGTGACAACTTCAGCAGAAAACGTTCATTAAGTAAAGTTGACATAAGTACAAATAAATATGATCATCGACCTCTTTGCAAGTTATGGACATTTTAAGTCTTTAAGATCAACAAAACTTGAACCATAATTGCAACAATTTTATTACCTTCTAAAAGGGCTTCACAAACTTCCTCGACAGTCACATTGAGCGCCCTTAACAAAATTGCTATGTTTTGTGCCTTTTTGGGATCCAACACTCTGTTATCTTGGTTTGGTGATGGAAGAACAGAACTTGGAGTTGCTTGCTTTGGTTTCGAATTCGGTGTCTTTGCGACAAATAGTGTTTCAATCATCTCCTCATTCAACCTGCAGAAGCCAAACTCTTACAAATTATTCAAGAAGGACGTAGAATCACATGAAAAGGCTTAACTTAACTTGATCTAAAAGAACTAAATAAGATCTCCAAAGTATACAGATAAGTAGAGGTTGAAATCATACTTAAATGAGCTTGATCTGAGGTGATCCCACACCATTTCGCGATCTGAGCTGGCTCGTACTTTATCCCAATGTAAAGGCTTTAACTTGGGTTTTGAAGCTTCCTCTGCCTCCTCTTCCTCCACTGCTTCAAACTCGGATCCAGTTGGCAACTCGTCTTGAGGAATACTAATTGGGTTTTGCATCATAAACGGCATCGAAGGAGGTGTAAGAGGAGGCGGTCTCGATATCTGTTTAGCAAAAGATACAGATGAAAGAGGCTTCTCCCATAGCCGTCGTTGCTTTGGAGGAGGAGGTGGTGGCGGCGGCGGTGGCGGTGGAGTCAACATAGGCTTCTCTGAAGCTCCGGTAACTCTTAAAGGAGATGCATCGGGACTGTTCTCCGGATCTCTTCCTTGAGATGAAGAAGCTGAAGATGAGAACGAAGAACTCCTATTGTAATCCCAAAAAGCAACCACCATTGGCGACTTCTCTGAGCTTTTCTCGAAAACTTCGTCGGATGATGATGAAGCCGATGATAGTAGAGGAGATCGCTCATTCTCATCCAACGCTCTTTCTGGTGATGCAGAGGCTGATGACAGTGAAGAGGACCTAACAATTGGATTCAAATTGTTAACCATTCTCTCAGGTGAAGTAGAAGCCGAACCAACTGAAGGCGACCTGGTTTGATTTCGACCCAGATCATTAACCGGAGATTCTTTGGCCGGTGAACTACTAGCAGCTGAAGCTGAAACAAATGGATTCCCCATATTTCGAACCAAATGCTTGAAATTTCTAATCGATGCATCTAGTTTCTCTATCAACGCTCTATTTGGAGATGTGGTCGGCGAAGACAGCGACGGTGACCCAATGTTCCGATCGGGGGCAACATATGAATCTGGGTTTTGGATAAACATCGGAGACAACGAAGGAGATTGAACGTTTCGATTATTTGATTCTTCCCTGTCTGGTGACGTTGAAGGAGATCGTGCGTTTCCATTGGAAGCATTGAGAATTCGTGACGAATCAGCTGAAATCCTGGCGGGAGCCAAAGAAGGTTGAACTTGTACGAGTTCAGGAGATTTGGGGTTGGATCTCACCGGACTCGCACTAACCGGCGGGGAGATACTAAGTGATTTAGACCTGACGGGTGAAGTTGAACTCGAACTCGAAGAAGAACTCGAGGAAGTAGTAATAGACTCGATGCTTTTGACAGCAATCGCCGCAAATGCTCTTCTTGACCTGGATCCGTTCCCACTGGGACTATCACGACCGCCAGAAGATCCTCTCGGTGAATAAAAATGCTCCTCTTCGTCTTCTTCAGTAACGGACGGGACGTCACCTACTCGAAAGTTCCGACCAGTGCTCTGTCGAGACAACGGCGGCAACGGCTGGAGCTCCGGGGAGTCCATTTTTCTCGGATCAAATCTAGCATTAGCCGGCGAATTATTGGAGCCACCACCGTCGACTCCGCCTCGCGCATTCACCAACGTACCCAAGTAAAGCAATTCGGAACTGGTGGTGGAGGTCGTTCTCAGCTTACCAGCAAGAACATTGTTGGGGTACAATCTACTACTATTATTAGATGTCAAGGTCTTGTTATCGTCGACAGACCCACTTCTCTGCTGGCGGCGGCGGCGGCAGTAGAAAAAAAGGAGAACAGCAGCGACGAGGGAGGCGGCAGCGACGACGGCGAGGATGATGAGGATGTGGGAGTTGTGGGAGGGAGAAGGAGCGTGGGGGAGAGTGAGGGAGGAAATGTTGGCCGGGAAAGAAGCGAAAGTGGAAGGGGAAGGAGGTGGGGGGGAAGAAGGGAAAGAGGGGAAGAAAGGGGAGTCGGGAGGAGGAGAAGTGGAGGAAGAAGAGAAAGGGTATTTGGAAGGAGGGGAAGGGGAAGGAGACGGCGGAGATGGAGACGGAGGGGTGGATCCGAAAGGAAAGAAGGGTTGATGGAGGATCCTACGGCTGTGAAAGTGCAGTGACTGACATGGCAGAAACAACAAGGAGAAGAAGAAGAAGAAGAAGAAGAGGGAGGGAGGCATTGCTGTGTTTTTTGCAGGGGAAGGGAAATGGAGATTTGGTGTGGGGAATATTATTCTTCTTTTGTTTTTCTGAGAGAGAAAGGAGAGGAAAAGGGGTGGAGGTGGGGGAGGGGGAGGAGCATCATCATCCAGCTAAGATTCGCCTGGCGGTGCTGAGTTGAATCACTGAGTTGAGCTGCTTTTTACCTTTTTTATTTATGTTTAATTATTGTACTGCTCTACTCTAAGTGTAGACTTAAGTGAGTGTTTGTTAGACTTCCAGTGACGGTGATGACTTAAAAATTGTTTAATATTATTTAAGAGTTAATTGAACCACATGTACTTAAAGTATGATTCTTACTCTAAATTGGTCTTTAAACTTTAAATATTTTAATTTTATCTTTAAATTTTAATGCTCATTTTAAATTGGTCTCTAAATTTTTTAATGTTTCAATTTCAACCACAAACTATGAGCCCCATTCTAAATTAGCCTCTAAAATTTTGAAATTTTAATTTCATCATCAAATCATCAATATAGTAATCATATCTCATGTTAATAGAACAATTACAAAAATTGTTAAATATCATGTAAATATATATTTTTTGGTAATATACATGTCCATTTTACGGTCTATGTTCGGGGTGCGAGGTTACCCCTCCCAACTATGTCGTCTCTAAGGTTTGAACTTGTGTCCACCCCTTATGGGTGCAATGTGCCTTACCAATGCACCAAACAATTGTTGGTAACTATCATGTAAATATTGATGTGTATTATGTAATAATATGATGTGATATAAATGATAAATTGAAACACTCAGAAATTTATGAACTAGTTTAGAATGAGAGTCATAGTTTGAGGATGAAATTGGGACGTTCAAAAGTTTATGAATTAATTTAAAATTGGAGTTAAGGTTTACGAATGAAATTGAAACATTCAAAATTTTAAGGACCAATTTAAAATGAATATTTTAATTTAGAAACGTGTAATGCAATTAATTCTTTATGTTGGAAAGAATACTGCAAAATTTATTGTGGTGTTTCTACTTTGTAAATGTTCAATGTACCCCATGTACTTTACTTCTGTCTACTAGAATACCCCTGAAAACTAACGATATTAATTAATGACGTGGCATATACACGTGACACTCTCACAGGCTGCCACATGATATTTTAAAAAAATCACTTAAAACAAAGGGCTTTAAAATAAGTTTACCTTTTCTTTTCTTTTCAATGCAAAAAAATGGAATTTGTTTTTAAGACAGTGGTTTTAACCACAACCTTATGTTGGAAAGTATACTGCAAAATTACACTGTTAGCACTAACTGAAAAAAATATAAAAGTAAATTCAACGGAATAAAGCAACGAAATCGTGTCGTGGTTAAAACTACTACCTTAGAAACAAATTCGCTTCAATGTGTGTAATCGCTGCATTAGACGAACTGTCCCCCGAGGTTAACACGATCGCTCCGAAAATGTACACCCAAAATCAGAGTGAACTGCGGTAGTATTGCTCCTTTGAACGATGCAGAGAGCTTTGAGAGAATTTAAGGAATGATGATTGAATTGAGAAGCAAACAATGCTTCTCTAATTATAGGCTTCATACAGGGGTAAAATCGTCCAAAAAGAATCAAATTAAAATCTGATTTAATTCCTAAATTAAACTCTGCCTTAACTCTCAGTTTAAGTCTCTTCAACTACTGAATTAATTCTGCTTTAATAGTTGATTCAGCGGATGAACCTAGCTCTCAAGATATCCAGATTCGTTGAAAGATTTTACACAGAAAACCGACTGTTTAAATTTCAAAAATCAAAGACGGTGATCAGTTTCTTATATTTACTTAGAAAAATTCATACAAATTTTCTCTAAAAAGATACGACCACGCCACGCCGTGTCGGACGGACGACGGTGGCACGCGAGATTGCCCCTTATTTTCTATCACTCAACAAGTGAGGGGAGAATAATCACTCTAAATACCCTTGACTTGGTATTTTCTCACTCAATGTGGGATTGTGACTCTTCATTATTTCAACATTCCCAAAAAATGTGAAATAATTTCCCCGTAACTCAAAAATATCCTTTTAGAAGAGCAATAACAAGATTAGTTGCTTAAGCACTAGTGAACGTGTCTTGAACTAGTACATAGTGATGATGAGAAATTCTTCTCATAGACAAGTGAAACTAGTCTTGAACTTTCTAAGATTACGGTAAACTCATAACACACAACTAACCCCTTCGTCCACCGAAGTTCTCGATGCGTAATATATATATATATACGAAAGTATATATTTGGCCATCTTACCTCAGGATTATAGTAAGTGTACTTGAAAAACGGTCCAACGTTTTTCATAGAATGTGGCTAACCCTTCTCACTTACGTAGGTCATTTCATCAGGTTTGTCTCAATAAAACCATCCTTATATGACTATGAAATAATTAAGAGCTATTCATATAAGCTCAACCTCACAAGGTGTTAGGTGATTTTCTTCATGTTCATAATAAATGAACCATCCAACTTTGGGATAAGAAATCATTAAGAATAAATATTCAACCTCATTAATCGGTAAAATCAACATGTCCTTGTCAATAGGAGCTCCCAAATTCTTGGGTTTGAATTCATTAAGAGTTTGAGTAAAACTCAACCTTTACTAGCGGTTAGTTCATTTAGTCCTTCGCACTAGGGACTACCCACTAAACTCTGGGTTATGAACTTATTAAGAACAAATATTCAGCCAAAAGTTACTAAGACTACCCAAAGACTGGGCTATGAATTTATTAAGCGCAATTAAGCTCATCCTGGGAATGTACATTATTCATCACAGGGATAGGAAAGGAGAAATATAAACTATGAGTCTTTCTATGGTTTCGTTTAACCAAATTTGAACTTAGATAAATAAGTTGGGTATCCACCATGAATTCTTCAACCAATGGGCTTTAAACCTATCCCACTCGATGAATCTAGGACCAGTTTCATGTTTAACCCTTTGGTTAGAGGATCTACTAGGTTTCTTTCTAACATCACATACTCTAATGAGAGTACTCTATTCCTTAATTAAGTGTCTAACAGATTCATGTCTTATGCGAATGGGTATTTTCTTACCATTGTAAGCTTGGTTTTTAGCCACACATATCGCAGCCTGTGAATCACACAGTAAGGAAACTGAAGGAGTCGGTCTTCCTCATAACGGAATTTGTGCTAACAAATTTCTGAGCCACTCGGTCGTTTGCCCAGCTAAGTCAAGAGCTATAAACTCTGGCTCCATAGTGGAGCAAGCAATACATTTTTGTTTTTCAGATTTTTATGAAATTGTTGCGCCACCTAAAGTAAAAACATACCCGCACGTAGAGCTTACTTCAACGTTATCTGAAACTCAGTTGGCGTCACAGTATCCTTCTAGAACAACAAGATAGCTAACAAACTCAAGTTTTCAGTCCATAGTACCTTTAAGATACTTAAGTAAGCATTTAAGAGCAATCTAGTGATCATTACTATGGTTATGGGTACATCTACTTAGTCTACTCACAACGTAGGAAATATCAGGTCGAGTATAGTTCATTAAGAACATTAAACTCAATTATTTTAGCATACTCGATCTGGGAAACACTATTTCCTTTATTTTTGAAGAGATGCTTGCTAAAGCCATAAGGTGTTCAAACAAGGATTACATCAAAACTGTCAAATTTCTTTAACACTTTCTCAATATAATGTGTTTGGTTTAAAGAAAATCCCTTTTCATTTTTGGTGACTTTGACACCAAATATTACATCAACTTCTCCCAGATCAGTCATCTCAAACTTTATGGATAAGAAAATTTTGTTTTGTTAATGGACTCAAAGTTAGTACCGAAAAGAAACATATCATCAACGTATAAACTTATGATGACACAATTAGTACCAAACATCTTTGAATACACACATGCATTCGAACCATTCACAACAAAACCAAAACTAAGAATAGTTTTGTGGAATTTTTCATACCATTGTTTAGGAGCTTGCTTAAGGCCATAAAGAGACTTTTTAAGTCTATAAAATTTGCCTTCCATACTAGGTGTCTCAAAACCATAAAGAGACTTTATTCAAGAAAGTAGTTTTTACATCTATTTGATGTACTTTCATTTTATGAATGGAGGCTAGTGCAAATAATACACGGGTCGTTGAGATTTTTGTAACAGGAGATTAAGTGTCGAAAAAATCTAAACCGAACTTTTGAGTGAATCCATTGCCAACTAGCCTTGTCTTATATCTTTGGATTGAACCATCAGGTCTAAGTTTCTTCCGAAAGACCCATTTGTTACTGATATGTTTAAATCCTCTTGGTAAGTCCACTAACTCCCAAGTATGATTAGACATTATTAATTTTAGTTCATCTTTTATCGCATCTTTCAAGAAACTAGCATCAATTGATCTCATATCGTCCTCATAAGACTTCAGATCCTCATCTAAAAGAAAGACTTGAGCTATCAAATCAGAAATGGAGTCTAAATCATTAATCTCAAAAATGAAAGAAGTGATAAAATATGGTCTAAAACAGGGGTATACTCTTTGTCTCTTGCTTCTTCTAGGTTCAAATTCAATCTCTTGAGAACCCCTAGCAGGCACACTAGAAGAAGAGGATGGAACAATTTCTATTTGTGTTTCTTCACTCAGTCTAGGTTTCTTTAAAGGAAAAATATACTCATAGAAAATTGCATCTTTAGACTCACAAATAAAAGAATCATGTAGTAACATGAATTCATCATCTCTTTTAAAGTTTTGTTTTCCTCTCGGGTATATTGTTATGTTGAGGAAAGTAGGGAGTTGAGGTTTCATGAATCATGCCATTTGTCTCGCATACCTCTTTTAAGAAATTAGATCCATATTCACCACCTCTATCAGATCTGGCCCGTTTAATTCTCTTATTTAACTGATTCTCAACTTTTGCCTTATAAATAAGAAAAAAATGTCTACCCCCATCTTTGGTTCTTAGGAGATAAACTTTTGTATATCTAGTGTTATCTTCTACAAAAGTGATGTAATAGTGTTTTCCTTCTTTACTTTCAAAGTTTCTAAAATCTTCTAGATCAGTATGTATAAGCTCTAACAGTTCAGTAATTTCTTTTAAAAACTATCTTAAATGTAGGTTTAGCATGCTTAGCTTCTATTCAAATTTCACATTTGTTAGAGTTGTTTATGTCTAGTTTAGGCAGAATATTCATTTTAATCAGTTTCTTTAAAGATTAAATATTCACATGACCTAATCTAGCATGCCACACATTTAAAGATTCAACAATATAAGCAGAAATAGTGGTTTCATTTTTTCCTATTAAATTGCATTTCGTTTACAAATAAACTATTTTGTAAAAAACCTTACCCCACATAATCTCCATTTCATGAAAGTATTAGTTTATCGGCTTCGAAAACTAGTTTAATGCCCGCCTTAATTAGTAATCCACCACTAATTAATTCTTTACATAAGACGGGTACATATAGAACATTGAAAAGTACTAAAGTTCTACCGGAGGTTAGTTTGAGTAAAACTTTGCCTTTGCCTAGCACTTCAGAGCAACTAGAGTTCTCCACGTGATCAAGTTCACCAATGTTCCCATCCTTGAACTCGGTGAACATCTCATTCTTTGCTCATAAATGTCTGGAAGCACCGGTGTCAACGATCCATTTCACATGGTTATCCACTATGTTGACTTTTCGAAACACAATGTCAACAATATTGGTCTTGGTCACGTAAGAACATGGTTTGAACTTCGAATGATGTTGTTGGTACTGGTACGTTATGTGACCATCTTAACACCACGACGACGAACACCTTATCATTTTATCAAATTCTCTTTGAACATGTGTATTGAGTTCAATTCAAGCAGTGTTGGTCATTTCTTCTAATGCAATCCGTGCAGCTCTCCTTTCTTTAACACATTGATATTTCAACATTGTAGTACGACGAAATTTGTCAGATGTAGGAGCTTTTGCCAAGGCTCTCAAAGGGTCTTTAGGCCTTGTTGAAATGGAATTCACCGCTCCTACCTTCATACGTTTCATGGGCAAGTAATTGTAGCAACTCATTGTTCTTGGCTTGCGTTTGGAACTTTCAGAAATAATTAAGCCAGTTTTAACAGGCTTTGTTTGACGTTGGGCTTTGGAGATGATTTCTGCAAATCGTGTCTTTAACATTGCGGCACGAAGATCTTTGTTAGATTTTGGCGACATATTGCAGTAAATGGAAGCCGGATTTGTTTCTAAATTTTTGGAATGTATACTACAAAATTACACCGTTAGCACTAACTGAAAAATATAAAAGTAAATTCAACGGAATAAAGAAACGAAACCTTATCGTGGTTAAAACCATTGCCTTAGAAACAAATTCGCCTTGATGTTTGTAATCGATGCGTTAGACGATCTGTCCCCTGAAGTTAACACGGTCACCCCAAGAATCGTACACCCGAAACTGGAGTGAACTGCGGTGGTATTGCTCATTTGAACGTTGAAGAATTTTTTTAGAGCTTAGAAATATTTGAGAGGATTTGTGGAATGATGAGTGAATTAGTGAATTGAGAAGCAAACAATTCTTCTCTATTTATAGGCTTCATATCTGAGTTTAAGTATATTCAATTGCTAAATTAATTATGCTTTAATAGCTGATTCAGCGGATGAACCTAGCCCTTAAGATTTCCAAATTTGTTGGAAGATTTTACACAGAAAATTGACTGTTTAAATTTCAAAAATCAAAGACAGTGATCAATTTCTTATATTTCCTTAGAAAAATTCTTATGAATTTTCTCTAAAAAGATACAACCACGTCACGCCACGCCAGATGGACGGCGGTAGCGGTGGCATGTGAGATTGCCTCTTATTCTTTATCGATCAAAAAGGGAGGGGAGAATGGTCACTATAAATACCTTTGACTTGGTATTTTCCCACTCAATGTGGGATTGTGACTATTCATTATTCGAACATCCCCCCACAAATGTGAAATAATTTCCCTGTAACTCAAAAATATCCTCATCAGAAGAGTAGTAACAAGATTAGTTGCTTAAGCACTAGTGAACGTGTCTTGAACTAGTACATAGTGATGATGAGGAATTCTTCTCTTAGACAAGTGAAACTAGTCTTGAACTTTCTAAGATTAGGGTAAACTCATAACACACAACTAACCCCTTCATCCACCAAAGTTCTCGATGCGTAATATATATATATATATATATATATATATATATATATATTTGGCCATCTTACCTCAGGATTGTAGTAAGTGTACTAGAAAAATGACCCAACATTTTTCATATAAGGTTGCTAATCCTTCTCACCTACGTATTCATTTCATCAAGTTTGTCTCAATAAAACCATCCTTATAAGACTATGAAATAATTAAGAGCTCTTCGTATAAGCTCAACCTCGGAAGGTGTTAGGTGATTTTCTTCAAGTTCATAATAAATGAACCACCCAACTCTGTGATAAGAAGTCATTAAGAATAAATATTCAATCTCATTAATCGGTGAACTTAACATGTACTTCTCAATAAGAACTCCCAAATTCTTAGGTTTGAATTCATTAAGAGTTTAAGTAAAACTCAACCTTTTCTAGCGGTAAGTTCTTTTAGTTCTTCGCACTAGAGACTACCTACTAAACTCTGGGTTATGAACTTATTAAGAATAGATATTCGGCCAAAAGTCGGTAAATTCATCAAGTCTTTCTAACTAAGACTACCCAAACACTAGGCTATGAATTTATTAAGAGTAATTAAGCTCATTCTGGGCATGCACATTATTCATCATAGGGATAGGAAATGAGAAATTTACACTATGAGTCTTTCCATGGTTTCGTTTGACCACATTTGAACTTAGATAACTAAGTTGGGTATCCACCATGAATTCCTCAACCAATGAGCTTTAAACCCATCCCCCTAGATGAATCTAGGACCAGTTTCCCGTTTAACCCTTTGGTTAGAGGATCTACTAGGTTTCTTTCTGACTTCACATACTTTAATGAGAGTACTTCATTCCTTATTAAGTGTCTAACAGATTCATGTATTATGCGATTGTGTCTTTTCTTACCTTTGTAAACTTGGTTTTTAGCCACACATATCGCAACTTGTGAATCACACAGTAAGGAAGTTGGAGGAGTCGGTCTTCCCCACAACAGAATTTCTTCTAACAAATTTCTGAGCCACTCGGTTGCTTACCCAACTAAGTCAAGAGCTATAAACTCTAAATCCATAGTAGAGCGAGCAATACATGTTTGTTTTGCAGATTTTTATGAAATTTATACTCCACCTAAAGTAAAAACATACTCGCTATAGAACTTACTTCATCCTTATCAGAAACCCATTTGGTGTCACAATATCCTTATAGAACAACAGGATAGCCAAAAAACTCAAGTTTTCAGTCCATAGTACCTTAGAGATACTTAAGTAAGCATTTAAGAGCAATCCAATGATCATTACTATGGTTATGGGTATATCTACTTAGTCTACTCAAAGTGTAGGCAATAGCAGGTCGAGTATAGTTCATTAAGAACATTAAACTCCCAATTATTTTAGCATACTCGATTTGAGAAACACTACTTCCTTTATTCTTGAAGAGATGATTGCTAGAGTCATAAGATGTTCAAACATGGATTACATCAAATCTGTCAAATTTCTTTAACACTTTCTCACTATGATGTGTTTGGTTTAAAGAAAATCCATTTTCATTTTTGGTGACTTGTGACTTTGACACCAAATATTACATCAACTTCTCCCCAGATCAATTATCTCAAACTTTATGGATAAGAAAATTTTGTTTTGTTAATGGATTCAATGTTAGTACTTAAAATAAACATATCATCAACGTATAAACTTATAATGACACAGTTAGCACCGAACATCTTAGAACACACACATGCATCCGAACCATTCACAACAAAACCAAAACTAAGAATAGTTTTGTGGATTTTTTCATACCATTTTTTAGGAGCTTGCTTAAGGCCATATAGAGACTTTTTAAGTTTACAAACTTTGCATTCCATATTAGGTGTCTCAAAACCTGGCGGTTGCTCCATATAGATCTCCTCATCTAGATCTCCATTCAAGAAAGTAGTTTTTACATCCATTTGATGTACTTTCATTTTATGAATGGAGGCTAGTGAAAATAATACACGGATCGTTGAGATTTTTGTAACAGGAGATTAAGTGTCGAAAAAATCTAAACCGAACTTTTGAGTGAATCCTTTGCCAACTAGCCTTGTCTTATACCTTTGGATTGAACCATCAGGTTTAATTTTCTTCCGGAAGACCCATTTGTTACTGATAGGTTTAAATCCTCTTGGTAAGTCTACTAACTCCCAAGTATGATTAGACATAATTAATTCTAGTTCATCTTTTATTGCATCTTTCTAGAAACTAGCTTCAATTGATCTCATAACATCCTCATAAGTCTTCGGATCATCGTCTAAATGAAAGACTTGAGCTATCAGATCAGAAATAAAGTTTAAATCATTCTTCTCAAAAATGAAAGAAATGATAAAATCTGGTCTAAAAGAGGTTTCTACTCTTTGTCTCTTGCTTCTTCTAGTTTCAAATTCAATCTCTTGGGAACCCTTAAGAGGCACACTAGAAGAAGAGGATAGAACAATTTCTATTTGTGTTTCTTCACTCTTTCTAGGTTTCTTTAATGGAAAAATATACTAAAAGAAAACAACATCTCTAGACTCACAAATAGAAGAATCGTGTAGTAATATGAATTTATATGCGACACTGTTTGTTTCATACCCGATAAACACTATATAAATGCTTTTGGGTCCAATACTGGATTTCTTAAAGTTTGGCAATCCCACTTTAGCCAGACAGCCCCACACTTTAAGGTATTACAGATTTGGTGCATAACCTTTCCACAGTTTGTATGGGGTAAAATCTATTTTCTTGTGAGGTACACGATTCAAAATGTGATTTTCCGATAGAATGACTCCCCCCACATGTTGTCGGGCAACCTATAACTTATCAATAATGAATTCATCATCTCTTTTAAAGTTTTGTTTTCATCTATGCTATACCATTATGTTGAGGAAAGTAGGGAGTTGAGGTTTAATGAATGATGTCATTCGTCTCGCATACCTTTTTAAGAAATTAGATCCATATTCACCACCTCTATCGGATCTGACCCGTTTAATTCTCATATTTAACTGATTCTCAACTTCTGCCTTATAAATAATAAAGAAGTCTCCAGCCTCATCTTTGGTTCTTAGGAGATAAACTTTTATATTTCTAAAGTAATCATCTACAAAAGTGATGTAATAGTGTTTTCCTCCATTACTTTCAAAGTTTCTAAAATCTGCTAGATCAGTATGTATGAGCTCTAACAGTTCAGTTTTTTCTTTTAAAAACTATCTTAAATGTAGGTTTAGCATGTTTAGCTTCTATACAAATTTCACATTTGTTAAAGCTATTTATGTCTAGTTTAGGCAGAATATTCATTTTAATCAGTTTCTTTAGAGACTGAATATTCACATGACCTAATCTAGCATGCCACATATTTAAAGATTCAACAATATAAGCAGAAATAGTGGTTTCATTTTTCCCATTAAACTGCGTTCCGATTACAAATAAACCGTTTTGTAAAAAATCTTTCCCCACATAATCTCCATTTCAGGAAAGTATTAGTTTATCGGCTTCGAAAACTAGTTTAACGCTCACCTTAATTAGTAATCCACCACTAATTAAATCTCTAGATAAGGCGGGTACATATAGAACATTGGAAAGCGTTAAAGTTTTACTGGAGGTTAGTTTGAGTAAAACTTTGCCTTTGCCTAATACTTTAGAACAGCTAGAGTTCTCCACGTGATCAAGTTCACCAATGTTTCCATCCTTAAACTCGGTGAACATCTCATTTTTTGCACAGAAATGACTGGAAGCACCGGTGGCAATGATCCATTTCACATGGTTATCCACTATGTTGACTTATGGAAACACAATGTCAACAGTATTGGTCTTGGTCACGTAAGAACATGGTTTGAACTTCGAATGATGTTGTTGGTACTATTACGTTATGTGACCATCTAGTCACCACGATGACGAACACCCTATCATTTTATCAAATTCTCTTTGAACATCTGTATTGAGTTCAATTCCAGCGGTGTTGGTCATTTCTTCTAATGCAATTCGTGCAGCTCTCATTTCTCTGACATGTTGATATTTCAACATCGCAGTACGACGAAATTTGTCAGATGTGATAGCTTTTTCCAAGGGTCTCAAAGGGCCTTTAGGCCTTGTTGAAATGGAATTCACTGCTGCTACCTTCATACGTTTCATGGGCAAGTAATGGTAGCAACTCATTGTTCTTGGCTTGCGTTTGAAACTTTCAGAAATCATTAAGCCAGTTTTAACAGGCTTTGTTTGACGTTGGGCTTTGGAGATGATTTCTGCAAATCGTGTCTTCAACATTGCAGCACGAAGATCTTTGTTAGATTTTGGCACTGTTAGCACTACATTGACAATTGGAGCAAGTAATTTTACAATATACTTGAGCATACATTGACAGTGCAACACCTGCACTACTGAGCACATCAATATCAGCCTATTTCCTCAATTTGATTCCTTTATCTATTTTAGTTTACTTTCAAGATTACTCAAAAATCTCTATTAAATTCATCTCTTTCCTTGTGCATGCTTTTAAAGATAGAAGTATTTCCAGTCCATGTGGAGACGATATCCGATACTTCGTATCACTATATTACTTGTGTCGTGTATACTTGCACTTAATTGTGATAGCCTTATTTACACGCAACAGTGCTAAATTCCCATTCCTTGTATAGACAAACACTTGAGAGCTCCAATTGTCAATGTCTTCAACATTGTCCAATTGTCAATGTAATTTTTCAGTCAGTGCTAACGGGGATTTTCTTTGTTACACAAATCGTGTCTTCAATATTGCAGTTAATGGAAGCCAAATTTGTTTCTAAATTGTTGGAAAGTATATTGCAAAATTACACTGTTAGCACTGACTGAAAAATATAAAAGTAAATCCAACTGAATAAAGAAACGAAACCTTGTCGGGGTTAAAACCACTGCCTTAAAAACAAATTCACCTCGATGTGTGTAATTGCTGCATTAGACAGACTGTCCCTCGAGGTTAACACGGTCGCTCCAAGAATCGTACACTTGAAACCGAAGTGAACTACGGTGGTATTGTGACTCTTCATTATTCCAACATTCACCCAGAATTCTTACAAATTTTCTTTAAAAAGATATTGTGCGTGCGCACGTGTCGAAGACACGTGTTACCACGACCACGCCACATCGTGCCTGACAAACAACAGCGACGGTTGCGCGCGAGATTGCCCCTTGTTCTCTATCACTCAACAAGGGAGGGGAGAATGGTCACTATAAATACCCTTGACTAGGTATTTTCCCACTCAATGTGGGATTGTGACTGTTCATTATTCCAACAGTCCCCCACAAGTGTGAAAGATTTTTCCCGTAACTCAAAAATATCCTTATCAGAAGAGTAATAGCGAGATTAGTTGCTTAAGCACTAGTGAACGTGTCTTGAACTAGTACATAGTGATTATGAGCAATTCTTCTCTTAGACAAGTGAAACTAGTCTTGAACTTTCTAAGATTAGGGTAAACTCATAACACACATCTAACCAGTTCATCCACCAAAGTTCTCGATGCGTAATATTTATATATATATATATATATATATATATATATGAATGTATATATTTGACCATCTTACCATAGGATTATTGTAAGTGTACTAAAAAACGACCCAACGTTTTTCATAGAAGGTGGCTAACCCTTCTCACTTACGTAAGTCATTTCATTAGGTTTATCTCAATAAAATCATCCTTATAGAACTATGAAATAACTAAGAGCTCTTCGTATAAGCTCAACCTCACAAGGTGTTAGGTGATTTTCTTCAAGTTCATAATAAATGAACCACCCAACTATGGGATAAGAAATCATTGAGAATACATATTCAACATCATTAATCGGTGAACTCAACATGTCCTTCTCAATAGGAACTCTTAAATTCTTGGGTTTGGATTCATTAAGAGTTTGAGTAAAACTTAACATTTTCTACCGGTAAGTTCAATTAGTCCTTCGCACTAGAGACAACCCACTTAACTCTAAGTTGTGTACTTATTACGAATAGATATTCAACCAAAAGTCGGTAAATTCATCAAGTCTTTCTCACTGAGACAACCAAAAGATTGGGCTATGAATTTATTAAGAGCAATTAAGCTCGTCCTAGGCATGTACATTATTCATCATAGGGATAGGAAAGGAGAAATGTACACTATGAGTCTTTCCATGGTTACGTTTGACCACATTTGAACTTACATAACTAAGTTGGGTATCCACCATGAATTCCTCAACCAATGGGCTTTAAACCCATCCCCCTCGATGAATCTAGGACCAGTTTCCTACTTAACCCTTTGGTTAAAAGATCTACTAGGTTTCTTTCTAACATCACAGACTCTAATGAGAGTACTTCATTCCTTATTACGTGTCTAACAGATTCATGTCTTATGCGTGTAACACCCTCGTCCCGGTCTGGCCGGATGACCGGCCCGAGTAGGCTACACGGGGAAAACCGAAGCGAAACCCGTTAAGATTCCCCCCGGTTATCAACCCTAAAAATTTTCTTTCATTTTATTCGTGTCTAAAGGCATGTTAATTCCTAAGTGATCACGTCAGCAGAAAACATCAATAAAGAAGCACATTCGAACCACAACCACACCTCAAACAGTCCATTTTACACTTACAGGGCAGGACGTATCGATACACAAATCAAGGGTATCGATACGCCTTGACTAGGTCAACCCAAACAGTCAACTCAGGGAAGACCATATCGATACAGCCCTTGAGCGTATCGATACGCCCTTCTCGGTCAACATCTCGTGGTCAACGAGATACAACCGTACCGATACGCCTCAACACCGTACCGATACGCCCTTAACTCGCCAAAATCTCAGAATTCCAGTGAACTAAAACCGTATCGATACACCCCCGTGTATCGATACGCCCAGCCAAAACTGAGTCCTGCAGGCAAGACCGTATCGATATGGCCCTTAGGCGTACCGATACGCCCTGCTCTGCAAGACTCCAATTTCAGCAAAAACCAACAAGACTCACACTCTAAATGCATTTTATGACTTCCCTAGCCACATATAAACGTTCATGCAACATACTACGACTAAGAATTGGCATATAGAGCAATCTAGATGGTTAACAAGGCATTCATACATGGCAATCACACAAAGGCAAATATTGCATAAATGGGCATGCTTAAGAACTCAAAAGGCCAAATGGCACAAGTAATCACATATAAGGTTTGCATACACCACCAAAAGCAACTTAAAGCATCCAAAGGCACACCATCCCACACAAGCATTCTATAAGACAAAGCATGGTTTACAGATTCAAGCCAAAACATAAACATCATCAACATTTATGAGTCATACAACGCTCATACAAAAACATAGTAGCCCCATTGCTAAACTACTACTTTAATTACTAAGTCATACTTGAGCAACTACAACTTGGAAAGCCCCTTCGCCTTGCTCCTTGCTAACACCACGCTAATGATCTGCATTGTTAAAAATGAGAGCGTAAGCTAGAAGCTTAGTGAGGATGCTCTAAAAACCAAAATCAACAACAATGCAGGGTCCAAGCATGCAATCCTTAACATCACACACAACATACATAGGCATCAACATAGCAACCTAGCTAGTGTTTCAAGAGTCATAAATATGGCATCTTACATCATATTAAGCTCAAAAATATAAACCAATATCACAACACCATAATCATAAGAGTAAGTACATTGACCACTATTAGTTTACTCGGATGTGCGGATTTACTTTCGACAATAACATTACCTCGGTGGGATTACACTCATCACCGGACCTTTGCATGGGTGGGATTCCACTCATCACCACATGCCCTACGGATGGGATTCCACTCATCATCACGTATAATATAAATAAATTTCCGGTGGAATATTACATCACCGTACTCCTCCTTGATGATTCAACGCCATCAAGGCCACACGCGTTTTGACTCAACCGTGTGCACACTAATCCTAATGATCGATCATTTACACCCGGTAAGTTAATTAGTGCCAATTTCTTTAAACCACATCACATCAATCATCATTCATTTCATTCAACCAGCATCATACAACAATGTATACACATACAAAGTCAATTCATACTATGCAAGATCAAGATAGGCGTCATAAATCAAAGCTCATTAACAAACAAGAAGTCAAACTACCAATTTAACTTCTACCTTGGAATGGTCTACCAAACTCATTCCAATACCTCCACTACACACACTTGAACCAACTTTAAAACAAATTTAAAGTTTTACTCACCACCCTTCCTTAGCAAACCAAGCACGCAAGTCAAGCCTCTTCGATTCCCGGATTCGGTCCCGATCCTTCTCCGATGTTTCCTCTTGCTTCTAAGCAATAAAAACACAATCATTACTCACCAAATCAATGCTAAATTCAGTCACAAACTCCAACCCACAAACACAAGCCAAACTTCACCATTTTCAAACTCAACTAATCACAAAACCTCCATTTTCGAGCTCCCCAAATACCCGGCTGAAAACTATGGTTTCTAACACTCAAATGGCATCTAAAAGGTCCCAAAACACTTACCTAATAACCCTATACCATCAGCCCTTCAACCCAACACAAAAACACCTCAAAAACTCAACTTTTGACACTTTAAAAATTGCCCCAAAGACCCACTTCGGGTTTTCTCCCAAATCCAACCATTTCAAGATATTAAGTGTATTTAGGTGTGATTTATTCAAAACCCAACTCAACAAGTCAACAACAATTGAAAAACCCATTAAAAATCCAAACTTTCCTTAAACTTGAAAAACACAAAAATGGATAGTTTTGAAATCTAAGGCTATGTAAATGATGGGGATGATGAGGAGAGTTGAGAAATAGGTTTACCTTTGAAAATGCCATTGAATCAATGGAGAGATTGAATGGAATAGTAAGCTTGGGGTTTTGGGAGGGGTTTGGGGTTTCCAACGTGAAATGAGGAGAAAGGAGGAAGATAGTTTTTTTTGTTCTTTTAATTTCAAAAATATGGTCTTCCTCTTTTCCTTTTATTTACAAAATTTCCACCCCTTTTATTTTAAACCTTAATTAAATCAAAAATAAGGTCAATTTAAATAAAATCGAGTTTACCGACTCGAACCAACTCACGTGTCTAACTCCTAACCCCAAAACACGGGTGTTACAACTCTTTCCCACTTAAAGAATTTCGTCCCCGGAATTACCTGACTGAAAGAGATAAGGAAACTGCCGTTCCATATACTCCTTCCTCTCCCAAGTGGCCTCGTCCACCCCTCGACGTTGCCACCGCACTTTCACTAACTCAATCGATCTACCCCGCAACACCTTACTGTCAGAAGCTAGGATCTCAACTTGTAACACCCCGAAAGTCGGCCTAGTCGGAATTCATTTCGGCAATGGGAAAACTCTTAGTCCGATAAAACTTTAGAGGTTCCTCTGGCAAGCTAATTATGGTTATCAAATGTTAATCAGGCTTAAAAGCATTCGAATTTAAGTTAATTATGTAATATCAAGCATCTAGTGACCATATTGTAAGAATTAAGAAATAAAGGGACAATTTGGGAAAGTTAGGAAGGTGAGTGACCAATTAAGTAATTGGACCAATAGTAATTTAAATTACTCCATACGTGGAGTTATCAGGTTTCTTTCCTTCAAGAGAAGGAAAGCTCATAAATTAAATTGGTACTAGGCTTTATGTTATCCACCGAAAATTGCCTTAGGAATATATCATCATCTTCTTCATCTTTAACTAAGCACACACCTCCATTGAAGGAGTTTCAAGCTTTGTAAATCCTCGACTTGATCAATCTCGAATCATCCCTAGTAACCGGGTAAGCTATATCTCTTAGTTAATTATGAGCTTCCATGGTTAATCAGCTTCAATCTTAAGTTAGGGTTTGATAGATTCATAGGTATTTTGATAAGTTGTTCATATTGAATCGGATACCCGTTGTGGTATTGTTATATGGATTTCGATATCGAAATATCGATTCTAATGATCTTCCATTAATATTTCCTAGCTCAAGGAGAAGGAATAGAAGCTACACCATCTCCATCTCAAGCTAAAAGCAAAGGAATTTCCATTCGAGAACCTTGAAGCTGCGGATTGTCAGGGTGAGTGTAATCGGAGTTTCGGGTTAGGCGAAACGCCTTCTCGGATTGTCATTTAGTGTTTATTATCGTTTCGCTAAACATTACTTTCAAGGGGAAAGCATCGGATAATAAATTGGACACTTGGGTAAGTGTCGGTAAGTCATTATTTAAGCATTGACTATAGTTAGTGTACATTGCCATTGAGGTAAGCATTGCTATGAAATTTTATGTCAAGTATATGTACAAGAGTTATTATCTATGTTGAAATTATGAAATCATCATGTCATTGTTCTATTGTGATTCATTGGAAATTATGAATATGATATGCCTTTGATTGGAATAACTCGGGATACAATTGGCATGCCATAGAATTCATGAGCTCAGTGTTTCGGGTGGACTACGGTCCTAAGGCTAAGGCCTATGATGATTGGCGAGGCGGAGGGATGTGTTGTTATTGGTCATTTGGTGAGACGGAGGGAAAAAGACCATCTATGTTTTGGCGAGGCGGGGGAATTCGAGTATCCATGAATTTAATTCCATCCAAGGAAGGTTTATGATTGTTTAAGTTTTATACAAATCAATCATGTGTATATGCTAAGCATTAAGATGTCCATATGAATTTATAATGAAGTACTCATGACATTCTTTATTTGTAATTATTTGATTACCTCACTAGGCTTGGGAGCCTAATGTATTTGTCTTCATGCATTCTCAGGTTAGGAGGTTGTTTCTTGAAGAATCGGATCGGTTGCAAGACAAGTCACTACTCCATATCAAGTAAAGTACTTACATTATAACTCCTAGTGAAGTGGCAAGGTAGCTATCATAGTCACTATGCTCTTTTTGTGGTAACAAAGGCTTGTCTATTTTGTAATAAGCTCAAAGGCTTTAATATGACTAACTAAACTTATGGCTAAACTAGTTCATGACATGCTTTTGGTCTTATGGTAAAAATGGGGCAAATTTAGTGGAATGCCCATGGAAATTTGTATGCTGGTAAATATTAGTTGAAATAAGTTGTATACAAAGTTTCGGCTTAATCGGATATGGTCTGGTATGGTAAAAGTAATAAAAACCAGATAAAATTCTGCTATTACAGGTCACCGTATCGGAATGGGTGATGGCGTTCCGGTACGGCTAACCAAAAATAAGCCTATGAGACAGAGCGTTCCGAAACGAGGTGATGCCGTTTCGGAACAGATTTGCTACTGTCGACCCCCGTACCGAAACGAAGTGATGCCGTTTCAGAACACTTTCACCACTGTCGACCCTTGTTCCGAAACTGGTTTCGGAACGGGTCTAAGTCAAGTCAAGGTCGGTCAACCCGTACCGATACGGGTCAAGCCGTATCGAAACGGTCGGGAAGAAAAGGTCAAAACACTAGCCATAGTCGAAGCCGTACCGAAACAGCTTAGGGTGTTTCGGTACGGGCAGCTTCTTTTGGATTCTGCAAGTTTAAAAGTATTAATCCGTAACCCGGTAAAGATTATAAGATGGGGACTAAAGGACTCAGTTACTAAGTCGAATAGGTTACAAAAAAAAGGGGTTTCATAAATTGCAATAAGTCATGACTTTAAGAAGATCATTAAGATTAAATAATTAAAAGATTTCTGCATCATTCCGGTAACGCTCTCCGACCCGGTTGTCTACCAGGCCGGGATGGGAGTGTTACAATTGTGGTATCAGAGCTAGAGTTTAGCCGGTTCTGGATTAAACATAAGCGTGCTGGTATTGTCTATTGTGTTACCTTGCCACTAGGAGTTTTGTTTGTGTAAATTGTGACTTGTCGACTAATCCGATTTTTCATATAGATATGTCTGCGACGAATGAAGCTCACGTAGATGAGCAAACAGCTGGCTCCTCGACTCATGGCGAGGAGGTAGGAGGAGGGAATCCTCCGAATCCACCGCAACCGCAGGATCTTCCTGAACAGGTTGCTGAGCCTGTAGCACCTACTGCTCAGGCCGAATGTTATCAAAATATGGCCAACATGTTTAAGCTGTTTATGACTGCAATGCAAGCGACACCACCAGTCCAGCCTAATCCCCCTGTTGCCCAGTATGTTAGAGCCCCTGTAGACAAATTGGCTTCGTTGCGGGCTTATTCATTCACGGGTCAAGATGATGATAACCCGGAGATAGCGGAGTACTGGTTGGATAATACCCTTCGCATCTTGAATAAACAATTACAGTGTTCTGATGAACACAAGCTGGAATGCGCTATAGCCTTATTGACAGATGAAGCTTTAATGTGGTGGGAGACTACTACCCTTACAGCTCCGGAAGAATCAGTCACCTGGGAATTTTTCCTTAAAGAATTCCGAAATAAGTACATCGTGAGTACTATCTTGCGGAGAGGCGAAGCATCTTCCTCCATTTGAAGCAAGGAGGGAAACCAATCGAGCAGTACATTCACGACTTTTGTAAGTACTGCCGATATGGAGCTGAGTTTATAAGGAAAGAAGAGGATAAGTGTCGAATGTTCATTGCTGGGTTGAGTGATGAGTTGCGACCCATGTTTACTGCTCTGGGAATCACAAATTTTCAGGATTTGGTGAATCGTGTGAAGGCAACCGAAGCTGCACAGAAAAGCCAGAGGGGGAACATGTTTAATAGATCTGAGAAGAGGGCGTGGAGTGATTCTCGACCTCCCAAATGGAACAAGAAAGGCAAGTACCAGGGCTCGAAGCAGACTTCATACTCTCAGCCTTCCCGTACAGGGAATATTGAGAAACCGCAGACTATCACTCAGTCTTGGTCCAAGGCGGCTTCTGTGGAGAGTACAGGAGGATCTAACTGAGGTGTGCAACATCCAGTTTGTAACTTTTGTCAAAAGCGACATGTAGCAGGGAATTGTCGCAGGCAGACAGGAGCGTGCTTCTTCTATGGAGAGCAGGGACATTTCATCAGAGACTGTCCCCAGAACCCGTCAAAGACAGTTGATGTGCTAGGGGATACTTCATCACCTGCTCAGTCTTTTCGGGGAAAAGGGGCGAGGCAAGTACAGTCGGGGACCTCGGGAAGGCCAGGTGGATTTGGGAAGCATAACAACAAACAAGAGTCGAAAGCTTCGGCACAAATGTATCATGTAAGGAGTCGTGAGGAGGAGGATGAGCCTGATGTCATAGCAGGTACCGTTATGTTATATTCATGTTCTTTGTATGTATTAATTGACCCTGGATCTACACACTCTTTTATAAGTTTGGAATTGATGAAGAAGCATAAGATGTCTAGTGAACCTTTAGAAACAAAGATGTCTGTAACAAATCCTTTGGGCGATTGTGTTGTTTTGAACCTAGTTTGTAAAAATTGCCCAATCTTGATTCAAGGAATTTCGTTCCCTGCGGATTTCTTGGTCTTGCCAATCCACGAGTTTGATGCGATTCTAGGAATGGATTGGCTTGGTAAACATCAAGTATGGGTAGATTGTGGTAAGCGGAAGTTGTATCTTCAAGGTCTGGGCAAGGAAAGAATAACTTTGATGGAATCTCGGAATTCTATGCTATGTACACTAACCATTGAGCCCAAGAATGAACCTCAGATTAATGATATTGACACGGTGAATAAATTTCTGGACGTTTTTCCAAATGAGCTTCCGGGACTGCCCCCAACCCGTGAAGTTGAATTTGGTATTGAAGTGCAACCTGGGATTGCACCCATCTCTATTGCACCTTATAGAATGGCAGCCGTGGAGTTAAAAGAGTTAAAAACTCAAATCCAAGACCTTATGAATAAGGGCTTTGTTAGACCCAGCTCTTCATCCTGGGGAGCTCCGGTCCTTTTTGTTAAGAAGAAGGATGGTTCGATGCGTTTATGCATTAACTACAGACAACTAAATAAAATTACCATCAAGAATAAGTATCCTCTGCCGAGAATTGATGATTTGTTTGATCAGTTAAAAGATGCTTCCGTGTTCTCTAAAATTGATTTAAGGTCGGGATACTATCAGATGAGAGTCAAGGAGTGTGACGTGCCCAAAACAGCATTTCGTACAAGATATGGA
Organism: Hibiscus tridactylites; assembly: GCA_958450335.1. Classification (NCBI taxonomy): domain Eukaryota; kingdom Viridiplantae; phylum Streptophyta; class Magnoliopsida; order Malvales; family Malvaceae; genus Hibiscus; species Hibiscus tridactylites. Next base: position 59,978,536 of record OY288287.1, on the reverse strand, counting down.
CATTACGAATTCTTAGTAATGCTTTTCGGATTGACGAATGCACCTGCAGCTTTTATGGATCTAATGAATCGTGTGTTTAGACCTTATCTGGATAAGTTTGTTGTGGTCTTCATAGATGACATCTTGATCTATTCAAAGAACGAAGCAGAACATTGAGATCATCTTCGAATTGTACTCCAAACTCTAAGAGAGAAACAGTTGTATGCAAAATTTTCTAAGTGTGAGTTTTGGCTCGCCGAAGTATCCTTTTTGGGGCACGTTGTGTCGGCCTCGGGCATTCATGTGGACCCGAAGAAAATACAAGCTGTGTTAGATTGGCACCCACCTAAGAATGTAGGTGAAGTTAGGAGTTTTCTTGGACTTGCGGGATATTACCGTAGGTTCGTAAAGGGATTCTCTATGCTAGCTGCTCCTTTGACAAAATTGTTGCGGAAGGAGGCACCTTTTATTTGGACCGAAGATCAGCAGCGAAGTTTCGATCAACTGAAACAAGTCCTAACCCATGCACCTGTCCTGGCTCAGCCTGAGTCTGGAAGAGACTATACTGTTTATAGTGACGCTTCACATCTTGGGTTAGGGTGTGTATTGATGCAAGAAGGTAAGGTTATTGCTTACGCTTCAAGACAACTTAAGCCTCATGAGATGAATTATCCTACACATGACCTAGAATTGGCTGCAGTGGTTTTTGCATTGAAAATCTGGAGGCATTACCTTTATGGAGAGAAATGCTATCTTTTCATGGATCATAAAAGCCTCAAGTATTTGTTAACGCAGAAGGAGCTAAATTTGCGACAGCGAAGATGGATGGAACTTCTTAAGGACTATGATTTAGTCATTGATTATCATTCGGGGAAGGCCAACGTTGTAGCTGATGCACTCAGCCGCAAACCTTTGCCTGGTAAGTCTGTTCATGAAGTTAAAGTTATAAGTATTTTAAGGAGTAATGATTCATTATTGCCATTTTCTTTCTTGTAGCTCCTCGAGCAGTTAATGCTCATTTTAGACTTCGAAAACATCAATGTCTCATAGCTGAACTTCAGGTTCAGTCTACTGTCATTTCTCGAGTCAAAGATTTGCAAGAACAAGATCCCGAGCTTCAAACCATCGTTTCTAAATTATCTGATAACCCGGATTTCAGAATTAATGCTGAGGGACTCCTATGCTTTCATGATCGTGTTTGTGTACCAAATGATGAAACTCTCCGTAAAGATATTCTTGTCGAGGCACACTCAAGCTCTTTCTCTGTACACCCGGGGTCTGTGAAAATGTATAAGGACTTACGTGAGCTTTTCTGGTGGCCAGGCATGAAGCAAGCTATTGTTGACCATATCTCGAAGTGTCTTACTTGTCAACGAGTTAAGGCAGAACATCGTACTCCTACCGGGCTTTTACAACCCATTGATCCACCGAAGTGGAAATGGGAAAAGATCACCATGGACTTTGTTAGTGGTGTACCATTAACCCCTGCCAAGCATGATGCTATTTGGGTTATTGTAGATCGATTTACAAAGTCAGCCCATTTCATACCTATCAGGATGGACTACGGACTCTCTAAGCTAGCTGGCTTGTATATTAAGGAAGTGATTCGGCTTCATGGTGTGCCTGAATCTATCATTTCGGATCGAGATCCGCGGTTTGCATCTCGATTTTAGAGGACTTTACAAGGAGCCCTGGGCACAAGAGTTAACCTTAGTACAACCTTTCACCCTCAGACTGATGGACAGTCAGAAAGAGTTATTCAGATTTTGGAGGACATGCTTCGTGCTTGCATTATTGACTTCGGTGGGACGTGGGAGAAGTCCTTACCTCTTGTTGAATTTGCTTATAATAACAGCTATCAAGCGTCCATTCAAATGGAACCGTATGAAGCACTGTATGGTAGACGTTGTAAAACGCCTTTGTGTTGGTCTGAGCTGGGTGAAGGAAAGGTATTAAGCCCTGAATTACTTCGTGAGACCGAGGAGCGAGTTACTATAATTCACGATCGCCTTAAAGCCGCATTTGATCGACAAAAAGCTTATGCTGATCTTAAAAGAAGAGACATTCAATACGAAGTGGGAGAAAAAGCCTTTCTTAAAGTATCGCCATGGAAGAAAGTTTTGAGATTTGGCAAGAAGGGAAAGCTGAGCCCTCGTTTCATTGGACCCTTTGAAATAGTTGAAAAGGTCGGCCCGGTGGCATATCGACTCCTTCTGCCTTCAGAGTAGAATAAAATCCATGATGTCTTCCAAGTATCAATGCTTCGGAAGTACCGATCTGATCCCTCGCACGTTGTGGAACCTGAATCTGTGGAGCTTAGGTCAGACTTATCCTATGAAGAAGAGCCAGTGCAAATTCTTGCTAAGGAAACAAAACGGCTTCGTAACAAGACTGTACCTTTTGTTAAGGTACTTTGGAGGAGTCACAAAATTGAAGAAGCCACCTGGGAACCTGAAGAAGTTATGAAGCAACAATATCCGCATCTCTTCAATTCAGGTAAAAATTTGAGGACGGATTTTCTTAAGGGGGGAGAGTTGTAACACCCCGAAAGTCGGCCTAGTCGGAATTCATTTCGGCAATGGGAAAACTCTTAGTCCGATAAAACTTTAGAGGTTCCTCTGGCAAGCTAATTATGGTTATCAAATGTTAATCAGGCTTAAAAGCATTCAAATTTAAGTTAATTATGTAATATCAAGCATCTAGTGACCATATTGTAAGAATTAAGAAATAAAGGGACAATTTGGGAAAGTTAGGAAGGTGAGGGACCAATTAAGTAATTGGACCAATAGTAATTTAAATTACTCCATACGTGGAGTTATCAGGTTTCTTTCCTTCAAGAGAAGGAAAGCTCATAAATTAAATTGGTACTAGGCTTTATGTTATCCACCGAAAATTGTCTTAGGAATATATCATCATCTTCTTCATCTTTACCTAAGCACACACCTCCATTGAAGGAGTTTCAAGCTTTGTAAATCCTCGACTTGATCAATCTCGAATCATCCCTAGTAACCGGGTAAGCTATATCTCTTAGTTAATTATGAGCTTCCATGGTTAATCAGCTTCAATCTTAAGTTAGGGTTTGATGGATTCATAGGTATTTCGATAAGTTGTTCATATTGAATCGGATACCCGTTGTGGTATTGTTATATGGATTTCGATATCGAAATATCGATTCTAATGATCTTCCATTAATATTTCCTAGCTCAATGAGAAGGAATAGAAGCTACACCATCTCCATCTCAAGCTAAAAGCAAAGGAATTTCCATTCGAGAACCTTGAAGCTGCGGATTGTCAGGGTGAGTGTAATAGGAGTTTCGGGTTAGGCGAAATGCCTTCCTGAATTGTCATGTAGTGTTTATTATCGTTTCGCTAAACATTACTTTCAAGGCGAAAGCATCGGATAATAAATTGGACACTTGGGTAAGTGTCGGTAAGTCATTATTTAAGCATTGACTATAGTTAGTGTACATTGCCATTGAGGTAAGCATTGCTATGAAATTTTATGTCAAGTATATGTACAAGAGTTATTATCTATGTTGAAATTATGAAATCATCATGTCATTGTTCTACTGTGATTCATTGGAAATTATGAATATGATATGCCTTGGATTGGAATAACTCGGGATACAATTGGCATGCCATAGAATTCATGAGCTCAGTGTTTCGGGTGGACTACGGTCCTAAGGCTAAGGCCTATGATGATTGGCGAGGCGGAGGGATGTGTTGTTATTGGTCATTTGGTGAGGCGGAGGGAATAAGACCATCTATGTTTTGGCGAGGCGGGGGAATTCGAGTATCCATGAATTTAATTCCATCCAAGGAAGGTTTATGATTGTTTAAGTTTTATACAAATCAATCATGTGTATATGCTAAGCATTAAGATGTCCATATGAATTTATAATGAAGTACTCATGACATTCTTTATTTGTAATTATTTGATTACCTCACTAGGCTTAGGAGCCTAATGTATTTGTCTTCATGCATTCTCAGGTTAGGAGGTTGTTTCTTGAAGAATCGGATCGGTTGCAAGACAAGTCATTACTCCATATCAAGTAAAGTACTTACATTATAACTCCCAGTGAAGTGGCAAGGTAGCTATCATAGTCACTATGCTCTTTTTGTGGTAACAAAGGCTTGTATATTTTGTAATAAGCTCAAAGGCTTTAATATGACTAACTAAACTTATGGCTAAACTAGTTCATGACATGCTTTTGGTCTTATGGTAAAAATGGGGCAAATTTAGTGGAATGCCCATGGAAATTTGTATGCTGGTAAATATTAGTTGAAATAAGTTGTATACAAAGTTTCGGCTTAATCGGACATGGTCTGGTATGGTAAAAGTAATAAAAACCAGATAAAATTCTGCTATTACAGGTCACCGTATCGGAACGGGTGATGGCGTTCCGGTACGGCTAACCAAAAATAAGCCTATGAGACAGAGCGTTCCGAAACGAGGTGATGCCGTTTCGGAACAGATTTGCTACTGTCGACCCCCGTACCGAAACGAAGTGATGCCGTTTCGGAACACTTTCACCACTGTCGACCCTTGTTCCGAAACTGGTTTCGGAACGGGTCTAAGTCAAGTCAAGGTCGGTTAACCCGTACCGATACGGGTCAAGCCGTATCGAAACGGTCGGGAAGAAAAGGTCAAAATACTAGCCATAGTCAAAGCCGTACCGAAACGGCTTAGGGTGTTTCGGTACGGGCAGCTTCTTTTGGATTCTGCAAGTTTAAAAGTATTAATCCGTAAACCCGGTAAAGATTATAAGATGGGGACTGAAGGACTCAGTTACTAAGTCGAATAGGTTACAAAAAAAAGGGGTTTCATAAATTGCAATAAGTCAAGCCTTTAAGAAGATCATTAAGATTAAATAATTAAAAGATTTCTGCATCATTCCGGTAACGCTCTCCGACCCGGTTGTCTACCAGGCCGGGATGGGAGTGTTAAACAACTGGTTCTTCCTCATAAGTCAAATCCAGATTCAATTCAATCTCCTCTGCAGGCATAACATGTGATGGATCGGACCTATACTTACGGAGCATCGAAACATAAAATACATCATGTATCTTCTCTAGTTCGGATGGCAAACGCAACTGGTAAGCAACTGGACCAACCCTCTTCACAATCTCATACGGTCCTATGTACCTCGGACTCAACTTCCCCTTTCGGCCAAATCTCATTACTTTCTTCCACGGAGACACTTTCAAGAATACCTTCTCACCCACTGAGAACTCAACTTCCTTCCTCTTCAAGTCAGCATAGGACTTCTGCCTATCCGAAGCAGCCCTCAAGCGATCGCAAATCAATTTCACCTTGTCAGTTGTCCCCTTGAGCAAATCTGGCATAGGTAGCAACTTTTGTCCCACTTCGGCCCAACAAACTGGAGTTCTACACTTTCTACCATACAAGGCCTCATACGGAGCCATCTGAATACTCGACTGGAAGCTATTATTGTACAAAAACTCAATTAGAGGCAAGTGCTTCTCCCATGTACCCTGAAAATCAATTACGCAACAACGCAACATATCCTCTAGAATCTGAATAACTCTCTCTAACTGACCATCTGACTGAGGATGATAAGACATGCTGAAATTCAAACGGGTACCCAAAGCTGTATGCAGACACTCCCAAAATCGAGCTGTAAACCTCAGATCTCTATCGGACACAATAGACTTCGGCACACCATGCAGTCTAACAATCTCACCAATGTACAGATCGGCCAATCTATCTAAAGTATAAGTCGTATTGACTGCCAAGAAGTGAGAACACTTCGTGAAACGATCTACTATAACCCAAACTGAGTTCTTCTTCGTAGGAGTCAAAGGCAAACCCGAAAAAATATCCATGGTAATATTCTCCCATTTCCATTCCGGAATTCTCAACGGTTGCAACAGACCTGAGGGAACCTGATGTTCCGCCTTCACTCTCTAACACACCAAACACTTACTCACGAAGTCGGCTACATCTCTCTTCAAACCAACCCAAAAGTACTCATTCTTCAAATCGCGGTACATCTTCGTACTTCCAGGATGCATAGCAAAAGGACTACTGTGTGATTCAGTCAAGATCGTACGTCTCAAGTCACTGTCTTCTGGTACAACTATTCTATTTTTGAAACACAAGACCCCATCAGTACTGAAACTGTAGTCTGAAGGTCTACCCTCGGCCACATCTTGCACGTGAGGTACCAAAGATCTATCTAGGAGCTGCTTCTCCCTAATCAACTGACCTAGAGTAGGTCTAACCTGAATCTCGGCTACCAAGCCACCATCTCCGGACAAGCTCAATCTAGCAAACATGGCTCTCAAGTCTACGGCTACCTTTCTACTCAAACCATCGACCACTACATTGGCCTTACCCGGATGACACTCAATCGTGAGATCATAGTCCTTTAGCAACTCTAACCACCTATGCTGTATGAGATTCAAATCTCGCTGAGTCATGATGTACTTCAAACTCTTGTGATCTGTGTACACTGTGCATCTCTCACCGTACAAATAATGTCTCCAAATCTTCAGAGCAAACACAACTGCAGCTAACTCTATGTCATGGGTCAGATAGTTACGCTTGTGAGTCTTCAAGTGTCTTGAGGCATAAGCCACTACTCTCCTTTCCTGCATGAGAACACAACCTAGGCCTACATAGGAAGCATCACTGTAAACTACATAGTCCTTCCCAGACTCTGGCTGAATCAAGATCGGTGCTTGGGTCAAAGCTTCTTTCAACTTCTCAAAGGCTCTCTGTCTTGCATCTGACCACCCAAACTGAACACTCTTCTGAAGTAACTGTGTCAATGGAGCGGCTAACTTCGAGAAACCTTCTACAAATCTTCTATAGTATCCGGCTAAGCCTAGAAAGCTACGTACCTCTGTTACTGACTTCGGTTGCTTCCATTCAACAATGACCTCTATTTTCTTCAGATCAACTCTAATCCCATCGGCAGACACTACATGTCTTAGGAAGACTACTTCTCAGATCCAGAACTCACACTTGCTCAACTTCGCATACAACTAATTATCCAACAAGGTCTTCAAAACTAGTCTCAAGTGTCGGTCATGGTCTTCTTCGGTTCGCGAATACACCAAGATGTCATCTATAAAAACAACTACAAACTGATCTAGGTACTGATGGAAGATCATATTCATCATATCCATGAAAGCAGTCGGTGCGTTAGTCAACCCAAAAGGCATGACTAAAAACTCATAGTGACCATATCTAGTCCTAAAGGCCGTCTTCGGTACATCAACCTCTCTTACCTTTAGCTGGTAGTAACCTGATCTCAAGTCAATCTTCGAAAAGACTGATGCCCCTCTCAACTGATCAAACAAATCATCAATCCTAGGCAATGGATACTTGTTCTTCACTGTTACCTGATTCAACTGTCTGTAGTCTATACACATTCTCATGCTTCCATCTTTCTTCTTCACAAACAAAACTGGTGCACCCCAAGGTGAGGAACTAGGTCGAATGAAGCCTCTATCTGTCAACTCTTGCAACTGAGTCTTCAACTTTTTCAGTTCTTTCGGTGCCATACGATACGGAGCAATCGAAACAGGAGCTGAATCAGAATAAGTTTCTATAGTAAACTCTACCTCTCTATCAGGTGGTAAACCCAGCAACTCTTCCGGAAACACACTAGGAAAGTCACACATTGTCCAGATGTCCTGAGGTCTAACCTCACTTATGTTCGGATTCATCACATAGGCCAAGTATGCTTCGCAACCCAACTCAACTAACCTCTTAGCCTCTAGAACTGAAACTACATTGGACAAGAACTTCATGTTCTTACCCACCACCACTATCTCATAATCATCTGTGAGTCTCAAAGAAATCCTCTTAGTTTCAAAGTCTATCCTAGCTCTATGCTCAATGAGCCAGTCCATACCCAGAATCACATCAAAGCCATAAAAGGGTAGTTCCATCACATCCACTGGAAACACATATCCCTGAACTAAAGGAGCTAAATCAATTCCGACCGATCCTTGGCCTACTTGAGGTCCAACACCCTCGACTCCCGCCTCACCTCCCTCTTGATGAGGAGGAGGTTGAGGAGCCGGTGCTTCACCAATCTGCTCAATCCCTGGAGCTTGTACCCGTGGTTCCGGCTGAACCATCCTAGGCCTCCCACGTGGTCTCATGATACAGCTAGCAAGATAATAACTACAACAACAAACAAATAAGGATTAAGTTAGCAAAAGCAAGGGTCCAACTGTGCTCAAGTACTTTCCTTTACAAAACCTTTTTAAATTAAGTAATAGTAGCAATGGGCACTCGACACTATACCAAACGCAACAATTCATGCTTCCACACACCATATGAACAACCAACGACAAGAATTCATGGCAAGGCGCACACCAAAACAATACAATTACTTAACACATCAAGCTTACCTCACTTACCTGCCCGAGGTCTCGGTAACCTCAGGCTCTAATACCAAAAAATGTAACCCCCTCGTGCCGGTCTGGCCGGATGACCGGTCCGAGTTGGCTACACGGGGAAAACCGAAGCGAAACCCGTTAAGATTCCCCCTCGGTTAGCAACCCTAAAAATTTTCTTTCATTTTACTCTTGTCTAAAGGCATGTTAATTCCTAAGTGATCACGTCAGCGGAAAACATCAATAAAGAAGCACATTCGAACCACAACCACACCTCAAACAGTCCATTTTACACTTACAGGGCAGGATGTATCGATACACAAATCAAGGATATCTATACGCCTTGACTAGGTCAACCCAAATAGTCAACTCAGGGAAGACCGTATCGATACAACCTTTGAGCGTATCGATACGCCCTTCTCGGTCAACATCTCGTGGTCAACGAGATACAACCGTACCGATACGCCTCAACACCGTACCGATACGCCCTTAACTCGACAAAATCTCAGAATTCCAGTGAGCTAAAACCGTATCGATACACCCCCGTGTATCGATACGCCCAACCAAAACTGAGTCCTGCAGGCAAGACCGTATCGATACGACCCTTAGGCGTACCGATACGCCCTGCTCTACAAGACTCCAATTTTAGCAAAAACCAACAAGACTCACACTCTAAATGCATTTTATGACTTCCCTAGCCACATATAAATGTTCATGCAACATACTACGACTAAGAATTGGCATATAGAGCAATCTAGATGGTTAACAAGGCATTCATATATGGCAATCACACAAAGGCAAATATTGCATAAATGGGCATGCTTAAGAACTCAAAAGGCCAAATGTCACAAGTCATCACATATAAGGTTTGCATACACCACCAAAAGCAACTTAAAGCATCCAAAGGCACGTCATCCCACACAAGCATTCTATAAGACAAAGCATGGTTTACAGATTCAAGCCAAAACATAAACATCATCAACATTTATGAGTCATACAACGCTCATACAAAAACATAGTAGCCCCATTGCTAAACTACTACTTTAATTACTAAGTCATACTTGAGCAACTACAACTTGGAAAGCCCCTTCGCCTTGCTCCTTGCTAACACCACGCTAATGATCTGCATTGTTGAAAATGAGAGCGTAAGCTAGAAGCTTAATTAGGATGCTCTAAAAACCAAAATCAACAACAATCCAGGGTCCAAGCATGCAATCCTTAACATCACACACAACATACATAGGCATCAACATAGCAACCTAGCTAGTGTTTCAAGAGTCATAAATATGGCATCTTACATCATATTAAGCTCAACAATATAAACCACTATCACAACACCATAATCATAAGAGTAAGTACATTGGCCACTATTAGTTTACTCGGATGTGCGGATTTACTTTCGACAATAACATTACCTCGGTGGGATTACACTCATCATCGGACCTTTGCATGGGTGGGATTCCACTTATCACCACATGCCCTACGGATGGGATTCCACACATCATCATGTATAATATAAATAAATTTCCGATGGAATATTACATCACCGTACTCCTCCTTGATGACTCAACGCCATCAAGGCCATGCGCGTTTTGACTCAACCGTGTGCACACTAATCCTAATGATCGATCATTTTCACCCGGTAAGTTAATTAGTGCCAATTTCTTTAAACCACATCACATCAATCATCATTCATTTCATTCAACCAGCATCATACAACAATGTATACACATACAAAGTCAATTCGTACTATGCAAGATCAAGATAGGCGTCGGAAATCAAAGCTCATTAACAAACAAGAAGTCAAACTACCAATTTAACTTCTATATTGGAATGGTCTACCAAACTCATTCCAATACCTCCACTACACACACTTGAACCAACTTTAAAACAAATTTAAAGTTTTACTCACCACCCTTCCTTAGCAAACCAAGCACACAAGTCAAGCCTATTCGATTCCCGGATTCGGTCCTGATCCTTCTCTGATGTTTCCTCTTGCTTCTAACCAATCAAAACACAATCATTACTCACCAAATCAATGCTAAATTCAGTCACAAACTCCAACCCACAAACACAAGCCAAACTTCACCATTTTCAAACTCAACTAATCACAAAACCTCCATTTTCGAGCTCCCCAAATACCCGGCTGAAAACTATGGTTTCTAACACCAAAATGGCATATAAAAGGTCCCAAAACACTTACCTAATAACCCTATACCACCAGCCCTTCAACCCAACACAAAAATACCTCAAAAACTCAACTTTTGACACTTTAAAAATTGCCCCAAAGACCCACTTCGGGTTTTCTCCCAAATCCAACCATTTCAAGATATTAAGTGTATTTAGGTGTGATTTATTCAAAACCCAACTCAACAAGTCAACAACAATTGAAAAACCCATTAAAATCCAAACTTTCCTTAAACTTGAAAAACACAAAAATGGATAGTTTTGAAATCTAAGGCTATGTAAATGATGGGGATGATGAGGAGAGTTGAGAAATAGGTTTACCTTTGAAAATGTCCTTGAATCAATGGAGAGATTGAATGGAATAGTAAACTTGGGGTTTTGAGAGGGGTTTGGGGTTTCCAACGTGAAATGAGGAGAAGGGAGGAAGATAGTTTTTTTTGTTCTTTTAATTCCAAAAAGATGGTCTTCCTCTTTTCCCTTTATTTAAAAAATTGCCACCCCTTTTATTTTAAACCTTAATTAAATCAAAACTAAGGTCAATTTAAATAAAATCGAGTTTACCGACTCGAACCAACTCACGCGTCTAACTCCTAACCCCAAAACACGGGTGTTACAATGCGAATATATCTTTTCTTACCATTGTAAGACTGGTTTTTAGCCACACATATCGCAGGCCATGAATCACATAGTAAGGAAACTGGATGAGTCGGTCTTCCCCACAACGGAATTTCTGCTTACAAATTTTTGAGCCACTCGGCTTCTTGCCCAGCTAAGTCAAGAGATATAAACTCTGACTCCATATTGGAGCAAGCAATACATGTTTTGCGGATTTCTATGAAATTGCTGCTCCACCTAATGTAAAAACAAACCCACTCGTAGAGCTTATTTCATCGTTATCAGAAACCAGTTGGTGTCATAGTATTCTTCTAAAACTGTAGGATAACCAACAAACTCAAGTTTCCAGTCCATAGTACCTTTGAGATACTTAAGTAAGCGTTGAAGAGCAATCCAATGATTATTACTAGCGTTACGAGTATATGTACTTAGTCTACTCACAACGTAGACAATATCAGGTCGAGTATAGTTCATTAAGAACATTAAACTCTTAATTATTTTAGCATACTCAATTTGGGAAACACTACTTCCTTTATTCTTGAAAGATGCTTGCTAGAGTCATAAGGTGTTCGAACAAGGATTACATCGAAAGTGTCAAATTTCTTTAACACTTTCTCAATATAGTGTTTTTGGTTTAAAGAAAATCCCTTTTCATTTTTGGTGACTTTGACACCCAATATTACATCAACTTCTCTCAGATTAGTCATCTCAAACTTTGTGGATAAGAAATATTTGTTTTGTTAATGAACTCAATGTTATTACTGAAAATCAACATATCATCAATGTATAAACTTATGATGACACAATTAGTATCGAACATGGGTGTTGGACCAATATGTTAATGAATCTCTTATTGGCTTGTTGAAATTTTTGAGGCGGAGGCAGAGGTGCGAAGTACTAGTGAAAGGGATGAGGTGAGGGCTACCTACTTTTCAGCGATGAGTTGGCCGTCGACGCCATAATTTCTAAGGGGTGGAAGGTTCAATACGACTAGGGTTTGAGTAGAACGGAAAATGAAAGAAAATGTTGAAGGAAAATAAGAATAAAAAATAAGAAAATGTAAAATTATTTACAAAGTCTTTTATTTTAAGTGATTCTTTTGTGAAAAGATATCATGCTGCAGACTGTGAGAGTACCACATGTATATGCCATGTCATCAATTAACACCGTTAGTCTTCGAGAGTATTCTAGTAGATGAAAATAAAGTACAAGGGTATATTAAATATTTACAAAGTAAAAACACATTAAACTTTGTGACAAAGTATAGGGGCATTGGTGTCTTTATCTCTATTATTTTTATAAGAAAATGTTGAAGCCAAGCGGTTTACATAACCGGGCTAGTTACATAAAAGTAGAACAATCTCGATTCTTGATGCAAAATATCTAGAACCAAATTCGGGGCACTAAGGGAATTCTCGAAAGCTAAGAGGTCGCCATCTTCTTCAAACCATCAGTAAGAATTAATTCTTTATTTAATTCTTACTTTGTTCTTTGTATAATTTTTGAGTTATTTCTTGTATTATAATATAATTTTTAGTTATTTTATTAATAAATATTGGGTGCAATGGAAAAACACATTGCACTATTATGGAGAGAATTTAAATTTAAAACTTGAAGACGACATTGTTGGGACAGAGAGCCATGAATCTAGAACGTGGACCATAAAATGAACATGAATATACAAAAAATAATCTAAAAAATTAAGGAAAACCCATAAAAAACAAAAATATCATTAAAGATCTCAATTTCTAGAAAGAAACTCTAATTTTTCAAGATTTATGTGTTTTTAAATTGTAATTATGATTAATTTATTTAAAAAAATTTAAAATTCATAAAATTGAAAAAATATTTGAAAAAATTAATATTTGAAAAATAAAATGTTGGGTTTCTTTCAATTTTTACATTTTAAGATTCTTTTTAAGAATTTGAAATATTTAAAAAACTATGAAATGAAAACCCTAAAAATATCAAAAAAATCTAAAAAGTATATATATTTTGAATTTATATTTTTTAAAATTATAATGTATGCTTAACTTATTTTAAAAAAAATAAAATCCATATAATCATTTAAAATAAAAATATAAAAATAACAATTTTTTAAAAGAACTTGGTTTTTAAAAATAATTTTAGGGTTTTTTAGATTTTTTAACATTTTATGGTTTTTTATTTTTCTATGACATGTGGTGCATTTTGATTGTTTCAAATGACTTTTTTTTAAATGAAAATATAGATGGGATAACAAATAAGACAACATAATGAGAAATTGCACCAATATTGTATCTAATTTTTTTCCTTCAAGAATATGACATTTCTCAGATTATTTTCAAATTTATAGCATTTTATATAGTGACTTGAAGTCGAATCGAAGACAATCCATCTTTGAACAATGATTGAATATTTGTTAATAAAAAAATCTAGACTTCAGCTTGTTTGTTGACAGTGAACCAACGAGGAAAATACCAAAGTGAGTGAAGTCGGAACTATTGCACACCGACTTTTCTTTTTTAATTAAAAAAATAAGAAAAATAATGAAGTCAAATTGAAGACAATCTATCTTTGAACAATGAAGTCGAAATTCTGACACACCGACTTCACTTGCACTGTAGTTTTTGTTATATTCTTGAAAAAAAAAGCATGTACCAAATTTTTGAAAATAAAAAAGTCAACTGCAATATTTGTGCAAAGATTCCCAACATGATAGTACATAGATATAATTAAGAACAAAATAATAATGGTAAAATGCACCAAATGGTCACTAAATTAAGTAAAAAATATCTTTTTGGCTATTAAAATTTTAGATATTGTAAAACAATCATTAAACTTATCAAACTATTACACGATGATCACTTAACTTTATCAAACTATTACAGAACAATCATTAAAACTTAGCGAATTGTTACAAACGGTCCTTAAACTTGTCGAAATTTATTACTATTTTTAACATGTAATGGCCATTTTATAAAAATTTGATAAATCTAATAATAATTTTGTAACTTCTAAAATTTTATTGACTAAAAAATATTTTTGCTTAATTAAATGACTATTTGCATACTTTACTCAATAATAATACAAGAGTAATTGATAAAAAAATTGTAGTAATGTTATATTAATCTGTGGCAGTTCAAATATTTATGAGGCCTTGTATAATTTGTTAAAATGAGGCTCATAATTTATAATTTGTAAGAATTTTTTTTTTAAAAATACCTTAATACAAAAAATTATTTAATTACTCTCTTAAACAACAAAAATTCACTTATAAACATATAAAAAATATAACTTTATTTTTGACAAAATCCTAATCCTACCTAGAAGGGAGGGGAAGGGGGACTCTAGGGGAAGGAAGGAGAGTATTCCTAGTGGGTCTATAACCTATAACCTAAGGGAATACGAGGGAACAAAGATGAGCAGCTTGGACAACCGACCAAATGTGCTTGCTAAAAAAATATAACATTTTCATTTAAAAATGCCATTTTTTGCATGTTTTGAAGCAAATCATTTACAACATTTTCAATGTCAACTTGTTTCAAAAGATCACTCTCGATTGCCATCGAAGAAAGTTCATCTAACATTCCTTATGACATAGTTGTCTATAAATATGACTTCAACAACTTTAATTTTGAAAAACATTGCTATGCAATAGCAACAATAATAGAAAATAGTCAATTAGATTCTATAAGCAATTGTCGCATCTGGAAATCAATTAAAACGTTTTAAAAATCTTAATAAATGCATTTCTCGTGTCTTTTCCTTAGGTAAAAGTTCTATAAGTAATTTCAGGTCAATAAAATAAAGCATTTCCATCAATATCAGATAACTCACCTTTCTTAAGGCCATTTCCAAAATTATTACAATGGGTTTTGAGATTAATATCGTCCAATGAAAGTGATTTATCAAAATGAAATAGGAAATCAAAAACATTCTCATATAATTGATATTTTTCAAATCTTTTATCCAATAAAATAATGGCTTGATCGTCAATATACAAGAAGCTTTCAATTCTAAATGACTTCTAAGAAAATATTAATGTTCATATTTTACAATTAATTTGAAGAAATGATTAAGTCCGTAAATTGTTAATTATCAAATATAAAAATTAATAAATATTTAATTCATGTATGATCCTTAATTTTGGATGCCTATACTTTAGAGTCTTGTGTGATTGTTTTATTTGCGCATGTCTAGAACCCAATGATATTAATCCAAAAAATCTATGGCATAAGGGCAAAAATAGGATCTTAAGATCCTATTATGCCCAAGGCACACCCGAAATCCTAAATTCTCAAAAGTAGGACCCTTACAGGAAACTCACCTCAACACCACGACGAGTTCTAAAATTATATTCTTATTTTATTCAAACTCACCTTGCTCCTATGGCGAGTTTCATTTTTTTCTTTAAATCCCGGTTTAAACATTAATCACGAGATTAACCAAATCCTAAACCGAACTCATCGTAGGGCCACGACGAGTTCTCTCTGGCTTAATGGCCGTCACGGACTATACGGGGAAAATATGAGCTTTTTAGGGTTTTTTTAGAGTTTTTTCATATTAGGGTTTATTTATCTTATAAATGGATAGTTTTAGTTAGGGTTTAGAACACACACAAAAATTTCTTCATTTTTTGTTCGAGCAAAGCAAAATAGTTTGTTAAGCCGTGAAATTTTCTTAGACAATATTGGTCAAAGAAGGTTGCTCATACATACTTCGAAAGGTTAAAGGTAACATTTGTTAATATTTTTATAGTACGATTAGTTTTGTTTAGTATGGTTTATTTTCTTTATTCGAATCATTTTTATCTATGCCTATTTTTATAGTACGATTGGTTCTTATCGGTGGTATGTTAATGTCGGACAAATCGAGTTCTCATGTCCACACGCAGTACCTTCTGTTCTTGGAGACGTCGTGGGGGGAAAAATAATTCAGATAGGGCTCTGCAATCTTTGGTTTCCTGTACCGTGAGTTGTGCAAAGCAACAAGCCTGGTAGATGGCAAAGACAGAGTCGTGCACGCCGATATTAATGAGTGTGTGGTGTTGATACAATCATGGACTTGGTATAGGCTTCCATTCCTCGCTTCTATTGGTAATCCTCCATTTCAATTCCCACTCGCATCAAGGTAATAATGTTAATTCCCATAATTTTTTTTATTTATAGAAAACATGATCCATCTTTGTATTTGTATTATGTAGATGGACCCAAAAATTAAAAAAAAAGTTGAATGTAAAATTAATTCTCGAAGTGAAAAACAAGATTGACATGTATTGCGAAGAGCATGTAATGAAATATTGCTTTTAGATCGAAATTATATAATTTATATTTATTTTTATCCAATTTATTCGTTAAGTACATATTATCGCAGTTTTGATGGATGCCATATGATGAGGATTATGATATTCGTAATGTGATTCCAAACGATGCCTATGAGGATGCCGAAAATTGGTGTTCGATAATGTTGTTGCTGAATTTTGCCATTGTCGAGGTTTTTCACGACAATCGAGTTCTTAGGCAGTTTGGATACCACCAGCCTCTGTCGGAGGCCCCGACCAATATGGATGAGTTTGAAAAGGTGGACTTACGAGGCAAGAGCAAAGAGAATTGGCAAAGAGATACTTTTCATACATAATATGGTGGCATGACAGGTCAAACAGGTTTCCGACTCGTTATCCCATTCCTTATGATTTCGATTTCTTAAATTCTGAGTACCGTCAGTGATTTTTGACAAACGACAAACTGAAGGTGACTACCGGAGCTGAACGACAAGCTTATGTTACCTTGTTTTAAATCCCAGAAGACCAAGAGCATGCATCTGATTGGGAACTCGAAGCATAACCCTAGATGGGAGCAATGTCTACAGAGTCTATAGATGTTTAATTATTTATTTGATTTGAGTTCATAAAATTTGTTAAGTTTTTAAATTTTAGATATTTTTATTTTAATAAAGTTTGGACCCAATGTATGTTTTATTTTAATAATAAAATATCAAGTTTAATTTACCAAATAATATTATGCTTGTTTAATTTTTTTCACATAACGAACTATGTAGAGTGTTGCAATCGATCAAAAATAACGAGTACATGTAAGAAATTGGTTGTCTACATCAACGCCTTCTCCACCTTCCCATGCAACCACAGATGGTGATGAAGGCTACACATCCCCAGAAGAATCGATTCAAGAGCACGGCCTCGATGGTGCTGAGGTTGGGTTGTTCGTGGAGCCTGAAGATGTTGGTACCGATTTTGCCTCTGAACTGAAAGTGACACTGATAATGATGATGATGACTCTCAAAACTTCAATGAAAATCATTTTGGACATGTTGGAAGTTGTACTGCCCTAACACTATACGAGCCTTCGTCGCACATGCACGAAATCTATTTGACAGCAATGGACGTGCAAGAGTTCCCTAACGTGCCTGACGTGGGTTTTGACGGTTCTTACTTTGCAATAAAAAATATGACTTGTGGGAATGGATGCAATTCCGAACGAGCGACGAAGCGAAAGCTGCTGTTAAAAACTACAACATACGTTATGGTGTGCACTGCAAGGTGCAGTACGCAACATCAAAGAAATATGTATGTGAATGTAAATAGAAGACGACACAGGGATGCAACTGGAAGGTGCGAGTCAACAAGATGATAAGAAAAGACAACATCTGGAGATCACAATCTACAACGGTCCTCATACTTTTTGTGTCGTCGATTATAGGCAGGATCATCCGAACCTAGACTCAAATATCACCACTGGGAGCGTCCAAACAATTGTCCAAGCAAGCCCCAAAGTCACTATTTCTGCTCTGCAGGCGCATGTTAATACAATATACGATTATACGCCATCGTACAAAAAGACTTTGAGGGAAAAGAACAAGGCAATGATGAAATTGCATGGGGAATGAGACGCTTCTTACAATGAGCTCCTGACTTGGATAAACATCATGAAGAAATACAACCCCGAAACGGTCGTAGATTTGGAAACCAAACCATACTACAAGAATGATCGTGTGTTTTCCAATGTTCGCCAATTCAAATAACTTTTCTGGACATTTCCACTGTGTATGAATGCGTACAAGAATTGCAAGCCCGTCATTCAAATCGATGGCATATTTTTGTATGGAAGATACAAACAAGTTTTTCTATTAGATGTTGTTCAAGACGACAATCTCAAGACAATACCTATAGCATTCGCACTCGCTCTCAGAGAAGATTGTGAATCTTGCATGTTTTCTCCTCAAAAAGCTACGTCATTACATTTTAAAAAAATATCGAATTTGCTTTATCTCAGATCGAGTTGGTGAGATCAAGTCAGCGATCGAATCTTTAGGTAGGAAGTTTCAATCTCCAAACATTGAACACTATTTCTGCATATGCCACATTGCCGCAAACTACCACAACCGGTATAAGAAGGACGATGAACGCTGGCTCGTTATACGCATGAGTACATTTTAAGATTTGTTGTATTTGTATTTATCACTACTTTCATTATATCTCATTTGTACACTCTGTCATGTCTCAGGGTACGAACTAGTTCAATACAAATTTGAACTAATGCTTGAAGAGTTGCGGGAGAGGAATGATCGGGGCTACAACTAAGTTGCAAAAATTCCCAAAAAAATGAACCAACGCATACGATGATGATTCCAGATATGGCCACATGAAAACTAACTTGGCCAAGGCAATCAACTCTTCCTTGAAGGGGGTTCGAAATTTGCCAGTGACCGCCATCGTAAAAGCTACTTACTTTTGTTTGGGCAAGTTGTTCGCAACCTTAGGCAAAGAAGATACTGATATGCTGCAAAAGCACCTCACATTCCACCTGAGGATGTGAGACGTCTCTCATAAAAACTATTGTTAAATCAAACGGGTTGCATGTGCTGCCGATGTCGTGTAACGATGACTCTTTTTGTGTCTCGAAGAAACCACAACCAATGTAGGGTTTTGACCCAACATCTTATAGGGTAAATCTCCAAAATAGGTATTGTGATTGTGGCAAATTTCAAGCACTCAAGACTCTGTGCGAGCATGTTATCGTTGCATGCTCGGCTGCCAGGATCAATTTCAAAAATTACGTGGATCTTGTATACTGGCTCCAATATGTATTTAAGGTCTACAAAATGGAATTCCCACCAATGGGCATCAAAACTAAATGGAATGTTGTTCAGACATAGACCACAATTTTACCTGACCTAACTCTGCGGAGGGAAAAAGTAGGACGTCCCAGATCCATAAGATTCAGAATAATATGGACGCCATGCATCACCGCGAACGCAAACCTACTGGATAACCTAGACTCCGCGAGAATTGTAAACTAGCAGGTCATAGAATGCAAAAGTGTCCATCTCGAAAATAAATATGTTGCTTTATTTTTATTAAGTATGCATGTTTTAACATAAATATTAATATGAAACTTCAGTAGAATTCATTTCAATCTAAGTTTTCACCATTGCATAAATCAACTAAAGCAGTAGAAATTAAAAAATTCATTTCAACTTTTACATTTTCTTCGAAACATTCTACAAGTTATATTGCTTGTGCATTCAAACAAAATTACAAAATGTTAGATACTTTACAACTTAATCGAACACATTCTCTAAATAATAACCAAACTAAGCTCACCGTGTATACACTTGTTTTACTATTAGAATTTAAAAATAGGTATAGATAAAAAGAATTCGAATAAAGAAAATAAATCATATTGAACAAAATTAAACGTACTATAAAAATATTAACAAACTTTACCTTTAACCTTTCGAAGTATGTGTGAACAACCTCCTTTGACCAATGTTGTCTAAGAAAATCTCACGGCTTGACAAACTATTTTGCTTTGCTCGAGCAAAAGAGGAAGAAATTTTTTTGTGTGTTCTAAACCCTAACCAAAACTGTCTATTTATAAGATAAATAAACCCTAATATGAAAAAACTCTAAAAAAACCCTTAAAAAGCCCATATTTTTCCGTATAGTCCGTGACGACCGTTAAGCCAGAGGGAACTCGTCGTGGGCATACAACGAGTTTGGTTTAGGATTAAGTTAATCTCATGATTAATGGTTAAACCGGGATTTAAAGAAAAAATAAAACTCGCCATACGAGCAAGGCGAGTTTAAATAAAAATTTAATATAATTTTGGAACTCGTCATGTTGGTGCGACGAGTTTCTTGTAAAGATCTTACTTTTTAAAGTGTGGTGGAAGATTTAAAGTGTAGCGGAAGACTAACTTTCCGATCATAAGGGATTCAAAGACAATAGAATTTTACTCTCTTCCGATTAGGGAGAAGCTAGAAATTTATTTAAAGAATGTTATTTTTTAACAATATTTAAGAGGAGCTAATTATTTATAAAATTGTGTTAATTATATATATATATATTAATTTTTTATATACAAACTATATAAAAATATAAAATTTTCAAAAAAATTCGGAGTGTCAACAAGCACTCCAAATTATACTGTAGCTCCGCCCATGTGAGGCTATATACAAAGTAATCTCATGCCGAACATGCATGTGGCTCCTCCACGTTATGCTTCAAAACCTCTAATAATACACTAGTTAGAACATCAACAAGACTTCATTCGAATTTCAATTAAGCAGACAGAAAATTACTTGAACTTACTTTTTTTTCCTCTGTAAACTAACACAAATGTTTTTACCTTATATAAACGGATTTATTATAAATCAACAATTTTTTAACATTTATTTCAATCCAATTTTCAGTCAACTATTTCTTTTTCATTATTAGTTCTAACTTCTAATTGGTCATTCACAGTGCACCTGTTTACTATATACTTTTTCCAGCCTTAATTCAAATCAATCATTCATATTGTACCTGTTTATACAAATTTTTCCAGTCTTGCTTCAAATGTTTATACATATTTTCGAACTTAATTCAAATTCGTCAATCGTATGACACATGTTTAATACATACCATTTTTGTCTTACTTCATATAAGTTATTCTTGCTGCACATAATTTTGATCTCCCTTAAACTTTAAAAAATAAATATTTAAATCTTAACCCCTAAATTATTAAACTATAATATTAAATACTATACATTAAAAAAAAACCGAACACAAATTCACTAATAAAAAACCATAAACCAACATAGGGAAAAATCTTAAAATGGTGTTTAATCAGACATATCACATAGACGAAAGACATGCTTAGTCAAATGTATCTTCTAAAATGTGCGACTGATGAGAAAAGCTTTTACCCTACTTTACACGACTTAATATAAAATTAAGTTTCTAAATTATACCTCTTTTTAAACTGTCCAATCTATCTTTGGTAAAAATATGTGATCAACGTTTCATTTCATTAATTTTAGGTTTTTGACCGTTAACCAATTAAAATGTGAAACATGGTATATTTTAAATTTTAATTTTTTAATTAATTCTTTATTTAGTATATTTCACAAAAGGTCATAAATTTCAAAAAGCCTAATCTAATTCCCAAATCAGTCGTTGCTTGTTGTCGACGTCAAATCATCGTCACCGGAATGAAGTCCCCTCTTGCCACACGATTCGAATAATTTTCTTCGTCCTTTTGGCCTCCGTTTGTCGCTCATCGTTTGAATAAAACTTTCGCGTTTAGCGTTTGGTTGGGACGCCATTTGTCGTTTTCTGACGATAAAGAATGGGGTAAACGGTTGTATAGGTCTTTTGATGAAATTAGTGAGCGGCGACGTGACAATTGACAACGGTAGTGGCTGGATTTAGGATTTTAGGTGTTAGAATTTTTGAATTTGGGAGTTATTTTGTGAATTTGAGGAAATTTAGGATTTTTTTAAAAATCAAGTTAAAAAATAAAATAAGGAAAGATGAAATTTAGTTTTTTTTTTAATTTAATGGTAGTACACGGCCAAACTCCTAAAATTAAGAAAATAAAATATTAGTCACCTACTTTTTACCAAAAGTTTGTTTAGGCACCGTCTCATACACTTATTTTTATATTAAGCCACTTTATACAAATAAGTGTTAGTTCCATAAATAATTAGAGATTGGTGCTAATTCGATATTTAATATATATATAATTATTCTTATTTATGAGTGATATTAGCCGTCTATGGGAAGGAAAGTTCGGTGGTCGGCGTGTGTGGACTTTATCTGTCTCAAATCTACCACTGCGATTACACTAGAATGGGTTGTGGCAAGCTTTTGATCGGCAATAGAGTGGTAGTCGATGTGTTTATCCCTAATAAGAAAGGTATTGATGGAGCTCGATTTGGCTTTGTTCGAGTGGTGAGTGCTCAAGATGCGGATAACATCATTGAGAGGTTGGATGGATTTCATTTGTATGAATAGAAGATTCGAGTGATGATATGTAACGCCCGGGTTTGGGACCCATGAGATATCCGAGTTGGATAGGCCGGTTCGGGTTAGGCAATTTGGGGAAAACAATTTAAATTACCAACTTTTAAAGGCTTTAAGAGAAAATGGGGAATTTTTAAAAAATGGGTCTTTTGGTAAATGGGGAAAAATGAGTTTTAAGATAACTTTGAATTAAATTAAATAATATATTTCAAAAAGTCATCATCCCATCTTCTTCCCCAAAACCCCATTTTCACGTTAAACCCTCCAAACCATAGCCACACCCACTTTTCCACCAAGATTCATCATTTTCGAAGATTTCAAAGAGGTAAACACTTGGTTTTACTCCCTTCTTCATTCTAGTCTTCTTTTTAGCATTATTCTTTCAAGTTTTGAAGATTTTTCTCAAGTTTCAACATTTGGGTAAAAATGGGGTTTTTGAAAGGTTTAAGCTTTTTGGTGAAAACAACGTTTTGGGTTAGTAGTAAATCATATTTTGGTGTTGATAAAGTGTTGAAATGAGGTTTTAATCAACCAAACCTGAAACTATGCTTAGAAGTGGTGTTTGGAGTGAAATTTCTTAAGTTTTTGGTTTGAATATGTGGGGAAATGAGACTTGATGGTTTACCAGCTTCGAATTGATGCCATTAGGTATATTTAGTAGTGTTTTGGATGTTTAAATTAATGGGTTATTTCTGGGCTATGCTTAAGAACGAATTTGATGGTATTTTGGTGGATTTCGTCTTTGAATCGTTGAGAGAATGTTATAGATTTGTGAACTGATGTTTGACAGTGAATTTATGGAAGAGTAGGGGAGTAATACTTTGTTTTTGGTTGTTTAGAAAAAAGGGAAATCAATTTGGGAGTTCCGGACGAGAATCCGTGAAGTTGCGGAAGCTTGAAGGCGGATCGATAGCTTGTTTGGGTTTTTGAGTTGGTGAGTAGAAATTGTTTTGAAGCTTTAAATTGTTCAACAGAGTTTTCTTAGGGTTTGGGTGAAGTCTTAGAGGCTAACCTAGACCCAAGCGTAAGTTTGTCTATTCTTGCCTTGTTTGGTTGATTGTTGGCGTTCGCGTTTATGTGTGTGTTGTGGTGTTGATTGTGGAATGCTTTTACCCCCGTTTTAATGTTGTTGTGTTGTCGTAGTTGATGTCGAGCCTTACATGATGGTTAGTCGCTGTGTAAGGTGATGTGTAGTCCCACCGGTAGTGACTAGTAGATGAGTATGGTGATGTGTAGTCCCACCGGAAATATGCTAGTTGTTGTGTACGGTGATGTGTAGTCCCACCGAGGATGGTTGTGCATGTCATTTATGCTTCTGTTTTATCGTATCTCTTTTTTAAATGGTTTTGCTTTAAAAACTAAGATATATGTTTTGAATTGCATTGTTGTTGTGATTTAGAGCTCCGCTCACTAAGCTTTTAAGCTTACGCTCTATTTTTCCAATAATGCATATCGTTAGTAGCTTCGAAGGCAAGCGGGGCAAGGGAGGAGTTCTTGGAGTTCTTTGCTAGCTCAAAGTATGGTTTTCTTAGTTGTAATAATACTTAGGCAATGGGAATGCTAGACCACGTTAGGGAGTTGGTGTTCAAACTCCTATGTTTGGCTATTGTTAATGTTGCTAACATGTTCTAAATGTTGATACCATGATTTATTGAGGCTTGTTATGGCCTTGGGTTAATTGCTATGTGTTTTGACTCGTTAGTGTTTTTGAACTAAAGTGTTCTTATGAGCTTTTGGGTTTGAGATCCATTTTCGCGTGTATGCATGTTTGAAGCTTGTCTTTAGGGTGTTTTGCCTCTAAATTGTTTGTTTAATAAGTTGCCATGTGGTTTGTGATGTTTCGGGGTAAGTTTGGGAATGTTTGGAGATGCCAAAAATGTATTTTCGGGCCAAACTGTGTCCAGGCATTTCGGAACGGCCAAGCTCCAGGGGCACCCGTATCGGAACAGGGGTGGTATTGTTTCGGTACGATTTGCCATTGGAGGCTTCTGTTTTGGAACCATCAAGGGATGTTCCGGAACGGCCTAATGTTGACTATTGGATGAGAGCCCGCGTTTCGGAACGGGTAGTCCTGTTTCAAAACGCAGGTAGTTAAAACGGTTAAAGGGCATCTTTGAAGGTTTCCAAATATTACATTTTAGTCTCTAATGCTTGTATGCTTCCTGGTTGAGTTTATATGTATCCTTTGTGATGATTTTGCCTCGTGTGCATGGAACTTGACTAATAACTAATTGGTAAGGCTAAGTTACCTTTATGCCTCTGCTCGGTTTGTATATGTGTTCGTTCTTCCGATGTTTTCCTGCACACATAGGATTAAGCGTGTTATTTAGACAAGATTAATGAAATGAAAAAATAGGGTTGTTAATCGGAGTGAGGCCTTAGCGGGTTTCGCTTCGGTTTTCCCCGTGTAACATGTTCGGTTCGGTCTGCTGGCTAGGCCGAGATGAGGGGGTTACATTTGGTGGCATCAGAGCCTCGCTTACGAGGTCTCCCGGGAAGGTAAGTCAAGTAAGTTGGATTGTTTGGTTTGTTTGCCAATGCACGGTATGTGAAAGCATGTTTTATTGTTCTTGCTGTTGGTTGAATTGTAGTCGAGCGTCCCCATTGCTAGGTATTATTATTGGAAAATGGTTTGGTTAAAGTGCTTGAGCACTTGGATCCTTGCCCTTGCTGACCCAATGTTTTGTTGTGTGTGATGTGTTTATTGTTAGATTTTATCTTCGTTATGGTAAGACCGAGAGGACGGCCTAGAGCGGGTGACCAGGCACCCGGGGATGTGCCTCATGTTACTCATGCTCTCGATGGTAATGGGGTGGATGTCGGAGATAATGTGCCTCAGGCCGGTGCAAATGTTGGAGGTGATGGTAATGGACCTCAGGTCGGTGCGAATGTTGGGGGTAATGGAGTTCAGGCGTGTCAGGGTCCGGCAGGTGCGGACATGACTCATTTGATTCAGACTATAGCCGGGACTTTTGAGACAACTTTGACTGGTATACATGCTGCAGCACCACCTCAGGGTGCAGGGACTGGTTTACCCCTTGAGAGACTTCGTAGCTTGGGTGGAGTTGAGTTCCGTGGTTTGACTCCCGAGGGTTCAGAGGCTGGTGAGGGAAATCGGAAAGTACCAAAAGAGTATCGAGCTCTTAATCCGAAAGCTTCCGTTCCAGAGGCACAAAGATAGGAGGTATCAGCCCGATTCGAGACATAGTAGCAGTAGCAATGGACGGGGCCATCAGGGCCAAGGGGCTGTCGTTCACACTCCCGAGTGCACTATGTGCGGGAGATGCCATCCGGGCGAGTGTATGGGTACCTTTGGGGTATGATGGAACTGTGGTTCCCGAGAACATTTGAGGCGTAACTGTCCACACCCGGCTAGGGGCGGATAAGCTCCAGCTAGGGGGTTTGAGCATCAGAGAGGTTATGGGCGCAGTCGAGGTGATTTTTAGCCGAGGAAAGATGGTTAGAGTAACTTAGCTCATGTGGTGGCAGTTTAGCTCGTGGTGGAGGACCAGCTAGGGTGTATGCATAACGAGAGGCTGGGAATGACACGAATGTCATCGCATGTAATTTCTCGTTACAGTCTTTAACTTTGCTTTCTTTGATAGACTTGGGTTCGACACATTCGTACATTTTTGGTGAACATGCAAGGTCTCTAGGTTTACCGTATGAGTGGTTAGAAGTAGGTGTGAATGTTACTAGTTCTTTCGGTGAGACCGTGGTAGTTAAAAAGATGTATATGAGGTGTCCTTTGATGATTCAGGGCTATGTGTTTCTGGTTGACATGATGGAATTGTCGTTCTATGGTTTTTATGTGATTTTGGGCATGGATTGGCTCGTAGAGCATAGAGCTAGGGTAGACTTTGAGACCAAGAGAGTCTCATTGAGGCTTACAGATGATTTTGAAGTTGTAGTGGTTGGCGAGAACATTAAGTTCTTGTCCAATGTTGTTTCTGCTTTAGAAGCTCAGAGATTGATGGGTTCGGGTTGTCAGGCGTATTTGGCTTATGTGATGAATCCGAATATGAGTGAGGTTAGACCGCAAGACATCATAACAGTTTGTGATTTTCCGATTGTTTTTCCGAAAGAGTTGCCGGGTTTGCCTCTAGATAAGGAAGTTGAGTTTGCTATTAAGACGTATTCCGATTCTGCACCCGTGTCTATTGCTCCGTATAGAATGACACCGAAAGAGTTGAAAGGGTTGAAGACACAACTTTAGGAACTGTTAAATAGAGGTTTCATTAGGCCTAGCATTTCTCCGTGGGGTGTTACGGTCTTGTTTGTGAAGAAAAAAGACGGCAATATGAGGATGTGTATAGACTATAGGCAGTTGAACAAGGTAACAGTAAAGAACAAGTACTTTTTGTCGTGGATAGATGACTTGCTTGATTAGTTGAGAGGTGCTTCAGTGTTTTCCAAGATTGATTTGAGATTCGATTACTATCAGTTGAAGGTAAAGGATGTGGACATACTGAAGACAGCCTTCCGAACACGTTATGGGCACTATGAGTTCTTAGCAACACATTTCGGTTTGACTAATGCTCCAGCTGTATTTATGGATATGATGAATCGAGTGTTCCACGAGTTTTTGGATAGGTTTGTGGTAGTGTTCATAGATGATATCTTAGTATACTCCCGGACCGAGGAAGAGCATGATGAGCATTTGCGACTAGTGCTTCAGACTTTGCTTGAAAATCACTTGTATGCAAAGTTAAGTAAATGCATGTTTTGGATTAGGGAGGTAGTCTTCTTAGGTCATGTGATCTCAGCCAATGGAATTAGTGTGGACCCCAAGAAGATAGAAGCCATAGTGAATTGGAAGCAACCGAAGTCGGTGACCGAAACCCGTAGTTTCCTAGGCTTAGCGGGGTATTATCGAAGATTTGTCGAGGGATTTTCGAAGATTGCGGCACCCTTGACTAAATTGCTTCAGAAGAGTGTTTCGTATGAGTGGACAGATACAAGGCAACAAGCGTTTGAGAAGCTGAAGAAAGCTTTGACCGAAGCTCCTATTTTGATTCAGCCTAAACCGGGGAATGAGTTTGTGATTTACAGTGATGCATCGTATGTAGATTTAGGTTGTGTGCTTATGCAAGAAGGTAAGGTTGTAGCTTACGCTTCGAGACAGTTGAAGGTTCACAAGAAGAACTACCCCACTCATGACATAGAGTTAGCTGCAGTAGTGTTTGCTCTGAAGATTTGGAGACACCACCTTTATGGTGAGAAGTGCACCGTTTATACCAACCACAAGAGTTTGAAATACTTGATGACTTAGAGAGAGTTGAACCTTAGACAACGTAGGTGGATAGAGCTTCTTAAAGACTATGAACTTACGATAGAGTACCACCCGTTTATAGTGGCCGATGCCTTGAGTAGAAAAGTGGCAGTTGAGTTGCGAGCCATTTTTGCGAGATTGAGTGTGTCATGGGATGGCAATTTGATAGTCGAGCTACAAGTTAAACCTTTTTTTGGTTTAGTTGATTCGAGAGAAACAGTTGCAAGACGAGTCTTTGGCACCTCACGTACAAGATATAGCCGAGGGTAGGCCTACAGATTTTTGCTTTGGTGAGAACGAGATCCTATGTTTCAAGGATAGGATAGTAGTTCCAAAAGATGCCGAGTTAAGGCATATTATCTTGAATGAAGCACATAACAGTCCTTTTTCTATGCATCCGAGTAGTACGAAGATGTATCGTGGGTTAAAAGAAAAGTACTACTGGATTGGGTTGAAGAAAGATGTGGCCGAGTTTGTGAGTAGGTGTATGGTATGTCAGCGAGTTAAGGCCGAGCATCAGTTTCCTTCAAGGTTGTTACAGCGGTTGAAGATTCCGGAATAGAAGTGGGAACAAATTACCATGGACTTCGTGTCGGGTTTACCGTTGACTCCTTCGAAGAAGAATTCAGTGTGGGTGGTAGTCGAAAGATTCACTAAGTGTGCCCATTTCATACTTGTTCATACTACCTACACCTTAGATAAGTTGGTCGATCTGTACATCAGTGAGATAGTGAGGTTGCATGGGGTACCAAAGTCGATTGTATCAGACCGAGATCCGAGGTTTACAGCCAAATTTTAGGAGTGTTTGCATCGTGCTTTGGGTACTTGGTTGAACTTTATCACTTCGTTTCACCCGCAGTTAGATGGTCATTTAGAGAGAGTTATTCAGGTGTTGGAGGACATGTTGAGGTGTTGCATCATCAACTTGCAGGGTTCTTGGGAGAAACATCTACCGTTAGTGGAGTTTGCATACAACAACAGCTATCAAGCTAGTATTCATATGGCACCGTATGAGGCTCTGTATGGTAGGAGGTGTAGGACACCTATTTGTTGGGTCGAGGTCGGACAGAAGCTTGTAGCGATGCCAAACTTGCTCAAGGGCACTACCGAGAAGGTAAAACTGATCTGTGATCGCATGAAGACAGCTTCAGACCGACAAAAATCGTATGCCCATTTGAAAAAGAAAGGAGATAGAGTATGTTGTGGGTGACAAAGTGTTTTTGAAAGTCTCACCTTGGAAGAAGGTTATGAGGTTTAGTAGGAAAGGTAAGTTGAGCCCAAGATTCATTGGTCCTTATGAGATAGTTGAGCGAGTTGGTCCCGTTGCCTATAGATTGAGACTGCCGGCCAAACGAGAAAAGATTCACGATGTGTATCATGTTTCAATGCTTCGAAGGTATAAACCAGATTCGTCACATGTTATGCCAATTAAAGAAATAGAATTGAATCCGGATTTGACCTACGATGAAGAACTAGTTGAGATTTTGGCTTCGGACAGCAAAGTGTTGCGAGGAAGGACCATTGAGTTATTCAATGTTTTGTGGAGACACCGAGGTGTGAAAGAGACCAATAGGGAGAGAAAGGAAGACATGGAGAAACAGTTTTCGTATCTCTTTCCGTCAAGTAATTTCGAGGACAAAATTTCTTAAGTGGGGGAGAGTTGTAACGCCCGGGTTTGGGGCCCGAGAGATATCCGAGTTTGATAGGCCGGTTCGGGTTAGGCAATTTAGAGAAAACAATTTAAATTACCAAGGATTTAAGAGAAAAGGGGGAATTTTTTAAAAAAATGGGTCTTTTGGTAAATGGGGAAAAGTGAGTTTTGAGATAACTTTGAATTAAATAAAATAATACATTTCAAAAAGTCATCTTCCCATCTCCTTCCCCAAAACCCTATTTTTCACGTTAAACCCTCCAAACCATAGCCACACCCACTTTTTCTCCAAGCTTCATTATTTTCGAAGATTTCAAAGAGGTAAACACTTGGTTTTACTCCCCTCTTCATTCTAGTCTTGGTTTTAGCATTATTCTTTCAAGTTTTGAAGATTTTTCTCAAGTTTCAACATTTGGGTAAAAAAAGGTTTTTTTGAAAGGTTTAAGCTTTTTGGTGAAAACAACGTTTTGGGTTAGTAGTAAATCATATTTTGGTGTTGATAAAGTGTTAAAATAAGGTTTTAATCAACCAAACCTGAAACTATGCTTAGAAGTGGTGTTTGGAGTGAAATTTCTTAAGTTTTCGGTTTGAGTATGTGGGGAAATGAGACCTGATGGTTTACCAGCTTCGAATTGATGCTTTTAGGTATATTTAGGAGCTTTTTGGATGTTTAAATTGTTGGGTTATTGCTGGGCAATGCTTAAGAACAAATTTGATGGTATTTTGGTGGATTTCAGCTTTAAATCGTTAAGAGAATGTTATAGATTTGTGAACTGATGTTTGACAGTAAATTTATGGAAGAGTAGGGGGTAATACTTTGTTTTTGGTTGTTTAGAAATAGGGGAAATCAATTTGGGAGTTTCGGACGAGAATCCGTGAAGTTGCGGAAGCTTGAAGGCGGATCGATAGCTTGTTTGGGTTTTTGAGCTGGTAAGTGGAAATTGTTTTGAAGCTTTAAATTGTTCAACAAAGTTTTTTTAGGGTTTGGGTGGAGCCTTAGAGGCTAACCTAGACCCAAGTGTAAGTTTGTCTATTCTTGCCTTGTTTGGTTGATTGTTGGCGTTCGCGTTTATGTGTGTGTTGTGGTGTTGATTGTGGAATGCTTTTACCCCCGTTTTAATGTTGTTGTGTTGTTGTAGTTGATGTCGAGCCTCACGTGATGGTTACTCACGGTGTAAGGTGATGTGTAGTCTCACCGGTAGTGACTAGTAGATGAGTATGGTGATGTGTAGTCCCACCGAAAATATGCTAGTTGTTGTGTACGGTGATGTGTAGTCCCACCGAGGATGGTTGTTCATGTGCATACCATGTTTCGTTTATGCTTCTGTTTTATCATATCTCTTTCTTAAATGGTTTTACTTTAAAAACTAAGATATATGTTTTGAATTGCATTGTTGTTGTGTTTTAGAGCTCCGCTCACTAAGTTTTAAGCTTACGCTCTATTTTTTCCAATAATGCAGATCGTTAGTAGCTTCGGAGGCAAGCGGGGCAAGGGAGGATTTCTTGGAGTTCTTTGCTAGCTCAAAATACGGTTTTCTTAGTTGTAATAATCCTTATACAATGGGAATGCTAGACCACGCTAGGGAGTTGATGTTCAAACTCCTATATTTGGCTATTGTTAATGTTGCTAACATGTTTTAAATGTTGATACCATGATATGTTGAGGCTTGTTATGGCCTTGGGTTAATTGCTATGTGTTTTGACTCGTTAGTGTTTTTGAACTAAAGTGTTCTTATGAGCTTTTGGGTTTGAGATCAATTTTCGCGTGTATGCATGTTTGAAGCTTGTCTGTATGGTGTTTTGCCTCTAGATTGTTTGTTTAATAAGTTGCCATGTGGTTTGTGATGTTTCGGGGTAAGTTTGGGAACATTTGAGATGCCAAAATGTATTTTCGGGCCAAACTGTGTCCAAGCATTTCAGAACGTCTGATATGGTTTCAGAACGACCAAGCTCCAGGGGCACCCGTATCGGAACAGGGGTGGTGTTGTTTCGGTATGATTTTCCATTGGAGGCTCCTATTTCAGAACCATAAAGGGCTGTTCCGAAACGGCCTGATGTTGCCTTTTGGACGATAGCCCGCGTTTCGGAACGGGTAGTCCTGTTTCGAAACGCAGGTAGTTAAAACGGTTAAAGGGCATCTTTGAAGGTTTCCAAATATTACATTTTAGTCCCTAATGCTTGTATGCTTCCTAGGTTAGTTTATATGTATTCTTTGTGATGATTTTACCTCGTGTGCATGGAACTTGACTAATAACTGCTTGGTAAGGCTAAGTTACCTTTATGCCTCTGCTCGGTTTGTATCCATGTTCGTTCTTCCGTTGTTTGCCTGCACACATAGGATTAAGCGTGTCATTTAGACAAGATTAATGAAATGAAAAAAATAGGGTTGCTAATCGGAGTGAGGCCTTAACGAGTTTTGCTTCGGTTTTCCCCGTGTAACCCGTTCGGTTCAGTCTGATGGCTAGGCTGGGACGAGGGTAGGGATGGGTACGGGTCGGGTCGGGTCGGGTTTTTGGCCCACCCGAACCCGACCCGAAACTAATAAACTTAAAACCGAACCCGACCCGACCCGACCCGAAAATAATTATTCTAAACCCGACCCCGACTGACCCGATCTATAGAAGAAAAAAATAATTTTAGGGACCTAATTGTAAAAATAATAATTTTAAGAGACATAATTATATAAAAATAATAAATTTAAGGACTAAATTGTAAATAAAAAATTAATTTTAAGGACCAAATTATAAAAAATATATATATAAGGGGTATTATTACAAATATCCCCAAAAATTTAGGGGAAATTACACTATTAATCCCGGGTCGAGTCAGATTTTTTCACCCTAAAACCCGAACCCGACCCGACCCGTCCTCACCATACACAAAAACCCGACCCGAACCCGATTTTTTCATAAAAATATCTGACCCGATCGGGTCGGGTCGAAACCCGTCGGGCCCGGGTAAAATGCCCATCTCTAGACGAGGGGGTTACATGATAGCTCAAAGGGGATCACGTGATTCCTTTTGGCGAAAGAAGCGTTCGGGAGATGTCGTACAAGGGACTAGTGCGGTTAGGTCAACACACTTGGCAAATAAGAGTGTTAGTGCAAGGTAAAATAGGATGTAGTCCCAGTCGATAATGAACGATCAGGGAGTGAGTGACACAGTCTCATTGGAGTAGCACTAGCCGATTATGAAGGTTTAGGGTACGATCGATGTTGATAAAATGGATATCCTGAAAAATTACGTGGTCGGGTGGTGTCGTCAACCGACCACAATTGAAAAGTTAAGGTTCGAATTGAATGAGATGAAAGTGAGTAGTCTTTTAGTGATTCATATGACAGGGAGGATGATTTTGCTTATGGATGAAGGCTCTTTAGACTGTTATAGAATCCTTAATTGTAAGGGTTTAGATCGTTGTTTTGTGGATCTACGTCATTGGTCTCCAGAAATTGAGATAACGAAGATAAGGGTCTAGTTAGCTATGAGTGGTATACTGATACACGCGTGGTCGACTAAATCGTTTGAAAACATAGCTAAGGTGTGATGAACTTTGGTATGATTGGATAATGTAACGATTTCGCCACCATCCTTTGAGCGTAGTAGAATCTTGATTTAGACAAATTATTTTGAACTTATTGACGAACTCGTGGATTTAGAGGTTGTGGGGTTCTTTTATCGAATCTGAGTGCAAGAATGAGAGCGAGTTCTTCTAACTACAGAGAATGAGGGTAAATGGTGGGAATTAGATAGTTTGTCGAGTACAGATTTATGTTCAAGTGAAAAAGTGAAGGATATTGCTCAGCGTACCGTTACTAGTGAGAATACAGACCTATAGTCTTTT
The DNA here is from genome assembly GCA_958450335.1 of Hibiscus tridactylites. NCBI lineage: Eukaryota > Viridiplantae > Streptophyta > Magnoliopsida > Malvales > Malvaceae > Hibiscus > Hibiscus tridactylites. The sequence continues at coordinate 59,945,327 of OY288287.1, read as the reverse complement.
GTAAAAGATAGCCTTATGAAGGGGGATGTAGTTGAAGGGATGTATGATTCCCCTAAACGTGAGATGAATCATTCGAGAAGGAATGAGAATTGTGATGTGCAAACCTCTGAACCACCATACAATAAGTTAAGGGAATTTGAGCCATGTGAGGATCTACAGGTGGAGGTACCTAGTGCCAAAACAACCTGGTTATCGAATGAGACACTTGCCTTGGTAAATCGAGAAGAAATGGACTAGAAATCAAGCATGGATATGGAGCAGTTCGGAAGGCAGACAAATAGTGATCAAATTACGAATAGGGCCTTTGAGGTGGGAGGGGTGAATGGACCTTTACTTACTAGGTCGTCGGATGCGAAAGTCATGGAGTATCATGGGACCCTGCATAAGGTTAGAAGTGTTTCGAATTTGGTCTTTAGTTTCATGCGGCCAGAAGAAAGTATTGAGGCAATGAAGAAATTGAAGAAAATGATAGAGAGAGACCATAGAAAAATTAGCAAGAATTCCAAGGTGTTGCGAACGGGTCTCTGTCTATTTTCGACTTCATCAACCGAAAAAAAGGAGATCTCGAGGGAAGCTAAGGAAACACTCGCCCTAGGCAAATTAGTTAGGGCATCTATAGTGGGTAATGAGGATGAAATTGTAAAGGACATCGCACGTATCATAGAAGCGCGAGATAAGGCCCAATAAGGGATTGGTTGAGGATGCTGTCGTGGTGTGTGTTGTGTGTGTTGGCGATGCTAGTCATGTTGGGAAGCAGATTCTTTGTTTGGGTGTGGGCACGACGGTGAAAGGGAGTTTATATTGGTAAATTGTCGCTTAACGTAGTTCGTAATTTTGTTTTATGTTTTCATAAAGTAGTGCGTGAAGCGAATTCTTTAGATGATACTCTAGCTAACGGGGGTTCAACTGTGTATCTTGGCTTGAAATGATTGTATACGGTAGGCTGGCTAGTTTTTGGCAGTTCGTGGTAGATGGGTTGATGGTTGTTGAATTATACATGGACGGTCGGTGCTAATTCAAGGATTTGGTGATTAGACGGTTGATTGGATCTCCTATCTTACTTTAATGGTTGTTTGTTTGCTGATTGGTGGTGTTTTAATCTCCTATCCTATTTTGGTGTAATTGCCTATTTAGTTGTACTAGGTCAGTTTGAAGTCATTTTGCTTAATTGGTGTAGTTTCCCTTATTTGTTTTGAATTCATTACCATAAAGGTGCGTTTGGTTCACGAAATATAAGATTACTTTTAGGAATAAGATTCCCGGAATGTAACATTACTTGGCATATTACATTACCTTGTTTGGTTTATTGTGTAGGAATGTAAGATTACTGTGTTTGGTTGGAGGTATATAAAGCTATCTAGAAGTAAAATTTACTGAATTGTCCATATGTTATATTTTCTTTTTAACATGTTAAACTTCAATATTAACTTAAAAATACATGCACAAAAGTTAATAGAACTATTTTTGTTACACTATCTAAAATTTGCAAAAATTATATATTTATCATATTATTAATATAATTATTATATTAGTTATTCTTTAAAAGAACCCAACAAGTGGTCTTAGTGGAAAAATGGACGAGGTTCATCCTAGAAGTAGGGGTGTTCAAAAATACCCGGCCCGAACTATCCGACCCGCCTACCCGCCGACCCGATTAAAATTAACCGGGTATTTATTTTAAAGTACCCGAATTTTTCGGGCCGGGTACCCGACCCGTAATTTTTTTCTGGGTAGTTGGGCGGGGTCAGGGCCGAAATTTTTTATAACCGGGTACCCGACCCGACCCGCTAATTTTAATATTTATATATTTTATATTTTATATTTAAATTTTATTTTTATTTTATGTTTCTTATTACTTTTTTAAAAAAATTAATTTTAAATCCCTAACTTCTTTTTATACTTGTATTATATACTTTTAAGTTCACAAATTTACAAAAATATTTATATTAGTTTGTCAATATGAGAGTCGAAAGAAAAATTATGATCGAAATTAATATTTTTAATATATTCTTTTATCGATAAACTTTAATATATATACAATGTGACACTGCAAAATCTACAGGTTTTCAAGTTCAACATGTGACACTATCCTTCACTTTCCTAAAAGATTATAATTGAGCTTGAAATTTCAAAAGAATGTATTAAAACAACAGGATTATACATACATATATATATATATATATCAAAATATTTATCTTTTAAAACTAACCTCAAATCAATAAATTTTGTGTTTGAAATATATATCATGAAATTTTATGTGTTTCCTATGTATTTTTTTAAAAAATAAAAATTAAAAAATATAAAAAAGTAAACCGGGTACCCGGATTTTGCGGGTACCCGGATTTTGCGGGTACCCGATTTGCGGGTACCCGGTTCTTATGGGCCGGGTCATGGGCCGACTTTTAGGTACCCGAAAATTCCGGGTACCCGAAATTTAGGGTACGTTTAATATGTTCAAATTTTTAATTCTTTTATTACTTGTGACATGTCAAGAAAATTAAAGTAAATAATAAAATAAATTTAAAAGTTGTATAATATTGATAAGAATGTATATCATAAGTTTAACATACTAAAATATTTTATAAGATCATAAACATAAGAATAAAATTATAAACATCAACTCTTAACTTATTAATTTTCAAGCAATATGCTATCCCGACATATAACATATAAACTTCGTAAATATAATATTGATAAAAATATATTAAATATTAAAAATAATATTTAAATATTTGTATCACCATTTAAATATTAAATTAATAATAAATAAAAATATTTGATTAATTTACACCACACATATTTAATCAACTAATTAAATTTAACAAATGATCTATATGAAAAAATTCATTAACTTAGGAGCAATATGGTCCAAAGGAGAGAGAATTGACAAATACCTAAGAAATCCAAAGGAATCACATTCCAACCATTTAATGAAAAAACTGCTATTGTTGGGAATGCAAGATTACCCCTTGGAGGGAATACTCTCCAACCAAACGTGGGTATGTGACTCCGGAAAAGATCATTCCCCCAAATAATGATCTTTTCCACGAACCAAACGTCCCCTAAGTATTCTCCCCCCATTAGGTATAGAATAATTTTTAACGAGGCTTATGGTAATGAAGGCGTGTATGATTTTTTCCTTAATAAAATCATACTATTGCTGATCATATATATGAATGAAAAAACAGTATAGCTTGTGGTGGGTGTTAGATAAAATTTTGTCCTAAATACCAACAAAATAAGGCCACGTTTCTACAAAAAAGTGTCCAATGTGGAAGCATGTGCTCAATATATGATTTGCTTTCAATACCCTAATTTCAACGTTGTCCAATTTTGTTTCCATTGGGAGAATCTCTCACATTACTCCCTTCTCTTTCAACTCTAAGATTTTAATGTAACCCTAGGATAAAAACAACAATCTAACCACCCTTCTCCAAAAACAACACTCTAACCACCCTTTTTACTTGTTTGTATCCTAAGATTTTAATCTTTTGTACTACCCTCTTTTCTTGCTGTATATAATAATCATTACACCATTATTTTGCATGCCAAATAATTAATCCAACACCATGTGGGTTGTCTGTATTTTATTTAAAGTGTTTTAAGGGATTTCGTTCCAACAAGTATGATATTGTGTTCTCAAAATATTGTACTCGGGTTGTCTCGATATTTTAATCAATGTAAAGTACATAGTTGGTCACTCCCTAAAATATAAAACAGTCATCAAACTTTTAAAAGTTATATAATGACCATTAAACTTTAATTTTTTTGTTACAAAATGATCACTGAGTCATTAACTATCACTAAATGGGTGGCATAACAGTTATGAAAATTTGTATAATAGCACATTTAATCCTTCATATTTACACATTCAATTAATTTATACATCAGTAATAAGGGTTAAATTTGGAATAAATCAATTGAATGTATAAATACAGAGGATTAAATGTGCTACAATTCAAATTTTTGTAACTATCAAATCACCTGGTTAACGACAGTTAACGACTCAATGACCATTTTGTAACAAAAATTAAAGTTTAATGGTCGTTATGTAAAATTTGAAAGTTTAATAACCATTTTGTATTTTTGAGAATAATTTAGTGACCATTTGTGTACTTTAGCCTTTTAACTATCATTCCATGTGAACAGATTTTAAGAGCGTTTCATATTTTTTTAGCGATTCACCTAATGGTGCGGGGAGGCGCAAAGGCACGAAATATGAACATTTGCGTCTGGTGATTCAACTTTATGATTTAATTAAAAATAATATAGTTTGAACACATTTCTAACTGTTAAGCCTAAAACTTAAAGAGGTAACTCTCCCGTTAAATGGCCTTTAAGTTTAACACCATGGGGACAAGCCGACGGGTATTCCAACATGCAAATTCTAATAATTTACGCTTGCAACTCTTTACTCGCCATTCTCTGCACGATTGAATGAACCATCCAAAAATACCTTTAACGGAGTACAAGAGATGAAATCTCGAGATAAACTGAACATAAACACGTGTTATGAGGTCTAAAATGAATAAAAAATTGTCTTTTAGGTGTCCCTATGTATACTTAATATTAAAAAAAAATGAGTTTTTAGTGTTAAAGTTTGAGGTATATTATTTTATTTTTAAAATTTAAAATTTAGTATTTAAGGTTATAGTGTATCAATTTTTTTTTAATATTAGGGCATACAAAGAATTTTGTTTGTTTGAAATCCCCCCAACCAAGTGATATTTCTTTTAAAAAATAAATTATTTAAAAATTTGAAAGATCTTTTTGCTTTTATTGATCATTTTATAAAAGGATTAGCATAACCCTTACCTGAAAAAAATCAGTTAAAGGTCACATTTATTTATAATTTAAACTTCCAAATCTAACATTTATTATTTCTTAAACCCGTTGGGTGTTTCTAGTAGTAAATGATGATATATTTTATCTAAGTGATCCAGGTTCGAGCACCATGTGTGCACGGTTTATTTGTGTTATTAAAGAGCTAAAAAACTAAATATATATTATTTTATAATCACATTAGCATATTAAAAAAACATTTATTATTTGTTAATACTACTTTTGGAATTTTTATTTTATACCTGTAGTGTGCCCAATAATACTTTTATAAAAACACTTCTTTTTACGAGTCAAAATTAATGTCATTTGAACTTATAACATCAACTTAATAAAGATTTTTATATGAACTCAAATGTCACAGTGGAAAAACGGATGATATTTATTACAGGAGACACGAGTTTAATTACAATGTCTGCAAGGTGTATGTGCTTTGTCAAAAAGTTAAAAATATCTATGAACATATATTACCTTGTAATCACCTTTAGACTATTTAAAAATAAATTTTTATATAAATTTCTTAAAATAATTTAACTATATATATAATTAAAAAACATTTTCAAGTCGTTGGATTTAACTTGGTTTAATGTTAATCTTCTTGTTGATTTCTCCTTTATTTATTTAATCCACAAAAGACAAACTGTGAGCACTAAATCTATATGCAATCACGTGAGGTGTTTCATCTAACAAAAATCATTATTATTTGCAGTGCTCCCCCCACTTTGTGTATATTTATACTTATACTTGGTATTCGCACATGTAAGTTTTCAATTTGTTAATATTCTTTTCACATCAAATTTAAAATTATATTTCGATTGACGTTTTTATATCAGAAAATAATATTTTTTTGTAGAAGAAGAGAAAATAATACTTTTTTTAAATTTATTTGAAACTTAAAAAATTTAATAATCCGAAACTTAAATAGTTAAAAGATAAAGAATTAAGATAACAATTACTGTTGGTCCAGAATTAAGATAATAATTAGTCTCAATACATAGAAGATCTATTTTTTCCGACAATCCGAAACTTAAATAATGTGATATATATAAATAATATGATTATCTAATTTTCCCTATGAATATCTAATTTTAATTATCCAAAAATTAGAAGATCTATTAATAGCTTTCGTTTTGAAAATAGCCCTAACAGCCTCTGCAATTTTTATTTTTTTTCATAGTATTGGGAAGTCACCAGCTTTGATGTTAGTTGTTAGCCGCTATTAATTGTTTCTTTTTCTTTATTTGGTTTTTTATGTTTTTTCGTTTTTAACTTTAATAATTTTGTCCTTGTGACACATTTTTCTTTATTTTTGGTACGTATCCTCTGCTTTTTGGCACGCTTTTATTTTCTTATTCGGTCGTTTGACCACTTCTTTTTTCTTTGATTTCTTATCAGGGTTGAATTTGACGTCGCCATGATTGATCAAGGTTGTGGTCTTTAATTATCTTGTCGATCTCCCTGTTTTGGACCTTCGAACTGAATTCGGATACGAGTTCACAATCACCATTATTGTTCGTGATTGAGTTGTGGTAATAATTGTGTTGTCAACGCGCCTTATTATTGTAATATGCTCTTTTTTTAATATCGTTTGTTGTTGATTTTTTTACCTTTCATCTTCGAGCAAGTGTGATGTTTGTATCTATTTTGTTTTAAGTCTTTGAATTAAAGTTTTAAGCTTTTTTTGTATGGTCATGTCTATGATCTAGAGATCTTAATTTTTGTGTTTTTAGAAATATGTTTGGTTCAAGTTTATTTGTCTGAATTATAAATTCTAATTATATTTTGAATTTTCCATCTTTTAATAAAATTAGTGTACTCATATTAAATAATAATAATTTTTCTTATATTTCGGATTGTTTGGATCAGATTTATTTACACAGACATGTTATCATATAAAAGTTTATGTAAAAAAAACGTGACACTACTATATATAAATAGTTATTTAATCTACTGTTAGTATAATTAATTTCACAAACACTATTTTTAATATGTTGGTGTGATGCAAAGGTAGTATCTGTTTAACTTTTTTAGTCTTTTCAAAGACGACACACACAACATGTATTACTGGTGCTCGAACCGGGATCCTAAGGGATGATCAACATCTACCTTTGTCACCAGGACACAAAGTAATGAGCAATTTCACAAACACTTTTAAAATCGTAATAAATCTCTTTAATATATATATATATATATATATATATATATATATATATATATATATATATATATATATGTTGAGAAGGGTAGAATGGTAATTGAAAAAATTAAATGATCTTTTATTATCTCTTAATCAACTGTACAAATGTATCTTAAATATACACATAATAAACTGACCTAACAACTTAACTAACCTACTTAACAACTTTAACAGCATTATTAACTTCCTAACAACTCAACACTCCCCCTCAAGTTGGAGGGCTAAACACATCCTTAACCCCCAACTTGGATAAGAGGTATTCATGCTGTGACACACCAAGGGCTTTGGTCAACAAGTCTGTTGGTTGTTCTGTTGTAGGCACGTACTCAGTCCTTATTAACCCTTCTTGTAATTTTTCTCTAATAAAATGGCAGTCAATCTCTATGTGTTTTGTTCTCTCATAAAACACAGGGTTGGCTGCTATCTGTAGTGCAGATTTGCTGTCACTATACAACATTGCTGGTTGACTATCTTTCACCCCAAGCTCTAACAAAAGCCCTTTCAACCAGACAATCTCTGATGTAGCCATAGCCATGCTCCTATACTCTGCTTCTGCTGAAAAACGGGCTACTGTAGACTGTTTCTTTGACTTCCACGAGACAGGTGACTCTCCCAACTTGATGCAGTAACCAGTCACTGATTTTCTGCTCATTGGACAAGTCGCCCAATCTGAGTCACATCTTGCAACTATTTGACAACTACTTGAAGCTTTCAAAAAAAATCCCTAGCCCAGGATTTTTCTTTAGATACCTAACTACCCTTAAAGCAACTTCCATATGTCCCTTCTTTGGTTGATGCATAAACTGACTCAAGTGTTGAATGGAGAAAGCAATGTCAGGCCTTGTGTGTGTGAGATACAAGAGCCTGCCTATGAGTCTTTGATAACTTGTTTTGTCAACCAACAGCTCACCATCATTTGTTTCTTGCTGAACAAACTGATCAAACTCTACTGTGGTAAGCTTACTATTCTGCTCCAATGGTGTTGAGGCATGCTGAGCTTCCCCTAAACCAGAATCTTGAATTAGCTCGAGTGCATACTTCCGCTGATTTAAAATAATCCCTTCTTTAGACCTCAGCAACTCAAGCCCAAGAAAGTACTTCAATTCCCCTAGATCCTTCATTCTAAAATTCTTGTGTAAAACACACTTGAGATCATTAATCATACCATCATCATTTTCTGTGATCATAAGGTCATCTACATAGACCAGAAGTACCACAATTTTTGACTCCTCCTTTTTTGTGAACAAAGAATAATCGAACTTGCTTTGTACAAAACCAGCAGTGAGCAATGCTTCAGTCAACTTGGCATTCCACTGCCGAGACACTTGCTTTAAACCATAGAGTGACTTTTGTAGTCGACAAACAAGGTTCTCCCCCTGACTACAAAAGCCCTGAGGTAACTCCATGTACACTTCTTCAAGGAGATCACCTTGGAGGAAAGCATTATGTACATCCATTTGCCAAAGAGGCCAAGAAAAAATGGATGCAAGAGCCAAGACAAATCAAACAGTATTGATTTTAACAACCGGAGAAAAGGTTTCCACAAAATCAACTCCCTCCTTTTGATTGTAACCCTTGGCAACAAGCCGAGCTTTACACCTTTCAACTTCACCCGAGGCACGAAATTTGACCTTAAAGACCCATTTACAACCAATACAAGCCTTCCCAGGAGGTAGAGAAACAACAGACCAAGTCCTATTCAACTCTAGAGCATTGATTTCATCTTGCATGGCTTTTATCCAAACATGGTCAGTTTTAGCTTCATCATAAGTATGAGGTTCAAAAACTTGAGAGGTAGAAAAAATAAAGGACTGTGTGGAAGGAGACAAATGAGAATAAGCAACAAAATTGGAAAGAGAATACGGACCTGGAAGGGAAGGTGAGTGGCAGGCGCAGGCAAAATCACTTAACCAATTAGGTGGCTTAGAGACACGAGAAGAGACACGTCGTAAAGGTTGAGAAGACTCAGAAGGAGGAAAAAAAGACTCAAAGGAACAGCATGCATCCCTGTTGAAGCAGACGCGGGATCAAGAGAACCAGTGTCACCAGGTAATGAAACACTAGCAGGAAAAGAACCAGATGATTGTGGAATGGGAGGTAGATGAAGAACAATAGTAGAAGGAGATGGATGAGAAGCAGTAGGTGAATGAGGAGCAGTAGGTGAGTGAGGAATAGTAGGAGAATTAGATGGATGGGAAGAAACTGAAGGAGGAATAAGCAAAAAAATCAGAATCATGATCAAAAGATTGAGAAGGAAAAAAGGATGAAGGAGAAGAAGAAATATCATGAAAAGGAAAAACATCCTCATGAAAGACAACATCACGATTAACAAAAAATCGTTTGAGTTCAATATCAAACAAGATATAACCTTTATGTGTGGAAGAATAACAAAAAAAAAAACTAGCAGGAATGGCTTTTGAAGCAAACTTGTCAGAAAAGTTAGGTCGAGTGGCAAAACACAAACAACCAAATATTCTGAGATGAGACAAATTGGGAGTTTTATGGTAAAGCAATTCAAATGGTGATTTCCAATGAAGAACAACAGTTGGCAAACGGTTTATGAGATAACATGCTGTAAGAACACACTCACCCCAGAATTTGAGGGGAACCTTAGAATGAAAACGTAAAGCACGGGCAACTTCTAAGATATGGCGATGCTTCCTCTCAACAACACCATTTTGCTGAGGGGTATACACGCAGGAACTTTGATGGATAATTCCACAAGAAGAAAAGAAGGAATCACAGGCAGAATTAAAGAATTCTGACCCATTATCACTACGAACGACCTTAATAGATATAGAGAATTGATTTTGAACAAGGACAAAGAATTTTTTAAGAGAGGAAAGAACATCATGCTTGTGCTTCAACAGGTAAACCCAACAAATTCGAGAAAAATCATCAACAATTGTGAGAAAAAACCTACAACCAGAATGGGTAGAGGTCCTATAAGGACCCCAGAGGTCTAAGTGAACTAACTGAAAAGGAACAGTAGACCTAGAAGAACTAGATGGAAAGGGCAAACATGTCTGTTTAGCTAAAGGACAAACAACACACTTAGAAACAGAGTCAGAATCAAGTTTAACAGAGGCCAAACAATCCAATTTATTTAATTTGCCAAAAGAGGCATGCCCCAATCGAGCATGCCAAATACACGTAGAAGCAACAAAAGACATACAAGAACTAGGAATTGTAAAAGAAGAAATTAAACGAGAAACAGAAGGAAAAAAAAAACAGACCTAAAATTAGAGGACTCAAAGTAATATAAGTCCTTGAACACCCTACCAATCGCCTTCGTCCTTCCACTGGAGAGATCCTGTAGGAGACAGAAATCAGGAAAAAAAAATTAGAGAACAATGAAGATCACGGGTTAACCTAGAAACTGAAATCAAATTATGCTTAAAATTTGGAACAAAAAGGACGTTATGAAAGGTAAAAGAAGAACCAAGGTTAACAGAACCAACAAAGGTGACAAGAACGGTTTTACCATTGGGTAAATGGATTAATCGAGAGGGTGAAGAACAGGGTACAAGATGAACCAAACTCGAAAAGTCAGAAAGGATATGATCTGTTGCCCATGTATCTACAATCCAAGTAAGAGAAGCATTAGAAGTAAAAGAATCATTATTAGCCATACCTACAAGATTCACAGCGGAATCACCAGAAGGAGCAGATTTCAGAAGAGTCAAGATTTGAGAATATTGTTCACGAGTGAACGTCGGTGAAGAAGAAACCGAAACATCAGTCGGAGAGACCGAAAAAACCTCAGACGCATCAACGGAAGTGGGAACAGAATTGACGGCAACAGCCGCTTGAGATCCGTGTCTCTTACTGAACTTGAATTCGGGCGGAAATCCAATTAAGCGATAACACTGCTCTCGCTTGTGACCTTTGATCTTACAGTAGTCACAAGAACCCGAGAAACGCCGGCGAGCAGAAGCGTCGGATTTGGAAAGCATCACCGAGGAATCATGCCCAGAGATGAGAGAAAATTGTGACCTCTGAGACTCTTCCTGAAGAAGCATAGAGTAAGCTTGATTGACACTCGGCAACGGCTGCATAAGAAGAATTTGGCTTCGAACGGCAGCGTACGACTCAGCTAAACCCATAAGAAACTGAAAAAGTTTCTGACGAACAAGATGCTTCAAGTTTTGCTGAGAAACTTCGCATTCACAGGAAGTAAACGGAATCAACGTTTCATATTCAGCCCAAAGCAACTTTAAACGAGAAAAGTACTCAGAAATAGAAAACTCCCCTTGTGAAAGCGTTGCAATCTCCCGATGAAGGAAGAAAATCATCGATCCATCGACTTTGTCAAATTTCTCCTTCAAATCAGCCCATACCGACGCAGCACTTGAAGCAAAAACGATCCCGGCAGAAAGCTCACGGGAAACAGCATTCAGAATCCATGACAGCACAATCGCGTTGCACCGATCCCATTGAGGATGCAAGGCGGCCACATAATTGCTCCGAGGAAAAGAATCATCGACAAGGCCAAGTTTATTTTTGGCAAGCAAGGCAATTTGCATCGAGCGACGCCAAACGCCATAGTTCTCCAAACCCAATAACGGCTGAGAAACGAGCATCATCCCCGGAGTATCCGAAGAATGGAGATACAATGGATGATTAGAATCAATGGCTTCAATGGACGGAGGCATGGCAGAAGCAAAAAAAAAAAACAAAGACGGAGCAAGCCGAAAAAGGAATCGAAAGGAATGAAAAGAGGGGAAAAAACCCTAGAACCGAAAAGAGGGCTGAAAAAAGAATCGGATCAAAATCCCAAATCTGATACCATGTTGAGAAGGGTAGAATGGTAATTGAAAAAATTAAATGATCTTTTATTATCTCTTAATCAACTGTACAAATGTATCTTATATATACACATAATAAACTGACCTAACAACTTAACTAACCTACTTAACAACTTTAACAGCATTATTAACTTCCTAACAACTCAACAATATACCGTATACGCAAAATAACACATGATTGTTAAAATTAGACTAAACTGACCAGCTGAACCGATTGACTAAAGAATTGATAGCCTAAATAGTTGAATCGAGGAGACAAAATTGAAGATTATATAAATTATTGTGAATTGTGTGAAAAAGTCAAAAACCAGTGTCAAAAGCTGACATTTGAACCGGTTCTTTATAAGCTAACGTTTTTTAACATTGGTTAAATAGATTTTTTTTAATATGGTTCATGTTCATGGTGTAAGATTGCCTGTCTGACTTTCTTAACAATCTCTTTTTTAAGGTTTGAATTCAAGTCCTCTCTTAAAGAGTGCGATGTGTCTTACCAATGCACCCAACACTCGTTGGTCTAAACAGATTTTTTTTGATATCATGAATTTCTGTTTTTATTATAATTTTATTTATAAGTTAATGAATTTCAATTTAATATTCTAAAGATTCTACGAGGCACTTCTAATTTAGTATGCTTTATTATTAACGTTAAAATTTAAACTATTTTCTTAAGAAATTTAATGTCGTTAGAATTTGAACATTTGATATATTTTTTTTAATTTTAACGTCTCGTCTTGCAAGCTCATAATAATAATAAAAAATATAAAATTTTAATGAAATAATTTCATATCTTTTTATCAAAAAGTATTTTTTAATACGATAAAAAAAGTAGTCTTGTATTCTTATAATATATAAAAAATAATAGATATTTGTTTAATCCAGCGAGAAACCTGTTATATGAATATGGAGACTTAACGTTTGCAGGGATGTGATCAAACAATAAAAAAAATGAACCTCGTCGAATAAAATAAAAAATTATTTCATCTGCCAAAACATGAAAAAAAAAATCGTTCGTAGCTTGGAATTAATTCTATTTTTAACTGGCTTAATTGAAAATTGTTTAAATTATAATTTTTAGGTAGTGTTTCATTTTATTATATTTTAACTTTACCCATTAAATATAGTTAAAAAATCGTCATTCAATGAATACATGGTGTATGGCCTAATTTTTAATTTCTTTTATTTTAAAAAAATATGTAAAAAATTATTTTTTTTAAAAAAATATTAGAAAAAATTCTATTTTTATAAACCTCAAATTCTCAAATCTTTAAATTTTACATCTCTCTCGCTGCTGAATTAACCCCCACCCAATATTTTGTTGTCAGACCTTACTACTGACTATCCTATTTTTTATTGTTACAAATCAACGAACAAGATGTCAATTAAATGCCAAACGCGAAATTCACAAATGATGAATGCAACGAACAATGACGGAGCTTTGTGGCTCTTGCGATGGTAGGAAGATATTTATTGTTGCGACCACGACACCAATATAGTGCTCAATGATGATATAAGATTTGGATATTTGTGATTATTTTGCGGGAAAATGAGAGTTTTAAGTTTTTTTTCCTTCTTCATAAATTTGGTTTTTAGTTTCAAATAATAAAAATAAAACAAAAATTTAACGATGTGTCAAGTAATTATTGGATGGTGAATTTTATAACATATCAACCTTAAAATATTTAAATAATAAAATATTAGACACCTAAAATAAAACAGAATAAAACTTTAAATATCTATTATAACAAAAAATTATATAATTTAAACATTTTTTCATTTAAGCCTTTTAATTTTGTCTTTACGTTCATTAATTTTTTTGTTGCACTTCTGGTTTTTAATGAGGATTATCTCCATATACAACGCTTCAAACTCGATACTTTGCTTAAGCGATATAAAATTGCTTAGCTCTTAGACTAATCCCATTAGTTATATTCATTACTTGTTTAAAATGTCGGTGCAGAGATAAATAAGAGCAACAAACACATAGGGAATAGCAAATAGGTTTGTGGAAGGTATCTGAGATGAAGAAGCATTGAAGTTTGGGGATTCCAATTTCCATCCCTATTCCTTAGATTTTCTTTTTCCATATGGCAGCAATACTTTATAGGATGCTTACAAAACAAGATATTACATGTAGACCCAAAAGAAATAAAGGAGCTTTTATTCATTTGTCCGCAAAAAACAAACAAAACGGAATAAAGGGAAATTAAAGGAAAAGGAATTACTCGTAATGGAAGGGAAAGAAAACTCTATTTAATCAATTTTAAAAGTTACTAATTTTTTACTAATCTAACTATTTATTTATATTTTAATTGAATATTCCGATTCAACCGCTTCCATCTAATCTATATTGGTTTTGACTTTATAAAGCCATAAAGTCGTGTAGTTAAGAATGATGATTAGAGCTTTAGACCGTTAAGAAGGATATGTAATGTAATTGAATTTCCATCATTGTAAATTCCAACTAACGCTCCATAAAAATAAATGCAACAAGGTTTTTTTCAGTTTTGGGGGTAACATGTTCCAATGATGATTTTCTTGACAAATTGGATTTTAACTATTTGTGATGATGGGGAAGCCAAGCCACATGGGATTTGGCTTACTATAAGTTTTTTTTGTTAAAAAATAAAATGATTTCATCTAATTTGTTAATTGTGAATAATATTAAATGATGATGATATGATGCGGTAACTAAACAATTGTATAGGATTCCATAGTTTCGTTTGTCGTTTCGTTTGAGTGGATTTTTACATTGTAGCTTTGAGCAGCAGATGGGTTGCTTCCTGTGCAAGGGGCTGCCGACAACAAATTGCTTCATTTTTATATATATATATATATTTTGCTTTTTTGTGTGTGTAATTTATTAGGGTCTGTACTGTGTAGAAGGTTCGGTTCTGGACTCCGGTCATAAACTTCATAAGGTTGAACCCATTGCTCCCAAATCAAATAACAACAATTTTCACGTGCATACCATTACCAACTCAATAATTCCTCTAAAGAACAAAAAAATTATATCATGAGTATAATTTATCATATTTACTATTTACTATGGTCCTAAGTCTTAACCAATAAAAATCATTCTGTTCACTAATGAATTTTTATTATTTTTTACATATCATTTCAAAAATAATGAATTTGTACTATTTTTATTATTTTTTCTCTCAATATTTTTTTAACTAATGAAGTTTTACTATTTTTTACATGTCATTTGGAAAATAATTTTTTTTAAAAGTTATTATGTAATTGAATTAATGATATGATCAAAAAGTAATAAATTAGATAAAATTTATCGGTTAAACCATAACTGATGTGGTAAATAAACTCATTATATAATTTATGTACAAGAACAGACATTGCCAAGCTGCAAAGGGCAGTTTGAAGTTTAGAAAATTCGTTGGGCTTCCACAATTCTGACTTTTACCAGCATTGCCTCAATTTATGGTTCGTGTGTACCTTGAAAGATTGGGCTATCCCTCCAAACCCACAAATTATATGTGATATTTATAAAAAAAACTTAGGGGGATATTCAAACAAAAAATGAGTTCAAAGAAAGAAAATTAACATTTTGAAACCAATCTTAACATCTATTGAGATTTTTTTAAGTTCGGAGTCCACTTGAAACTTTATGTTGTAAATAGAGAAAATTAGGTTGGGTGAGATGTTCTGTACAAAATTTTTTATAAAATACTGATAATTAAATAAAAATAACCTCTATTGAGGTCAATCTCAGACAACTTGTAAAGAGATGTTACTGCCAACCAAATCGGATTGAGAAGCTTTTCTGGGGCCTTCTTTTTAGCATTTTTCTAGCTTTCACTCTTGCTTCTATTTTTACCAATTTAATGACGATAAAATCTCTTTGCAAGTGATCCAGGAGCTCCTTCACTTCGCTTAAATCCTCCACTGTTAGTGCCTGAAAGGAAAAAATAGTACCAGAATTTAATTTGTAACAATGATTGGATCAAACATATGTAGCAAACTGTAGAAGTTCTAGGGTTTCTTTAAGTTTCTTGATTTGAGAATTTGGAATTCGTATAGAAAAGAGAGAGAATGGGAATACGAATATAAATTTTTTTATTATTAATGAAAAAAAATACAAAAGTCGAAAATTACAAACTAGGTCATTAGTTTATATAATACATTACAATTGATCTAATTAATTTCTAATTCTTGCCAACTCAGCAAGAATGTACAACCTATAACAAACTTTAATAGCCCCCTTAAGTTGGAGCATATATATTAAGTATGCCCAACTTGGGTATGGCTTGAGAAAATGATGATGGATGCAAGGCTTTTGTAAAGCAATCTGCCAAATGGTGTTGTATAGAAATTGGAAGAAGAGTGATCAATCCTTGATGAAGTTTCTCACGAATAAGATGACAATCGATTTCAATGTGTTTAGCCCGTTCATGCTGCACTGGATTTTCTGCAATTCGAATGACAGACATGTTATCACAGTAAAGATTAGCAGGGGAAATATTATTAATTTGCATATCACAAAGTAAATATTTTAGCCACTGAATTTCACAAGAAACATAAGCAAGTGCACGGTATTCTGCTTCACTTGAAGAGTGTGAAATTGTTTGTTGCTTCTTGGAACGCCAGGAAACAAGAGATGTACCAATAAAAATACAAAAACCAGTAACTGAACGTCTTGAATCTGGGCAGAAGGTCCAATCAGAATCACAAAACGCATTAGTTTTAGTAGGATTAGTAGCAGGATCTGGTGTAAATGAACATCAGGAGGTGCAGATAGGAATCCTTGATGGATCAACGCTGAAGCAAGCCTCTCATTTCATTTGTGACTGCTTGTTTAAGACCATACAAACTCTTAGTTAATTTACAGATTAAACCTGGTTTGTCAGTCTTATAGCTAGAAGGCAAATTTATATAGACTTTTTCATCAAGAAATCTATGCAAAAATGCATTATTTATATCTAACCGATGTAAATGCCATTTATTTGATGCAGCAACAGCCAACAAGGTCCTAATTGTTGTTATTCTAACAACAGGACTAAATGTATCAAAGAAATCAACTCTAGGTTGTTGAGTATACCCTTTTGCTACAAGTCTTGCTTTATACCTTTCTAATGTTCCATCAGAGTTTAATTTGGTTCTAAAAATCCATTTACACCCTATAGTAGTCTTCCCAAGAAGAAGAGGAACCAATTCCCAAGTATTATTTGATTTAAGGCCTTAATTTCTTCAGTCATAGCATTTTTTCAACAAATATGTTTACTAGCCTGAGTAAAGGTCTTAAGTTCAGCAAGAACGTCTATGTTGTTAATATAAGCACTATAACTTGTAGACAAAGTATTATAAGAAATTACATTATTTATACTATGAGGAGATGTCTTAGAACCTGAAACAGTTACCTGATAATCTTTAAATTTAGAAGGTAAGCAAACATTTCTCTTTGGTCTAGAAATTGTAGCAGTATGATGTGGTTGATTCTCTTGAATTCTAGAGACTGAAATAGATTTATCTGACTGCATAGACTCATTAGGTAAAATGGGCTGCACTATTTCAGGTACATGACTAGTGGAACTGAAATTATTAATTTCAGGTGCCAAAGTTTGATCAAGAAAATTTTCTTCTTCAAAATCTTCATTATTAGCATAAGTTGGAAATATAATTTGACTAGGAGAATTGGATGTTTTAAAATGAAACTGTAATTTATCAAAGAAAACATTCTTAGATATAAAAACAGATTTATTATTTATATCATATAACCGGAAGCCTTTCACATTTCTAGGATAACCAAGAAAAATACACTTAATTACCCTAGGATTCATTTTAGTCTTAAGTTTGGGTAAAACTGAGGCATAGGCAGTGCAACCAAGAACCCTTAAGTGATCTAGCTTAGGAGAAACATTGTATAAAATGCTATAAGGACTTTTATTTCGTAAAATAGGTGTAGGTGTGATCTTAATTAGATATGTAGCATGTATTATACAGTCAAACCAAAAAAAACTAAAGGCAATCCTGCTTGTATTCTTAAGGATCTAGCAACTGAAAGAAGATACTGATGTTTCCTTTCTACAATGCTATTCTGCTGAGGAGTGTAAGTACAAGAATTTTGATGAACAACCCCTTTTGTTTTGAAAAAATCATTTAACTCAAATTCCTTTGCATTGTCAGTTCTTACACATTTTATTTGTTTTGAAAATTGTGTTTCAACAAAAGTAAAGAAATCAATGAGTACACTTTTGACTTCAGATTTAGCTTTTAAAGGAAAAATTCACACAAACCTACTTTTATCATCTACTATAGTCAGAAAATATGTATGACCATAAAGACTTTGAACTGGGAATGGTCCCCATACATCAGCATGTATTAAATCAAATACAGATTCAGAACATGTAATACTATTAAGAAAATGTAGACGTTTATGTTTTGCAAGGTGACAAGTTTCACAGACAAAATTAGGAGGAATTGAAAAGTCTTTATTGATATAAAAAATATCAGTATTTTTACAGAGGGGTGGCCTAACCTAGAATGCCAAAGCCTAAAAGTTTCAACAACAAACATGCAAACATCATATTGTAAAGAGGAAACTGAAACAGAATTGAAAACATAGTTACTTGATGCAGAAGCATTAACATCAAGTTGATAGAGACCACTGATATTTCTAGCTACACCAATAATATTCCAGGTTATTGTATCTTGTATAGAACAGAAGTCAGAAGAAAAAGAACAAAAAAAAGAATCTTTAGTTAGTTGGGATACTGATATAATATTGAAAACAAAACCAAAAATAAAGAAAACATTATTTAATAGTAAGAAATTATTGATTTTAACTTTACCTAAGTGAGTAACTTTGACAACAAAATTATTAGGCAATCTTATGAATTTATTATGAACAGAATAATAAGAATCAAACAGTTCAAGACAGATATGATTTGTAGCTCCTGAATCTAAGATCCATGATGAACTAATGCATGAAGAAGAACATCAAACTTGAAGAGTACCTGCATCACCAGTTGCAATGTCAAAGGCAGAAGAAAGGGCATTGATCTTTGAGTCAGTAACAGAGGAGTTCTGAACAGTGGGATTTGGAGCAGACAAAGATCTTTCTTGTAACATATTCAATATGTAACCCCCTTAGCCCGGCCTAGACGGTTGACCCGGACTACGAAGATTACACGGGAAAAACCAAAGTCAACCTTGATTAACGACCCTTTTTTTCTTTTTAAACTTGTCTAGATGCACATACAAAAATCAGAACTAAAACGTAAAGCTTGCAAACTTTAAAACCATTCCAATCAGTGTCCAACGGTCAAGTGTTTCGAAACGGGGTTAGCCCGTTCAGAAACGGCGCTTGGCAATAGCCAAAGTGTAACCCCCTCGTCCCGGTCTGGCCGAATGACTGGTCCGAGTGGGCCACACGGGGAAAACCGAGTGAAAACTCCCTGAGGAATTCCCCCTCGGTTAGCAACCCAATTTTTTTCATTTTTAAAATCTTTTCTAGATGAGTATTTAATCCTATGTGATCATACAGAAGAACAACATTCACGTATCAAACAAACGAACTCAAACTAACAAGTTACAACTCAATTTTATACTTATATTACAGGCGGTATCGATACCCTTAAGGGGTGTATCGATACCCTCTTGACTAGGTCAACGGGTCAAAGTCAACCCGTATCGATACACCCAAGGAGTGTATCGATACCCTCCCCAACGGTTGACTTCCCACGGTCAACGCTAAGGTGACGGTATCGATACCCCAAAGGCCGGTATCGATACCGAACTGGACAGTAGCTCCAGTGACCAAAATAGTATCGATACACCTCTCAAGTGTATCGATACACGAAGCCTGACCAAGAAGGCGGTATCGATACCGTACCAACCGTATCGATACCCCTGCACAGCAAAAACCTCCAAACTCAGCAAAAACGATCAAGACTCGAATCTAAATGCAATTTAGGACTTTCCTAGACCCAAACAAGCACTCATACAACATTTGCATACCACTTTATAGCCATACAAACACCCCACATGTACATACATCAAGGGAACATGCAATTGAATCAAAGATGACACTTAAACATCCAAAAACTCATACTTCAACATTCAACATAAGGCAAACTCAAAGGCACATAACCAACATTCAAGATAAGCAATTTAGGCATGGATTACAACTCAAACATGGCATCACAAGCCATACAAAAGCAACATAGCATGGAGTCTAAACAAGCTCCTAAAACAACCATCAATCATCCGTCAAAAGACACATGTCCCATTGCTTAAACTATTACATGTTCAACATTTAAAAGCCATACTTGATGTACTCAAGTCAACAACCACACTTGGAGGCCCTCCACTTGCCCGAGCAACCCACGAACTAAGGATCTGCAATGTTGAACAAGGAGAGCGTAAGCAATGATGCTTAGTGAGGGTAAGCTCTAAAAACAAACCTCAACATTGCAGGGTCCGAGCACGATCTAGCCAAGGCATTCACAAACATACCAAAGGTCCACAAGAGCCATAAGATAAAGATGCATGAGCAAAATACAAGTAAATGTCATGATCAACAAGCTCTAAATCCTCAACACAAGTAGGCACATCAAACATCCAAATAAAGATCATTAATCTCAACACATTGATACATTTATCAACCAACATTGGCACCTAGCTATGACCCGAATACGCGGATAGATACGTTGGAACTCACATCCAACAACCACATTACCTCACGGTGGGATTTCACTCATCACCGGCCTTGCGGAGGGGATTCCACTCATCCTCACGCCCCGTCGATGGGATTCCACTCATCACCGACTATATTTAATTACAATTTCCGGGCGAACCCGTACTCCTCCTTGGTGATTCAATGCCACCAAGGCCACGCGCGACTTTTGACTCATGTGTACACACTAACATCCTAATGATCGATCATTTGTATTCAAGTATACTAGTGCCAACATTTACTCATTTCACATTACTCATTTCAACCAATTCCGTGCTTAGCATGTACTCATCAACAACCATCATCATGCATGTCTCAAGCATCACAAGTCATATCTCATCCCACATGTATAATACAATATACATAACCATTCATATCACATATCATACGAGACATACACAACCACATAAAAGAGTTCATCCAAAGGCTCTAGATCAAGCTTAGGATTAGGCTACCACCCTAATCCTAACACTAGGTGGGTCTACCAAGCCCAACCTAGTCCATATACTCGAACCAACCATTTTAAAACCTTTAAAACAATTAACCACTCACCTAAACTTCCACGCTCAAAGACCAAGCGAGCAACCACCTTCAAATCCCCGGATTCACTTCCGATGCTTCACCGATGCCCAAACTTGATTCTAATCAATCCCAAACGCAAACAAAACATCCACAATCAATATCTTATCACTGAAACTAACCCGGAATACAATTCAACCACAAACTACAATGTTGCAAGCATGAACAATATCCATTTTTCACCAATTCGGATGGCCCCAAAACCTTGTCCAAAAACCATGTTTTCAACTTCCATTACACCCACAATTGATCCCAATTCAACCCCTATCCATAGCACTATCAAAAGCCTATCAAAACCCACCTAAAACAACCCCCAAAACTCACCCAAAACCTCCCCAAAACCCCAAGTTTACCCAAATCCGAAAATTGTTCCAAGTCATTTGAAATTCACATATGATACACCCTTTGACTTCTATTCACCATATCTAAGCATAACAAATCAAAATACTCCATTTATCAACATAAAAATCTCATTTTTAATCGAAATATTCAAAACTCCCATTTTCTAAAAACTTCATGAAAACTAAAATGAAAGGTACTTTTACGGAGGGGAGGATGAGGGGAAGTCAAAAATACCATTACCTTTCAATTTGGAGTTGAAATGGAGAAGCTTTTGGATGGAATAGTAGATTGGGTTGGGAGCTTTTGTTTTCCCGTTGATGAAGAAGGGAATGAATAGTAGATGGGTTGGGTGTTTTTGTTTTGTTTTAATTTAAAGGCACAAGGACCTTTTTGCCCTTAATGAAATGGGGTATTCACAAGGGCACACAATCCATGGCTATTTGGGATTAAATTGCAAAACATAGTCAATCATTAAATTAATTAATTTGAAAACAAAACCCGAGCCATTATGTAATTTATAAAACCGAGCCCAAGATAATATTAAAATATTATTTTCACCTAACCCCTAAACCCGGGTGTTACACAAAGTGTTTTGAAACACCTCTACCCGTTTCGAAACACCCAGGCCAAATCAAGCACCTGTTTCAAAACATGCAAGGGTGTTTCGAAACACCCTGCCCAGAAACGGCAGATAGGCCTGTTTTAACACATCTAAACCCCATCGAACATGCTCCAAATCAATCCTCAACAAAGCAACAACATGTCAAGCATCATAACCACCACCTTGCATTAAAATCTAGATACAAAACCACCCCTAGGTGCACCAACTCTTTCAACACATCCAACACTTAATCATGCTTTTAAAACAAGAAGCATAGCATAACGACATATGAATAAGAAGATTCAAACGTTGCAAGCGTTAAACCACATAGTTCAAATCATAAACCAAACTTGTCCAACATACACAATCTCATTAAACATCAACATAAAAGACTCTCCCCCCATTGCCTTTATTATCTATAGCTATTAACCGAGACATACATCTCAAGTGGAGCTCTCCTTGAATCCATTGCTTCTTGCTGTCCCAACTTCAAATATCTGCATTGATGGACAAAAAGGAGCGTAAGCACATAATGCTTAGTGAGGAATGCTCAAAACCAAAACACCATCAATGCAGCGAGTCATAAAACCTCTTTAAAATGTAAACACATTTCGATAAACCAAGGCAGTGTTTGAAAACCCCATTTTAAACAACATGCTTTAAATCATGCATTGCTCAAACATGAAAACCAACCCTTAGCTTAGAAAAGCCAAGTAACTCACTTCCAAGCACATCCTTGCAAAACCATCAATTTAACCTTTCCATGCATGAACATCATATGCAAAGTTAAATACAAATTCCTTGGAAAACACTTCCACTTCACTTTATACTTTTCTCATTCTTGAAAATCATCTCAAAGCAAGAAACCTTTGAAAACCACTTACTCCTTCAATCTATCTCATGCATTAAACAAATACAATACATGAACCACAAAATCAACATTTGCATTACATGCCTTTTAAAACAAGCCTTCACAAGACTTCAATGCACTAAAGAGATTCCCATGCACATATGCACCATTCTTAATATAAGATAAACACTTGTTCAAGCTAACAAGTAATACATGCATTCTTGGTACATTACACACTTTCCATGCAACCTTGCATCATTTCAAGCATCTCATGCTTCATTACATTCAAGAACATTACATTGGCTTCCAAGTGATAATTCACAAACCATCACAACACAAGACACAATTGGATACGCGGATTACAAGTGTTGTCCCACACGCTCCATACACACTTCCGAACAACACAAGGTGGAGTTTACCGGTACAATCACAACCCCTCAACACCCGTGATGGAGCTTAACGGTACAATCGCAACCCCTCAACATCACTCATCGGAAGTTGTATAATACACTAGCGAGAGCCGGGACACATCACAAGGCTTACACATGGAAGCTACCACAACCATTGTAATCACCTTAACCAAGCTCACACACGGGAGCAACCCTCCACCGTTGTGACGCTTAACAAAGTCCACCCACGAGAGCCACCCTCCATCGTGGTGACTTTTAACAAGGTTCACCCACGAGAGCCATCCTCCATCGTGGTGGCACTTAACTAAGCCCACCCACGAGAGCCATCCTCCATCGTGGTGACACCAATTTCCTCAATCGCTAGGATTCTTGGATGGAGTTTACGGTACAATTACAACCCCCTCGACATCCAAGGCGACTCAATTCACGGTGCACCCAATCCTATAGCCGGCTAACTATATCCGATTAAAGTAACCAAGAACCACTTACATCACTTGCCAATATAACCATTTTACCACATTAATCCATTGTTTTTACAAGCATAATCAAAATGCCAAAACCACCAATTACCATCATCACTTTACTGTTTTGAAGCATTAAACAAAGCCATTAAACAACATGCAACACTATGCATCAATTCCACAATTCCAATGTACAAAACCAAGAATCTCTTACCTTGAGCATCCTTCAACACATGACTTCAAAACCAGCATTAAACCATGCTAAAACATGCTTTCAAAACAGAATTTAAACATGCAAATCACATGCATTGCATCCAACAACCACAAGCGCATTAAAAACCAATTCATAACACAAACCAAGAGAGAAAATCCATTTACTTACTCTTGAGCTTAGCTAAGTTGCTTAGACTTAAACTAAGCTCCCAAAAACCATCAAACATTGGTTTTAAAGCTGAAAACCCCAACTTCACTCACCGATACACAAATCTAGGCTAGCCAACAAGCCTTCCAAGCATCTGAAACCATCAACGCCATCTCTATTGCTCACGGATCATTCTCCCCTGTTTCAAGCACATAACAACAGAGGATTAATGCATCATTATGCATTAAAAACACCAGCAACACACCTAAACTCGCTGCTCTTCATAAACCCAACATTTCGGCTACCAAACACAACCGGAATCACATCCAAACACTTCCAAAACTTAACCCAGCCAAGATCCATTACTCCTAACCATTTTTAAACATCAATTAACATCCAAAATGATCCCAAACACGTCCTTATACCTCCAGCATTAACAAAACACCAAGATCACCCCAAAAACCCACCATTTTCACAAGTAAAAACTTAGGAAAATCAACCTATTCGGGATTGCATTGATTAAACCTCAATCACACATCATTTAGACATCCAAAATACATCAAAAAGACATCTCAAAACAGAGCCCAATCATCCAATACGAATTTCTTCAAAATTAAATCCAAATCTTGCATTTTAAGCCAAAATCAAGATCACAACATTAAAACCTTTAATAAAACTTAATTTAAGGATTGAGAACTTGGGAATTTCAGTAAAGAACTGAGTATTTAGAGGAGAAGGACGTTCATACCTCTAAATGTGGATTTCTCCTTGTTTAGAGCCAAAATCCTTGAAAATTCATTAAGCAAATGATGAGGATTTGATGTAGAAATGATTAGGAATCATTTAGGAATTGAAATCTCAAATTTAGGTGTGAAAATCAAAGGAAAATTTGCTGTGGAAATGTGTTTGGCTGAGGGAATTTTGAGAGAAAATGAAATGAGAAAATTTTGGTAAAAGTTAGTTATGAAACTAAAAATATCTTTTCCCCTCTTTTCTTTTCATTAATTAAACATTAAACGAGTCTTTAAAAATCTAGAAAAATCTGGAGAAATCCTCCCTTGGGTAAATTAGCTCCTTAAAGATTCAAAGTTTCAATCCTTTTAAAACAGTCACGAACTTTTCAAAAATTACATTTTAGTCACTAACTCAAAATGTCATATTTCCAAACCTCATTTTGTAAAATTGATTTCACCACCCTCTTATATATATTAAAAGAGGATTTTTAGACATTTTTTTCATATTTTTAATGCATCCTGAACTAGGCTTTCCTTAAAACCACCTTTTATATTCGAACCGAAAATCCGACAGGTCCGGTTCAAACCCAAAATTGGGGTGTTACACAATAGATTCTCATATTGTTGTTTAGAAAAAACAACAGGGGACCAGAATCCAGAGTAGATTTATCATTTTCATCAACCACATATTGTCCTATCTGATTAACTCTACTATACTGATTTCGAGTCTTATATCCCGGTGGAAAACCATGTTTTCTATAACATTTCTCCATTTTGTTACCATATAACCCACAAAAGGTACACAAGGGCCTTTTTGAAGGACCAACATTAAAGAATTTCTTATTAACAACCCTATTATCAGACTTAGACTCAGCCACCTTCCCAGGATGCCTTTCGGCTAACAAAACATTAGATTCAAGGGTAGGAACAGATCCTAAAGACCTTTTATGCTAGAGAACTAAGGCGAAAACATCATTAATCTTTGGAATAGGTTTCATCATTAAACATTGTGATTTAGGAATAGAAAAAGCATCATTCAACACTCGAAGAAACCGAAGCAAAAAATTCCGATTTCTGTATTTAACAGCATCGCAATCGCTAGATTTAAGGGGCCTAAAATTACATATCTCATCCCAAACAACTTTAAGTTGTGTGTAATATGAAGTAACAGAAGTATTACCTTGCTGTAAAGAGCAGAACTCTTGAAGCAAGTCCGACACTCTCACCAGATCTCCCTGATTGAATCTATCAAGGAGGTCCTTCCAAAGATCATAGGCCGTATCGAACCACAATACGCTTTGGGAAATTTCAGGAATCAAAGCTCGCTGCAACCATGACAACACCAAATTGTTGCACTTCATCCAGGCTCTGTATTTAGACGAATCTTGAACAAGTTCTTGAATCGAACCATCTACGAAGCTCTATTTGTTTTTGGAGATGAGCGACATGCGAATTGACCGAGCCCAGCTTTGATAATTTCCTCCGTCGAGCAAGGCAAAGGTGAGGACAAGAGCGGGGTTCTCGTTAGGGTGAATATAGTATTCACTAGAAGGATTATCAGTGCGGAAGAAAAGACTGTCGGCGGAGGAACCGTCGGCCGATGAGAAATCCACTAATACCATGTAGAAGTTCTAGGGTTTCTTTGAGTTTGTTGATTTGGGAATTTGGGATTCATATAGAAGAGAGAGAGAAGGGAAATACGAATAGAGAAATTTTATTATTAATAAAAGAAAATACAAAAGTTGAAAATTACAAACTAGGTCATTAGTTTATATAATACATTACAACTGATCTAACTAATTCTTGCCAACTCAGCAAGAATGTACAACAACCTATAACAAACTCTAATACAAACTTAATTAATTTTATGTTAGCTAACAATTAGTTTGATTAAATGGTTATCATCTTATATTTCTCACTGTTACATTTCATTGCATCGAGTTAATGAACAAGCACGACATCCAACATACTTAAAAAAGGAAAGAATAAAGGGAAAAAAAACCCAATTTAACATTCTATCACTACTCATATTAGTGCATTGTTTTATGATAACCAGAAAAAGGGTGTCCATTCTTTTTCAGTAAGCTATATGTTCTATTAATGGGTAAATCACTCTTTAATATCTAAACTATGACAACAAAACTTAATATATACATGTATATTTATATGGATTATTATCCTATACATTGGCAGTAAAAAATAAAGTTTTCACAAGCACTGTTATTTAGGGGTTTAGGGTTTTAGTTAAAGGTTTAAAGGTTAGGGGTTTAGATTTTAGGATTCATGGTTAGAATTTAGGGTTTAGAATTTAAGCTTTGTGGTTAGATTTTTAGGGTTTTAAGGCTAGAAATTTAGATTTAGACATGAAAATAGGCATGTTTGTGTAAACTTTTTTTACACTAAGAATGTATCAAATATTAATCCTATTAATATATTGATTAATATCCCATACACTGGGGGTGAAAACTGAAAGTTTCCATAGGTGCCTTAGTTTTAGGGTATAAGGAGTTAGATTAAGGTACAAGGTTTAGAGGTTTAGGTATAGGGGTTTAAAATATAGGGATAGTTGTTTCAATTTAAGTTTTAGGGTTATAATTTAGGGTTTATAGGTTAGAGTATAGTTTTTAGGGTAATATGATGAGGATTTAGGTTTTAACCTATAAACCCTAAATTATAACCCTGAACCTTAAATTGAAACAACTATCCCTAAATTCTAACCCCTACATCTAAACCCTTAAACCATATACCCTAAACTAATTCCATATACCCTAAAACTAAGGCGCTTGTGGAAACTTTCAATTTCCACCGGCTGTGTATATGTAACCCCCTCGTCCCGGTCTGGCCGAAAGACCGGTCCAAGTGGGCCACACGAGGAAAACCGAAGTGAAACCCGTTAAGGTTCCCCCTCGGTTAACAACCCTCTATTTTGTTTTCTTCATTTTAAATCTTGTCTAGATGAATATTGAGTCCTAAGTGATCAAACATCGGAACAACATTCACGAAACAATCAAACGAACTCAAACTAACATGTTACAGCCCAAATTTTAAACTTAAACTGCAGGCGGTATCGATACACCTAAGGGGTGTATCGATTGACTAGGTCAACAGGTCAGAGTCAACCCGTGGAGACCGTATCAATACGCCCAAGGAGTGTATCGATACTCTCCCCAACGGTTGATTTCTAACGGTCAACGCTAAGATGACCGTATCGATACGCCTGAGACCCGTATCGATACCAAAGTGGACAATAGCTTCAGTGACCAAAAAGGTATCGATACGTCCCTTCGCGTATCGAAACACGAAGCCCGAAACAAGAAGGTCGTATCGATACGTGACCAACCGTATCGATACCCCTGCACTGCCAAAACTCCCAAACTCAGCTAAAACGAACAAGACTCGGACCTAGATGCAATTTAGGACTTCCCTAGACCCAAACAAGCATTCATACAACATTTAAAGGTCATTGTTTAGCCATACAAACACCCAACATGTACATACATCAAGGGAAATATGCAATTGAATCAAAGATGACATTTAAGCATCCAAAATCTCATGCTTCGACATTCAAACATAAAGGCAACCTCATGGCACATAGCCAACATTCAAGATAAGCAATTTAGGCATGGATTACAATTCAAACATGGCAACACAAGCCATACAAAAGCAAGATAACAAGGAGTCTAAGCAAGCTCCTAAACAACCAACAACTATCCATCAAAAGACACATGTCCCATTGCCTAACTATTACATGTTCAACATTAAAAATCATACTTGATGTACTCAAAGCTAACAACCACACTTGGAGGCCCTCCACTTGCGCAAGCAACCCACGAACTAAGGATCTGCAATGTTGAACAAAGAGAGCGTAAGCAATAATGCTTATTGAGGGTGAGCTCTTAAAACAAACCTCAACATTGCAGGGTCCGAGCACGATCTAGCCAAGGCAAATCACATATTTACCAAGGATCCACAAAGCCACAAGATAAAGATGCATGAGCAATATACAATTAAATGCCATGATCAAAGCTCAATTCCTCAACACATGCAATCACATTTAACGTCCAATTAATGATCATATATCTCAACACATTGATACATATATCAATCGACATTGGCACCTAGCTATGACCCGAATACGCGAATAAACACGTTGGAACTCATATCCAACAACCACATTACCTTACGGTGGGATTACACTCATCACCGGTCTCGCGGAGGGGATTCCACTCATCCTCACGCCCCGTCGATGGGATTCCACTCATCACCGACTATATATAAATACAATTTCCGAGTGAACCCGTACTCCTCCTTGGTGACTCAACGCCACCAAGGCCACGCGTGACTTTTGACTCATGTGTACACACTAACATCCTAATGATCGATCATTTGTACTCAAGCATACTAGTGCCAACATTTTACTCATATCACATTACTCATTTCAATCAATTCCGTGCTTAGCACGTACTCACCATGAACCATCATCATGCATGTCTCAAGCATCACAAATCATGCCTCATCTCACATGTATACCACAATATACATAAGCATTCATATCACATTTCATACGAGACATACACATCCACATATATGAGTTCATCCAAAGGCTCTAGATCAAGTTTAGGATTAGGCTACCACCCTAATCCTAACTCTAGGTGGGTCTACCAAGCCCAACCTAGTCCATATACTCGAACCAACCATTTTAAAACCAAGTAAAGCAATTAACCACTCACCTAAGCTCCCAAGCTTAATGACCAAGCAAGCGACCACCTTCAAATTCCCAGATTCACTTCTGATGCTTCACCGATGCCCAAACTCGATTCTAATCAATTCCAAACACAAACAAAACATCCACAATCAATAACTCATCGTCGGAACTAGCCCGAATTAACGTTTTCAAGCAACCAACACTCAAAATCAAGCCCAAAATAGAATTTCCGAGCAACCCACAAAACCCACTGAAATCTTCCAATTCAAGCATCCAAACAACCATCAAATACACCCAAAGTGACCCTCATATATCATACTAACACCAGCCCCCAAAAACTAACATTAAACCACCCCAAAATCCACTTTAAAACCGTCCAAAACCCCCCTTGAAACCCAAATCCGAAAATTGCTCAAAATCATTCAAAATTCACATATGTTATACCATTTGACCTCTATACATCATAACTAAACATACTAAATCAAAACATTTAATTTAACAACATAAAGCTTTCATTTTTAATCCAACTTTCCAAAAATTCCATTTTCTAAAACCTCCATGAAAATGAAAATAGAAGGTACTTTTAAAGAGAGGGAGATGAGGGGAAGTCAAAAAATGTCATTACCTTTCAAAATGGTGTTGAAATGAGGGAGCTTTGAAATGGAATAGTAGATTGGGGAGGATGAGCTCTTCTAACGTTGGGTGAGGATGAGGAAGAGGGTGAATAGTGGTTATTTGGGAAAAAAGGGAGATTTAAATTGAAGGATGGGTAAATTACAAAAAGGCCATTAATGAATGGCTATTCCTTTATTCTTTAAATAGCTCATCAACTTGAAATTAAATCAATTTGGTCCCACTTCAAAAACTTGTTTTGAAACCCGAAATTTTAAAGAATCATTTTGATTATAAACTCGAGCCCAAATAATATTAAAATATTATTTTCACCTAACCCCTAAACCCGAGTGTTACAACTCTACCCCACTTAAGGAATTTCGTCCCTGAAATTACCTGGTGGAAACAAATACGGAAACTGCTAAACCATATCCACTTTTCTCTCCCACGTGGCCTCTTCCACACCTCTATGTCTCCACAACACTTTAACCAACTCTATGGTCTTGCCACGCAACACCTTGCTATCAGAAGAAAGTATCTCAACGGGCTCTTCATTATAGGACAAATCTGGATTTAACTCTGTCTCCTCAACGGGCATCACATGAGAAAGATCTGATCTATATCTCCTAAGTATAGACACATGAAAACATCATGGATCTTCTCTAACTCATGAGGTAACCTCAAACGATAAGCTACAGGCCCAATCCGCTCAACTATCTCATACGGACCAATAAACCTCGGACTCAACTTGCCCTTTTGGCCAAATCTCATTAGCTTCTTCCACGAAGATACTTTCAGAAACACTTTCTCACCCACGAAGTACTCAATCTCTTTCCTCTTCAAATATGCATAAGACTTCTGACGATCGGAAGCTGCTTTCAAACGGTCGCAAATCAACTTCACTTTGTCGGTAGTCCCATTAAGCAAGTCTGGCATAGGCAACAATCTCTGACTTGTTTCAGCCCAACAGATCGGAGTCCTACATCGTCTACCATACAAAGCCTCATAGGGTGTCATCTGAATACTAGACTGATAACTGTTGTTGTAAGCAAACTCAACCAACGGTAAGTGCTTCTCCCAAGAACCCTGGAAGTCAATCACATAACAACGAAGCATATCCTCAAGAATCTGTATCACTCGCTCTGACTGCCCGTCGGACTGAGGATGATAAGACGTGCTGAAATGCAAACGACTACCTAGAGCACTATGCAAGCAACCCAGAACCTCGAAGTAAATCTAGGATCCCTATCTGAAACAATGGACTTCGGAACTCCATGAAGTCTCACAATCTCACGGATGTACAAGTTTGCCAACTTGTCTAAGGAATCCGTAGTGTTCACTGCTAAGAAGTGAGCACACTTAGTGAACCTATCAACAATCACCCAAACGGAGTTCTTCTTCGAAGGAGACAAAGGCAACCCCGACACAAAATCCATGGTGATCCTCTCCCATTTCCATTCCGAAATCTTCAAAGGTTGTAACAAACCTGAAGGAACCTGATGTTCTGCCTTCACTCTCTGACAAACCATAAAACGGCTCACATACTCGGCTACATCTCTCTTCAAACCAACCCAGAAGTAATCATTCTTCAAATCTCGGTACATTTTGGTACTACCCAGATGCATAGAAAAGGGACTCGAATGTGCTTCAATCAGAATCTGACGTCTCAACTCAACATCTTCTGGTACAACAATTCTATCTCTAAAGCACAACAAGCTCTCACCACTGAAACTGTAATCGGTCGGTCTTCTTTCGGCTATGTCCTGAACATGAGGAACTAAACTCACATCTTGCAACTGTTTCTCTCTAATCAAGTGAATCAAAGAAGGCTTCACTTGCAACTCGATGATCAAACCACCATCATCGGACACACTCAATCTAGCAAACATAGCTCTCAACTCTACGGCCACTTTCCTACTCAAAGCATCGGCTACTACATTTGCTTTACCCGGATGGTACTCAATGGTCAAATCATAATCTTTTAGCAACTCTAACCATCTTCTTTGTCGCAAGTTCAACTCTTTCTGTGTCATCAGATACTTCAAGCTCTTGTGATCGGTGTAAACTATACACTTCTCACCATACCAATAATGACGCAAAATCTTCAATGCAAACACAACTGCGGCTAGCTCTATATCATGAGTAGGATAGTTCTTCTCATGAACCTTCAACTGTCTAGAAGCATAAGCAACAACTCTCCTTTCTTGCATCAAAACACATCCTAAGCCTACGTAGGAAACATCACTGTAAATCACAAACTCCTTACCTGAAACATGTTGCACTAACACTAGAGCATTTGTCAAAGCTTCTTTCAATCTCTCAAAGGCCTTATGTCTTGCATCTGACCATTCAAAATTAACTCCTTTTTGCAACAATTTAGTCAAAGGAGCAGCTACTCTAGAGAAACCATCAACAAATCTCCTATAATATTCGGCTAATCCTAGGAAACTCCTAATTTCGGTCACGGACTTAGGTTGTTTCCACTCAACAATCGCCTCAATCTTCGATGGATCAACTCGAATACCTTCGACCAAAACAACATGGCCAAGAAATACAACCTCTCGAATCCAGAACTCACATTTACTAAGCTTCGCATACAACTTGTTGCTCAACAATCTTTGTAAGACAAATCTCAAGTGCTTATCATGCTCTTCTTCCGTCTTCGAGTACACAAGTATGTCATCAATGAAAACAACTACAAAACGGTCTAGATAGTCTCTAAAAATTCTGTTCATCATGTCCATGAATGCTGCAGGTGCATTCGTGAGCCCAAATGGCATCACAAGAAACTCATAGTGACCATATCTAGTCCTAAAAGCTGTCTTCGGAACATCACACTCTTTCACCTTTAACTGATAGTACCCGGATCTCAAATCTATCTTCGAGAATACTGAAGCACCCCTCAACTGATCAAACAAATCATCTATACGAGGCAACGGATACTTGTTCTTCACAGTCAACTGATTCAATTGTCTATAGTCAACACACATGCGCATACTACCATCTTTCTTTTTCACAAACAACACGGGAGCACCCCACGGAGAACTACTAGGCCTAATGAAACCACGGTCTAATAATTCTTGCAACTGACTATTCAATTCTTTCAACTCTTTCGGAGCCATACGATACAGAGCTATCGAAACTGGATTAGATCCTGAAACTGTCTCAATCACAAACTCAACATCTCTGTCAGTAGGCAAACCCGACAACTCTTCAGGAAACACATCTGGAAAGTCACACACTGTTCTGATATCTTTCGGTCTAGCTTCACTCATATCCGGATTCATAACGTAAGCTAATTAAGCCCCACATCCAGAGTCCATCAACCTGTGAGCCTCTAAAGCTGACACCACATTAGACAAGAACTTAATGTTCTCGCCCACTACCACTACCTCGTAGTCATCAGAAAGCTTCAAATAAATTATCTTTGTTTCAAAATCCATACTAGCTCGATGCTCAACCAACCAGTCTATACCCAAAATAATATCAAAACCATAGAAAGGAAGTTCCATCATGTCAACCGAGAATACATGACCCTAAATCTTCAGTGGACATCTTCTATACATACGTCTAACCACAACTGTCTCACCAAAAGAACTAGTAACATGCATACCTACATCTAAGATCTCAACAGGGATATCTAACTTCTGTGCATGCTCACTCAAAATGTAGGAATGCGTAGAACCCGAATCAACCAAAGAAAGCAAAGACATAGACTGTAACTTAAAATTACCTGCTATCACATCGTGTCGTTCCCGGCCTCTACCTGAGCATAGACTCTCGCTGGTCCTCCCGCCTCTGGCTGCACAGCCACAACATGAGCAAGGTTCCTCTAAGCATCTACCCTAGGTGCATCAGCCCTAGGCTGGAAGTAGCCACGACCGCGCCCACAGCCTCTCTGAAAATCATTCGCTCTCGCAGGAGCCTGAGCAATGTTCGGTGCCTGAGCCGCCTGATGCGGACAATCCCTCCTATAGTGGTCCCTCGAACCACAGTTTCAACAAGCATGGAAGTTACCCCAACACTCACCAGCGTGCTGTCTCCCACAACGGGTACACTCGGGCAGACGCCCTTCTCCTCTATGGCCCTGATGGCCCCTACCATGGTGGCCACCGCCACGTCTATGGTCAAACTGATGTCCGCCACCCCTGTGCCTCTTGGCATCTCTACCATCAAAGTGGTTATGCCTTTTACCAGAACTGGAACCACCGGATCGTTTGGCCGAACCCAAACTATGCTCTAAGTCCTTGGCCCTCGCGACCAACACATCAAAGTCTGAGTAGTCAGAAGCTAGCGTGTACCTCTTAACCTCTTCATTCAATCCATAGCAGAAACAGTTAATGCGTTCCACTTCAGTAGGAACCAACTCTGGAGCATACTGACTCAAGCGAACAAAGCGGATCTCATAATCAGTCACAAAAGCCTCTCCATGAGTAAGGGCCATAAACTCTCGCTTCTTCTCATCTAGGTACCTCGGTCCCAAGTACCTCTTCCTGAAAGCGGACTCAAAGAAATCCCAATAAATCTCTGTCTGTGGAACCCCGATAGTAATGGTGACCCACCAGGTGTAGGCATCACCCTGAAGCAACGAGATCACACAACCCAATCTACATGCGCCCGCACAACCCATCTGAGCCAAGATACGAACTGTCTTCTCCAACCATAACTCTGACCTCTCCGGAGTATATCCTCTAAACTCCTCGGCCCCCAAGCTACGGAGCCTCTCCAAAGGTAGACTGGCATCGTCACACCTAGGCTGAGCTGCAGCCTGAGCTCCCGCAACTGCAGCCTAAAACGCTCCCGCTATCGCTTGCACTAGCGGAGTCATATCAATTCCAGCTGGACCTTGGCAACCTTGGCCACCTTGAGGTCCATCTCCTCCGGCTCCATCCTCGCCCCCAACTCCAGGCGGAGGAGGTGGTGGTGGTGGAGGTTGTGGAGGAGCACCAACTCCCGCGGCCACCGACCTTTCTATGTGAGCCTTCACACCAACTGCCGGCTCAACAGGAGCCGCAACACGTAGTTCCTGACGAACCACTCTCGGCCTACCTCTCGGTCTAGACATCGCTCTCACAGATATTAACTACAACCACAACAACAAAACATACAAAGCTGGGTTAGCAAGGCAAGGCTTCCAAGTGTTCAAGTATGTTCCCTCACTTAAAAATCCTTTTTCCAATGTAATAGTAGCAATGGGACTCTTACACACATGCTTTGAATAAAACAATCAACATACTTGTCAAACAAACAACCATTCTTACAAAGCAAGCAAACACCGTGCATATAAATCAAAAACTTGAACTTACCTCACTTACCTGCCCAAGGTCTCGGTAACCTTAGGCTCTGATACCAACAAGTGTAACCCCCTCGTCCTGGTATGGCCGGATGACCGGTCCAAGTGGGCCACACGGGGAAAACCGAAGCGAAACCCGTTAAGGTTCCCCCTCGGTTAACAACCCTCTATTTTGTTTTCTTCATTTTAAATCTTGTCTGGATGAATATTGAGTCCTAAGTGATCAAACAGCAGAACAACATTCACGAAACAATCAAACAAACTCAAACTAACATGTTACAGCCCAAATTTTAAACTTAAACTGCAGGCGGTATCGATACACCTAAGGGGTGTATCGATACCCCTTGACTAGGTCAACAGGTCAAAGTCAACCCGTGGAGACCGTACCGATACGCCCAAGGAGTGTATCGATACTCTCCCTAACGGTTAACTTCTCAAGGTTAACGCTAAGATGACTGTATCGATACGCCTGAGACCCGTATCAATACCAAAGTGGACAGTAGCTTCAGTGACCAAAAAGGTATCGATACGCCCCTTCGCGTATCGAAACACGAAGCCTGAAACAAGAAGGTCGTATCGATACGGGACCAACCGTATCGATACCCCTGCACTGCCAAAACTCCCAAACTCAGCTAAAACGAACAAGACTCGGACCTAGATGCAATTTAGGACTTCCCTAGACCCAAACAAGCATTCATACAACATTTAAAGGTCATTGTTTAGCCATACAAACACCCAACATGTACATACATCAAGGGAAATATGCAATTGAATCAAAGATGACATTTAAGCATCCAAAATCTCATGCTTCGACATTCAAACATAAAGGCAACCTCATGGCACATAGCCAACATTCAAGATAAGCAATTTAGGCATGGATTACAATTCAAACATGGCAACACAAGCCATACAAAAGCAAGATAACAAGGAGTCTAAGCAAGCTCCTAAACAACCAACAACTATCCATCAAAAGACACATGTCCCATTGCCTAACTATTACATGTTCAACATTAAAAATCATACTTGATGTACTCAAAGCTAACAACCACACTTGGAGGCCCTCCACTTGCGCAAGCAACCCACGAACTAAGGATCTGCAATGTTGAACAAAGAGAGCGTAAGCAATAATGCTTATTGAGGGTGAGCTCTTAAAACAAACCTCAACATTGCAGGGTCCGAGCACGATCTAGCCAAGGCAAATCACATATTTACCAAGGATCCACAAAGCCACAAGATAAAGATGCATGAGCAATATACAATTAAATGCCATGATCAAAGCTCAATTCCTCAACACATGCAATCACATTTAACGTCCAATTAATGATCATATATCTCAACACATTGATACATATATCAATCGACATTGGCACCTAGCTATGACCCGAATACGCGAATAAACACGTTGGAACTCATATCCAACAACCACATTACCTTACGGTGGGATTACACTCATCACCGGTCTCGCGGAGGGGATTCCACTCATCCTCACGCCCCGTCGATGGGATTCCACTCATCACCGACTATATATAAATACAATTTCCGAGTGAACCCGTACTCCTCCTTGGTGACTCAACGCCACCAAGGCCACGCGTGACTTTTGACTCATGTGTACACACTAACATCCTAATGATCGATCATTTGTACTCAAGCATACTAGTGCCAACATTTTACTCATATCACATTACTCATTTCAATCAATTCCGTGCTTAGCACGTACTCACCATGAACCATCATCATGCATGTCTCAAGCATCACAAATCATGCCTCATCTCACATGTATACCACAATATACATAAGCATTCATATCACATTTCATACGAGACATACACATCCACATATATGAGTTCATCCAAAGGCTCTAGATCAAGTTTAGGATTAGGCTACCACCCTAATCCTAACTCTAGGTGGGTCTACCAAGCCCAACCTAGTCCATATACTCGAACCAACCATTTTAAAACCAAGTAAAGCAATTAACCACTCACCTAAGCTCCCAAGCTTAATGACCAAGCAAGCGACCACCTTCAAATTCCCAGATTCACTTCTGATGCTTCACCGATGCCCAAACTCGATTCTAATCAATTCCAAACACAAACAAAACATCCACAATCAATAACTCATCGTCGGAACTAGCCCGAATTAACGTTTTCAAGCAACCAACACTCAAAATCAAGCCCAAAATAGAATTTCCGAGCAACCCACAAAACCCACTGAAATCTTCCAATTCAAGCATCCAAACAACAATCAAATACACCCAAAGTGACCCTCATATATCATACTAACACCAGCCCCCAAAAACCAACATTAAACCACCCCAAAATCCACTTTAAAACCCTAAAAAAACCCCTTGAAACCCAAATCCGAAAATTGCTCAAAATCATTCAAAATTAACATATGTTATACCATTTGACCTCTATACATCATAACTAAACATACTAAATCAAAACATTTAATTTAACAACATAAAGCTTTCATTTTTAATCCAACTTTCCAAAAATTCCATTTTCTGAAACCTCCATGAAAATGAAAATAGAAGGTACTTTTAAAGAGAGGGAGATGAGGGGAAGTCAAAAAATGTCATTACCTTTCAAAATGGAGTTGAAATGAGGGAGCTTTGAAATGAAATAGTAGATTGGGGAGGATGAGCTCTTCTAACGTTGGGTGAGGATGAGGAAGAGGGTGAATAGTGGTTATTTGGGAAAAAAGGGGGATTTAAATTGAAGGATGGGTAAATTACAAAAAGGCCATTAATGAATGGCTATTCCTTTATTCTTTAAATAGCTCCTCAACTTGAAATTAAATCAATTTGGTCCCACTTCAAAAACTTATTTTGAAACCCGAAATTTTAAAGAATCATTTTGATTATAAACCCGAGCCCAAATAATATTAAAATATTATTTTCACCTAACCCCTAAACCCGGGTTTTACAGTATATAATATTTATTCTTAATATATGGGTAATTATTTCATGCATAAGCGCTTGTGGAAACTTTGTTTACACAAGCGTCTCAGCTTTAGAGTTTAGAGACTTTGTTTAGGGGTTTAAGTTTAGTAGTTTTGAATTGGGTTAACTACTAGGATGACCACTTATGTTTTCACCCAGTACATAGTTGGTCACCAATTTTCAAAAACGACCAGTAAGATCACTTACGTTTTCGATCTGTAAACTGTTGGTCATTGAGACATTTGTTGCCATTAAACTTAAACGAGAGGTTGATCTGGCACAATAAAAAAATAATATATTACTTATATAGTCCATAAACTATTACTTCACTTCTATTTTGACCAACGAAATAAAAACAATTTGTATAATTTCACATTTAATCCTCCATATTTACAAATTTCATTGGGACATCGTTGTTTTGGCCAATTCACTAGTAGCACCGCCACCAATGGCAGGACAACCTAGTTTTTTCAAACCCAGGTAACGATTGGTTTCTGGGTTTCCTTCCTACTAAACATTGCCTTTCATGGCTTCAAAATTGGTAAACTTTTCTTTACTCCCACATTCCAAATACGAATCGTTATCTTTTACTCATATTTGTCTCATTTATCTCTAAAAAATTCATGAACCAAACCAATCCCAGCAAAATCAAAACTGTATTCCGAAGGATTCAATTTCTTGCCTTTTGAATCAAAACTGTTATTGTGGGATTGTTTTTATCCTCAGTGAACTTCAATTCTACACTAGAAACCTTAATTTCAATACAAAATTGAAGTTCGGTAACAATGGCTGATGATAAGAAGCTTCAACAATCATTGCAAGAAAGCGATGTTGTGGATATCCCGGAAACTGAAGTTGAGGTATATAATGCTATTTTAGTTGATAATGAGGAATGGGTTTTGATGAATTTGTTTAATTGGTTCTTAAATTTCTATAGAAGTTTTAACTTTGCACATCCCTAAAACTGAAATTGAGGTATAGAAATCATATATTAGTTGATAATTTGGAATGTGTTTTGATTAATTTGTTTAATTGATTCATTAAGTAAACAGACTCATCTTTCCCCTTTCCAATTTTGCATTAGAGACCTTAGTTTCTGTAGACAATTTAACTTTGGTCAAAATTGTTGATGATATGAAACTTCAACACTCATTGCAGGGAAGCATTGCTTTTGACATATCGCAAATTGATATAAACCTTGGTTTCTATAGACAATTGGTTTTTGATTAATTTCATGTTTTTGGTGCTACTGCTCAGAATATATAACAATTTGTATAATTGTTTTTATTCCGGTTAGATGGAGAAGAATATGGAAGATGGTAGAGGGGAGAAGAAATTAAATTTTTTTTGTAAATATGGAGGATTAGATGTGAAATTATATAAATTGTTTTTATTTTGGTGGTCAAAATAGAAGTGAAGTAATAGTTTATAGTCTATCTAGGTAATTTATTCTTTTTTATTGTGCCAGATCAACCTCCCGTTTAAGTTTAACGGCAACAAACGTCTCGGTGACCAAAAGTTTACAGATCGAAAACGTAAGTGATCTTACTGGTTATTTTTGAAAATCGGTGACCAACTCTGTACTGGGGGGAAACATAAGTGACCATCCTAGTAGTTAACCCTTTTGAATTTAGGGGCTGTTGGAAGAATTTTAGGTTTAGGGGTTAAAATTTAGGGTTTATAGGTTAAAACCTAAATCCCTATATTACCCTAAAACATAAACATTAACCCTAAACCCTAACTGTAAGATGTTTTCTTTAATATAATAATAGAAAAAATGTTTTGTACTAAATTGAAAAGGTTTCAAAATGTTAATAAGTCTAAACAACTTGAAAATATGTTTGATGAATTTTACAAGGCTTTGAAATAATTTAAAATATCTTTAAAGTAGCCAAACCTTTGTTTTTCAAACCATTGTACCGATACAGTATACCCCATATTGATATGCTTTAGGGTTTCAACTACAGTAAAATTCTAGTAGCCAAAGACCGTACCGATACGGCTTGGCCATACCGATCCGGAGTTGACATATATCGATATGCTACATGGAGTTTCGATATGGTTGTTGTACAAACCCCCAACGGTTAGTATCCCGTACCGATACGGTTGAATCGAGTACTGATACGCCTAACTCCTCCCAACGATCATTTTCTCAACGACTATTTGAATTACAGACTGTACCGATACGCCTATAAGCGTATCGATACGCCTATAAGCGTATCGATACGCATCAACTGGAAAGACTCCAACGGCTAGTTCTGAAGAAGGGTGTACCGGTACGGGTACTCGAGTATCGATACAGACAGCTCTAGAACTGCATTTATTGCGGGAAATAAAAGTCCCAATGGCTCCAATTCAATCTCAATGGTCTCCAACGTCTAGGAACTCAATTGAGAGTATAAAAAGGACCTTCAAGCATCTTTAGAAGACTATCGCTTCAATTGTCAACGACATTATGATGTCAAATTTGTCTTAGAGCTTAATTTTCTACTCTTTGTATAGACAACACTTGTGAGCTTACATTGTTATATTTGGTCAAGTGTTTTAGGATTGAGTGAGTGCTTAATTAGTGCAAACACATACCTTTTAGAGGGATTTCTAGTTTGCTAAGTTTTCTCTTGTTTGAGATTGACCCCAAAGCTCGGTTTGTGAGCTTTGGTTGCTAGACTTGGTGAGTGAGTCTAGGTTGTAATTGGTTGCCTCCTAAGCTAAGAAAAGGGGAAAATTCTTAGTGAATTGATTGAAATCCTTAGTGAGATTTAAGGTAGTGGATGTAGAGCTTGTTAGAAGCTTGAACTGTAACGCCCCGGTTTTGGCCCCGTGAGTTATCGGTTTTGATCTAGGACTAGTTTTGGGTTAAATTTAAATTAAAATGCTGATTTTATAAAAAAGTGTCATTATTTACGATGATGCCATTAATGCAATTTTGAAAAGGGGTTTTGGGATTTGAAGAGTCATCTTTATTCCAAAAACCTGAAAGCTCAAAACTTTCTCTCAAAAGGTTCCCACCATCTCTTCCTTGACTCAAAGGCTTTTCCATAGAAGATTTTCAAAGGTAATCATCACTTTTACCTTGGCTTTTATTTATTAAATCTTACCTTTTTGAAATCTTAACAAAACATTGATTTTTCATTTTGGGTTCCAAAGTTTTGATGGAAAAGAGACGGGTTTATGAAATTTTCGGATGTGTTTTTACTAGGTTTTTGGTGGGATGTTTTTGAACTATTTTTGGATGCTAAATAATGTTAATAAGTAGCTTAAACCCATAAAACCCGAAACTAGTTGCAGTGGGTAAGTTTTGAAGGTGAAAAGGTGGTGTTTTTTGCTTAGTTTTGTGGTAAAACGAGGGTTGGAGGTATACGAGCCTAAGATGGATGCTTTTAGATGTTAATTGGTGAATTTTGAAGGTTAAAAATGCTGGGTAAAGTCAGATTGTGTTTAGATGATGTTTTGGCAACGTTTCAGTTGATTTCGGCTTTGCTTTGATTGAGTAAATGTGTCGATTGATGGACTGTTGCTTTTCAGTGAGTTTTGGTGTTAGAATATGTATTGATACTTTGGTTTGAAATGGCTAAAAGTAGGGGAAATGGTTTTGGACGCAACACCGGGTATAGAGGAAGCTTGAAACGACATTTCGATCATCTTTTGAGCGTTGGCTGGTGAGTGGAAATTGTTTTGAAGCTTTAATTGCTCAACGAGGTTTCTTGGGGTTTGGGTGGAGCCTTAGGGGCCAACCTAAACCCGAGCGTAAGTTGTCTATGTTCGTCTCGTTTCGTGAATTGTTGGCTTATGGGTTTATTTGTGTTGTGGTATGGATTATGAAATGCTTTTGCCTCCCTTTTAATGTTGTTGCGTTGTCGTAGCTGTTGTCGAGCCTTATGTGATGGTTAGTTGTTGTTGAATACGGTGATGTGTAGTCCCACCGGAGAGGACTAGTAGATGAGTACGGTGATGTGTAGTCCCACCAAAAATGTGCTAGTTGTTGTGTACGGTGATGTGTAGTCCCACTGGAAATGTACTAGTTGTTGTGTACGGTGATGTGTAGTCCCACCGGGAATTGGTTATGCTTGTCCATACCATGTTTTGTCTATGTTTCCATTTATCGTACTTCCTCCTTAAATGGTTTTGTCTTTAAAACTATATATGTTTTGAGATGCATTTTTATTGTTGTGTTTTAGAGCTCCGCTCACTAAGCTTTTAACCTTACGCTCTCTTTTCCAAACAATGCAAATCGTTAGTAGCTTCGGGGGCGAGCGGGGCAAGGGAGAAGTTCTTGGAGTTCTTTTCTAGCTCAAAGTATGTTTTTCTTAGTTGTAATAATGCTTAGGCAATGGGAATGCTAGACTTGTTGTTATGGAGTTGGTGTCCAAGCTCCTAAGTCTTGTTATTGTCAATGTTATTAGCATGTTTAAAGTGTTGAAGTATGCTTGGTTTGGCTTATGACCTTTTTGGTGGATGTTAAGTATGTTTGGTTGCTTATTAAACCTTGTTGGATGAATTGAGCCTTGTTGTATGTCTGATTGCCTTAAATGAGTGTTTCTTAATTGCTCTATGTTGGCTCGTGTATGTATGCATGTTTAGAGGTCTTAAGTTGGAGTTTGGTGTTGCTTCTTGGCTTAAACCATCAAATTTCTACATTATCAAGTCAGGGGTATCGATACGGTTGGGGTCATATCGATATAGTCTTCATGCTTTAAGCCAAGCTTATCGATACATAGGAAGGCGTACCAATACCATTTTTGCTACTAAAAATCTAAGAATTTAATGAGAAATTGAGGGTATCGGTACGGGCTTGAGTGTATCGATACGATCCTCTAAAGTTGACTTTGGAGTGTTGACCGTTGGGTGCGTATCGATACCAGCTTGTAGAGTATCAGTACATACTCTCAAAGTTGGCTCTGGGGAAGGTTGATCGTTGAAGGCGTATCGATACGGTCCCTTGGAGTATCAATACAACCTGAGGTAAATGGCTAAAACTTGTCTTTTATTGTCCGATCTGTTTGGTTCGTATTCTGGTTGCTCTTCCGCTGTTGGCTTATCTCATATAGGGTCGAATGAAGCATATAGACAAGTTAAATAAAGAAAAAAATAGGGTTGCTAATCAGAGTGAGATCCTAACTGATTTCGCTTCGGTTTCCCCGTGTGACTCGTTCGGTTCGGTCTATATTTTGCTTCCACCACAAACACCCAAAAATCAATCTTCTCCACACTTGGCAAGAAATTCAGTTGAAAGATATCGATCCTAACAATTGGTATCAGAGCGAGGCTCAATTGAGAAGGTTTAACCACCTATTGAAACGATCCGGAAGCTTGATAACAATACAATCAACCGGCGAAATGGTGCAATCCATCGACAAGCCACCTTTCTTTGATGAGACCAAATATGCCTATTGGAAGATTAGAATGATGTTCTTCATCAAGGCCAAAGATTACAAGCTTTGGGATATTGTTGAAGATAGTTCATATGTACCACAAAGATGCAAGGCGAAATGGAATGTGGATGATCACAAGAAAATGAAGCTAAATTGCAAGGCTTTGCACATTTTCTTTTGTGCATTTACTCCCAATATCTATGAGAATATGTCTTCTAATGAGAGTGCCAATGAGGTATGAGACAAGCTTGAAGTCATATACAAAAGAACCAACGAAGTAAAGGAGACCAAGATCGATCTTCTTAACCTCGATGATCAGATGTTTGTTTTGATATAATAATAGAAAAATTGTTTTGGACTAAACTGAAAATATTTCAAAATGATTATAAGTCCAAACAACTTGAAAATATCTTCGATGGATTTTATAAGGCTTTGGAATGTTTTAAAATGTTTTTAAAGTAAGCAAACCTGAGTTTTTCAAGTAACCATACCGATACGATATACACCGTATCAATACGCTTTAGAGTTTCAAGCTACAGGAAAATTCCAATAGTCAAATCTCGTACCGATATGGCTTGTTTGTATCGATACGGAGTAGTGTCGTACTGATACGCTTTGTAGCGTATCGATATGGTTTTAACTACCCCAACGGCTAGTTTCCCAACGGTCATTTGAATTGTAGGTCGTTTCGATACGCCTATAAGTGTATCGATACACATCAACTAGAAAGACTCTAACGGCTAGTTCTAAAGAAGGGCGTACCGATACGGCTACCCGAGTATCGATACAGACAGCTTTAGTATTGCATTTATTGTGGGAAATAAAGTCTCCAATGACTCCAATTCAATCCCAACGGTCAACGGCTCTAATTAAATCATAATGGTCTCCAACGGCTAGGAACTCAATCGGGAGTATAAAAGGGACCTTCGAGCTTCTATAGAAGACCAATGCTTCAATTTTCAATAACATTGTGATGTCAAATTTGTCTTAGAGCTTAATTTCTTACTCTTTCTATAGACAACATTTTTAGCTTAC
The DNA here is from genome assembly GCA_958450335.1 of Hibiscus tridactylites. Lineage (NCBI taxonomy): Eukaryota > Viridiplantae > Streptophyta > Magnoliopsida > Malvales > Malvaceae > Hibiscus > Hibiscus tridactylites. The sequence goes on along the minus strand of OY288287.1, from coordinate 59,900,498 downwards.
ATTGTTATATTTGCTCAAGTGTTTTAGGATTGGGTGAGTGCTTAATTAGTGCAAATACATACCTTTTAGAGGGATTTCTAGTTTGCTAAGTTTTCTCTTGTTTGAGAGTGATCTCAAAGCTCAGTTTGTGAGCTTTGGTTGCTAGACTTGGTGAGTGAGTCTAGGTTGTAATTGGTTGCCTCCTAAGCCAAGAAAAGAGGAAGAATTCTTAGTATATTGGTTGAAATCCTCAGTGGGAGCTAAGGTAGTGGATGTAGGTGCTTGTTAGAATGTCGAACCACTATAATCCTTGTGTCTTATGTATATCTTTTTGCTTCCACCAAAAACACAAACTTCTTCACAACTTAGCAAACAACGATTAAGTGATCATCGAGCCTAACAATTGGTATCAGGGCGAGACTCAATCGAGAGGATTAACATCCTATTGAGGCGATCATAGCTAGCTCAATCAACAAACAATCAATCAGTGTACATGGTGCAATCCATCGACAAGCCATCATTCTTCAACGATGAACATTATGCATATTGGAAGAATAAGATGATGTACTTTATCAAGGCAAAGGATTATCATCTTTTGGACCTTGTTGAAGATGGATCATTCGTGCCTTAAAGAAGGAAGGCAGATTGAAATGTCAATGACAAGAAGATGATATAGCTTAATTGGAAGGCATTGCACATTCTCTTTTGTGCTTTTGGCCCAAATGTTTATGCAAAGACATCTTCTTGTGAAAGTGCCAAGGAAGTATGGGACAAGCTTGAAGCTACATACAAGCGAACAAACGAAGTAAAGGGGACCAAGATTGGTCTTCTCAACTATGAGTACGAGAACTTCAAGATGAACCTGGATGAAGACATCAAGAGGATGTTCGATCGTTTCTTCACATTCGTTAATAAACTCAAAGGATTTGGAGAGAAGATTTCTAAAGACAAGCTCGTTTGGAGTTAATTGATTCACTTCCCGAATCATGGAAGGGCAAGCCGATGACTATCATCGAAGCCAAGACATTGATATGAATGTCATTGCTCTTCCATCCTCCACATGCCAACACGAAGAATCTAGTGAGGAGGAAAGTGAAGATGAAGAGATGGTTCATCTCTTCAAGAAGTTCATCCGGTTCATGAAGAGTGAAATTGAAAAATCTAAGCATGAATCGAAGAAGAAAATGAAGGATTCCCAAAATAATCATCAATGTAAGAAGATGAGGCACACCAAATACGATTGCCCTCGCTTCAACAAAAAAAGGATCATCTTCAAAGCAAACATTTGTGGCAAATTGGAGTGATGACGACTCCACCGATCATGAGGTAGCCCACATATGTTTAATGACCCTGCAAGAGGGTGAGGTAACTTCTAACTCATCTTGTTCAAATTCATATAACTTTGATGTTTGCATTTGGAATTCAAGGTTTCATTTTCTAAAAACAAAAAAATTGCTTTCAAAGTTAAAAATTGAAAATGAATTGCTTTCCAAAACAAATCTTGAACTTGAAGCAAGGTTTGAAGCCTTTGAGAAAAAGAACCTTGATTTACAAAACTTGCTTCAAAAAGTTCAAGAGGATCATCAAAGGGAAATTGATGACCTCAAAAAGAATTTGTTTTACAAAAATGCTCAAACATGTGAAATTGGAAGTATTCGGGTCCCAAAAGAACTAATTACTTCAACTAAAAAAGATGAAATTGAAAAATGGGTTCCTAAGGGGACTAAATTATGTGCTACTAACACTTACAGATCCAAAGCAATTTGGATACAAAAAATTATTTGATTGTCTTGTTTTAGGTGTGATGGAGATTAGTCAATAAAGTACAACATTGAGATGAAACTCCATACACACAAAGAAGATCACTTGAAGAAGGAAGGCTTCACATCCTACATTTGATTCAAGTGTGGTAAAAATTAGTTGAATTTTGTTTATTTTAATTTGTTTTATTTATTTAATTCAACTAGTTTATAATAATTGTTGTCTAACCATTTGATGATGCTTCGAGTAAGGGGGCCATTTTAAAACAAAAACTCTTATTTTTGTCAAAATCTTTTAAACCTCCATTGTTATTTTAAGCTTAAAGTCATTTAAATTCTTTTTGATATAACAAAAAGGGGGAGAAATGATTTGAAAAATTGATTTTTCAAGTGAATAAGGGAGAACTTTAATTACATTTCAATTTTAAAGTCTCTTATTCAAATTTTTAAATACTAAGGGGGAGAATCACAAACGATTTTTCAAGTTGGTTTTATTATATCAAAAATGGGGAGATTGTTGAGATGTTTGTTTTGATATACTAATAGAAAAATTGTTTTGAACTAAATTGAAAAAAATTCAAAATGTTTATAAGTCCAAACAACTTCAAAATATGTTTGATGGATTTTATAAGCCTTTGGAATGTTTTAAAACGTCTTTAAAGTAGTCAAACCTAAGTTTTTCAAGTAACTGTACCGATATGGTATACACCGTATCGATACACTTTAGGGTTTCAAGCTACATGAAAATTCCAGTAGCCAAAACCCGTATCGATACGGCTTATTCGTATCAATACAGAGTAGTGTCGTACTGGTATGCTTTGTAGCGTACCAATGCGGTTTTAACTACCCCAACAGCTAGTTTCCTAATGGTCATTTGAATTACAGGCCGTATCGATACGCCTATAAGCGTATCGATACACATCAGCTGGAAAGACTCCAACGACTAGTTCTAAAGAAGGGTGTACCAATACGATTACATGAGTATCGATACAGACAGCTCCATAACTACATTTACTGTGGGAAATAAAGGCTCCAATTCAATCCCAACGGTCTCCAACGGCTAAGAACTCAACTGGGAGTATAAAAGGGACCTCCAAGCATCTATAGAAGACCAATTCTTCAATTGTCAACAACATTATGATGTCAAATTTGTCTTAGAGCTTAATTTCCTACTCTTTGTATAGACAACACTTGTGAGCTTAAATTGTTATATTTGCTCAAGTGTTTTAAGATTGGGTGAGTGCTTAATTAGTGCAAACACATACCTTTGAGAGGGATTTCTAGTTTGTTAAGTTTTCTCTTGTTTGAGAGTGATCCCAAAGCTCAGTTTGCGAGCTTTGGTTGCTAGACTTGGTGAGTGAGTCTAATTTGTAATTGTTTGCCTCTTAAGCCAAGAAAACAAGAAGAATTCTTAGTGAACTGGTTGAAATCCTTAATGGGGGCTAAGGTAGTGGATGTAGAGCTTGTTAGAAGCTTGAACCACTATAAATCCATTGTCTATTTTGTCTATCTTTTGCTTCCACCACAAACACCCAAAATCAATCTTCTCCACACTTGGCAAGCAATTTAGTTGAAATATATCGAGTCTAACACTCGAGTATGAAAACTTCAAGATGAACCTGGATGAATACATCAAGAGGATGTTCGACTGATTCTCCACAATCGTCAATCAACTCAAAGATCATGGAGAAGAGATTCCAGAAGACAAACCCGTTAGAAAGTTGATTTACTCACTTCCCGAATCATGGGAGTCCAAAAAGAGGGCCATTGTAGAAGCAAAGAACTTGAAGGAGCTCAAACTTGATGAGCTCGTTGGATCTTTGCTCACTCATGAGATGTTGTGTCTACCCTTGAAGAGGGGGAAGGAGAAGAAGATCAAAGAGCAAGGCATTGATGTGAATGCCATTGCTCTTCCATCATCTACATGCCAACATGAAGAATTAAGTGAGGAGGAAAGTGAAGATGAAAAGATGATTCATCCCTTCAAGAAGTTCACCTGGTTCATGAAGAGCGAAATGAAAAAATACAAGCATGAATTGAAGAAGAAGAAGAAGAAGAAGGATCTCCAAAAGAGTCTTAAATGCAAGGAGACGAGTCACCAAATAAGATTGTCCTCACTTCAACAAAAGGGGACCATCTTCAAAGAAAGCATATGTGGCGACATGGAGTGATAAAGACTCCACCAATGATGAGGTAGCCCACTTATGCTTTATGACCCTCCAAAAGGGTGAGGTAACTTCTAATTCATCTACTTTTACTTCCTATTCTTTTGATCAATTACAAGATGCCCATGATGATTTGATTTTAAATTTTAAGAATCACATTTTGAAAAACAAGAAAGTTGTTTCAAATTTGAAAATTCAAAATGATTTGATTTCTAAAACCAAAATTAAACTTGAAACAAAACTCAATGAGTTTGAACAAAAATTTGTTGATTTACAAAATTTTGCTTCATAAAGTTCAATAGGAAAAAGATTTGATTTCCAAATAGCTTGAAAAGAAAACCAATTTTAGAAAATTAAATTTTTATCAAAGACAATCTAGTGCCCCTAGATCCCTAAATGGTAAATGCTTCAGAAGTATTTGAGTCCCAAAAGAACTAACTAGTTCGAGTAAAGGGGATGATTTGAAAAATGGATTCCTAAGGGGACTAAATTATGTGCTACTAACGCCTATGAATCCAAAGCAATTTGAATACCAAAAATTACTTGATTGTCTTGTTTTAGGTGTGATGAAGATTGGTCAATAAAGTACAACATTAAGGGGGAGCTCCATAAACACAAAGAAGATAACTTGAAGAAGGAAGGCTTCACATCCTATCTTTAGTTCAAGTGTGGTAAAAATTAGTTAAATTTTGTTTATTTTAATTTGTTTTATTTATTTTTAATTCAAATAGTTTATCATAATTCTTGGACTAACCATTTGATGATGCTTTGAGAAAAAGGGAGCCATTTTTAAAACCAAATTTTTAATTTTGTCAAAATTTTATCTTACCTCATTTGTTATTTTGAACTTAATGTTTCATTTTTTTATATAACAAAAATGGGAGAAATGATTAGAAAATTTGATTTTTCAAGTGAATAAGGGGAGCTTTAACTACTTCTAAATTTTAAAAATTCTTATTCAAATTTTTAAATACTAAGGGAGAGAATCACAAACAATTTTTTCAAGTTGGTTTTATTATGTCAAAAAGGGGAGATTGATGAGATGTTTGTTTTGATATAATAATAGAAAAATTGTTTTGGACTAAATTGAAAAGGTTTCAAAATGTTAATAAGTCCAAACAACTTGAAAATATGTTTGATGAATTTTACAAGGCTTTGGAATGATTTAAAATGTTTTTAAAGTAGTCAAACCTTTGTTTTTCAAGTCACTGTACCGATACGGTATACCCCGTATCGATACGTTTTAAGGTTTTAGCTACAGGAAAATTCCAGTAGCCAAAAACTGTATTGATACGGCTTGGTCGTATCCATACGGAGAGGACGTGTATCGATACGTTACGTGGCGTTTCGATACGGTGTTTTTACGAACCCTCTAACGGCTAGTATCTCGTACCGATATGGTTGTATCGAGTACCGATACGCCTAACTGCTCCCAACGGTCATTTTCCCAATGACTATTTGAATTGTAGGCCGTATCGATACGCCTATAAGCATATCAATACACATCAACTGGAAAGACTCCAACGGCTAGTTCTGAAGAAGGGGGTATCAATACGGCTACCCGAGTATCGATACAGACAGCTCTAAAACTCCTTTTATTGCAGGAAATAAAGGCCCTAGTGGCTCCAATTCAATCCCAACGGTCTCCAACGGCTAGGAACTCAATTGGGAGTTTAAAAGAGACCTCCAAGCATCTATAGAAGACTAATGCTTCAATTGTCAACAACATTATGATGTCAAATTTGTCTTAGAGCTTAATTTCCTACTCTTTGTATAGACAACACTTGTGAGCTTACATTGTTATATTTGCTTAAGTGTTTTAGAATTGGGTGAGTGCTTAATTTGTGCAAACACATACCTTTTAGAGGGATTTCTAGTTTGCTAAGTTTTCTCTTGTTTGAGAGTGATCCCAAAGCCAAGAAAAGGGGAAGAATTCTTAGTAAATTGGTTGAAATCTTTAGTGGGAGCTAAGGTAGTGAATGTAGAGCTTGTTAGAAGCATGAACCACTATAAATCCTTTGTCTACTTGTCTATCTTTTGCTTCCACCACAAACACCCAAAAATCAATCTTCTCCACACTTGGCAATCCATTCGATTAAAGGATATCGAGCCTAACACTAACTCCTAACCATAAACCTTAAATTCTAACCATGAACCCTAAATTTTAAACCACTACACTAAAACTTATAAACTCTAAACCCTAAACTAAAACTGTAAACCCTAGATTAAGACGCTTGTGGAAATAAAAAGTTTTCATCGCCTGTGTATGTGATAATAATCCTTTATATATATATATATATAAAGTATTTCACATATAACATCACTTTTACGCATGAGTCAATAAGTTATAGTGGTATCTCACTTTATGATTGACTTTTGGTTAGAAGTCATATATCTTTTATTTTAGAATTTTAGATGTATGCATGGTAAAAAAAATTAGATGTATGATATATATTTGAATTGCTTCACCACAACACATAAAATGAGTATCTGAAAAGATTGAGAATATATGATGAGTATGAGTCTCATTTTATTATTAAATATTTTGAATATGAATTAAAGATTTATTTATGACATAATAATCAGTTGGATGCGAAAATTAAATGAATTATCACTATATAGATCTTTGTATATGAAGTAGAGGCTAGAAAGATAATTCATGAAAAATCAAACTGTCAAATATTTGCATTGACCTGATGAGAATAACCAAGTCTTATATATTAAAAAAAAACTCTAAATGAGAATTGTAGCCCAAAAGGATAATATATTAGAGTAAATGAATGAAACATTATAGTTTAATTGGTTCCAAAGTTTAAAATTCTCATAAAATTAAATTAATATAATAATTAAGATGATGTTGAGATAAAGATTTTGATATAAAAATTTGAAAAATATTTTTAGACTTAATTCAAATATTACAAAAAAATCAAAGTCCAAATAACTTAAAAAATATGTTTGAAATGTTTTTGAAGAGTTTTTTACTTGAAAAAAATATTTTTAAAGGATTTTAAAAGTAAAAAATTTACTGTCAGTACATGTACCCTATCCCCGGTACAGATACCCACTGGCCCGTACCAGTACGGCTAAGCTGAGTAACGATACAACCTATTTTGGAAAATTTCAGTAACACCTTTCGTACCGATACAGTGACATTTGTACCTGTATGCTAGGGTCAGTATTGATACCCTAGTATCGAGTACCAATAGACCATAGTTAAATGTGTCTAGCAGCTATGGCCATTTAAGGAAAGTACCGATATCCTCTGCACCAATAGAGCATTTAATGTTGAAAATTAGGTCTCCAATGGCTCCAAACCATCCCCAAACAGTTAGTTCATTTTTGGTCTTAAATTGTCAATTTTTTTTGTAGAACACACTTATGAGCTCAATTGTTATATTTGCTCCAGTGTTAGGATTTTTGGTGGGTAATTAGTGTGCAAACAATTTGGTTTTCTCATGTTCGCAAACATATATTCTTTTTTTGGAAGAGAGTGTCTCAAAGCTTTGGGATATAAGCTTTGAGGGTCTTGTAAAGGTTACTCTTGATTCTTGAAAAAGAAAGAAATTCAATAATAAATTTGAAAAAAAAAAAAACTTTAGTGGGAAGCTAAGGTAAAGATGTAGACTTTGGTTAGAAAGTTGAATCATTATAAATCCTTGTGTCTAATTTTTAAATTACATTGCTTCCACTGAAATTCCTTTCAAGTCAATTTATCCCCTCTTGATGATTCGGTTGACGACGTTCGAGCCCAACAAATGATCATATAATGGATGTGGGCGCTCGTGAAGGGACCCAAAACACAACTAATCATAAAATTATAGAAGAGATTCAAATACATAAATTTAAAAATGTTGAATAGATCTTGATAAGTTATGTCACTACGAGAAAAAAATGAAACCGAAGTAAAAAAGTTATTGACAAATTTTAGATATAATGTTCCTACAGAAGTCAAGAAATAAATAAGGATCAAGAATATAAATATATAAAAAAGTATAAATATAGAAATGATTGGCTAACATAGAAAAACGTTATTCAAATGCAGTTAAATTAACTTTGAAAATGTGAAATTTTTGGATCAATAGTCCAAATACCTAAAAGTATAATATAAATGAGATATAAATTAGAAGTCACGAGATATAAAACATGACTTGACTTAGAATTATAAAATAAATTATTTCATGGTAAATGCAATTACTTTATTAGTCTGATAGTTATAAAAAAAATTTATATGCGTCTAATGAATTTGTAGATCTTTATATAATGAAATTTATTGCTAAAAGATTCAAAATACAAGAACTAGTGAAAATTTCTAACTTGTACAAGTATGTGTATATTAATAATTTAAATATTATGAAAATTTCCATTGAGCTTTGAAATGAAAACTTCTAAAGAGCAAGAGCATTTGAGATAAAAAAACATATTAGAAATAAATTTTGTTTCGTCCCATAGATCAAACACTTAATTATAATTTTTGTCTGTAAATGATTACATGGTAAAATATTCTTAAAGAAATTTAATATATATAAAATGTATCTATCGAGTATGTCAATAGTCGTAACATTATTAAATGTGAATAAAAAATATTTTTTATCTTCAAAAGAAGGATAAAAAATTTTTGGTAAGAAAGTATCATATCTTAGTTGGTTTAGAAATATTGTACCTTAGTTAGTCTAAAAGTACTAAATCTTAGTTGATCCAAAAGTTCTATCTAAGTGCTACAAGATCATCATTTTTAGATATTAAACATAGTTAATATCTTTTCAAATCATGTATAAGTAATTGATATGCATAAGAAAAGTTGAGAATAGATTTGACCAACATATTTAGAAGATATACGATTTTCTCCCACATGATAAGATGCTGATTATCTTGTACAAAGCTACTACTACATAATGTTGTCGCAACCCTTTTAAGCCCGACTTTTTAAAAACGAAAAATAACGAAGTCGCCACAAATTTTTTTTCGAGGTGTGATTAGATCACCTAAAAATGAGCCATTTTAATAAATCATTTTAGTTTATTAAAATGACAATTTTGGTCTGTGAAAACACAAAAACATGTTCGGGAGTCGGTTACGCGTGGGGAAGGGTTAGCACACCACAACGACAAAAAATTAGTACATAGCCGATTACAAAATGTTTTAATGTCAGAACTTGCAAGTTCGTATAGAATTCAACTCATTGTCCATTTATGAATATGATTTCATTTTAACGGCCCTAATATCCAGGAAGTGAACTGCAATCACCGACAACACTTCTACTTTTTAATCAGACAAACATAAAAATTATTAGTGTGTTGAAACTTTTAATTATCCTAAGTTAGTGATTATTAACCTAAAATATTGTCTAAGTGAATTTTACCTATTAGGGTTAAAATATGGTTAAATGTGTCTTATGAATATTAAATGTGAAGAAAAATCTTATTTTTCTCTTTAAAGGCTCTAACTAAGTAATTTAGTACCTAACCCTAAAGATTTTATGTGATGTTGACATAAGTGGAGTAAATATATGTTGTATTTTCCCCTTTAAATGAAGTTTTGTCTCACTGGATTTTTTAGTAAGTTTTTTTAATAAGATAATATATTATGCGTATTAAAGATATGTATACTATTTTCCTTCACTAAGAATTCTTTTACGCAAGAACTTATCTTAATATGATTTTAGCGAGAATATGTATTCATGTGGTCGTTCATTATGATTAAAATTTTATGTATTAAATATGATTTTGATGTACTTTATTATTAGGACTTTAATGTTTATGTCAACACAATTTAAAGAAGATAGTTAAAGACTCTTGTTGATATTTAATCCCTTCCCTTAGGTTCTGAGTTCTTGTCCCAGTAGGAGCAATCCCCCTTTCCTCTTTCCCGAGGTAGAAAAAGTTAAAAAAAAAAAGACTTTAATATTTATTAAGATTAAAGTTTTATATAATATTTAGTATATATGCCTATAAATATAGAATTAAAAAATAAATATACTTCATATTAAGAAAATAATACACATCTCTCTCCATTTTCATATGTATCTTGTTCTTCTATTCTTCTTTTATTTTATTTCATAGCATTTGGTTAGTTGTTTGTTTTAATTTGTCAAAAAATAATAATATTAACGCTATTATATTTTATTAATAATATCAATTTATATATATTTGAAACCGTAAAAACAAGTGATATTTATAAAATTTATCATTCAATTTTTTCAAATTGTAAAATTGTAACACCCGGGTTTGGGGGTCGGGTGAAAATAATATTAAAATAATGTTTCGGGTTTTCCCTTTTCGTTTTAAAAATTCATTTAATATGTTGGATCCAATTTTAATTTGAAACCCAAAATTTCATAGATTTTGGAATAGTGGAAGATGACCATCTCATTAATGGCAAAAGCCTTTGAAAAATAAAACCCTTTTTATTTAAAACACACATTCTATCATCTTCTTCCCACTTCTCTTCTAAGTTCCAACGACAACTTCTTCTCTACCATTGGAATCACTATTCCATCACCATACTCTCTCATCTTTGGTAATTTTTGAAAGGTAAACACATATTTGACTTGTCCTCACTTTCCCCTACATGTTTGTACCCTTAGATTTCATTAAAACTCATGGTTTTGTATTTTGGTGTTTTGAAGTTTTGGATTAAAAATGTCATCTTTATTAGCTTTAACTTAAGTTTTTGATTTGTTGAAGTTATATAAGTTATTTTCTATCTAAAAGGTCCAACATACTTGATTTTTACAAGGTTTTATAAAGATTCCCGAAATTGGGTTTTAGAGAGGTTTTAGAAGGGTTTAAGGTTGAGTTTAGGGGCTGTTATGTGTTGGAAATTGAGGGCTGATGGTTGTATGATGGTTGAGGGTTTTTCTGGAAGCTTTTAGGTGTATTAAAGGTATTGGAATCAATGAGTTTTGGATGTGCTTAAGGGCTGCTCGAAAATGGCATTTTTGGGGCTGTCTTTAGCTTGAAATCATGTGTTTTGTGCTTGGTTTGTGTTCTGAGTTTGCTACATTCATTTGTGAACTGAATTGTGGTTATTTTGATTGTGTTGGGATATTTATAAGCAAGGATTTGTGTTGGTGAAGCCTCGGGAACGAAGTCGGAATCGTTGGGGAGCTTGATCGGCTAGAGTTATTGAGCTTGGTTTAGTCGGTGAGTGGTTCTACGTTTTAAATTGATTTTCAAACGTTAGTTTGTAAAACCTATGTTTGATTTTGATATAATTAGATCTTTAAGGATCAATTTGAAAAACTTAAAATTGTTTTGGTAAGTCCCTTAATAAGTTTTAAATCACCAACTTTTTAAAACTGATTTGAAAAACTCAAACTCAAAATATTTTCTAAGCGTTCCAAGGTCAAACTATTGAAAAACGTTCAGGTGTATCGATACACTCCCAAGCGTATCGGTACCTTTTTACAAAACTTGGCTACTGTCGGAACACGTATCGATACGGCAAACCCTCATATCGATACGACTCTATGTTAAAATCTAAAGAGTTTGAATGGCGTGCCGATACGACAAACCCTCGTATCGATACGGCCTTCATAAAATTTAAATATAAGTCGGTTTAAAAAATATGACCGTTGGTCTCAGTTGGTTGGTAACCAAACTTTAAAAGGTTGTTGACCCGTATCGATACGCCTAACCCCCGTACCGATACGGATATCGACAATGAGTTAAGTTGAGAAAAAGGTATCGATAGGACCTTTACCATTTCGATACCTCGTACTGATACACTTACGCGCGTATCGATACCCCTTATTTATTGCACACAACGACTCTTTCTTTTCTGAGACAGGTATCGATACATCTTCCCGCGTACCGATACGCATAGCTGCAGAAGTGCATTTATGGTGGTAAGAGAGGGTTCCAACGGCTCCATTTATGCTCCCAACCACCCAAACGGCTAGAAATCAATGAGGAGGTATAAAAGAGACATCCAAAAGCATCAGCAACAACTATTGATCTTCAAGAAAACATCTATTCATAAAATCCAAGCAATTTTGCAAAAATCCATATTGTCTAGAAACCCCAATTGTAATTTTCATTATTATCTTGTTCAATTGGGTTGAGTGCTTGTAATTGGGCTATCATTTGTATTGAGAGATGCTCTATTAGCCAACAAATTTCTTTGTTATCTTGTTGTGAGGATTGGGTTGAATTTTGGGTAGAAAATTCAACCGAAATTGTAAGGGTTGCCTCCTTAGCCTAGAAAAGGGGAAGAGCAATTAGTGGAATTGTTGCAAATCCTTAGTGAAGCTAAGGTAGTGGATGTAGAGTTCATTTGGAACTTGAACCACTTTAAAATCCCTTGTCTATTATTTTTTATTTACAATTTCCACCACAAAATCTTTAAATTTCCAATTCACCCCCTCTTGGTTCATATAGATCTTTCGATCCACTCAACAATTAGTATCATAGCCTACCTCTTTGAGGATTAACAACCACAAGAGGAGTTCCTTGGAAGAGTGTGATCATCATATATCAAGAGATGGCTTCAACCTCCGGTTCGGGCATATACGAGTCTCAATCTACTATAAAGCCTCATTTCTTTAATGGTGATAACTATTCTTTTTGGAAGAATAGAATGCGTCTCTTCATCAAGTCAAATGACTACCTAGTGTGGGATGTCATTAAAGATGGCCCCTTATATTCCATTGAAGCAAGATGGTGAAGGCAAGATGGTTTTAATGGAAAAGATAGAGATGAGTGAAGAAGAGAGGAAAAAGATTCAAGTCAATGACAAAGCTCTCCACATGCTATTTTGCTCATTTGGTCTGAACATCTATTCTAAGGTCCCATCCATCGAGAGTGCCAAAGAAGTGTGGGACACTTTTGAAACTACTTATGAGGGCACCAACGATGTAAAAGAAACTAAGATTGGAATTCTCAATCTTAGTTATGAGAATTTCAAAATAGAGCCCGATGAGACGGTGTCAAAGATGTTTGATCGTTTCTCCACTATTTTCAATGGGCTAAAGGGTTTTGGAGAAATCATTTCGGAAGACAAGCTTGTCCGGAAGCTACTCTATTCACTTCTCGAGTCTTGGGATGGGAAGAGAACCGCTATCATTGAAGCTAAGAATTTGAAAACTTTGAAGCTTGATGAGCTTGTGGGTTCTCTCCTTACTCATGAGATCATGAAGCAAGAAGGGAAGACGAGAAGAAGAAAGAAGAGAAAAGGGTAGAGAAGCTTGAGGTTGAGAAGAAGAAGAAGATGGGAATAGCTCTCAAGGCTAAAGCTTCACAACATGAAGAGAGCTCTTCTAGTGAGGAGGATGAACTAGAAGAATTGGCTATGATAGCCAAACGATTCTCACGTTTTATGAGGTCCAACCGAGGAAGAAAAATCCAAAGAAAGATGGACTTCAAAAGCAAGAACAAAGAAGAAGGAAGGGATACTATCATTTGCTTTGAGTGCAAACAACCCGGCCACATACGTTCGGAGTGCCCTCAACTCAAGAAGAAGGGCTTTGAGAAGAAGAAGAAGCTCAAAGCCAAGCTTGCTACTTGGAGTGATGAGGAGTCATCGGAGGATGACGAACAAGAAGTGGCTAACCTTTGCCTCATGGCACTTGAGGAAGATTCCTCCATGGTAACCTCTAACTCATCTACTTTAGATTTTGAAGAATTAAATGATGCGTATGATGAGTTACAAGAGGTCTATGATGAATTAGTTGAGAAATATAAAGAGTCAGTCATTAGGAACAAAAAGATTATTTTGGAACTAAATGAGAAAAATGACTCACTCACTCAAGCTAATTCAAAATTTGAGAAAAGATATTAGGATTAAAAGATGAACTAAAATTCTTTCAATATGAAAATGTTGATCTTAATAATCTTTTGTATCAATGTAATAGTGAACACCAAAAGGTGTTGGATGAGCTAAATGAGCTCAAAAAGTCTTTGAAAAATGTTGGTAGTGTCAAGCATGAAGTAGGTGAATCCTCAAGAACACACCAACCCATGAAAAAGACTAACTACTACAAACAAGGTAGCTATCCTAGACATAGTAGAGCTAAAAGAATTAGAAGTGTATGGGTTCCTAAGGAACTTGTAAAATCTAATAATATTATTGCTATGTCATCTTGGATTCCTAAGGGAACCAAGGTTTTGGGAACTAACACTCATGGACCCAAAATGATTTGGGTACCAAAAGCAAAAGCTTAATATCTTTGTTTGTAGGGGGAGCATTGCTACAAGGCCAAAGCACAAAGTCAAAACTGATGGTACCTTGATAGTGGATGCTCAAGGCATATGACCGGAGACAAGAGTAGATTCATGGATCTAAAGCCAAAAAGTGGAGGAGTAGTGACATTTGGTGACAACTCCAAAGGCCACATTAAAGGTATTGGCTCCATAGGTAATCACTCTACTATTCTCATTGAAAATGTCTTATATGTCGATGGTCTTAAACACAATTTATTGAGCATAAGTCAATTGTGTGTTAAAGGATTTAATGTTTTATTTGATAAAAATGGATGCAAAATTGTAGACATTAAATCTAATAATATTATGCTCATAGTTCATCGCATAAGGAACATATACATGGTGCATCTAGATGACATTCATACATCTCATGCATGCTTAGTTGCACAAAATGAAAATGATGCATGGTTGTGGCATAGGAAACTAGGACATGCTAGCATAAGTGTTTTAGAAAAACTAGTCTCCCTTAATCTAGTTAGAGGTTTACCCAAGATAAAATTTTCAAATGATAAAATTTGTGATGCATGCTCAAAGGGTAAACAACATAGATCTTCCTTTAAATCCATTAATGATGTTTCTACTAGTAGATGTTTACAACTTATCCATATGGATTTATTTGGGCCAATTAGGACTATGAGCTTGGGTGGTAAGTCTTATGCTTTTGTGCTTGTTGATGATTTTTCTAGATTTACTTGGGTTCTATTTTTAAGTACTAAAGATGAGGCTTTGGAAAAATTCATCACATTTTCAAAATTAACCCAAAATGATCTTGAACTTAAAATTTCACATATTAGAAGTGATCATGGAACCGAGTTTCAAAATTTGGGGTTTGCAGATTTTTTAAATGAAAATGGTATTAGCCATAATTTTTCGGCTCCTCGAACTCCTCAACAAAATAGGGTAGTTGAGAGGAAAAATAGAACTTTGCAAGAAATGGCTAGAACTATGCTTTGTGAAAAAAATTTACCTAAATATTTTTGGGCGGAAGCCACAAACACCGCTTGCTATATTGTAAATCGAGTAATGATTAGGCCAATTTTAAAGAAAACATCTTATGAGATTTTAAAATCTAAAAAGCCTAACATTAGCTATTTTCACCCTTTTGGTTGCAAGTGTTTTGTTTTAAATAATGGAAAAGACAACTTAGGTAAATTTGATGCAAAAAGTGATGAAGCTATTTTTATAGGTTACTCTTTAACCTCTAAAGCCTATCGAGTATTTAACAAAAGAACTTTAGTAGTAGAAGAATCTATTCATGTTGTATTCAATGATAACCTCCTTCCTAGGAAGGATTCTTGTGATGATGATGATGTAGGAATCATAAATGCCTTTGATGGAGGACAAACTTCAAAGGAGGATGAGATTCCAACAAAAGAAGAGGACACACAAGATCCACCTCTTGAAGCCTTGAAGGACTTGGCTCTTGAGGAAAAGGAAGTGAGCTACCCAAGGGAGTTGAACGATGTCAAAGATGGTGAAATCTTGGGTGATCCATCTAAAGGGGTAACCACTCGATCTTCTCTTAGATTAATGAATCATGTTGCATTTATCTCACGCATAGAGCCTAAGAATATTAAAGAAGCATTGAAAGATGACTTTTGGATTATGGCTATGCAAGAAGAGTTAAATCAATTTGAGAGAAGTAACGTTTGGACATTAGTTGATAGGCCTAGTAATCAATCTACAATAGGAACTAAATGGGTCTTTAGGAACAAGCTAGATGAGAGTGGTAACATTGTAAGAAATAAAGCTAGACTAGTAGCACAAGGTTACACTCAAGAAGAGAGAATAGATTTTGATGAAACCTATGCACCCGTAGCTAGAATGGAAGCCATTAGGATGTTGCTTGCATATGCATGTTATCATAATTTCAAGCTTTTTCAAATGGATGTTAAAAGCGCATTTTTAAATGGTTTTATAAATGAAGAAGTGTATGTGGAACAACCACCGGGTTTTGAAGACTCAAAATTTCCAAATCATGTTTTCAAACTTACCAAAGCTCTTTATGGTTTAAAACAAGCTCCTAGAGCTTGGTATGAAAGACTTTCAAACTTTTTAATTGAAAAAGGATTTGAAAAAGGTAAGGTGGACACTACATTTTTTTATAAAAATGTATAAAAATGACATCTTAGTAGTTCAAATTTATGTTGATGATATTATTTTTGGTTCTACTAATGAATGTCATTGTCAAGAGTTTGCTAAGTTAATACAAGGTAAATTTGAGATGAGCATGATGGGGGAGCTCTCATTCTTTTTGAGACTCCAAATCAAGCAAAAGAAGGATGGCACCTTCATCAACCAAGCAAAATACATAAAGGATATGCTCAAGAAGTTTGGCTTGGAGAATGCAAAGCCTCAAGCCACTCCTATGAGCCCATCTACAAAGCTTGACAAAGATGAAGGAGGTAAGTGTGTTGACTCTAAGCTTTATCGTTCTATGATTGGATCATTGCTTTACCTTACCGCAAGTAGACCGGATATCTTGTTTAGTGTTTGCTTGTGTGCTAGGTTTCAAGCTAGTCCTAGAGAGTCTCACCTTATAGCCGTTAAGAGAAATTTTAGGTACCTTAGAGATACCCCTTGTTTAGGTCTTTGGTACCCTAGAGACTCTACCTTCAACCTTCATGCTTACTCGGATGCGGACTATGGGGGTTGCAAAATCGACAGGAAAAGTACTTCGGGAACTTGTCAATTCCTAGGTAGTATGCTCATATCTTGGTTCTCTAAGAAACAAAATAGTGTAGCCTTATCTACCACCGAAGCCGAGTACTGTAACACCCCAATTTTGGGCTTGGAAGTTTAGGGTCTGAACTGGACCGATTTAAATTACGGTTCGAATATAAAAGGTGGTTTTAGGGAAAGCCTAATTCGGAATGCATTAAAAATATGGAAAAATATCTAAAAATCCTCTTTTATTATATATAAGAGAGTGTTGAAATCAATTTTACAAAATGAGGTTTGGAAATATGACATTTCAAGTTAGTGACTAAAATGTAATTTTGAAAAGTTGGTGATTGTTTTAAAAGGATTGAAACTTTGAATCATTAAGGAGCTAATTTACCCAAGGGAAGGTTTCTCCAGATTTTTCTTAAATTTTAAAGGCTCGTTTAATGTTATTTAATAAAAAGAAAAGAAGGAAAAGAGATATTTTAGTTTTCATAACTAACTTTTGCCAAAATTTTCCCATTTCATTTTCTCTCAATTTTCCCTCAGCCAAACACATTTCCACAGCCACTTTTCCTTTGATTTTCACACCTAAAGTTGAGATTTCAATCTCTAAATGATTTCTAATCATTTCTACACCAAATCCTCATCATTTGCTTATTGAATTTTCAAGGATTTTGGCTCAAAACAAGGAGAAACCCACATTTAGAGGTATGAACGTCCTTCTCCTCTAAATACTCAGTTCTTTACTGAAATTCCCAAGTTCTCAATCCTTAAATTGAGTTTTATTAAAGGTTTTGATGTTGTGATCTTTATTTTGGCTTAAAATGCAATATTTGGATTTAATTTTGAAGAAATTCGTATTAAATGATTGAGCTTTGTTTTGAGTTGTCTTTTTGATGTATTTTGGATGTCAAAATGATGTGTAATTGAGGTTTAGTCAATGCAATCCCGAATAGGTTGATTTTCCTAAGTTTTTACTTGAGTTAATGGTGGTTTTTGGGGTGATTTTGATGTTCTGCTATAGCTGGAGGTATAAGGACGTGATTAGGCTCTTTTGGATGTTAATTGATGTCCAAGAATGATTGGAATTGATGGATCTTGGCTGGGTAATGTTGTAGAGGTGTTTGAATGTGATTTCGGTTGTTTTTGGTAGCCGAAATGTGAGTTTTGATGAGAGCAACGAGTTTAGGTGTTTTGGCTGAAGATTTTAATGCATGATGATGCACTAATGCTCTGCTTTGATGTGTTTAAAACAGGGGAGACATCTTCGGATCCTTGTGGTGTTGATCCGGAGGCTTGATCGGCGTTTCGGCAAGCTTGCGAAACGGAATCGGTGAGTGAAGTTTGGTTTTCAGCTTTGAAACCAATGTTTGAAGGTTATGGGAGCTTAGTTTAAGTCTAAACAACTTAGCTAAGCTCAAGAGTAAGTTTTCGGAGAAACTCTCTTTTTGATGAACCATGAGATGGTTGAATGCAATGTGTTTATTTTGCATGTTTAAATTCTGTTTTGAAAGCATATTTTAGCATGTTTAATACTGGTTTTGTAAGCCATGTGTTGGAGGATGCTCAAGGTAAGAGATCCTTGATTTGAACATTGATAAATGTGGTTTGATGCATTGTGATGCATGATTATTTAATGGTTTTGTTAAATGCTTTAAAACAGTGGATTGATGATGGTAAATGATGTATATTGGCAAGTGATATGTTGGTTTAAAAGTACTTGAATCGGATATAGTTAGCCGGCTATAGGATTGGGTGCACCGTGAATAAAGTCGCCTTTGATGTTGAGGGGTTGTAATGGTACCGTAAACTCCATCCAAGTACACTAACGAGATGTCTAAGATCATAATGGTGGTTAAAATGCCATGTGAAGATCTTGTGTTGTGTGTCTCGTGTTCTCGTTAGTGATGTTATACAACTACCAATGAGTGATGTGGAGGGGTTTTGATTGTACCGTAGACTCCATCACGGGTGTTGAGGGGTTGTGATTGTACCGGTAAACTCCACCTTGAGTGTTTGGTAGTGTGTATGAAGCGTATGGGACAACGCTTGTAATCCGCGTATCCGATTGTGTTTTGAGTTGAAAAATGGTTATGGATTATCACTTGAAAGTCAACATGACATGTTGATGAATTGAAGCATGAGATGCTTGGTTTGTATGCATAGATGCATGATAAATGATGTTTTGAAATTAAAGGCCTTGGAAAGGTGTTTTTACAAAGTGCATTATTGTGTTGTTTTATTAGAGCATTTCTCACTAAGCATATGTGCTTACGCTCTCTCTTTCTTAAACCAATAATGCAGAGCATTGAAGTGCTTTAAGGGCAGCAAGGAGGTCAAGGATCCAAGTGAAGGTCTAAGCTCATGTATGGTGACTATTTTCACAACACTATTAGCTTTTGGTATTTGGCAATGGGAACCTAGATTGAGTTTTTGGGAGATGTTTTGGACTCCCTAAGTTTGCTTTAATGCCTATGATGGTGTTTGGGACATGTAAATGGCCATTTGGTATTTGTTTTGGAGATTTGATGATTGCTTGCTTTTCATTATAGGATGCATGCCTTTAAACTTGTGGTTTTTCTTATTTGAGGCCGTGGCTGAGTTTTGATGATGCAAATATGTTCCTTTAGTGTTTGATGACTTGTTGGCATGTTATAGAGGTCATACGAACATGTTTGGTGGGTCGAAAGAGTGTAAAACAGACTTTTTTGCTGTTTCTGGGCAGGGTGTTTCGGAACACCCTTGCCTGTTTCAAAACAGGTGCATATTTTGGCATGGGTGTTTCGAAACGGGCAGAGGTGTTTCGAAACACTTTGGCTACTGCCAAGGGGTGTTTCTGAACGGCCTAGACCCGTTTCGAAACACTTGACCGTTGGGCACTGATTTGAATGGTTTTGATGTTTGCAAGCTTTACGTTTTAGTCCTAATTTTTGTATATGCAATTGATTGAGTTTGAGATGTCTGTTTGAGATGAAATTTGACAGAGAAGAATGAAACATGACTAATTTCATAATGGTAACTTAAAATTGGTAAAGTCCTCTTAATTTCCAGAATTTACAAATTGGTCCCTAAATTCATATGTTGTGCAATTGAGTCCCTTATTATTTTCCGATTGCTGTGATTTTTGAGTATGCTTATCTCAAGAGTACACCTAGGGTTAATATGCATTTAGACAAGGTTAAAAAGAAAAAAAAGGGTCGTTAATCAAGGTTGACTTTCGGGTTGACTTTGGTTTTCCCCGTATAATCTTCGTAGTTTGGGTCAACCGTCTAGGCCGGGCTAAGGGGGTTACATTTGGTGGTATCAGAGCTGGGTTCTCGAGTATTTGAGAACGGTTAAGTGGGTGATATGTGTATGATTACTTTGTATACTTGTTGAGTGAAAGTATGATGTATGAATTGTAAGAATGTTACAATTGTGGTGTATGTTGTGGTGAAGCATGTTAGAGGGACCCATTGCCATATCAAAGCTACTGAAATGATTTGTTTTTAATTGGAAATGAGCTTGAGTACTTGGATAGCTTACCTTGCTGAGCCTGACTTTGTTTATTGCATTTGTGATTGCATTGTTTAGTAAATGGGACCTCGTAGAGAGACGAGGATTAATACATGAGTTATGGCTCAAAATGAGAACGAAGAGAATGCTGAAAATGTAGTGGATTTACCTCCTCCACCCGGTGGTGGTGGTGCTGGGGGGTGAGGGAGCCGGTGTTGGTGCTGGTGCTGGGGTCGTTGGACCTGAAGCTGGGCAGGGGCAAGCTGCTCCTGACATGACAATGCTGATTCAGGCTATTGCTGGAGCCTTTCAGGCGGCGGTAGCTGGAGCTCATGGAGCTAGGCATCAGGGAGATGCTAATGCTAGACTACCTCTGGAACGCTTGCGCAGTCTGGGAGGGACTGAGTTCAGGGGTTTGTCTGCTGAAGGTTCTGAGTCTTGGTTGGAAAGTACCAAGAGAATTTTGGGACAAATGAACTGCAATGAAGTGCAGAAGCTAGGCTGTGTAATATCGTTGTTGCATGACGATGCGTATACCTGGTGGACAACCACTATCTCCAGAATGGAGGATGCTGATGTGACTTGGACGTTCTTTCTGAACGCGTTCAAGAGGAGGTATCTGGGTGTGCGGTACCTGGATGAAAAGAAAAGGGAATTCATGTCTCTTACTCAAGGGAGCATGTCAGTGGTTGAGTACGAGGTTCAGTTTGTTCGACTCAGTCAGTACGCACCTGAGCTTATCCCTGATGAGCGGGAGAGGTGTGAACGTTTCCGTTATGGTTTGGTGACGGAAGTGAAGACCTATATGTTGGCTGTTGAGTACACTGACTTTGATGTGCTGGTTGGTAGAGCGAAAGACATTGAGTTGAATTTGAGTTTATCTTCTAGAGGTGCTGGTCCTAGTGCGGGCAAGCGGGCTGCTGAGTATAGTTCCGGTGGCGGACGGAACAAGAGATGACATGATCGAAAGTATCAGTCTTTAGATAGGCGTGGTGGTGGAGGGCAAGGTGCGCCTGTTCAGGGAGACAGGGCGAGAGCTGATCAGAATACATGTTGGGCATGTGGATCGCGTGGTCATCAGAGGCGTGATTGTCCTCGAGCAACGAGGGAGGTACATGCTCCTGTTGTGGTGACTGGTACTTCATGCTGGAACTGTGGTTCGGAGGATCACATGAAGAGGGAGTGTCCTCTGTTGGCCGATAGTGGTCAGGGACGTGCTACTGGAGTTGTTGCACCACAGAGAGGTCGTGGGCGCGGCCGTGGTAACTTCCAGCGCAGAGAGGATGGTGGAAGGAATGTGGCTCATGTGGTAGCTGTTCAGCCTGAGGGTGGTGCCCAGGCCAGAGTGTATGCTCAGAGGGAAGGGAGGAATGACACGGATGTGATTGCAGGTACTTTCACTTTGCAATCCTTGTCATTACTTTCCTTGATTGATTCTGGATCTACACGCTCATACATATTGCGTGAACATGCTCAATTGCTTGGTTTGCCTGTTGAGTCTTTGGATGTTGGTATGCGTGTAACTAGTTCTTTTGGTGAGACTGTTGTGACACGAAAGCTTTATAGAAGGTGTCCTTTGGTTGTGCAAGACTATGTTTTTCATGTTGATCTTATGGAATTGCCTTTCTATGGTTTTGATGTAATCCTTGGTATGGATTGGCTTGTTGAGCATCGAGCTGTAGTGGATTTTGAGAATAAGCGAGTTTCGTTGAAGCTTGCGGATGATTATGAAGTAGTGGTGGTTGGTGAGAATGTGAAGTTTCTTGCCAATGTGGTGTCTACATTGGAAGTGAGCCGGATGCTGAGGCAAGGTTGTGAAGCCTACCTCGTCTTTGTGATGAATCCTAGCTTTAAGGAGTTACGAGTGCAAGATATCAGGACTGTGCGAGAGTTTCCTGGTGTGTTTTCGGAGGAGTTGCCTGGATTGCCTTCTAACCAGGAAGTGGAGTTTGGGATTGAGCTGTATGAAAACACAACTCCAGTGTCCATTACTCCTTATCGAATGGCACCTAAGGAGTTGAAAGAGCTGAAGACGCAACTTCAGGAGTTGCTTGATCGTGGTTTCATTCGGCCGAGTGTGTCACCTTGGGGTGCACCGGTCTTGTTTGTGAAGAAAAAGGATGTCACTATGAGAATGTGCATTGATTACCGTCAGCTTAACAAGTTGACTATCAAGAATCGGTATCCATTGCCGAGAATTGATGATGTTTTTGATCAATTTCGGGGAGCGGCTGTGTTCTCTAAAATTGACTTGAGGTCAGGGTATTACCAGTTGAAGGTGAAGGATGTTGATGTGCCTAAGACAGCCTTTAGAACGAGGTATGGGCATTATGAGTTTCTTGTGATGCCGTTTGGTTTGACGAATGCTCTTGCAGCTTTCATGGAAATGATGAATAGAGTGTTCCATGAATACTTGGATAAATTTGTTGTGGTGTTCATTGATGATATTCTCGTGTACTCTCGTACTGAGGAGGAGCATGAAGGGCATTTGAGAATTGTGTTACAGGCTTTGTTGGAGAATCAGCTTTATGCCAAGCTGAGCAAGTGTGAGTTCTGGCTTAGAGAAGTTGTGTTTCTTGGTCATGTGGTTTCTACTGAGGGGATTCGTGTTGATCCTCAGAAGATTGAGGCAGTGATGAATTGGAAGCCTCCTAAGTCTGTTCATGAAGTCCGTAGTTTCCTTGGTTTGGCGGGGTACTATCGGAGGTTCGTGGATGGGTTTTAAAAGATTGCTGCACCTTTGATGAAGTTGTTGCAGAAGGATGTTAAGTATGAGTGGACGGAAGCGAGACAGCAGGCTTTTGAGAAGCTTAAGGCAGCTTTAACGCAAGCTCCTATCTTGGTTCAACCTGAATCAGGGAAAGAGTTTGTGGTGTATAGTGATGCGTCCTATGTTGGTTTGGGATGTGTGTTGATGCAAGAGGGTAAGGTGGTGCTTATGCATCGCGTCAGTTAAAGGTGCATGAGCGCAATTATCCTACGCATGACATTGAGTTAGCTACGGTAGTTTTTGCTTTGAATATTTGGAGACATTACATGTATGGTGAGAAGTGTACTGTGTACACGGACCACAAGAGCTTGAAGTATCTGATGTCTCAGAAGGAGTTAAATCTTAGGCAACGACGTTGGGTGGATTTGCTTAAGGATTACGATTTGACTATTGAGTACCATCCGGGTAAAGCTAATGTTGTAGCGGATGCCTTGAGTAGGAAGGTAGCTATTGAGTTGAGGGCTATGTTTGCCAGTTTGAGCATTTCGCGTGATGGTGGTCTTGTGGCTGAGTTGCAAGTGAAACCATCCTTGGTTCAGTTGATTAAGGAAAAGCAGTTGTTGGATGATTCCTTGGTGCCACATGTTCAGGATATTGCGGAGGATAGGCCATCAGATTTCTGCTTTAATGATGATGGAGTTTTATGCTTTGGGAGTTGGATAGTAGTGCCCAATGATGCTGATTTGAGGCGTGCTATTCTGACTGAAGCTCATAGTAGTCCTTTTGCTATGCACCCTGGTAGTATTAAGATGTACCGTGATCTTCGTGATGAGTACTATTGGGTAGGTTTAAAGAAAGATGTTGTTGAGTTTGTAAGCAAGTGCATGGTATGTCAGCGGGTTAAGGTTGAGCATCAGTTTCCTTCAGGGTTGTTGCAACCGTTGAGGATTCCTGAGTGGAAGTGAGAGAGGATTACCATGGACTTCATGTCTGGTTTTCCTTTGTCGCCATCGAAGAAGAATTCGGTGTGGGTGATTGTGGATCGCCTGACGAAGTGTGCGCATTTCTTGCCTGTGCATACTACGTACACGTTGGATAAGCTTGCGGAGCTGTACATTGCTGAGATTGTGCGACTGCATGGTGTGCCAAAGTCGATTGTGTCGGATAGAGATCCGAGGTTTACATCGCGTTTCTGGCAGTGCTTGCATCAGGCTTTGGGTACACGGTTGAATTTTAGTATATCTTATCATCCGCAGTCGGATGGACAGTCTGAGCGTGTTATCCAGGTGTTGGAGGATATGTTGAGGTGCTGTGTGATTGAGTTTCAGGGTTCTTGGGAGAAACATTTGTCTTTGGTGGAGTTTGCCTATAATAATAGTTATCAGGCAAGTATTCAAATGACACCTTATGAAGCTTTGTACGGGAGGAAGTGTAGGACTCCTCTTTGTTGGGCTGAAACAGGTCAGAAGTTGGTTTTGATGTCAGCTTTGTTGAAAGGAACCATCGAGAAGGTGAAGCTCATTTGTGAGCGATTGAAGGCAGCTTCTGATCGGCAAAAGTCTTACGCGGATTTGAAGCGTAAGGAGATTGAGTATGCGGTGGGTGACCGTGTGTTTTTGAAAGTTTCGCCTTGGAAAAAGGTGATGAGGTTTGGCCGAAAGGGTAACTTGAGCCCTAGGTACATTGGACCATACGAGGTGATTGAGCGTGTGGGTCCTGTTACGTACAAGTTGAGGTTACCGCAAGAGCTAGAAAAGATTCATGATGTGTTTCATGTTTCTATGCTTCGGAAGTATAGATCGGATCCTTCTCATGTGATGCCTGTGGAGGAAGTGGAGTTGAATCCGGATTTGACCTATGATGAGGAACCAGTGAAGATTCTAGATTCGGATAGTAAAGTTCTTCGAGGCAAGACCATTGAGTTGGTAAAGGTGTTGTGGAAGCATCGTGGTGCTGAGGAAGCCACGTGGGAACGGAAGGATGACATGTTGAAGCAGTTTCCGTACCTTTTTCCTTCAGGTAAATTTCGAGGACGAAATTTATTAAGGGGGGGGGGAGTTGTAACACCCCAATTTTGGGCTTGGAAGTTTAGGATCTGAACCGAACCGGTTTAAATTACTGTTCGAATATAAAAGGTGGTTTTAGGGAAAGCCTAGTTCGGGATGCATTAAAAATATGGAAAAATATCTAAAAATCCTCTTTTATTATATATAAGAGAGTGGTGAAATCAATTTTACAAAATGGGGTTTGGAAATATGACATTTCAAGTTAGTGACTAAAATGTAATTTTTGAAAAGTTGGTGACTGTTTTAAAAGGATTGAAACTTTGAATCTTTAAGGAGCTAATTTACCCAAGGGAAGGTTTCTCCAGATTTTTCTTAAATTTTAAAGACTCATTTAATGTTATTTAATAAAAAGAAAAGAGGGAAAATAGATATTTTAGTTTTCATAACTAACTTTTGCCAAAAATTTTCCCATTTCATTTTCTCTCAATTTTCCCTCAGCCAAACACATTTCCACAGCCACCTTTTCTTTGATTTTCACACCTAAAGTTGAGATTTCAATCTCTAAATGATTTCTAATCATTTCTACACCAAATCCTCATCATTTACTTATTGAGTTTTCAAGGATTTTGGCTCGAAACAAGGAGAACCCCACATTTAGAGGTATAAACGTCCTTCTCCTCTAAATACTCAGTTCTTTACTGAAATTTCCAAGTTCTCAATCCTTAAATTGAGTTTTATGAAAGGTTTTGATGTTGTGATCTTGATTTTGGCTTAAAATGCAAGATTTGGATTTAATTTTGAAGAAATTCGTATTAAATGATTGGGCTCTGTTTTGAGATGTCTTTTTGATGTATTTTGGATGTCTAAATGATGTGTAATTGAGGTTTAATCAATGCAATCCCGAATAGGTTCATTTTCCTAAGTTTTTACTTGAGTTAAAGGTGGTTTTTGGGGTGATTTTGATGTTCTGCTATAGCTGGAGCTATAAGGACGTGATTAGGCTCTTTTTGGATGTTAATTGATGTCTATGAATGATTGGAATTGATGGATCTTGGATGGGTAATGTTGTAGAGGTGTTTGGATGTGATTTCGGTTGTGTTTGGTAGCCGAAATGTGAGTTTTGATGAGAGCAGCGAGTTTAGGTGTTTTGGCTGAAGATTTTAATGCATGATGATGCATTAATCCTCTGCTTTGATGTGTTTAAAACAGGGGAGACATCGTCGGATCCTTGTGGTGTTGATCCGGAGGCTTGATCGGCGTTTCGGCAAGCTTGCGAAACGGAATCGGTGAGTGAAGTTTGGTTTTCAGCTTTGAAACCAATGTTTGAAGGTTATGGGAGCTTAGTTTAAGTCTAAACAACTTAGCTAAGCTCAAGAGTAAGTTTTCGGAGAAACTCTCTTTTTGATGAACCATGAGATGGTTGAATGCAATGTGTTTATTTTGCATGTTTAAATTCTGTTTTGAAAGCATATTTTAGCATGTTTAATGCTGGTTTTGTAAGCCATGTGTTGGAGGATGCTCAAGGTAAGAGATCCTTGATTTGAACATTGATAAATGTGGTTTGATGCATTGTGATGCATGATTATTTAATGGCATATTTTTGCTTTACAACAGTGGATTGATGATGGTAAATGATGTATATTGGCAAGTTATGTGTTGGTTTAAAAGTACTTGAATCGGATATAGTTAGCTGGCTATAGGATTGGGTGCACCGTGAATAAAGCCGCCTTGGATGTTGAGGGGTTGTAATGGTACCGTAAACTCCATCCAAGTACACTAACGAGATGTCTAAGATCATAATGGTAGTTAAAATGCCATGTGAAGATCTTGTGTTGTGTGTCCCGTGTTCTCGTTAGTGATGTTATACAACTACCAATGAGTGATGTGGAGGGGTTGTGATTGTACCGTAGACTCCATCACGGGTGTTGAGGGGTTGTGATTGTACCGGTAAACTCCACCTTAAGTGTTTGGTAGTGTGTATGAAGCGTATGGGACAACGCTTGTAATCCGCATATCCGATTGTGTTTTGAGTTGAAAAATGGTTATGGATTATCACTTGAAAGCCAATATGACATGTTGATGAATTGAAGCATGAGATGCTTGGTTTGTATGCATAGATGCATGATAAATGATGTTTTGAAATTAAAGGCCTTGGAAAGGTGTTTTTACAAAGTGCATTATTGTGTTGTTTTATTAGAGCATTTGTCACTAAGAATATGTGCTTACGCTCTCCCTTTCTTGAACCAATAATGCAGAGCATTGAAGTGCTTTAAGGGCAGCAAGGAGGTCAAGGATCCAAGTGAAAGTCTAAGCTCATGTATGGTGACTATTTTCACAACACTATTAGCTTTTGGTATTTGGCAATGGGAACCTAGATTGAGTTTTTAGGAGATGTTTTGGACTCCCTAAGTTTGGTTTAATGCCTATGATGGTGTTTGGGACATGTAAATGGCCATTTGGTATTTGTTTTGGAGATTTGATGATTGCTTGCTTTTCATTATAGGATGCATGCCTTTAGACTTGTGGTTTTTCTTATTTGAGGTCGTGGCTGAGTTTTGATGATGCAAATATGTTCCTTTAATGTTTGATGACTTGTTGGCATGTTATAGAGGTCATACGAACATGTTTGGTGGGTCGAAAGAGTGTAAAACAGACTTTTCTGCTGTTTCTGGGCAGGGTGTTTCGGAACACCCTGCCTGTTTCGAAACATGTGCATATTTTGGCCTGGGTGTTTCGAAACGGGCAGAGGTGTTTCTGAACGGCCTAGACCCGTTTCGAAACACTTGACCGTTGGGCACTAATTTGAATCGTTTTGAGGTTTGCAAGCTTTACGTTTTAGTCCTGATTTTTGTATATGCAATTGATTGAGTTTGAGATGTCCGTTTGAGATGAAATTTGACAGAGAAGCATGAAACATGACTAACTTCATAATGTTAACTTAAAAATTGGTAAAGTCCTCTTAATTTCTAGAATTTACAAATTGGTCCCTAAATTCATATGTTGTGCAATTGAGTCCCTTATTGTTTTCCGATTGCTGTGATTTTTGAGTATGCTTATCTCAAGAGTACACCTAGGGTTAATATGCATTTAGAAAAGGTTATAAAGAAAAAAAAGGTCGTTAATCAAGGTTGACTTTCGGGTTGACTTTGGTTTTGCCCGTGTAATCTTCGTAGTTCGGGTCAACCGTCTAGGCCGGGCTAAGGGGGTTACAAGTACACATCCTTAGGGAGTTTTTGTGCTCAAGTCCTTTGGATGAAGCAACAACTCTTAGATTATGGAATCAAAGTTGAAACCATACCCCTAAAATGTGACAACACTAGTGCAATATGTTTAACAATAAATCCCATCCAACACTCCAGAACCAAACACATAAAAATAAGGCATCATTTCATTAGAGATCATGTCCTTAAGGAAGATGTGGTTATAGAGTATGTAGACACCTTGAATCAATTAGCGGACATATTTACAAAACCCTTAGACAAAGAGCGTTTTTGGTCCCTTAGGAGAGAGTTAGGTCTAGCTAGCCTATCTTGACCTTTTAGGACCTCTTTTGTGCTTAAATTTGCTTGATCTTGTGAAATGCCATGTTTATGTGTTTAGACTCCTAATTTCATCCATGCATACAGTTAGGGGGAGTATGCTTCTATTAAAATATGCTTAGAACTGCTTATTCATCATTTGCATACTTTTAGGAGATGTTAAGTTCGAGCCTTTGGTTGTTCTTAGAACCAAATATGTATTTCTGGGCATACGGTATCGATACGGATCTACGCGTATCGATACGTGTTCTTCATTCAGTCTCCCAGAATTTACTTCGCTTCACGTGTATCGATACGATTAAACTTGTATCAATACGGGTCGTTTCGATACGGACCCCTCTATTTCGATACGACTTTCTAACGAGCATTTTTGCGGAAATGACGATTCTACCCCCGTATCGATACACCCCCAGGCGTATCGATACTCGACTGCGCAGACAGCTTTAAATTTGGCTTTTAATGTGTTCAACTTTTACCTAAATTAAAACTCTTCAAAACCTAAAAACCCTAGCCGTTTTTGCCTATAAAAAGGCCCTTCCTCCTTCATATTTTTCACACCTCAACTCAAATATAAAAGAGTTTTTGAATCAAGCAAGGCTTTGTGCTCTCTCTCATCACAATTGTGCTAGTTTTTCTTCAATCTCTTAAGTTTCTATCAAGGTAATTTTTTTTTCTTTCTCATTTTTTTGGTTTTGTTTTGTTGTTTTGTTTCATCTTTTTTTTTTTCAAAACCTTTGTTTCTTCAAATTCTTTTAAAAAAAGTTACCTTGGTTTTTACCCAAAATTGAAGAAATCCTCTTGCTTGTTTCTCTTTTAGATCATGGCACCAAAAGAACCATCGAGGAAGCGTACAAGGGTTTCTCAAGCCGGTGAATCATCCACCCTTGGAGCGATTGCTCGTCCGAACTACTCTACCATCTATGAGCAATCCTTTGAAAACAACACGGGTCTAACTCATTTTCGTCAATATGAGAATTATAAGATTCATGCCGAAAGGGTAATATTCGTTCCTTTTCTCGACTCCGAGCGTTTTAAGTTTGAATATCTTCCTTTATTTCGTCGATGGAACTTCATGGATTTCATCTCTATTCCCGGTTTTTATTATCGGCTTTTGGTTTTGATTTTCTACTCTAATGCCAAATGTATTACTCGTGATGGGGGAAGTCGTTGCCATTAGCTCTTACCTCATGGGGAAGAAAATCATTCTTGATGTCAAATCCATTTGTGAGGTTTTCAAATTAGAGGATGAAGGCATTGATGATGAGCATACTTTGGGGCATGTTCTTAGTGGATCCGTCACCGCCCTAAATGCTCAAGACCGGATCTTACATTTGATGGTGTCTTGGTGGTTTCGTCCCTCCGGAGGAAAATATTCCACCATCCGCCAAGTGGATGATTTTTGGATCCGTTGTTTCCGTGAGCGAAAGTGCCCAAATCTTGCTCGACTCATGTTCGCGGAGATCGTCTACCTCGTGCAAAATCGTCACACAACTCTCGTCACCTCCTTTACATATGGTACGACTTTGAGTTATTTCTTTATTAAAAAGGATATTGATTGCTCTTTCGACTACCCAACTCCCCTCACTGATCCCATTGATGAGCGATCTCCTGCTCGGGCAAAGTTTCAATATCTTAATGGTGAATGGGTACGTCTTGCCGAGTTACCACCAGAAGTTGCCGCCGTATTTGAAGAGCCTCAAGCTCCACAATTCCCACAACCCTCCATGGATGCTCTCATGACCTATCTCAATGAGCAATTTACCGGGTTGCGCACGGACATGAATACTCGTCTTACTTCCCTTGAGACAACCTTTGATACAAGGATGACGGGTATATAGAATCACCTCACATCCCTTGAAAGCGGTCACAATTCTATGAATATTTCCATCGTCGCTTTCCATGATGAGTGGCACAATAGCATGCGGGATAATGAGCCAATGGGAGTTGATGATGAAGAGGATGAAGATGACGAAGACGATGCCTAGACGTTTCTTCTTGCATCTCATGCATATCATTTAGGATTTTCTATTTTATGCACCTTTGTTTTATGTTTTTAGGATTAAGTTTGTTTTAGGATTAAACCTATGATTTGATTTTCTGTTTTTGTTTGGATTTTAAGTATGATGCTATGCTTATCAATAAAAGTGTTGCTTATTTATACCTATGCCTTCTTTATGCACTTAATTGTCTCAAGATTTTTTTTTATCTAACAAAAAGGGGGAGAGAAACTAGCTCACACTTCAAATATTTTGATTTTAACTCAAAGGTTACCAAGCTTATATTAAGGGGGAGTTAACTTTGTAAAGATTTTTCAAAATGTCAAAAATTTTAAGTTTTAGTTTTGTTATATCAAAAAGGGAGAGATTGTAAAACCTATGTTTGATTTTGATATAATTAGATCTTTAAGGATCAATTTGAAAAACTTAAAATTCTTTTTGTAAGTCCCTTAATAAGTTTTAAATCACCAACTCTTTAAAACTGATTTGAAAAACTCAAACTCAAAATATTTTCTAAGTGTTCCAAGGCCAAACTATTGAAAAATGTTCAGGTGTATCGATACACTCCCAAGCGTATCGATACCTTTTTACAAAACTTGGCTACTGTCGGAACACGTATCGATACGGCAAACCCTCGTATCGATACGTCTCTATGTTAAAATCTAAAGAGTTTGAATGGCGTACCGATACGACAAACCCTCGTATCGATACGGCCTTTAGAAAATTTAAATATAAGTCGGTTTAAAAAATATGACCGTTGGTGTCAGTTGGTTGGTAACCAAACTTTAAAAGGTCGTTGACTCGTATCGATACGCCTAACCCCCGTACCGATACGGATATCGACAGTGAGTTAAGTTGAGAAAAAGGTATCGATACGACCTTTACCGTTTCGATACCCCGTACTAATACGCTTACGCACGTATCGATACCCCTTATTTATTGCACACAACAGCTCTTTCTTTTCTGAGACATGTATCGATACACCTTCTCGCGTACCGATACGCATAGCTGCAGAAGTGCATTTATGGTGGTAAGAGAGGGTTCCAACGGCTCCATTTATGTTCCCAACCACCCAAACGACTAGAAATCAATGAGGAGGTATAAAAGAGACATCCAAAAGCATCAACAACAACTATTGATCTTCAAGAAAACATCTATTCATAAAATCCAAGCAATTGTGCAAAAATCCATATTGTTTAGAAACCCTAATTGTAATTTTCATTCTTATCTTATTCAATTGGGTTGAGTGCTTGTAATTGGGCTATCATTTGTATTGAGAGATACTCTATTAGCCAACAAATTTCTTTGTTATCTTGTTGTGAGGATTGGGTTGAATTTTGGGTAGAAAATTCAACCGAAATTGTAAGGGTTGCCTGCTTAGCCTAGAAAAGGGGAAGAGCAATTAGTGGAATTGTTGCAAATCCTTAGTGAAGCTAAGGTAGTGGATGTAGAATTCATTTGGAACTTGAACCACTCTAAAATCCCTTGTCTATTATTTTTTATTTACAATTTCCACCACAAAATCTTTAAATTTCCAATTCACCCCCTCTTGGTTCATATCGATCTTTTGATCCACTCAACATAGTTCAAGCATGTGGACTAGGTTGGGCTTGGTAAACCCACCTAGAGTTGGAATTATATTGGTAGTCTAATCCCAAGCTTTAGTTATAGACTTTGGTTGAACTTTAAATGTTGAGTATGCCTCATGTATTATTTGTGATTAATGTGGGTATGTATATTGTGTTATACATGTGCGATGAGGCATGATATTTGATGCATTGTTATATGCTTGTGGTTGTGGATGAGGTTTGTGCATGATGGTAAATTATGGTGAGTACGTGCTAAGCACGTAAATTGGTAAGAAATTGTGTTGTGAAAGGTTATGAAATGTGTTAGTATTGGCACTAGTATGCTTGGGTACAATGATCGATCCTTAGGATGTTTAGTGTGCACATGAGAGTCAAAATGCGTGCGTGGTCTTGGTGATGGTAGTCATCAAGATGGAGTACATGTTCGCTTGGAAATCTTCATATATGTGTTAGTCGGTGATGAGTGGAATCCCATCGACGGGGCGTGAGGATGAGTGGAATCCCCTCCGCGTGAAACAGTGATGAGTGTAATCCCACTGTAAGATAATAGTTGTGTTATTGGATGTGAGTTCCAACGGTTATCCGCGTATTCGGGTCATAGCTAGGTGCCAATACGGATTGTGGAATGTGTTTGATAATACCTTGATATATGTGTTTCCATATGTTGTGTTTATGGACTTGTTGAGCATGACATGATATTCATATTGTGTTCATGCATCATTCACATTTGACTTTTGTGGTTTCAAAGGTAAGAACTCCTGCATTCTATCTTGGTTGTATGCTCGTGCTTGGACCCTGCATTGTCGAGGTTTGTTTTATGAGCTTACCCTCACTAAGCTTTATGCTTACGCTCTCTTTTGTTCGACAATACAGATCTGTAGTCCGTGGGTTTCTTGTGCAAGAAGAGGGCCTCCAAGTGTGCTAGTTGGACTTTTGAATTTATCAAGTATGAATTTTTAAGCTATGTATGTAATAGACAAGCAATGGGATTTGAGCTTTTGATTTATGTTGTTGTTATGTGATAGGAGCATATTTAGACTCCTATGTTTTGTGGCTGTTTTGCTTAAGGCTTGCTTATGCCTAGTATGTTGGCCTTGTGCCCTTTCATGAATGTTTGTGAATGTTGTCTAACGCATGATATCTTGAATGCTATGTATGCATCTTATGTTGAATTGATGATCCTTTTAATGTATGAATTTTATATGTATGTTGTGTGTTAAGCATGCTTGTTGTAGGGTGTCTTGCCTTTAAAGTTAATGCATGTTTGGCTGGTGATCTTAGTTGGTGTTTTGAGGCAGCCTTGTGCCTTAAACTAGCTAAAATCTGTCTGTTCGCAGCAGGCGTATCGAAACGGTTGGGCCCATTTCGATATGGTCCTCTTGTTTCAGGCCAAGCGTTTCGATGCGCAAAGAGGCGTTTCGATACCATTTTGCTACTGGAAATCTGAGATTTTGACGAAAAATTGAGGGCATCGAAACAGGCTCAGGCGTTTCGGAACGGTCTTCGTAGCGTTGACCACGAGAAGTTGATCGATGAGGGTGTATCGATACGGTCAACCAACATTTCGATACGGTCTCCTCGAGTTGACTTTGGCCAATTGACCTAGTCAAGGCGTATCGATACACTCTTTGGGCGTATCGATACGGCCTGCAGTTTAAGCTAAAATGAGCTGTTTTGATTGGATGTTTGTTCGTTCGCCTCGTTTGTTGCTTCCGCTGTTGCCGTTTCACATAGGACATATTAATGCATCTAGACAAGATAATAATAAAAGAAAAAGTTTTCTCGGGTTGTTAACCGAAGTGGAGCCTTAACGGGTTTCGCCTCGGTTATCCCCGTGTAGCCCGCTCGGACCGGTCAAGCGTCCGGACCGGGACGAGGGGTTACAAAAATTTATATCAAGGGAACCCAACAAGTGGGGTCACAATAGAAAAATATATGATATTCATTTTAGGGGATTTATGTTCAAATCGTTTTGCTTATAAGGTGTATGCATTGTCAAAGAATTGATAATATTTATAGACATATACTACCTTATAATCAACTTAAGACTACTCAAAAAATTATCTCAACTAAAAAAATTAATAACTAAAATAATTTGATTCGGTTAACTGAAGTTCCATTTTTTATTTTTCAAAACTTTCGTGTTTTGTCATTTGTGAAAGCTTATGAAATTGGCAGAATAAAAGTCAATTTAGGAGAAATTATATCATAGACCCGACTCGTCACGTCATTTATAATTTCAACCAATAAAAATTATTTATTTTAATTATATTTTTACTAAGCGAATTTTTAATTATATTTTTACCGCATCATATTTTTACCAGATAAATATTTAATTATATTTACTTTAAATTAAAAGAAAAACAATTTTTACTAAATAAATATTCAATTAATAAAAATGTGACAAGAAAAAAAATAATGAAATGAATAATTTTTCGAAATGATAATATAATTTCTCCAATTTTAAGGAAGGCCAAGGCCAAGGAATAAACCACGGAATCCAAACCGAATAATCGTAAGCAATAACAAATAACAAATCCCCAGCTTTAGCAACAATGGTCAAATGACTACTCAATCCTTCCTTCTCCTCAGTCCTCAGCTACCTCCGGCTCTTATATAATTGTCCCCTAACAATCTATCGTTGACCTTATCAAGTCTTAGAGATCAACTGATTATCGACACATACAATGGCGTCCCTCTCTGCCCAAACTCTCCTCTGCATCGCCCTAATGGCGACTACCTCTTTGGTTATGGGCCTTAATGGAAGCGTAGAAGGAGGCCAGCGGGAGTTCGATTACTTCGCTTTGGCCCTTCAATGGCCCGGCACCATTTGCCACAGGACTCGCCATTGTTGCTCCTCCAACGCCTGCTGCCGAGGGTGAATCATCACTCTTTCTTTCAATTTTTTTGAGTTTTTTATTTAATTTTTGACTTCTTTTCTCCTGCAGCTCCAATTCTCCCACTGAGTTCACTATTCGTAAGTGTTTTGGACATGATTATTATTTTTGTATATTGAAGATATTAAGTGTCTGGTTTTAACGTTGAC
The DNA here is from genome assembly GCA_958450335.1 of Hibiscus tridactylites. NCBI lineage: Eukaryota > Viridiplantae > Streptophyta > Magnoliopsida > Malvales > Malvaceae > Hibiscus > Hibiscus tridactylites. The sequence goes on along the minus strand of OY288287.1, from coordinate 59,865,346 downwards.
TGTTTATCTAGAAGATCAAAAGACTGCTTTAGATTGTTTTCCCAGCAATGATCGAGGTTTTGGAATTTTTTATTTATTTTTAAATTCTAGAGTTTCTGATTGAAGTTCACTGGAATATTCCGTAGAATTATCAGTTTGTACAAAAATAGAAAGTTTCGAAATGTTATGTCATGTAATTTAATACCGATCAGGAAAAATAGCGGTAGCAGAACTTAAACTTTTACAATTTTCAATTTTTCGAAGTAATGATATTGGAGGAAGACATGTTTTCATATAGCTTCTAGTTTTCAACTCTTGTATTTGTTCCTAATGTGCAAAAGATACTTTTTTAGGATGTTAATCCATCAGGGACATGGGGTTGGGGCGGGGAAGAAATAGCTGTTCTAATCTTTTTTCTTTTTACTTTGATCTGGTTGGCAGATGGACTATGGCCGGATTATAATGATGGAACCTGGCCATCCTGTTGTGCTCGAGCTCAATTTGATGTCAAAGAGGTGTGCTGTCTATGTTATTTAACTGGTGCATCCAAAATGATGCTTATGCAGTAGAACTGTTGTATTTTATAGAATCTGCTCGTGTATAAAGATTCTTTTGAACCTTCCCAGCATATTTTGCTTTATTAAATCTTTTAATGCATGTTGGAGACCGGCAGGCAACTATAGTGAGCATGTGCTGCTGATATCGGTGATAACTTGTGATATTACATCTTGTTATAAGTATTCAGTTCAATAGTTTCTTCCTTCTATTTTAAGATATCTATAGTTTAGAGATCTCTTGAAATTATATAGCACAGATCCCTATCTCGGCTTTTCTGAAACTTCTTAAGTTGGCCTGATTTCTAGAAAAAAATTGAAGTTACATAGATGTAAAATATAAACATAATTTTCCATATAGTTATATAGATGGAAATAGCTTTCTACTTGTTGTTTGGTGCATTTGATTCAGTCTATGTGCTACATCATTTGGTTTTGGTTATTGACCTTTGTTGCTAAATATGTAGATCTCACCACTGATGAATGCTCTTCAGAAGTATTGGCCATCCTTATATTGTAGCCGATCATCGACTTGCTTCAGTGGAAAAGGGATATTTTGGGCTCACGAGGTGGATATTACTTGCATATCTCTATATATTGTTAAATCATTCTGTCCTCCATGATACAAAACTAATATTTTTTTTTCTTTTTGTTTCTATGGTGGCTATTATTTGGGATGCACACTGATAGTGGGGTAAGTATTTTCATTTTTTGTTTCCATATGATATGATTTACCTCTTGTGTTCATTTTATAGAAGTTCCTCTATTTAATTTGGGAAGGAAGTGTTGGATATTCAAATAGGGATTATGAGATTATTTGCATCTTGTATATTGAACCCTCCTTAAAATAGCTTCTGTTAGAACATATTCTCAAGTTACGCAAATGGTAGTGCTTAATGATTGCTCTTTACCATATAAAATGCATGACACGTTATAAGTTATAGGCTGAAGCCCAGCAAACCAGATGAAGGAAAAGGATAGGATTGCGTTTCCAACCGTTGAGACACCAACCATTGGCCAAACTAAACAAAGAGATGTAGTGCCTAGTAGTTGAATGAATTAGTGGCCTATGTTGCATCCTTTTCCTTCTATTCAGCTATTGGGATTGGGACTGGTAATTGAATATGTGGATGAAGAGGAGGTTAAATAAAAAGGATGAAAGCTGATTACCAAGTTTTACAATGAGATATGACTGGTTTTCCATGTGATTTATGGCATTGAGATTGGGTTTGGGATATTTTAGATGATAAGTAATATTTATGATACATTCTGTCATATCACAATAATAATTCCTTGATGGTATCATGTCTGGATATATGATCCTTAGATAGGTACTGTGAGGTAATGTGTTAAAGGTTATTTTCAGGGTTACTAAAACACATCACTGCATTATATATTTCATTTGAAACAAGAGTAGAATATGATAGTCCCTAAGCAAGTAATGATAATGATTTATTTAGATATATTTTCCTGAGTCCCTGCATCAAATTTTGGTGGCAACCTTGCGAATGTGCTCTGCTTTGATATCTAATGGATTAGCGAATAGATTGATTAAGCTTGTTCATCACATGCATGCATAAAATGGAGAAAAGTGTACACATGCTCTTTTATCTCTGTACTTACTTTTGGTGCTTATAAGAGTTGCATTTTCACTTGCAGAGAAGCATGGAACATGCTCCTCTCCTGTAATTCGAGATGAATACACCTTCTTTTTAACAACCCTCAATGTTTACTTCAAATATAATGTCACGGTAAGTTTTAGAAAACCTTGTTTAATCTTATACACCCCGAATCAACCCTGTGTTTCTCATTGTACCCTAAATATTCATCTCCATGAGTTGCAAATTGTAATTGCATGTAACTTTTTATCTGGGAGAAAGTTTTATACTAAAAACCAAACTGTAGTATCAATTACCTGTTTTTGCATTCTGTTTGGAATTAGCACATATTCCTATGAAGTAGCCCAAAGTATGAGATGATAGTGAAATTTATCACTTCTTTTCCTGATTTTTTTATGGTTGAATGCTAACTGAGAATTTTTTTATGTTTCATGTCTGTGATCTATTTTTGGTTCCCAGACTGAATGTTCATTTTGTGATAGTTTTGTTAGTGAAAGAGTTAGCTGCACCTGCCATTCTGAGCAAGTTATTTAGTGCTTCAATCAAGGAATGAATCTGTAGGCTCTCTTACATTTCAAAATATAACTTTATTGCTATAAAAGTGTAGTATATGAACTTGGATTTTGTAAGGGTTACTTAGCATGTATCACATGCCCCCATCTAATCCATGACTACATCTGGTTTTGAAAAACAAAAAAAAGGAGATGAATATTACTGAATTGTATCTAATATTAAAATTATTGAAGTTTAAACTCCTATTAGATATTAGTTATTTTTTTCTACTTGCATGGAAAATATAATTGTCTCTCTATTTAACTGATCAAGAAAATAATTAACTATTGTGATTGCTACATATACCCTTCATTTGATACACTGTTTCCTTGCCTAGTGGTCCTAGCCTTCATGGTTTACCTTTTGTTTTGCATCTAAAAGTCTAAAGTATAGGTTACAGATTTCTTCCTTTGAAATCAGTGACTGCAGAGTAAAGTTGATTCTGCCATCTTTTTGGTTATAGTTTGTAATAGATTTTATGTTGGAATCATATTATTCCAGATTACTTAATATTTGAAACAGTTTGTTGTTTTATTTGTTTATCAAATTGACTGATTGTTGACTTGTACAATAATTTGATGCCAGAAAATATTGAATGAGGCTGGATATGTTCCTTCTAATAGTGAGAGGTATCCCCTTGGAGGCATTGTCTCTGCCATTGAGAATTCTTTCCGGGCAACACCGGAAGTGATTTGTTCAAAACATGATGTGGAGGAAATTCGTTTATGCTTCTATAAGGATTTCAAGGTTAGATTCAGTCCACTTTGGTTTGTACACCCATGTAGTTCAAAGTCGATGTACTTTAACTGTTTACAGTCAACATTCTTTGCATAGATCGGACTTCTAGCTAGGAAAATATAATCTTTGCTAGTGGTTCCCAAAGCAACAACACTCATGCATCATGCTTAATCTCTGGAGTTTCCTTCTAAAAAACCTTACCTTTTATCCTACTTGAAAGAGAGAAACTATTTGGATCATCTGGAACTTTGCTATGGTTTAGCAGAAATATCAAATATGATTTCTCGAGTATGTGGAGGAATCTTCATTGTACTACAGCATATATGTATGTATATTACACTTCCCTTTTTATGGTAGAACTGGTGCTTGTGTTGAAGTTATTTATTTCTGTTACAGCCTCGGAACTGTTTGGCTTCGAAGACGAAATGCCCAAAGTATGTTAGCTTGCCAACATATGTGGCGTTGGGTAAGTTTCTACTGCTTCTTGAAGTGTCATAATACCGGTACTGCTTAGAGGAAAACATAAAATTTCATGAGATTTTTTTTCCTTTATGGGGTATATGATATGAAAGTAAAATGAACACTGTATCTCCCAGAAAATGGTTTTTGGGATTTAACCTACATTAACAACCTTCTATACTCTTGACATATTCTGGGTTCAATTTACATTCTAATCTTGACTTGTCTTTCATATAAAGTACTAGTCTTATTTTATCCCCCTATCTTCTCTTTAGCCTCCATTCATCATCGCCTTTTTCAACCTTGCAGGGCACAATGAATCTGATGCGGCTATCGAATGGATGTCTGGTGATGAAGCTCTGTAGTATCTGGACTGTAGTTTCAGTACCAATAATGCAACATATTCGAGTTATTCACTGGTTTGTACTCCATTCAACTCTCCAACCTATTTTCACTTGGTCATCAGAAAAATGGCTCTAACAAAATTTAACTCCCCCCTGCTTTAGCCTCCTTCATCGGCCTTTTTTCCCTTTGCAGGGAAATATTGAAGGGATATCTGGTAATGAATCTCTGTGAGAACTGGACTGAAGTGTCTGTATCAACAATGTAACGTATTTCAATTAGATTGGCTTGTACTTAGTTCAGCTCTTGGACTGGTTTCACATAATCATCTGAAGATATGTCTTCAAACAAAACATATTGATTTCCAACCAAGCCAGATGGTTGATGCTATATCTTGTATTGTCAGCAACCTTCTTCCTAAAATCATCTTGAACTATAAATTCTCGGGATTTCGTTACTTTTCAACCATTCTGTCCAACTAATTTTTTGCAGGATTTAGTTAAACAGTTTCAACAACAGATATCCAATACAAAGTTTTGGATCGGAAGCAGAGATTTTCCCTAATTCCGGGTGCAGTAAAAGCACCTGTACATTTTTTTGTGCATGGTAAAAAAAGTCGTTCAACCTCGTGTACAAATGCACTGGACCAAATCGAGAAAGCTCGAGTGCTTGAATGGGGTTTTATTTATTGAATATTGAAACTTGCAAACTCAATGGACCTGTTGTGTCCTGTGTCATTCAACCTTTTGAAATTCTGGGTATCTGCAATCAGCAAAAGCCTAACATGTTTTAAGTACTCAAGTTCTAAACGACACAAGAGAGAAATGGCAATAACTAAACCGTACCGTATTTCCCCAAAGAGAAATAAAATAAAACCAGTAGAATGAAGCTCTGTTGTTGATATTGTACAAATAATTTATCAGTTGTGTACAAAAATACAACCATCCGCTTAAGACATACATCTTCAAATAACAAATCTTGTAAACCATCTTCAAATATTATACGCAAGAAGTTCAGGGATAACCATGCTCCTCTTCTAGTGCCTGATGGTAAGGGTCCGGTGGAAAATTTGAGGGACCGTTGCAAAGAGGGCTGATGCACTACCCCATGCTCCCAAGCGGATCGGTCTGGTTTTGGAGTCGCAATCCAAGCAAAGAAGGATGTGTGTGCAGTGAAATAAAACGGAGGGAACAACGCAAGACTACCCCCTGTTCAAAAACAGGCACGTATGATTTTAAAGACACGCTCCTCCATAACCAACAAAAGAGGGGGTGTGCTGCCTTACCAAGCATTAGCCACATTACTCCATTTTGAAACAAGCTGCTTCATCCATGTAGACAAGCAGTAGTTCGAAAGGTGCTCTGGTAAATCTACCTACAATCATCACAGCGATTTATGATCAGAAATCTACAGGATGGAACAACGAAGTTCAATTACAAGAAATTAAAAAAAAGGCCAGCAAGAAAATGACAGCTTGAATTTAGTGCTTCTGCTCTATATTAAATGTTCTACTTTCCCCTCCCCTTCTTTTTTATTCCTTGTTATTCACTTTGAGATCGTCCGATAGGAATGATAAGAACTCTTTCGGTAGCACTTCTGGTCTAAGCATTATATATCCTACTAAAAATGGCACGTTCGAAAGATTTATGAGAATATCTTGGCATGTCGTGAACATTCCTCACCACATGAAAGAAGAACAAAAGAATAATTTCCAAAGCAAAAGTTGTAAGGACTTTTCACTGCAGTGAAAAGCTTAAAAAACAAATATAGATGATAAGGGCAAGATACTCACATTAGTCCATGATGTAGAAAAATTATCAATTGATAGCAACCAGCTTCCGCCGCCAGATTGCAACCCCAACCTGCTATTTGAAGCATCAAAATCAAGGAGCACATTGTCATAACTGTCATCATGATCAAAGTCCCTTCTCTTCTTTCTTTTCCTTTTCTTCCTACGCCTACTTGATGCACGGTCATCTGCTTCCGAGTCACTTTCATCTAAAGAGCCTTCATGATGAAGCATAGAATATTTATCAGATGTTCGAAAACTTATCCCATTACTCAGAAATAAAGCTTCCCAGGATGCCGGTGTCTGGCATTCCTTCGACAATCTGTAATAGCTAACCCAAGAATAAAGCCCCAATAATTTTATTGCTTCTACGGGTTTTGCTTTGGTGCACTCTTTAAGGATCGAAGCCAAAGTATAGGCATTAGTAGAGGTTTTGGACATTTGTGATACAATATCTTTGACTTGTTCATTTTCATCTTGACATTCTTCATCATTTACAAGCCGAAGAAGCTGTCTCTTCTGATTGATAATAGCATTTAACAGAAGTAGTGTATCAAAGGATTCCGAATCACCGCACTTACAAAGTATAAATTCCAGGAGGTAAGATGGGTTACCAAAATCCTTACGTTCTATCTTTGGATTGATATATCTAAGAAGCAATTCCAGAAAGATGCGGAATTCACTCTCTTCAAGAGAGATAAGAAGGTGATGACACAATGATGAAAATGGTTCCTCCGTCAGAAACTCACTTATCAAATCCCATATTTCGTTTAAATCCTCTTTATACATCAAATCAACATAAAGTTCCACAAAGAACTTTGTATCCATGAATAGAATCTCACCATCTTTTAATGATTCAGCAAACTCATTGGATGACCAAAACTCAGGCACATTGTCAAGGAAATTTTCAACTGTTCGTTGGACATCTAAGTCGAGAAAGTAATGAGGCTTTGTTGCAACCATAGCAGGTGATTGCCCATGTTTTCCCTTCCACTCAAGCTCCTCCCAACAGATATCCCTATTTACAAAAGCAAATTGAGACAATGCCTTTGCACCTTTTTTGTGCTCCAATCCACCACCATCTCCAAAATTAGAGAACCATTGCATGATTCGTTTAGGGTTCCCTGCATTATTCATCCACTATTAGAATAATCAGAAAACCATATAAGTTCACACTAACTTCGACCTCTACATGTATAACGATAATATTTTAAGGTTCAAGAATAAGCTAAAATATACATGGTACTTAAAGAACAAGGCTCAACCTACCAATCAGTTTGCATGCTCTTCAATTTCACAAAGAGCAAGATCATGTAAAATGTGATAACCGAACCACAATTTAGTACCAAAGCGGAAAAATAATAAAATCACAGGAATCTCAACCTCTAAAATTCTGGCGAATGCTTTGTGAAAACCAACAATAGGTTAAGGTTCTTGAACAAGCTAATAAAGAACTATGTTGGAGCTAGCAACTAGTCTCCATGCTACGGAATTAAATTTCACAAAGAGCAAAGAGTGCAACAAAATCCCACAAAACATACTAATCAAACTGCAAAATCGAATCAACATGGAAACCATTAAATTCACAGTAATCTCAACCTCTATCCGGAATGCTTTATCTTTAAGGTTCTTGAACAAGCTCCTAAAGAACTAGGTTGGAGCTACCAATTACTTTCCATGCCACAGAATGAAATTCAATTCCACAAAGGAAAAAGACTCAAAGAGTGCAACAAAATCCCACAAAACATATGAATCAAACAGCAAAATCAGATCAACCTGGAAAAATCACAACCTCTAAAATTCCAAAATTCTGGACAAAGAATGAATAAACGTCACTTGAACAAATCTTAAAACAGTGCGGAGAAAAACAAAATCAAACAAACCGCCAAAACCTAAGGAAAGAACAAAAAAGGAAAGTCGACTTGCCTTGGAAAAACTTCTCAAGCAAGTAACTTTTCTTGGCCAAGATAGAGCCAGCTTTCCTTGGCCTCTTCTCAAAAATCAATTGCAAGAGTTGAGATGCAAAACCCTTCTTTGTTGGCTTTGATGTCAACATCTTCATAAAGACATCTCTCTTATGGTGAGGAGAGATTGAAGTTATGCTCGAAACGGCATTGCAAAGCCATAGCCGAGCCTCAGAACGACCTCCAGCGACCATCAGTGACCAAATAACTGAACCCAATTTACTTAAAAGCGATATTATCTGATGCCTAGCTTCATTATCTCCTTTGTCATCCAAGTTTGGCTCAGATAAAAATAAGGGAACCATTTTCTTTTCCCCCTAAACTCCCTGCATTGAGAAAAATCATCCAAAATCAGCAAAAGGACGCAAATTTTTGAAAGAGAATTGGATAAAACACCGATTTTTAAAACTTATGATGGCATTATTAAGAAGAAGAAAAAAAGAAATAGCTTCGAAATCATTGTTTAAAAGAAATTGCAACAGAACCCACGAATTCAAAGGGTATTCTTATCATAATCCAATCAAAACAAATTTGGGGGAAAAACTGACCTTTATCAACTTTATCAAAAACTTCAATAACCGGAGCTGGTGATTTTGCTTTTGCTTCTCGTCTCCAAGAAACAACACTCTGGGGGTTAAAAGAAAGCAAAGAAAACAGCTCAGGTTTTACCACAAACGAAGGAAAAAAAACAGTTTGGGATTTGGTTGTTTTGACCCATAAATTTTGTCTTTTGGAGTATTTTATACAAATGAACGAGTGAAGGGCCAACGACAAAGCCCTAAAGCGGTAAAGGCTAAATATTATTTATTTGTTTATTTTTATATATAAAAAAATAACTTGAATTACACGAGTGAGTTGGATGCCCGTTTGCTTCCTCAATCCTCATTACAAAAGAAAGTCTCCCCTTTCGTTTCAACCCCATTCTAAAATAGGAGATTTCGGGTAATCTACTGACTTTGATCTTAATAATATTTCCTTTTTCTTATTTGGGTTCTTTTTTTAGAAACTATTTTCATTTTTTTTTGCTTATTTCGATTATGTTGCTGTTCTTTGGATGATCAAAATTCTCATGTGAAGAAATTCAGATAATGTAAATTTGTTTCTGTTTTCCTTTCTTAATGGATTGTCAAATATGACTTTATTTTACATTTCCTTTTTTAATTATTTCACACAATAAACTAGATGAAGCTGTTTTCATTTGTAAACCACTAATTACTAAAAGCAGTGTATTGATCGGGGTTCAAATACCAGCTGCAGCGTTGTTATCTGTTTATTTCCTCGACTGAGTTCATGCTTATGTTGTTTTATCAACATTCCTGTCAATACCAAAAGCTAAGGGTGTAAATTAAATTTGATTCCGGTTTCTCTTTGATATTGATGAATCAGGTTATCTAATATTGTATATCTTTCGCACCACTGTTTATGGGCCACTCTAGTTTCTTGAATTTGTTGTTCGCTGTTGGTGTGTGGTGTGCCGCATATATTACTGCCGCAATCGTTGCATCCTTTCGGATCGTAAATTCCATCTGTTCATTCTGAGTTAGTGAAACGGTTTGACTAGTGTGAAAAGCTATAATGGGATATGCACAACTCGTTACCGGTCCTGCAGGCAGTGGAAAGGTGAGTTAGTGTGTTGAGTATCAACTATTCTATTCAATGGTTTGAACCGAGGTTTATCATCCCCAGATTTTCTGGTTTCTTTATTACAAGGAAAAGAAAAAAAAAGAAATATCATTGCTGTCTTTGGTCTGCTTAGGTAATGAGTTTTCATATGTATCACAATGTATACTAAAGTGATTATTTGTGTTTTTGGAGTTAGTCAACCTACTGCTCTAGCCTGTACCAGCATTGTGAAACCCTTGGACGGTCAATACATATTGTGAACCTTGATCCTGCTGCAGAAAATTTTGACTATCCAGTAGCCATGGGTGATTAACCTTCTTATTTCATTGGTATTGTAATCTTTTTTTTTTATCCGACTTTGTTGCCATTGAGTTTTTTCTATTTGCAGATATAAGAGAGCTCATTAGTTTGGACGATGTCATGGAGGAGCTTGGATTGGGTCCAAATGGTGGTCTTATCTACTGCATGGAGTATCCTTTCCTTTTTATCTTATCTTGTAGATTAAATGGAAATTTACCTTTTACCATTTTGCTGTTATATTGATTGTTGTTAATTGAAAGCCTTTGCTGCTATTATTATGGTTACCTAAATGTTGTTATGTTGATGTATCGTTTTGGGTTGTTGCTCCTGACCGAAGTGTTTAAATGTTGGATCATGTCGGGTTGTTGCTTCTGACTGAAGTGTTTAAATACACTGAATATTTGTGGAGTTTTTTACTGACTAATTGATACCACTGCCAATGTTCTCAGCTTTCTATTTTATCATATGAATAGTTGCGTGTTGTTTCTTCTTTAATTAGATTTTCGAAGCAAATCGTAAACATTTACTTTGGTCACAATATTGTAAACCTTTTTGTTATTCCAACTTGGGTGTGTGTTGGATACGAGTATGCGTCTGACACGGTAAGTTCAGTTTTTCCCTAGTCTTCTCCTGTATGATGTATTTGGATAATCCTTGGAGAGTCATATCCCTTACCCATGTCGGACATGGATTACTTCAGAAAGCAATAAAATTTGGAGCAACATATGTAAACCTTAACCTCCAACTAGAAATCTTGAAGAAAATTTGGATGACTGGCTGACTGAAGAATTGGACAATTACTTGGACGATGACTATCTGGTGTTTGATTGTCCAGGTATCTGTTATTGTTTGGATATGTATGCTGGTATTTTATAACTAAAATCTAGAAATTTATTTATAAGTCTATTGTCTTTTACCTTGGCAGTCGGGGTATAAATTTTTGGTATTGTGTTACTGCATTAAGCTTCCTTCTGTGATGTATTATTTTGTCGAACTTACTACAACCGAGGACCAGTTTTGCTAACTTGCAATTATTTTAATAGGCCAGATAGAACTCTTTTCACATATACCCATGCTCCGTAACTTTGTGGAGCACTTGAAGCGCAAGAACTATAGTGTTTGTGGTGTATACTTGCTTGATTCCCAGGTTTGTCTAAGCTATATGCAGCTTCCCACTTACCTGCCTCCTTTTCACTTTCCATTGGTACATCTTTATCATTGGTTATGCACATTTTTTACCCATCTCTAAATTTTTATGTCTCAGTTCATCACGGATGTTACAAAGTTTGTTAGTGGATGCATGGCATCACTTTCTGCAATGGTCCAGCTTGAATTACCACATGTTAATATACTCTCGAAAATGGACCTTGTAACAAACAAGAGGGATATTGAAAAGTGAGCATTTTTCATCTTTCTTTCTTTTTCTTCATTTTTTTAACCATTTTCTCTTTGCTGTTCATAGCTACTTGGATCCAGAGCCTCGACTTCTGCTTTCAGAATTGAATGAACGGATGGCTCCTCGGTTTAAAATGCTAAATAAATCTTTGATTGAACTGGTGAGATACTTTTCCATTCAAGATCCTATAAGGTTGTCTTCGCGATTATTCTATGATAATTTCGTATTACAATGGACAACTTTCGAGTTGAGTGAATGTCTTTGGAACAAAGTTTTTTTTTTCCTGAGTTGAGGGATATTTTCACCTTTTGGTAGTTTGATTATCCCTTAATATGGAGCCTTATTTTCTTTGTACACTTTGCATAGTATTCTTTAAGTTCACATGGGGCTCTTTAAGAAGTCTTAAAAAATGCTTGGATTTGTTATATCATGCTATACTTGTCACAATATTGTTCCTTTGTGTGTTAGATGGATGAATATAGCATGGTTAGTTTTATTCCACTCGATTTGAGGAAGGAAAGCAGGTAACATTCACTCTTTGACTCTCTCTCTCTCTTTCTTTCTCTTCATAAGTGGTCTTGGATGTTGGATAACACACGATCAGAACATGACATGGGTACATGCATTGCCAAGTTTTACATTGTATACGACTCCCTTTTATCTTCTACTTTCCGGTTTTGAGACATTACAGTTGAGTAGAGAGTAGAATCGTTAATAGGCTAATTTAGTTCATATTTAAGTTGTAAATTGAAAGAATTTGAGACCATACTTTTATGTATTCAATCTGTCTATCTTCTTGGGAGTGCTTATGCTTGAGTAATCACTTTGTAAGTGTCTTTCTGGGTTTAAACTCAGCTCCTAGTGTTCATAACTTACCTCTAATTTGTTGATGAACTTAGACTAAATGTAAAAAGACATAAACCTAGCAATTTTATACATGGCACGGCATATTATTGATGTGTATAATTTTATATATAATACTTCAATATGATCATGATACGAGAAAATAGGCAGAATACAAGCATTCTCAGGTCTAAAAAGACTTGCAAACACATAGAAACTAGTTTTTCAGTGATGGATAGTGAGATAGGTGCTTAGGAGAAACAAGTAATTTTTGCTGGCTTGACTGGTTATTCTGTTTAAAAAATATATGTCGTTTCATGTGTTTATCATTGATGATGGTGGCCTGGCCTGTTATCTGCTTTACAGCATACGGTATGTGTTAGCTCAAATTGATAACTGCATTCAGTATGGCGAAGATGCTGATGTGAAGATTAAAGATTTCGACGTAGACTATGACGACACATAAGCCTGCTAATGCTTGCTTCCTTTGAAATCATTGCTGGTGTTCAGAATTTGACACTGTATATGACGGAAAATAGAATGCCATTTTGTGCCGAGTCGAGAACTTGTTTTGAGTTGGGGTTCGTCTTGAATGCTTAATTTATGGATTATATTGCAGTTTGTGGAGGATGGAATTTCAGCAATGGCAAAAATTTGTGATTAGATTTTCTTGTGCATTGTTTTGGTGGTGTCTCTTTTCATCTTGGATGGCTATGTAATTCGACTCCTGGTTTCCCAACAGCTGCAATTGTAATTGACTCAATAAATACTGTTGGATTTATTTTTTTCCCCAAATATTCACTGAAGCGAATCCAGTAACTTATTCTTCATATTTTGTTGGATGTTGGCCACAAATTTTAATTTTTATATATCCAGAACAAGGATTGAACCTTCGACCACTGCTTAAGATAGAATCGTTTCATCATTTCACCTAAAACAAGTAGTTTTGGATTCATCCCGTTAATCATTGAAATGCTATGGGGAGGCGTATGGGCTAACGAGACATGGGGATCATATTGTAATTGGGAAAAGAAACCTACCACTTCTAATTTAGTTAATACTAATACAAGCACCCCATTCCATAAATTAAGGTTTGAGATAAACCCTCCAAATTCCAATGATCACAGGAAGAATTTGTGTTTAGGGAAGTTAGAGTTGAATTACTATTATTTTTTGAGGAGTCAAAATACAAGTTACCATTGTATTAAATTATAATTCCACAATTTTTAAGGGACTAAAGAGAAATTATATTATTTTATGGCTCAACCCTCTCCTGAGGCCTGGCCAGTGGCCACTGGTTTTAGAGGAGTAAATCAACGGCAACACGAGCGATCGATACTCATTTAAATGCATTGATATGATTTTATTATCAATTAATGGGTAAGATTCACCTTCCGTTTTAGGATTTATTGGTGCACCTCATCTTGAGCTTCGCCACGTGTAAACATTACTCGTCTGACTTTTTTTTTAATTAAAGAAATCAAATGTTCTAATTTTAGTCAGATGGAAATTTTGTTCTAAAAGATAAAATAGAATGACTCGACTCAGAATTTTATAAATTTGAAAAATTAATTCAAAAAAAATTCAAATAAAATTTAAGTTGTAGAATGAAAATTCGAAAAACTCAATTTTTAGTAATTAATTGATCGATTTTTAAGTTCAAGTTGAGTCCCTCAATTCGTTCATGATATATAAACCACATATGAAAAATATGAAGAAATATATGTCACATTTGAAAATTTGAAGATATATATATATATTGTATATGGATATAGAAAGTCGTTTAAATTAAAATCAATATGTATTTTATAACAATGTAAATAATTACAATTAAATTTGTACAGAAATTCAAAAACTCGACTCGACTAGAATCAAAAGATTTTAAATAAAATTAAAGTCGTAAAATAGAACTTGCACACTTGACTAATTCAAATTTTCTTGACTCGACTCAACTCGAACACTCACCCCTAAGTTGAGTGATAAGATATTATCATAATATCTCATATAGTATGGATTTGACTTTTTATATTTACCTTAAAAATATAATTATAATTTTCTTTAATAAAAATAAAACAAAACAATTATGAAAATTAATGATAATTTTGAATTGCTCACACAAACTGATATAAAAATAAATAAATGCTAATTCTGCGGTGTTCTTTTTTTAATCTTTTATGTGAATTGTAAATCAAACAGATTTCTTAATAGGAAAGAAAAGAAAAGAAAAATCCTAAACGAAGACAAATACTCGAAGACACAAACAACACAACTGAGAACGCATCCTCTCTAATGTTAAAGAGGACAAAAACCAAACTCCCCGTAATCTCTGCCAAACCACAATCTTTTTCCCGGCGATAAAACCACTAATCGGCGACGATTCTGCTATTGGACAATCCATTGTCGCTAAAAAAAATGGTTTCCGTTTCATTCCCCTGATTTCCAAAGAGGATGTCCCAAGCTGACGTCTCTTACAGGTAATATACCCCTTTTAAATCATTTTCCTCGCAATGCTTCGTTTACGGGATCATCTGGGTTTTCAGTCAAATCCAGAAATCATAGATTTTTTTAATAAAAAAATCTTATTTAGGGGCCGAATCATCATGTATTTTTAGCAACGTATGAAGTTAAGTAATTGGAGTCTAGTGATCGTTTTTATTTGTGAAAGATTATTCGGCAGTTGTTGAATGAATATAGCTTAATCTCATTATGTGATTTGATCTTTTTTTTGGTTCAAATATGTGATTTGATCTTTTGATCTTGTATTTGAATCAAAAGTCAATGCTTTTGTGCTATAATTTATTGTATTTTGTGATGACTTCTGCAGCTGTGGATCTTGTGGGTACCCTTTGAACTTGACCTCTTCTAATCGGATCGCCTCCGGCATAGACTCTGAGTATCACAAATCCGTAAAGAAGGGTCTTATCTCCTTTCTATCTGTTGATCTTAGTCGATTCACGCAAGTCGATGAGGTACATTGCATTCCTGTTAGTTGGGGCCGTCATCGATTAAAAACTAAACTCCTTTGCCGTAAATGTGGGGTTCATATAGGGTATGGGTACGGAGATGCGCCTGCTCTATGCGGTTTTGACTCTCCCAACTCATCTGGTGCTGCTTATAAAAAGTTTACTGTGAAGATCCGAGCTGTACAGCCTTCAGAAGAGTGATAACAAGGTTGACATGGTGGACGGTGTTACTTCGATTATGCTCCTACCTGATGATTGCCTCTGTTTTATTTTCAATTTTCTGGACTGTAGGACTGACCGGGAATCATTTGGCCTAACTTGCCACCACTGGCTTAACATTCAAAACTTGAAACGTCGGTCATTACAATTTCCATGTTCTTTCGGTATTGTTGGCCCTTCATCATTATCTCAAAGCTGTACCGACATCAACTCATTCCATTTTTACAGGATTCTCACCCGTTTTCAGCATTTAGAGTATTTATCCCTTTCCGGTTGCACAGAGCTAACGGATTCTGCCCTAAGCTACTTGAAACCCTATGGTTCAAGATTGCAAACCCTATGTCTGGACTGTTGTTTTAGAATCAGTGATTACGGGATTTCCCTGGTTGGTGATGGTTGCCCCTCCTTGACTACTATAAGTCTTTATCGATGCACCATTACTGATACTGGGCTAGAAGCTTTAGCCAATGCTTGTTTGGCTTTGAGGCGTGTGAATCTTGCTTATTGCCCACAGATTTCCGATTCCGGGCTGAGTGCTCTTTCTCAAGGATGCTGTGAGCTTCAAACAATTAAGATATCCAATTGCAAGAGTGTAAGTGGTGTTGGCTTAAGAGGTTGTTCATCTACTCTGGTTTACATTGATGCTGAGTGTTGTAATCTTGAACCTGAGGGAATAATGTCCATTGTTAGTGGAGGCGGGCTTAAATTTTTGAACATCTCCGGTTTAAGTTGCTCAAACTTCAGAAATGGATTGGAAGCAATTGGGAATGGATTTGCGGCGGGCCTTAAAATCCTCAGTCTTCGAATGTGTAGAAGTGTTACTGATGCTTCTATTGTTGCAATTGCAAAAGGGTGTCCGCAACTTCAGGAGTGGAACCTAGCATTGTGTCACGAGGTTAGAATTCTGGGATGGCTTTCCATTGGATCAAACTGCCATAATTTAGAGAAACTCCATGTGAACCGATGCCGAAACTTATGTGATCAAGGGTTGCAGGCTCTGAGAGAAGGCTGCAAACGACTCTCTATTCTGTACATGAACCGGAATGGCTGGATATCGGATACAGCGGTGGAATTGTTTAAACTGTATAGATGCAATGTCAAGATTAAGTTCGAAGAAGTAATGTCGATAGGGCCTAATTGGGACACCTTAGAGAACTATGAGTAAAAGATTGGATGAAACAGAAGCTTTTGATGTTATATGTCTACCTGTTAACTTGAGGCAATTTTAATACAGCATGAAACATTTCCTAGGTTTTATTATTTTTTCTTATTATTGGAATTGCAATTTCTTGCATTCAGTTAGGACAATATCAGGAGAAACAACTTATATAACTTTATGCTACATCACTTTTGTTTGGTCCATCAGAGATCCCTCACTTTCATTATTCTGGTTTTTGGAGGATTGTATGTGCCAGTTCTAGATTACTTTTTGGGGTTCGATTGTTTTTCACGTTTATTTTCATTTCTGTCCCTAAATCCAGTTTTTTATGTTGAATCCAAGTTCTAAGATTTATGTGTTGTATTCTTCTAGCTAAAGAAAGAACAGCTCAAGGCAAATGGTATCATTGTAACTGCTCACATTTAAGGAAAAAAAACCACACTTCTATTGCCATAGCACCCAAGATGCCTATGAGCACATTTTAATAGCTATTACTATGTCCCAATCTTTTTTAACACTAGTGGTGTACTTGCTATATTTAGACAATTGCAGAAAAAAAACTTTGGTTACATTCTTCAGATGAACCCACTTAGGCATCATCTAGCAGGGTAGGAACTGGTGCAAATAGCTGTATTTGTCTCATCTGTGCCGTCGTCAAGCCCTTGTGAATTTCAGATCAATCTCGAATTGTGGATCGTCAAACTAATTTTCTCCCCATACATTGTCCCATGCACCACTTGGAGCAGCCTTTGGCCCCTCAATAAAGTTTTGATTCCCTTGAGGATTATGGGGTCCAGGAAGTCCATGAGGACCTGGTTGATTAAGCTTTCGGGTTTTTGTTTTGATTCCCAGCAGTCTTAACACAAATCTAGCCAACTCTCCGTACAAAAGTCCCCCACGATCGAAAAGCTGCAAATATTGACGCCATGAGTCAACATTAACAATTTCACTCATCAATGTAGTATTGGTTGATTCAACTATTATTATTTATGAAAATCAACTCCAATTTGATAATTCCACATCAAGTTGGAGAAATGGAGAGATAAACATAGCAAAAGCCGCACCTGAAGAAGAGCGGTCATAAACATGTGGAATGCTTGTGTATTCTGGTCTATCAGAATAGATATCCGGCCAAAGCAGTTAACAACGCCCTGCATCTGCAATAAGTAAAGGAAACAATTATCAGTATGACTCGGTAGAAATGCAGCTTGGGAAAGCGAAATTCACACAAAGGTATAGATTCAAGTATATGTGATGCAACAGTGGCCCCAAATGTAAAAGTATAAGTTCTCTTTTTTTTTAGTACACACACTTCTAAGTTCTAACCTTATATTCCCAAGATATCATAAGCTCACAGTAACCTAGAATCTAAATAGATTGTCAAAAAAGTTCAGAGTTAAATATCAGCCCTCAATTGTTTCTGACATTTTAGAGTTAAAGCTTAGTCACAATGGATAAGCACTCCATCAAGTTTCTGAGAACAGCTAGAATCGGACCTTCTAAGTAACAGATGATATTGTTAACATTTAATCAAATAAAAATTAAATAAACAATAAGATTCAAGATAAATTACCACACGGAGGAAGGACATCCAGAAGCCTGGTGGGGATGGGGGAGCACCAAAAGGATTATTTGGATCTTGCTCACCATATGGACCCATGCCCATCCCATAACCACCCATTGGACCCCCCAAACCACCGAGACCACCACCATACATTCCACCACCGTACATTCCGGAGTTCCCATATAGACCACCATAACCTCCTCTGTTCATGGTGTTGCCATACATTCCACCGCCATATGAACCTAATCCTCCACCATATGATGAACCATACATTCCCGAACCATACCCTGAGTTGTAGTTTAAGCCAGAACCAGAACCATAACCTGCATCAAACACCAAATTAGACAAGCTCCACAATAAGTAACCATCGGTAATGTAATGGATGAATTAACTCTTTACCTCCATAAGTGCTTCCATAATTTTGTTGCTCCCAAGGCCGGCTGGGTAAAGGCCTACCAACAGCATTTCTATTCACAGCAGCAGTCGCATCAGCAGTTGAAACAATTTCACCCGGTCTTGCTGTTCCAGATGCCTCGACCACATCACTTGTGCTGCCAGGCGATGGTGGCTTAAAGGGTCCGGAACCAGAGGTGCCCCCAGCTTGCTCCCATGGTTTAGGTGGAGAGCCACCGGTAGCTGCAGCCGAGAATGTCAATTACAATCAATTTGCACAAAACAAAAACAAAAGGAGAAAAAAGATCAATTGCAAATACTTAAATCTGTTAACACCCGATCCAAGTTATTATCCTCTAATTTCTTGACCTAATTCTATCATTAAAAAAACGTAAGAAAACCCAAAATTTCAAACATAAATTAAACGAATTCTTCATTTCCCTCAACAAAACCACCCTATCAAGCAGAAACAAAAAAAGAAATCAAGCAACCGTAAGAATTGAAAACCCTAAAAGTATATAATTCTAAATCGAATAGATCAATCGTTCAAAACACAATGATAAAACCTCAAAAAATCAAAAGAATGAAGAAATCGGACCTGGTTGTTGGGAATTGGAACCCATGGATTCTGGGTCAGATCAAGTGATGAAGAAATTTGAGGGCAGCGTTATTGCGCCTCGGACAAAGAAAAACGAATAATACCGACGCGTTTTTAGTTGCCTTTACCCCTATTTCTTGGGCCACTCACCACTTTATCTTTATCTTTTTGCTCGGTCTTCGTTTACTTTTTTTATTTATTATATGTATTTTAGTAAGGACAAAGGAGAAAATTAAAATATTTGGTTGTTGTTATGAATATCTATCTATGTGAATGTGATTAGAATTTTATCTAAGAAGTTTGATTTATTTATTATTAGGAATATTAGCTTTATTAATTAGTGTTTAATATATTATGTACTTCTTATATCTATAAATAGATGAAGTCATTGTACACAATTTTAGTTTTGATAATAATACGAATCTCTCTCTTTCTCTCATCTCTTTGTTATTTTATTCTTGTTCGTTGTTCTTCGTTATTTTATTCACAACAAATTATCAGCACGAGACTCTAATCAATTGAGATCTTCATCGTTCGAATCCAGAAGAAGTTACCGAAAAAATAACTTCAATTATAGAATGAAACTAAAGATAAGTTTTTTTTTCTCTCTCATTTTTTAGCTATTGATTGTCTTTCTCTTTATATTTTAATTATTTTAATTTTTTTAAAAGAATGGAAGCATGCTTAATCGTATCGAATCCAATCTCGTTCAAAGAATTTGATCTCTCAAGTGACCCAAATCCATATCAAATGGATCGTGAGGAGAAGATAATTATCAATCCCCACATTATCTACATGGTAACAAGGAATACAAAACCAAGAAAAAGTCCCCAAATCCTTGAAGAATTGCTGCCAAAAATTCACATTATGAGATAGATGTACGTAGCATGCCTAAGAGTCCAAGGCATATCAATTGCAATCGTTTAAGGTTTTATTCACGATTCTTGAGTATATTTACAGATAAATATTTTTTTATGGATTCATGTTATATAATATTGTGAATATTTTTAATTTAACCATATTTTAAGTTTTACATGATATGTTTAAATGGCTTGGAAAGAGACGTGACGTAAAGAAATTATGAGAAGTTGTTTCGGTCATTTGCTATGTCTCCATTGTCCTCGAGAGGAAAATTATTATAGGTAAACTTTATTTTTTTTCTTTAAATTATGATTTTAATGTGCGATAAATCATGGTGAACTTCAATCTATAAAAAGATTATTATAAAGTCTATATTTGCTCGAAAGCAATATTTTTTCTTCGTCGAAAAACTCGACCATAGACTTCTCCTAATTTCAAGTTACGAAAATTCTTCTTGACCCAAAAAGTTTCATGGGAGGCATTCCCTGAAGTGAATGCAAAACATGATGTTTATTCCATGCGATTATCAATGATGGGAATTCCCTGAAGTGGATACAAGCATGATGTTTATTCCATGCGATTATCAATGATGGGGCATTCCATGAAGTGAATGCAAGCATGATGTTTATTTCATGCAATTATTAGGTATGTTTCATTCCCTGAAGTGAATGCAAACATGGTAAATTATTATTCAATTAGAAACATAATTTCGATATAATCCAAGTATATTGGCTGGACATCCCTTTCCGCGAGGCTACTGGTCTCAAAGAAAGTTTTTAAATGACCTTGTGAACTGGTTTAACAATGTCGCGTACGATGATTAAATCTTTGTTCTCTGTGATGAGGATAAGTTAATAAAAACATACTCCACTTTTCACGACAAATAATGTTGTCATCAGATACAATATCATGAAAAAGGTTTCAAAGACCAACGGACTCTACTTCATTCCATGAAGTGAATGTGAGATTATATTATGGAAAGAATAAAAGCCACATTAGAATTTTTGGCCGTGGTCAAGGCTATGAATATAGGCATGAAAAATATGGTCATTTCAAGAATACTTCTACCCACCGGTAGTGAGGTTATAAGGATTACAAGAGTGATAGAGATCATTATAAGAAAGTGAAATCCTTTTTATTACCAATGTGACGTTATAAACCATTGGTCCCGTACTTATCGTACGCTGAAAAATTAACAATAACTGAATGATAAAGGAAAGAAAATAAAAGCAAATTTTGTTTACGAAACATGACGAAGATGATATTGGTCCAACTTTATTTGGACATTGTTGGTCCAACTCATTTGGACGTTGTTGATTTTCTTATAACCCTCGAAGGGAATACATCATCTTCTAATTATTCTCATAACTTTGAAGAGAATTAATTATCTTTTTATTTATTTTACTTTACTTTTATTTACTTTACACATTAATTATTTACGTTTTATATTTATATTTATATTTATATAGTATGATATTTATTAATTTTGTTTAACACGATTACTTATCAAATACAATTTATGGTGACGATTTATGCTTAACAGAAGCATAAAATATATTTTTTCATTAAATGCAAGGGAAAAATGTGAGTACTATATTTCAAAGTACTGAAAATATTGATGCTCCAAAAGAGCAATAAGTTCTTGAGAGAAAGCACATTATGAAAAGTGCAGAATTGCGAATATTGCAATAATTATCGTTAATGGTAATAATATTGTCACCACTAGAAGTGGAAATTTTAAAAGAGCATTACGAGTTCGTAAAATATCCATTTGGGAATTATAGATAACATATGTTATCAATTGGCATTTGAAATAAGTTAATATAGATATAAGTTCTGGTAGCCAAAAAGTCAGTTGAAAGCTTTAGAAGAGCTATATATTGCTACCAAAAGATAATTTCAATTGAAAGCTCCGAAAGAGCTAAATATATTCCTATTTAAAGGAACAATTTTGATGGTCGTACTAGACATGTACGAGTGAGATTGAATTACATGTTATGGTAAACAAGAAGTTTACAAATTCAGAGATACACACACACATATATATATAGTTGGCATGATCGGTTAGACCATCATGATCAATAATGATGCAACAATTATTGAGATTTACATGCACATGTATTAAAAGAACCTAAAGTTCTTGCGGTGCTTATTCTCAAAGGAATTGATTAAATTCCACTTATTAAAGAACATGAAGTTCTTGTGTTGCTTAAAGGAATTGATTAAATTCCACTTACTAAAAGAACCTTAAGTTCTTGTGTTGTTTGTTCTCAAAGGATATAGTTGATCACACCTACCAAAAGAATTAGAACTTGAAGTTCTTATGTTGAAGTAGAGACTACATGTCTTGCATATCTGAACGAAATATGAGCCCATATATCCGCAAATATGGAAAGTTTTATATGATTTTAGTAGATGCATCTATATTGTTTTATCAACTTAAACCAGAAGTTTGTGAGATTGATTCTAAAATGATTCAGATTATGCAATTAAACTATTCGTCTTGCAAAAGCTAGTGAGTTTATATTTTAGGCTATATCGATTGTTACAAAGCTTATTGATTATAAAAAATACAGTTTAGCAAAATCTCAATTGGATGCATCCTCTTTAATAGCTAAACTATGAGAATAAAAGAGTTATTATTTATATGGTGTTTTCATATAGCAACACGTATACGCATAAAGCCAACGAGTTATAATAAACTCCCCGTTATGATTGGTTTTTTGTCAGAAGTCATACATTTTCCATTTTATAATTTTTGAATGTGCGATATGAATTGTTCCACCACAATGCACAAAATGGGTAAATAAAAAAGGTTGAGAATATATATTAAGTATAAGTCTCCTTTTATGTTTAAACTCTTAAACATTAATTGGAGAATCATTTATGAGATGATTTTTATCAACATTAAGGGGAGAGAATAATTGGTTGGATAAAGAAGAAAAATGAATTATCATTATCTAGATCCTCGAATATGAACTAAAAGTTCATAAGATAATTCAAGTTATTGTATGTTAACTGCCAGACATATTTACTGACCTAATGAGAGTAACTAAGTCTCATATACCAGCTGAAATGCTCTAAGTTTAAATTACATGTTAGAGCGGGAGGATGTAAATCATGCCTGAAGCATGATAGTTGAAATTGTTCCAATGATTAAAATTCTCGTAAATGGAAAGTAATATGAGATGATCATATATTGGAGGCGAGTGCTCCTGAAGAGACCCAAGACATAACTAATAATAAAACTCTTGAAGAGTTTCAGGTACCTGAAATAAATATTGAAATCTTAAAGAGATCTCGATGAGTTATGTCACTACGAGAATGGAACCAGAAAATTGAAAAGTTGTCGAAAACAATTTTACAAATAGTTTTAAATAGAATACTTCTATAGAAGTAAAGAAAGAAAATGAGGATCTTTTATAGAAATCTATCAAGAAGTATATATATTGAATTGGCCAATATAGAAAGACACTTTGAACTTCTAAAAGAGAAGTGTTTGGACCAACAGTCCAAACACCTAAAGATGTAATGCAAGTGAGGCACAAATAAGTAGTCGTAAATACGACCGAATTATAATTTATTCTAAATACTTCATGGTGGGTGCAATTAATTTGGCAGTTATGAAATATATTACATGCGTCTAATTATTTATAGATCCCTATTTATCCTTAAAAGATTTAAAATGCTAGAAGCATTTGAAAATTTATGAGGAAATCTATTTAGACATGTCTCATTGAATATTTTGGCGCATTTGGTATAACCGCCTTAGTGAGTACTAATTGAGGAAATACTATAAGAATGATCATATTTCTTTATGCTTTTTGTAAAAAGAAGTTTGGATCAAGATTCATTATGATAATGTAAATATTATTAGAACTCCTGAAGAACTTTCAAAGCATTTGGTTATTTAAGGAAAGGATTTGAGAAAAAGAATCTGGAGACATGGTTTTGTCTCGACCTAATGATCGAGCACTTAAATATGCGCTTTTGTCTATGAATGGACATAAGTTGAAAGAATCTTAAAGAAGATTCAATATGAAAAAATCATATCTATTGTAAGATCGTTGGATGTGAATAAAGATAATTATATCTTTTCTTGGTCTTGAAGCACAATATATTAGTTGGTCAAGAAATATCTATGTATATACAAAGATCATTACCTTTAGATATTCAAATATTCGTCGATGCTTCCTCAAATCTTGAAGAAATAATTATTATGCACGTGTAATCACTACTTTTTTCTGGACCTCAAACCCCTTTAGTTTTTGTTAATCTGGGACTTATATCAGACTATTATGTAATTTAAGAAAAAAAAAGAAAATAAGGAAAGAAAATAAGGAAAACAGAGTGTATATATATACATATAGGCATCATGTAACTAAGTTAATACTTATCATTACTATTAATTACTATATTATCACTTGATATTATTGTTTGTTTTTGTTTGTCAAATATTGCTATTATTATGTTTTATATTATAATTTGTCTTTTCATTTGTCATGTGTTATTGCTATTCTTTGTTTCCTTTTATCATCATTATTAGTACTATTATTATTATAAAAATTAAGAAAAATAATACACTAATAAATAAAGAATAACAACTCAAATTATTTAAATATATATTATACATGTATGGCCCGATAGACCCAAATAATTTAAGCCCTTGAACCAATTACACACAAAAAACCCTAATCTATTGTGTTTCTGCGCAGCCACATCTGGACCGTCAGATCTGGCCTGTGATCAACGGTCCAGATCTAATCCAGGACAGAAACTCTAACGCTCTTAACTTTGGTGTCGCGTCGTATCCCTTGCAGCCGCCCGGTCGAGATCGCACCCAACAGCCAAAATCCACCCAGACACTCCACGTTCTCCATGCGCGACTGTTCGAACCCTTCCACGCGCATGCCATCTGACGCCCTGACATTTTTGCTCTCGTACGCGCCCACGCGCCTGCCCCTTCAGTTCTCCACGCCATCTGCAACGACAAGCCGTTGTCTCCCCCCGTTCAAGTTCACCGTCAAAGCACAAAAAAACATGGAGAGGTTAGAGGCCCAAAAACAGTAAAAAAAAGATAATAAATTTGAGGGAAAAGCAACCTCGCAATGGCAGAAATTAGAGCCGACATATTCAAGAGGCAACATGAATCCGGCCAAAATTGTACAGAACGACCAATAGGATTGTTAGAATTCATTTCCCTTCTTGCATGTAACATCAGATATAAAATTCGAACCCCAAAACTTGTAACTCGAATTCGAGATTTCAGAGAAAGCAATACAAAAAAAGAGAAAACTTCAGAGGTATCCAATTTTCTTTCTTTCTCATTGCATGCATAAAAAACAAACAAAAAGGAAAGAGGAAAGGCTTTTTACCTTCGTTGTTCAGGGTTTGGGGTCGTGTTGCCCTGTCTTTTCGTCGTCGACAAGCCGGTCAGCCTTCACCTGGCTTGGCGTGGTGAGGCATCGAATGGGGTAAAACCAAAAAGAGGATTGTTTTTGGGTTATCGGCGCCGGTGTAAGGAAAGAAAGTTTTTTTTTTATTTCGAAATGGCTCTCTGTTTCTCTAGGGTTTTGTCGATTTGAGAATGAGAGCCATGCTCTCTGATTTTGTAAAAAAGAAAAAGGAGGGGAGAATTTTGCCAAAAGGAGGGAATTTTTTGCAGAAATGGATTATATATGTCATTTTATTGTTTTAAAAATGGTTTAATCACAAGTATGGGCCTCCCGCGTTTTCAAAATATCCCCTTAGGATTTTCCGCTTCTTTAAATCATGTCTTAGGTCCTCCTTGGTTTTCAAAATCTTTCAATTTCATCCTCTTTCTCGATCGGTTGAGCCCGCTTTGGGTTTATCCCGTCCCTCATCCCCGGAATTCGGAAAGGAATTATAATTTCGTCCCAATTCGAGCTTGATGCGTTTTTTAAAGGGCTTAATCCCCTTTTCAGCCCCCGAAATTCCTTAAAAGTTTTACAATCTCATCCCTAAATCAATGACAAATATTTTAATTAGCCCCATTAATTCATGCACGTTTAAATTTCAATTGTTTTTATTCATATCTTCATATTAACGTTTGGCATGCTTGTGATACGGTCTTATTAGTATATAATTTTCATGTGCTTGTGTTGCATAGCACGATTTACACGATTAAATATGTGTTATGGTTTTTATGTTGTCGTACACATATATATGTATTATACACGTGTAATTTAGAAAATATTTGACCCATGCTTAGGTCTATCTCGCACCGTATATGCCATTTACGTATTATTTTTTTCAGGTGCATGCTTTTCGTGTTTAGATTGTTGCTTATCGAATATTTGTTTAGCGTCATTCACACTTGTTCATGTATATAAATACCATGTCCATGCTTGCTTTTTATGTTTTGTTTTCTTCATATCTTTTCTTACTTATTCATATTGGTTTGTGTTTTGTATATTTATTCTAGTATGCTATGTTAGGTTACATTTGTAATATAAAATGTTATGCGACGTCCTTTTATTCGGAATTGAACGAGGCCAGTACCAGTCGTAGTGGTGGTGGTTAGGACGTTCATTTTCGAATATTAGGGCTTTTAAAATTCACTCAGTTGTATAACCAAATTTCGATTTAATTTGTCACTTTAATTCGTAAAGTTTGATATTAATTAAGTGGTAAGGATCTTGGTATCAATTTTGGGTATGACGGGGGTGCTCACCCTTCCCCGCGTGTAACCGACTCCCGAACCCGTTCTAATCTCTGGTTTTGTTTTCTGGTGTCCAGTCTACCTTTTAAAATGGCCGGTGGAGACTCCAATTTTAATCGATTTTTTCAAAAATCGCTTTCAAATTAAAACCCAGTTCTTCTAAGTGACACCAGAGGGAGGAGCAAAGGGCTAGCGATACCTCGTCGATGTTTTCAAAAAAAATGTCGCTATAGTTGACGACTCCGCTGGGGAAGAAATTTTCATTTTCAAAAAAAAAAGAGTCAAGCCAAAAAAGAAAATCTTACCGCTTAATTAATATCGAAAGTTGTGAATTAAAGTGATAAATTCAATCAGTATTTGTTTATAAGTGTGAGTTTATTTTAAACACATTTAAAATTGGTCATATAAATTCATTTGTCTAAGTGGGGGGAAAACGCTAGTGCTTTCGTGGGGATATCGTTCCTCCGTATGGGCCTAGTAAGTACCTTCGGGGCTCGGATACCCTATGTCTTCGTGGGAATATCATTTCTCCCTACAGATATAGCTAAAGGGTCCCCTCGAATTGAACCCGGTTAAGAGGAGCCTATAATGGGTGATGATTGGGGGCCTTGCTACCCTTAGTAGGGGATAATAAGGACAATTCGAGTACCTCCTAGAACTAAAATTGCATGTAGCGAACCTGGAATACCTACCCCTTTAGATCCATGCAAATAACCTAGGTGTGTTAGACGGGACAAATAGGGTTGCTTGTTTCATGCTTGATTTATTTTCCTAATATGTTAATCATGTTTATTCGGCACTAACACATTTCTTTTTGTACCCTGTTGCATTTATTTTTGCATGCATTTAATGACCTAAAGGTGTTGAGTCAAGGTGGTTTTACCCATTTTAAAGGCTATCATTATGAACGGAAGGTTGCTAAAAGGATCATGTCAATTCGCAAGTCCGTCATTGAATTAGAAGGGTCAAGGGGATGGTTTACCGAGCGAACACATAGTGTGAGGTCATACTTAAAGAAGATCTAATACCCAACCTTTCTCCGTCATAATGGGGTCGAGCGAGATTAGATCTACACCAAACATCCTAAGTCACAAAATATAAAAATTGAACCGCCTATCGAATCAACATCTTTTGTTTGCAAGCGGAGGCGTATCTGTAGGACTTTGCTATAACTATCTTGTAACAAGGAACCCCCTTTACGTTCAAATGAAAGTTGACCTAAGGGGAATCACCTATATGACCAACACCTTTTATTCGCACGCATATGCACACATATTTTACGCATCATCTGTTTCATACATCATTTCATAACATAATTATTCATCGTCAATTATACATTCATTGTTAATTGGGCATTAATTTTTTGTTTAAATCCATAATACATTCATTATATCATGTCCATTGCTAATCGGGGAAAATACTCATCAGAGAAAGAAGGAAGAATGGACATAGGAACGGTTTCCTGCCAGTATAGCTTCAAAAGTATGAATGACCTAGTATCAAGGGTGGACAGGCTTGAACAGCTCCACGAACAATTGGTTTGGAATCAGAAGGAGACGATCACGTATGTGAAGACGTCCCAAGATGAAACGATAGGTCAAATCAATGAATTGAGGGCTATGATAGTTGTAATGACCGAAGGAAGCGGTATGAAGGGAGACCCCTGTCCCGAGAAAAGTGAGAATGTGGACCATGACATTGTGATGGAAGAAGCTTTGTCTGAAGAATACCAAGCCATCATCGACCAATATAAGGTAGACCGCACTGTTTCAAAATGCCTAGTAGAGTTGGCATTGGATAAGATTGAAGATTATCTTAGGAGAATCTTGTCTCCTCCAACGAACGGAGAATCGATCCAAAAGCAACAAGACCACAGGGAAACCCCAAAGAACGTTATAACTCTGCAAACCCGAACTGTGGCTGAGAGTCCTCGAAGTTTGAAGAAGACGAAAGGGACTGAGAAAGGAAATGAGAAGTTCACCCCTCTGCCAATTTCCTACAAGGAGATGTATTCGCGGTTATATCATGCGAATTTGGTTCGACCCTATCACGTGGTTCCTTACAAATCACCTTACCCTTCTTGGTTTGATGCTAGAGCTCAGTGCGAATACCATGCCAGTGTTCAAGGACACTCTATTGAAAATTGTGTAGCATTTAAAAAGCTAGTCCAGAATATGTTAGAAGTGGGGGTAGTGCAGTTAGGGGAACCGAGCTCAGCCACTCAGAAGAGGCATGACTCCCTAGTTTATGCGAAGAAATCTCGTCCAAGCGCCCAATTTCATGACCGATCTCTTAGTCAATCACTTGTGTTTGCAAAGCCTCCAAGGGCTCCTCATCCGGTTCCGATAGCAGACTCACTTCCAACAATTGTCGAAGGAGAACTTTTGAGCCTAGGACAGTCCAAACCGAAGGATGTTCCTCGTCTTGAAAATTATGGCAGTCATGGCCACCACACGAGAAACACAAGCCACACCAAAAAGAATTAAGCAACCATGAAAACAGAGTCTGAGTTTCAGTTAGGAGCGACCTTTTGAAGAGCGAATCATGGAAGATGTGGGTATTCAGTTCTAGCTTTAAGGTTTCATATTCAAACTTTCTTGCATGTGACTTTTCCTCTTAATGCTTCTTGCTATTATGCGCCTGAAGATAGAAAGGACCTTTGTAAGGGCTTGTGTTATGTTTGCTTGTTCAATTTTAATAAAGGAGACTTTTGCACACATTTCATTTGGCAAGCATTTTATATTCTTTGATTTTATTTAAACAATTCATTTATTCTTTGTGGTTAGGACCTTATTTTTGTTCTTTCCAAACATACATGTATATTTTTTTTTTGCAAAAATGACTTTAATTTATTTTAATAAAGAGGGTTTTAAAAAACGGATGTTGACACTAAATATGAAAACCTTATGTTCTACTTAGGCCAAGGGGGAATGACAACGAGTATTCAGGAATAATGGGCCACTCCCATTGAGTGAATTTTCCTCTCGGGCATTGTTGTTCAAGGTCATTGATTGAAGCGATAACCCCGAAACATCGCCCCTGAAGACTACTTTTTGATATCCACGTATGGGAGGACATTTTGCATTCATTCACTTCCCTTCACAAAGAAAGAAATTAAAAAAAAAATATCCATTGTTGTCCTCGTTTGAGCCTGTTAAACTTTTTTCTTCCGATTGAACCCAAACCAAGGATCACTCCTACACCG
This sequence comes from Hibiscus tridactylites, assembly GCA_958450335.1. Taxonomy (NCBI): domain Eukaryota; kingdom Viridiplantae; phylum Streptophyta; class Magnoliopsida; order Malvales; family Malvaceae; genus Hibiscus; species Hibiscus tridactylites. Next base: position 59,835,544 of record OY288287.1, on the reverse strand, counting down.
GGGGAAAATGAGGTAGAAGTTTGTGGACACGTAAATGACATTGGATTCTGATTATGCTATGAAGATGATGCCTTATGAGTTAAAAGGCATTAAAGGAGAATAGATGCATTGAATACAATTTTTTTTTTTAGTTTGAGCAACAGAAACATCAAAAGGAAACGATGAAAGGGAAGTTGGTGCTCAAAAAGCTACCCAAATTAAGTCGAAAGTTACCAACATAAAAGTTGAAGAAATCAGAAGTGGAAGCACTAAAGTGAAAAGTGCAGTTTTGTAAAAGTAGAGAGAGTGAGAGGTAAAATAAAGAAAAGAGATACATGAATTCCCTAGCCAATTGAATCTCTATCTAGAAGGGTCGTGAAAGATTGATCACCTTAGATTGGAGATATGCATCAATACAATGCGAAGGTGCAATTTGATCCGAAACTACACTTGTTGAAAGGAAAGGAACTCTGGGTGAAAACCCAAAAAAAGGTAGTCTATAGCGATTCAAAGAAATAAGAGAGGAAATAATATTTCATCCGAGCATAGTTGAGACTTTCAGTTGGAAGAATTGATCCTTGGTTTCACCACCCTTAAACACTTGTTTGGGCCTATTTACCCTTTCTTTCATAGCCGTGAGCCTTAACCTACATTACAAGCCTCAAAAGACCATTTGGACCATACACGGATGGATGAATTTGTCTTCAGATCACATCCCATCTATCGGGGTTAACCTTTCTTCAAGGATTGCCACACTTCTAATGCCTGATTGAGATCAGAAAAGAGGGAAAGATGTGGCACGGTGAGTTGAAGAGAGCCACTTTTAAATTGGGTAGAAACTAGGTATGGGAGTCACTCCTCTCGGAAGCCTAATAGCCCAGTGAGGTTTTCACATAAATATCCCCACAACATGTCACTCGGGTTGACCTTTTTTTCAAAGACCCAAAACTTGATTTTCTTAAATATCACTTGTCATGATTCTTTACATATATATGTAATAAAATTATTTTTACCCTATCATTTGCATAAGTCTCCTACATCGGAATGAACAAGCAGATTGACTATGACTCGAGGTAAAACCAGTTGTACCCAGAGGGACATCCTCAGAGTTTCAAGCATTAATGATAGACACTGAATACCACCATTTGAAATTACAGGATCACATTTAGTGAAGTATTAGAACACGGGGGAAGAAAATTTGACATTAGGAATCAAGGAACAAAAGTTAACCTCAGGGTCTAAGCATCTTGCCGAAGGGAGTGTCCAGCGAAGAACCACAGGTGTCGCGTTGCGAGTACGCACCGAAATAGTAAGTGTCATATGAACTCAAAAGGCTATGAAGACAGAAGTATGCCTAATAAAAGAAAAGAAAGAAAGAAAGAAAAAGAACGAGGAAAAAGAAGAAGAAAAAATAGGAGACATGGTGAAAACCCAAAAGGCACTTTGGGGAATGAAGCAAAAATTAGAAGGGACGCTTTAGATCACGAGCTCAGAAAAATGGGGGACAAGGTTGCAGCAACTTTAGATGGAATACACCGTTTAAATCGACCGAAGCCTAAATTAAGTGGAGGTAATAATGTAACACCCCAATTTTGGGCTTAGAAGTTTTGGGTTTGGACCGGGCCGGTCGGGTGGCGGTTCAAATATAAAAGAGTGAATTTAGGAAATCCTAGTTCGGGTTGCATTAAAAATATGGAAAAATGTCTTAAAATCCTCTTTTATTATATATAAGAGAATGGTGAAATCAATTTTGCAAAATGAGGTTTGGAAGTGTGACATTTTGGTTAGTGACCAAAATGTAATTTTTGAAAACTGTGTGACTGTTTTAAAAAGGATTGAAACTTTGAATCTTTAAGGAGCTATTTACCCAATAGGAGTTTCTCCAGATTTTTCTAAAATATTAAAGGTTTAATTAATGGTTTTTAAATAAAAGTAAAAGGGAGGGAAGATATTTTAGCATTTTCCAACTAACTTTTCCAAATTCCCATTTTCCTTTTCTCTCATCTTTTCTCTCAAACCAAACACATTCTCCAGAACATTTTCCCTCTGATTTTGGCATCCAAGTATGAGGTTTCAATTCTCTTTTGATCTCTAATAATCTCTTCAACAAAACCTTATCATTTGCTAATTGGATTTTCAAGAATCTTGGTTCCAAAAAGGGAGAAACTCAAGTTTAGAGGTATGAACGTCCTTCTCCTCTAAATTCTCAGTTCTTTACTGAAATTCCCAAGTTCTCAATCCTTGATTTATGTTTTATTAAAGGTTTTACAATTGTACTCTTGATCTTGGCTTTAAAATGCAAGATTTGGTTAATTTTTGTTAGAATTCGTATGATCTGATTGGGCACTGATTTGAGGTGTCTTTTTGATGTTAAATGAATGTTTAATTGATGAGAAATTGAGGTTTAATCAATGCAATCCCGAATAGGTTGATTTTCCTAAGTTTAGCTTGAGTTTTTGGTTGTTTTTGGAGTGATCTTGATGATCTGTTATAGCTGGAGGTATAAGGACGTGGTTAGATCCTTTTTGGATGTTAATTGATGTTTAAGGATGTTTAGAATCGATGGATCTTGGCTGGGTAGTGTTGTGGAGTTGTTTGGATGTGTTTTCGGTTGTGTTTGGAAGCCGAAATGGGAGTGTTGATGAGAGCAGCGAGTTTAGGTGCTTTCATTGAAGATATTAATGCATGATGATGCATTAATCCTCTGCTTTGATGTGTTTAAAACAGGGGAGTCATCTTTGGATCCTTGTGGTGGTGATCCGAAAGCTTGATTGGTGTTTCGGCAAGGGGGCGAAACGGAATCGGTGAGTGGATTTTTGTTTTCAGCTTTGAAACCAATGTTTTGAAGGTTTGGGAGCTTAGTTTAAGTCTAAGCAACTTAGCTAAGCTCAAGAGTAAGTTTCGGAAAAACTCTCTTGATGATGAGCCATGGTTTGGTTGAATGCAATGTGAAGTGTTTGCATGTTTTTAAATCTGTTTTGGAAATTATGTTTTAGCATGTTTAATTGCTGACTTTATAAGCCATGTGTTGAAGGATGCTCAAGGTAAGAGATCCTTGTTTTTGAACATTGTTTAATGTGGTTTTGATGCTTAATGATGCATGATGTTTATGACTTTGTTAAATGCTTTAAAACAGTGGGATGTTGTTGTTAAATGATGCATATTGGCAAGTGATGTTTGAGAATGGTTAAGAACACTATGGTGGTTAAAAGTCCATAGGTGGTTCTTGTTTAAGAACAACATGGTGGTTAAAAGTCCATGGTTGGTTCTTGGTTAAGATCACAAAGGTGGTTAAAAGTCCTTGTGTGAATCTTGTGTATTTTAAGAACAACATGGTGGTTAAAAGTCCATGGTTGGTTCTTGGTTAAGGTCACAAAGGTGGTTAAAAGTCCTTGTGTGAGCCTTGTGTATTTAAGAACACCATGGTGGTTAAAAGTCCATGGGTGATTCTTGTTAAGGACACAAAGGTGGTTAAAAGTCCTTGTGTGGTCCTTGTGAATTGTAAGAACATCATGGTGTTTAAAAGTCCATGGATGATTCTTGTGCTAAGGACACAATGGTGGTTAAAAGTCCATGTGTGGTCCTTGTGAATTGTAAGATCACAATGGTGTTTAAAAGTCCATGTGTGGATCTTATGTTGAATGTATCACTTGTGGCCAATATGACATGTTATAAACTTGAAGCATGAATTGCTTGGTTTTTTTAAATGCTTATGTGCATGTATAAAGTTGTTTTGAACTAAGGTTTATAAAGGTGTTTATAAATGCATTATTGAGTTGATTTTAAATGAGCATTCCTCACTAAGCTATTTTGCTTACGCTCTCTCTTTTCTTAAACCAATAATGCAGAGCATTGAAGTGCATTTGGGGCAGTAAGGAAGCCAAGCATCCAAGTGAAGATTTAAGCTCATGTATGGTGAATGTTTTCTAACACTATTAGCTTTTGGGCATTTGGCAATGGGGGACCTATGTTGTTGTTTTGGGAGATGTTTTGGACTCCCTAAGTTGGTTTTATATTGATGTTGATAATGGAATATGTTTTTGGCCTTTGTGAGATGGTTTTGGTATTTTGATGCTTAAATGGTTTTTTAAGTAGGATGCATGCCTATAGAATTGGGGATTTTCATAATTGATGCCATGTTTGTGTATGGTTGATGCAATTATGTTCCTTATGCATGTAATGACTTGCTGGTATAATTTGGTTGCATTTGGAGCATGTTTGATGGGTCAATTGTGTGTTTAAACAGCAAAATTCTGCAAATCTGGGCAGGCCGTATCGGAACGGGTGCTACCGTTTCGGAACAGGGGCCTGGAATGGCCTAGGCGTTTCAAAACGGGAGGAACCGTTCCGGAACGGAAATGCCACTGCCAAGCCTTGTTTCGGAACCCGTTTCGGAACGGTCCCGCGTTTCGGAACAGGTCCTCCCTGTTTCGGAACACTAGACCGTTGGGCTCTGAATTTGATGGTTACATGTTTTGAAATGTTTGCATTTTAGTCCTGAACCTTGTTGTTGCAATTGAATGGGTTTGAGATGTCCGTTTGAGCTAAAATTTGGCAGAGAAGCATGAAAGATGATTAATTTCATTTTGGTAACTTTTAATTGGGTTAAGTCCCTATAATTTTCAGAATTTGCATTTTGGTCCCTAAAGTCTTAATTTGTGCAATTGGGTCCCTGAATGTTCTCTGATGGTTATGATCTTTGAGTATGCTGATCTTGTGAACATACCTAGGGTTAATGTGCATCTAGAGAAGATTAAAAAGAAAAAAAGGGTCGTTAATCAAGGTTGACTTTCGGGTTGACTTTGGTTTTCCCCGTGTAAACTTCTTAATTCGGTTCAACCGTCTGGGCCGGGTTAAGGGGGTTACAAATAACATTTTGACCGGTGTAATTCAGTATTTCCTTTCAAGAAGGAACAGAGGAGGAAGATCCAGTAAAGAAAATTGAAGATTAGACCTTGTGGAAATAAGAGGGATTCATAAGATTTAGGGGGCTCGTCATGAAGGGCCAACGAGAAATGATAATGCCTAAGCCCAGGTTGAGCGGGGCAATGAAAAAAAGCTTCATGAGGTGATGTATCTTAGTTTATCCGGTACAGGCCAACCATGCCCTTCCAAGGCAAGACAAAAATAAAGACTCGGCAAAGACAGAAAACCCATGGAAGTTAAGAGTGATCGACCCGAAAGCGAGGCTTCTTCCCCAGTAGCACTAAAAAAATGACTCCATTCATGCATCATATTTAGTTACACATCCCTAGGTTAGGAGCATGCTAACTCATATCATCAAATCATTCTTACGGATTTTACAGAGTGCAAAGGATTTTGTCTAGAAACTTCTCGACGATGAGTCTCTAACGAGAAGAACTCAGCCAACGAAGGTTCGAAGAAGTTTCCAAGGAGAGGGACTCGCTTAGCCAAGGAGAGGGGAAAGTTCTTTAGAAAAAAAAGAAAGAGGAAAGAAAGAGAGAAAGAAAGAGAGCCAAAGAAAAAGAGAAAAAGAAAGAATGCGAAAGAGAGAGAGATAGAGAGAAGAAAACAAAAAGGAAAAGAAAAAAGAAAAACATAGAGAGCGAGAAGAAAATAAAAAGGAAAACGAAAAGAGAGAGAAGAAACAAGAAGAAGGATAATCTCTAAAGTGAAAACTTGTAAAGACGCTTTAGAGCAAGAGATTAAAGAACTCAAGAGAAAGAGGGAATATAGAGGGAGGACCTGAGGTGAGAGAGGAGGAACCGCCATTGCAAAGAAAGAGAAAAATAGGAAAGTAAGGGAAAATCAAGATCAATGGACCAAAAGTAGGAAGTATAGATTGGGCTCTTCGTAAAAGGAGTAAACGAAAAAGTGAAAACCTAGAAAGGATTTCAGAGCGAAAGAGGCAGATACTCAAAGCTCAAGGATTTCAGGCGAACCATGACAGTATTTTAGGGCAAAGGAGACAGAAACTCAAAGCCCAAGAATTGCAGAGCAAATGAGGCAGATACTCAAAGCTCAAGACAAATGAGGCAAAAACTCAAAGCCAAAAGATTTTAGAGCAAAGGAGGCAGATACTCAAAGCTCAAGGAAATGATATATAAATTCTGCTAATATATTCGGGCACTTGGAGAATAGAACCCGCCTATCCATTCAGGCACTTGAGGAATGGGAATCTGCTCATCTATTCAGGCACTTAGAGAATAGAACCCGCCTATCTGTTCAAGCACTTGGGGAATGGAAATATGCTCACCTATTCCAGCACTTGGGAAATAGAATCCGCCTATCTGATTGGGCACGTGAAGAATGGAACTCGCCTATCTGTTCGGGCATTTGGAGAATGAACTGATAATCTTAAGGCTTCAGGAAAAAAAGTTACTTGGACGTGCGCGTGGCTGCTTCGGGGAGTAAACCGTTTGACAGGGAAGTAGGATAAAATTAGCGCTTATGGTCTTTGCTCTATTCTTGTTCCACAAGTATAAGCAAAGAGGGGCAACTGTAATCACTAATTTTGTCTGGACCTCGAACCCCTTTAGTTTTTGTCAACCTGGGGCTTATATCGGGCTATTAAGTAATTTAAGAAAAAAGGAAAAAACGGAAAAAGGAAAGAAAATAAGGAAAAAGAGTGTATATATATACATATAGGCCTCATGTAACTAAGTTAATACTTATCATAATTATTAATTACTATGTTATCACTTGATATCATTATTTGTTTTTGTTTGTCAAATATTGCTATTATTATGTTTTTTAGTATAATTTGTCTTTTCATTTGTCATGTGTTATTGCTATTATTTGTTTCCTTTTATTATTATTATTATTATTATAGAAATTAATAAAAATAATATACTAATAAATAAAGAATAACAACCCAAATCATTTAAATATATAGTCCATTACATAAAAAACCCAAAGATATATATTATACATGTATGGCCCGATAGGCCCAAATAATTTAAGCCCTTGAACCAATTACACACAAAAAACCCTAATCTATTGTGTTTCTACGCAGCAACATCTGGACCGTCAGATCTGGCCCCTGATCAACGGTCCAGATCTAATCTAGGACAGAAACCCTAACGCCCCTAACTTTGGTGTCGTGCCGCATCCCTTGCAGCCGCCCGATCGAGATCGCACCCAACGGCCAACATTCACCCAGACACTCAACGCTCTCCACGCGCGACTGTTCGAACCCTTCCACACGTGTGCCATCTGACGCCCTGACATTTCTGCTCTCGTACGCGCCCATGCGCCTGCCCCTTCAGTTCTTTACGCCATCTACCACGACAGGCCATTGTCTCCCCCCGTTCGAGTTCACCGGCAAAGCACAGACAAAACACGGAGAGGTCAGAGGCCCCAAAAAAATAAAAAAGATAATAAATCGGAGGGAAAAGCAACATCGCAATGGTAGAAATCAGAGCCGACATATTAAGGAGGCAACATGAATCCGACCAAAATTGTACAGAATGACCAATAGGATTGTTAGAATTCATTTCCCTTCTTGCATTTTACATCGGATATAAAATCTGAACCCCATAACTTGTAACCTAGATTCGGGATTTCAGAGAAAGCAATACACAAAAAGAGAAAACTTCAGAGGTATCCATTTTTCTTTCTTTCTCATTGCATGCATAAAAAACAAACAAAAGAGAAAAAGGAAAGGCTTTTTTCCTTCGTCGTTAAGGGTTTGGGGTCGTGTTGCATTGTCTTTTCGTCACCGAAAAGCCGGCCATCCTTCACTTGGCTTGGTGTGGTGAGGCATCGAATGGGGCAAAGCCATAAAAGGGGATTAGTTTTGGGTTATCAGCGCTGGTTAAGTGCTGGAACTCGTTTCGATACGCCCTTAACCGTATCGAAACACCGTATCGAAACAGACTCAATCTGTATCGATACGCTCCTTCATAAAAGTTCAAAAGAGTTTGAATGGCGTACCGATACGATCTTACCCGTATCGATACGGTTTTAATGAATTTTAAATTCAAGTCGGTTTAAATATTTCGACCGTTGGTGTCAGTTGGTTAGGTAACCAAATTTTAAATTGGTAGTTGACCCGTATCGATACGGTAAACCCTCGTATCGAAACGGAAACTTCCAGTGAGCTAAGTCGAGAAAAAGGTATCGGTACGGTCTTAGCCGTTTCGATACCCCGTACCGATACGCCTACGTGCATTTCGATACCCCTTATTAATTGCACACAACGTCTCTTTCTTTTCTGAGATAGGTATCGATACGGCTCCCCGAGTACCGATACGAATAGCTGCAGAAGTGCATTTATGGTGGTAAGAGAGGGTTCCAACGGCTCTATTCAAGTTCCCAACCACCCAAACGGCTAGAATTAATAGAGGAGGTATAAATTGAAGTCCTTTGAAGGTCAGCAAGAACTATTCAACCCACAAGCATCATCAAAGCAAAAATCCAAACCCTTGAGCTATTCAAAGTCAAATTCTTGTACCCAACTCTAGTGTGTTTCAATTGTCAATTTGTATTGTGAGTTTGGGGTGACTGAAATTGTAATTGGGTAGACAATTATCCTTTGAGAGGAATCATTTGAGTTTACCACAACCTTTCTTTGTAATTTGAGTGGATTAAGCTTTGGGTAGAAAGCTTAATCGAATTTGTAAGGTTACCTCCTCATCCAAAAAAAGGGGAAGAATTCAAGTAGTGAATTGGTTGAAAATCCTTAGTGGGAACTAAGGTAGTGGATGTAGAGTTCATTTGGAGAACTTGAACCACTCTAACTACTTGTGTCAATCTTATTTTTCACTCATTTCTTTCCACCAAAATTTTAATTTCCAATTCACCCCCTTTTGGCCATTTGCAATTGTTCGATCAACTCAACAATTGGTAATAGAGCTACACTCATTGGAAGGATTACAACTCTCTTGTGTCGATTCTAGGAGAGTTTGATCAACAACAAGTCAAGCAATGGCATCCACCTCCAACTATGAGTCCCAATCCACCACCAAGCCACCATTCTTCAATGGGGACAACTACCCATATTGGAAGAATAGGATGAGGCTTTTCATCAAGTCTACCGACTACATGGTGTGGGATGTGGTTGAAGAAGGTCCATACATTCCCATGAAGAGAGATGGAGAAAGACTCGTCCCAAAGGTAAAAGCCGAGATGACAGATGATGAAAGAAGAAGGATGCAAGTGAATGACAAAGCCTTCCATGTGATATTTTGTGCACTTGGTCCGGATATCTACTCCAATGTGTCTTCAATCGAAAATGCCAATGTGGTTTGGGACACCCTCGAGACAACATATGAGGGGACTAGTGATGTCAAGGAGACAAAGAATGGGCTACTCAATCTAAGCTATGAGAACTTCAAGATGGATCCCCATGAAAGTGTCTCCAAGATGTTTGATCAATTCTCGGTCATTGTCAACGGATTGAAGGGGTTCGACGAGATCATCCCCGAAGACAAACTAGTGAGAAAATTGTTGTACTCTCTTCCGGAGTCATGGGATGGCAAGAGAACGACTATTATTGAAGCTAGAGATTTGAAGACTCTCAAGCTTGATGCTCTTGTTGGATCTCTACTCACCCATGAGATTATGAGGAAGGGAAGAGAAGAAGATAAGAAAATAGTTGAGAAGAAGGAGGTTGAAAAGAAGAAAGTGGGAATCGCTCTAAAAGCTTCACATCAAGAAAGCAATTCAAGTGAGGATGAAGATGAGGAGATGGCTATGTTGGCCAAAAGGTTTACTCGATTCATGAAGTCAAATCATGGAAGAAAGTTTATTAGAAAAGAAGACTTCAAGAGTAAGAGCAAGGAAGAGGAGAAGGACCAAATCACTTGTTATGAATGCAAGAAACCGGGTCACATCCGTTCCGAATGTCCTCAATTGAAGAGGAAGAGCTTTGGGAAGAAGAACAAGCTCAAAGCTCAAATAGCAACTTGGAGTGACGATGAGTCATCCGAGGAAGATGAGGAAGTTGCCAATCTATGTCTCATGGCCATTGATGATGAACCAAAGGTAAATTCTAACTTATCCAATTTCGATTTTACTTTTGATGAACTTCAAGATGCTTATGATGAATTGCAAGAGGTGTATGATGAGTTAGTAGGAAAATACAAAGAATCCATTTTGAAAAACAAGAAAACCATTTCCGATTTGAAAAATCAAAATGAGACATTTTCTAAAGCTAACTTCGAATTGGAAAAGAAAGTTTTGTTTTTAGTAAATCTTTCAAATGATCTTAAAACAAAAAATCTTGAACTTGAAAAACTTCTTTCTGATTTTTAAGATTATCACACAAAGGAAGTGGATAATCTTAAAACATCCATTGCTATTGGGAAAATAATTTTGAAAAAGAAAATCATTCTAAATCCCAATATGTGAAAAGAAAACCATTTATTCCTAAACAAAGAAATTTTAATAAGCAATCTAGAGGTCAAAGAGTTAGGAGTGTTTGGGTTCCTAGGGAACTCATTGTTTCTAATAACATGATTGCAATTGCTTCTTGGATTCCTAAGGGAACCAAAATGTTAAAGGCTAACACTTATGGACCCAAAATGATTTGGGTACCAAAAATCAAGGCCTAATTTCTTTGTTTGTAGGTGGAGCATTGCTACAAGGCTAAAGCTTCAAGCAAAAATTCTTGGTACCTTGATAGTGGATGCTCAAGACACATGACCGGTGACAAGAGTAGATTTGTGGAACTAAAGCCAAAAAGTGGTGGAGTGGTAACTTTCGGTGACAAATCCAAAGGCCACATTGAAGGAATAGGCTCCATTGGTAATCACTCTTCTATTTTCATTGAAAATGTTTTGTATGTCAACGGTCTTAAGCATAACTTGTTGAGTATTAGTCAATTGTGTGACAAGGGTTTTAATGTTTTATTTGATAAAAGTGGTTGCAAAATTGTAAACATTAAAACAAATCAACTAATGCTCATTGGTCATCGCATAGGGAACATTTACATGGTGCATCTAGATGACATTCATTCATCTCATACATGCTTAGTTGCACATGATGAACATGACTCATGGCTTTGGCATAGACAATTAGGACATGCTAGCATGAGTGTCTTAGAAAAATTAATTTCCCTTAATCTAGTTAGAGGTTTAGCCAAACTTAAATTTTCTAATGATAAAATTTGTGATGCATGTTCAAAGGGTAAACACCATAGAACTTCTTTTAAATCCATAAATGATGTCTCTACTAGTAGATGTTTACAATTGATTCATATGGATCTTTTTGGGCCTATTAGAACAATGAGCTTCGGTGGAAAATCATATGCTTTTGTGCTTGTAGATGACTATTCTAGGTTTACTTGAGTTCTATTCTTAAGTACAAAGGATGAGGCTTTAGAAAAATTCATCACATTTTCTAAAATAACTCAAAATGATCTTGAACTTAAAATTTCTCACATTAGAAGTGATTATGGAACCGAATTTCAAAATCTAGGTTTCGATGAGTTTTTAAATGAAAATGGGATTAGCCACAATTTTTCCGCACCTCGCACTCCTCAACAAAATGGGGTAGTTGAGAGGAAAAATCGAACTTTAGAAGAAATGGCTAGAACCATGCTTTGTGAAAATAATTTACCTAAATATTTTTGGGCTGAAGCCACAAATACCGCTTGCTATATTATAAATCGAGTAATGATTAGGCCAATTTTGAAGAAAACACCTTATGAGATTTTAAAATCTAAGAAGCCTAACATTAGCTATTTTCATCCTTTTGGTTGCAAGTGTTTTGTTTTGAATAATGGTAAAGAAAACTTAGGTAAATTTGATGCTAAAAGTGATGAAGCTATTTTCTTAGGGTACTCTTTAAACTCTAAAGCCTATCGTGTATTTAATAAAAGAACTCTAGTAGTTGAAGAGTCTATCCATGTTGTTTTCAATGATAACCTCCTTCCGAGGAAGGAATCTTGTGATGATGATGATGTAGGAATCCTTGATGCCATTGATGGAGGACAAACATCAAAGGTGGATGAGGTTCCAACTAAAGATGAGGATGCACAAGATCCACCTCTTGAAGCCTTGAAGGACTTGGCTCTTGAGGAAAGGGAGGTGTCTTACCCAAGGGAGTTAAACTATGTCAAAGGTGGTGAAATCTTGAGTGATCCATCCAAGGGGGTAACTACTAGATCCTCTCTCAAATTAATGAATCATGTTGCATTTCTTTCATGCATTGAGCCTAAAAATATTAAAGAAGCTTTAAAAGATGATTTTTGGATTTTGGCCATGCAAGAGGAATTAAATCAATTTGAGAGAAGTAGACTTTGGACATTAGTTGAAAGGCCTAATAATCAATCTACTATAGGTACAAAATGGGTTTTTAGGAATAAATTAGATGAAAGTGGTAATATAGTGAGAAACAAGGCTAGGCTTGTTGCTCAAGGCTATACACAAGAAGAGGGAATTGATTTTGATGAGACCTACGCACCTGTAGCTAGAATGGAAGCTATTAGGATGTTGCTTGCATTTGCATGTTATCATAATTTCAAGCTTTTTCAAATGGATGTGAAAAGTGTCTTTTTAAATGGTTTTATAAATGAAGAAGTGTATGTTGAACAACCACCGGGTTTTGAGGATTCAAAATTTCCAAACCATGTGTTTAAACTAACAAAAGCTCTCTATGGTTTAAAACAAGCTCCTAGAGCTTGGTATGAGAGACTTTCAAATTTCTTAATTGAAAAGGGTTTTGAAAAGGGAAAGGTGGATACAACACTCTTCATAAAAAGATATAACAATGACATCTTAGTAGTTCAAATTTATGTTGATGATATCATTTTTGGTTCTACTAATGAGTGTTATTGTAAAGAATTTTCTAAGCTAATGCAAGGTGAGTTCGAGATGAGCATGATGGGGGAGCTCTCATTCTTTTTGGGACTCCAAATCAAACAAAGGAAAGATGGCACCTTCATAAATCAAGCTAAGTACGTGAATGATATGCTTAAAAAGTTTGGCTTGGAGAATGCAAAACCTCAAGCCACTCCTATGAGTTCCTCCATAAAGCTTGGTAAAGATGAAGGAGGTAAGTGTGTTGATTCTAAGCTTTATAGATCCATGATAGGTTCTTTGCTTTACCTTACCGCAAGTAGACCGGATATTATGTTTAGTGTTTTCTTGTGTGCTAGGTTTCAAGCTAGTCCTAGAGAATCACACTTAGTTGTCATTAAGAGAATTTTTAGATACCTTAGAGACACACCTACTTTAGGCCTTTGGTATCCTAAAGATTCTTCCTTTAGCCTTCATGCTTATTCGGATGCGGATTATGGGGGATGTAAGATAGATAGGAAAAGTACTTCCGGAACATGCAAATTCTTAGGTAGTATGCTCGTATCTTGGTTCTCTAAGAAATAAAATAGCGTAGCCTTATCTACCACCGAAGCGGAGTATATATCCTTAGGGAGTTGTTGTGCTCAAGTCCTTTGGATGAAGCAACAACTCTTAGATTATGATGTTGAAGTAGAAACCATACCCCTTAAGTGTGACAACACTAGTGCCATTTGTCTCACTAAGAATCCCATCCAACACTCTAGAACTAAACACATAGAAATTCGACATCATTTCATTAGAGATCATGTTTTGAAAAATGATGTTGTTATAGAATTTGTGGACACCTTGAACCAATTAGCGGATATATTTACAAAACCTTTAGATAAAGAGCGTTTTTGGTCCCTTAGGAGAGAGTTAGGTCTAGCTAGCCTATCTTGACCTTTTAGGACCTCTTTGTGCTTAAAATTGCTTGATTTTGTGAAATTGCATGTTTGTGTGTTGTAACTCTTGAAAATGTCCATGCCTATAGTTAGGGGGAGTATGATTCTATTAAAATATGTTTATAACTGTTCATTAATCATTTGCATACCTTTAGGAGATGTTAAAATCGAGCCTATGGTTGTTCTTTAGTACTAAAGATGCATTTCTGGGCATAGGGTATCGATACGGTTATACGCGTATCGATATGGGTTCTTCATTGAGATTCCCAGGCTTCTTTTTGCCTTAAACGGGTATCGATATGGTTAAACCCGTATCGATACGAGCTTCAATCGTTTCGATACGGATCTCATCCATTTCGATACGATTCTCCAACGGGCATTTTTAAGGAAATGACGTTTCTACCCCCGTATCGATACACCTTCAGGCGTATCGATACTCGACTGCGCAGACAGCTTTTAATTTGGCATTTAAAGTCTTAAACTTTTACCAAAACTAAAATTCTTCAAACCCTAAAAACCCTAGCCGTTTTTGCCTATAAAAGGGCTCTTCCTCCCTCATATTTTCACACCACAACTCAAAATCTTAAAGAGGTTTTCCATCAAGCAAAGCTCTAAGATCCTTCTCATCAAATTTGTGCTAGATTTTTCTTCATTCTCTCAAATTCCTATCAAGGTAAAATTCTTTCTTTTTCTTTTTCAATATTCTTTTTCTTTCTTGTTTTCTTTCTTGTTTTTGTTTTGTTTTTATGTTCATCTTTTTTAACAAAATTTTGTTTTCCAAATTTTTTTTCAATTTTTTTTTTCATTTTTTACCTTGGTTCTTAACTTAAATGAAGAAATCTAAATGTATGATTTTCTTTTAGATCATGGCACCCAAGGAATCTAGGAAGAGATCAAGGGTTTCTCAAACCGGTGAATCATCCAATCTTGAAGTTGTTGCACGTCCGAACTACACTTCAATCTATGAACACTCTTTTGAAAATCCCGCGGCTCTCGCATATTTTCGACAATTCGAGAACTACAAGATTCGTGCGGAAAGGGTAATATCCATTCCTTTTCTTAACTCGGAGCGTTTCAAATTTGAATATCTTCCTTTGCTCCAACGTTGGAATTTCATGGATTTTCTCTCTATTCCCGGTTTTTATTACCGTCTTTTAGTTTTGATCTTTTACACTAATGCCAAATGTGTTTCACGTAATGGGGTTGTTACCGCCATTAGTTCTTATCTCATGGGCAAGAAATTCATCCTTGATGTCAAATCCATATGTGAAGTTTTTAATTTGGAGGATGAAAGCCTTGATGATGAGAATGCTTTGGGCCATGTTCTTAGTGGCTCCGTAACCGCCCTCAATGCTCAAGATCGGATTCTCCATTTGATGGTGTCTTGGTGGTTTCGGCCTTCCGGAGGAAAATACTCTACCATCCGTCAAGTGGATGATTTTTGGACCCCTTGCTTCCGTGAGCGAAAGCGTCCAAACCTTTCTCGAATCATGTTTGCGAAGATCATCTATCTTGTGCAAAATCGTCACACCTCTCTCGTCACCTCTTTTACCTATGGTACGACCTTAAGCTATTTCTTTATGAAAAAGGATATTGATTGCTCATTTGACTACCCAACTCCCCTCACCGATCCTATTGATGAACGATCTCTTGCACGGGGTAAGTTCCATTATTTTAATGGTAATTGGGTACGTCTTTCCGAGCTACCACCCGAGGCCGCGGCAATATTTGAAGAACCTCAAGGTGATCAAGCCCCTCAAGCTCCTCCACCCCCTCCTCAACCCTCAATGGATGCTCTTATGACATTCCTCAATGAGCAATTCACCGGGTTGCGCACGGATATGGGAAATCGTCTTACCGCCCTTGAAACAACTTTTGATACAAGGATGGCGAGCATGGAGAATCGCCTCACCTCTCTTGAAAGTGGTCATAATTCTTTGAATATTTCACTCTCCGCTTTCCATGACGAGTGGCGCAATATCATGAGGAATGATGATCCAATGGGAGTTGACGATGAAGATGATGAAGAGATCGATGATGATGCCTCATAGCTTCTCCTTGCATCTCATGCATATCATCTAAGCTATTTCTTTTTATGCATCTTTGGATTATGTTCTTAGGACTAAGTTTGTTTTATTATTAAACCTATGCTTTGATTTTATGTTTTTTTTGGATTTTTAAGTTTGATGTTATGCTTTATTTTGAAGTTAATAATATTTATGTTGCCTATTTATACCTTTGCCTATGATATGCACTTCTCTATTGTCTCAATATTTTTGATCTAACAAAAAGGGGGAGAGAAACTAGCTCACAACACTTTAAAAATTTTGATTTCAACTTAAAAGTTACCTAGCTTATATTAAGGGGGAGTTAACTTTGTAAAGTTTTTCAAAGTGTCAAAAATTTTAAGTTTTAGTTTTGTTATATCAAAAAGGGGGAGATTGTAAAACCTATGTTTGATTTTGATATAATTAAATCTTTAAGGATAAATTTGAAAAACTTAAAATTGTTTTATAAGTCCCTTAATAAGTTTTAAATCACCAACACTTTAAAACTGATTTGAAAAACTCAAACTCAAAATATTTTCTAAGTGTTCCAAGGCCAAACTATTGAAAACCGTTCAGGTGTATCGATACGCTTCCAGCCGTATCGATACCTTTTTTACAAAGTTGGCTACTGCCGGAACTCGTTTCGATACGCCCTTAACCGTATCGAAACACCGTATCGAAACAGACTCAATCTGTATCGATACGCTCCTTCATAAAAGTTTAAAAGAGTTTGAATGGCGTACCGATACGATCTTACCCATATCGATACGATTTTAATGAATTTTAAATTCAAGTCGGTTTAAATATTTCGACTGTTGGTGACAATTGGTTAGGTAACAAAATTTTAAATTGATAGTTGACCCGTATCGATACGATAAACCCTCGTATCGAAACGGAAACTTCTAGTGAGCTAAGTTGAGAAAAAGGTATCGATACGGTCTTAGCCGTTTCGATACCCCATACCGATACGCCTACATGAGTTTCGATACCCCTTATTAATTGCATACAATGACTCTTTCTTTTCTGAGACGGGTATCGATACGGCTCCCCGAGTACCGATACGGATAGCTGCATAAGTGCATTTATGGTGGTAAGAGAGGGTTCCAACAGCTCTATTCAAGTTCCCAACCACCCAAACGGCTAGAATTAATAGAGGAGGTATAAATTGAAGTCCTTTGAAGGTCAGCAAGAACTATTCAATCCACAAGCATCATCAAAGCAAAAATCCAAACCCTTGAGCTATTCAAAGTCAAATTCTTGTACCCAACTCTAGTGTGTTTCAATTGTCAATTTGTATTGTGAGTTTGGGGTGATTGAAATTGTAATTGGGTAGACAATTATCCTTTGAGAGGAATCATTTGAGTTTACCACAACCTTTCTTTGTAATTTGAGTGGATTAAGCTTTGGGTAGAAAGCTTAATCGAATTTGTAAGGTTACCTCCTCATCCAAGAAAAGGGGAAGAATTCAAGTAGTGAATTTGTTGAAAATCCTTAGTGGGAACTAAGGTAGTGGATGTAGAGTTCATTTGGAGAACTTGAACCACTCTAACTACTTGTGTCAATCTTATTTTTCACTCATTTCTTTCCACCAAAATTTTAATTGCCAATTCAACCCTTCTTGGCCATTTGCAATTGTTCGATCAACTCAACACAAACAACCGGCTCAATGGCGCAATCAATCGACAAACCGCCCTTCTTCGATGGAACCAACTATGCCCATTGGAAGACGAGAATGAAGTTCTTTATAAAGTCAAGGGACTACAAACTTTGGGATATAGTAGAAGATGGTTCGTTCATGCCTCAACGAAGCATAGCGGATTGTAGTGTCGAAGATCACAAGAAGATTGAATTTAATTGCAAAGCCTTGCACATCCTCTTTTGTGCATTTGGCCCAACCATCTATGAGAAGATATGTTCTTGTGAGAGTGCCAAGGAGGTATAGGACAAGCTTGAAGTCACATACGAGGGAACCGACGAAGTAAAGGAGACCAAGATTGGGCTCCTCAATCTAGCGTATGAAAACTTCAAGATGGATCCGGGAGAGGACATCGAGAAGATATTTGCTAGGTTCTCCACTATCACCAATGGTCTTAAAGGTTATGGAGAAGCCATCCCGAAAGAGAAGCTTGTCCGAAAGCTCATCTACTCCCTTCCCGAGTCATGGGATTCAAAGAGAACCGCCATCATCGAAGCCAAGAATTCGAAGACCTTAAAGCTTGATGAACTCATAGGGTCACTTCTCACTCATCAAATAATGAAGAAAAGCAAAGAAGATGAGAAGAAGAGGGAAGAAATTAGAGCTATGGGGGATAAGAAGATCAAAGGGCTTGGCATCAACACAAATGCCATTGCTCTTAAATCCTCCACATGTCATCATGTAGATTCTAGTGAAGAGGAAAGTGAAGATGAAGAGATGGCCTATCTCTTCAACAAATTTGCCCAGTTCATGAAGAGAAAAATGGAAAATTCAAGGCATGAATCGAGGAAGAAGATGAAGGAATCCCACAAGTCCAACAAGAAGGGATCATCTTCAAGGCAAGCATATGTGGCCACATAGGGTGATGAAGACTCCACCGATGATGAAGTAGCCCACCTATGCTTGATGGCCCTCAATGAGGGGGAGGTAACTTCTAACTCATCCATTTAAAATTCATATACATTTGATGAGTTACAAGATGCCTATGATGATTTGCTTTTGGAATTCAAGGCATCATTTTCTAAGAACAAAAAGTTTATTTCAAAATTGAAAAATGAGAATGATTTTCTTTCCAAAACAAATCTTGAGTTTGAAGAAAAATAGAAAGATTTTGAATAAAAAGTTTCACATTTGATAAGCTTGCTTCAAACGATGAAAAATGATCATCAACAAGAAATTGATGATCTTAAAAAGGAAAAAGATTTGATTTCCAATGAACTTCAAAAGAAAAATGATTTTGGAAAATCAAACTTTTATGCAAGACAATCTAGTGCCCCTAGATTTGTGAATGGTAAATGTTTTAGAAGTATTTGGGTCCCAAAATGACTAAGTACTACAACTAAAAGGGATGAAATTGAAAAAAAGATTCCTAAGGGGACTAAATTTTGTGCTACTAACGTGTATGGATCCAAATCAATTTGGATACCAAAAATTACTTGATTGTCTTATGATAGGTGTGATGGAGATTGATCAACAAGTCAAACTTTGAGGAGGAGCTCCATGCACACAAGGAAGAACACTTGAAGAAGGAAGGCTTCATATCCTCCATTGGGTTCAAGTGTGGTAAGTTCTAGTTGATCTTGCTTTTATTTGATTTTTTTGTTATTTACTTCAACTAGATGATCATATATGTTGGACTAACATTTTGATGATGCTTTGAGTAAGGGGGAGCCATTTTAAAATCAAAATTCTTAATTTTATCATTTTTAACCTCTATTGTTATTCTAAGCTTAAAAATATTTTTAAATTCTATTTGATATAACAAAAAGGGAGAAATGGTTTGAAAAATTGAATTTTCAAATGAATAAGGGGGAGCTTTAATCGATTTTGTATTTTAATTCTCTTATTCAAAATTTATTTCACAAAGGGGGAGAAATTCCAAACAATTTTTCAAGTTGATTTTATTATATCAAAAAGGGGGAGATTGTAGAAATAATGTTTTGATATAATAATTGAAAAATGTTTTGGACTAATTTGAAAAGAATTTAAAATTTGTTTTTAAGTCCAAAAAACTTGAATATATGTTTGAGGTATTTAAAAAGGTTTTTGGCAAAGTTTTTATTGATTTTAAATAGCCAAACTTGAATTTTTAGATTGCTCGTATCGATACGGTCTAACCCGTATCGATACCTTTTTGCCCTGGTTTGGTTACTACCAAAACCCGTATCGAAACAGGCTGTGTCGTTTCGATACGGAGAGTAATCGTTTCGATACGCCTGGTAAGCGTACCGATCCCCATTTTAACAACCCTAACGACTAGTTTCTCAACAGCCTTTTAAATGTCATACCGTACCAATACGCTCTCAAGCGTATCGATACGCTTAGGCTGGCAAGAGCCCAACGACTAGTTTCTGATGAAGGCCGTACTGATACGGGTCCACGCGTATCGATACGGAAGGCTAAAGAACAGCATTAATGATGGGAAATAAAGTCTCCAACGGCTCCAATTCATCCCCAATGGCTAGTAACGGCTGCAAACTCAAAGAGGAGTATAAAAGGGATCTCCAAGCATCAAGTAATGGTTAATGCTTCAATTGTAAAACAACATATGATCAAAATGAGTCTTAGTGCTTAATTGTCAATTCATTGTATAGACAAACACTAGTGAGCCAAAATTGTTAGATTTGCTCAAGTGTTTTTAGAATTGGGTGAGTGTTTTATTGTGCAAACAAATACCTATTAGAGGGATTTAAGTTTGCTTATTTTATCTCTTTGAAAAGAGGTTTGATCAAGGCTTTGGGTAGAAAGCTTGATCGGTTTGTAAGGGTTTCCTCCTAAGCCTAGAAAAAGGGGACGAATCAATAGTGGATTGATTGGAAATCCTTAGTGGGAAGCTAAGGTAGTGGATGTAGACCTTGGTTAGAAGGTTGAACCACTATAAATCATCATGTCCTTAATCTTTTTAGCTTTCACACCTCTTACACCCAAATTTCCACTTCTCCACCACTTCGCGAGCAAGAACGGATGAAGGAATCGAGCAACGAATAACCCAACATAATCCCCTTTTCATCCCCCAAAATTCCTTAAAAGTTTTACAATCTCATCCCTAAATGAATGGCAAATATTTTAATTAGCCCCATTAATTCATGCACGTTTAAATTTCAATTGTTTTTATTCATATCTCCATATTAACGTTTGGCATGCTTGTGATACAGTCTTATTAGTATATAATTTTCATGTGGTTTTGTTGCATAGCACGATTTACACGATTAAATATGTGTTATGGTTTTTATGTTGCCGTACACATATATATGTATTATAAACGTGTAATTTAGAAAATATTTGACCCATGCTTCGGTCTATCTCACACCGTATATGCCATTTACGTTTTATTTGTTTTCAGGTGCATGCTTTTCGTGCTTAGACTGTTGCTTATCGAATATTTGTTTAGCGCCATTCACATTTGTTCATGTATATAAATACCATGCCCATGCTTGCTTTTTATGTTTTGTTTTTATCATATCTTTGTTTACTTATTCATATTGGTTCGTGTTTTGTATATTTATTCTAGTATGCTATGTTAGGTTGCATTTGGAATATAAAATGTTATGCGAAGTTCTTTTATTCGGAAATGAACGAGGCCAGTACCAGTCGTAGTGGTTGTGGTTCGGACGTTCATTTTCGAATATTAGGGCTTTTAAAATTCACTCGCTTGTATAACCAAATTTTGATTTAAAATGTCACTTTAATTTGCAAAGTTTGATATTAATTCAGCGGTAAGGATCTTGGTACCAATTTTGGGCATGACGGGGGTGCTCACCCTTCCCAGCGTGTAACCGACTCTCGAACTCGTTCAAATCTCTGGTTTTGTTTTTCAGTGTCCGATCTACCTTTTAAAATGGCCGGTGGCGACTCTAATTTTGATCGATTTTTTCAAAAATTGCTTTCAAATTAAAACCCGATTCTTCTAAGTGACACCGGAGGAGCAAATGGGTAGCGATACCTCGTCGATGTTTTAAAAAAACGTCGCTACAGCACGAGGCAAACCAAAAATGTGTTTGGCTAAGACCATTGACCCAACATATCCAAAAGATATGTGATTTACTTTCACAAGATATGATACAAATGTTATCATGTGTAGAGATAATGAAAGGTGGATACATCATGAAACATATTACTCCAAAGTTTCATCCCTCACGATCTTTAGAAAAAGTATTCAAGATTGAATTATGAAGTTTCAAAGATTTTCTGAGGAGTTTTCATGAGGGGGAGTAAATACGCATTGCACTCTTCCCTTAACCGAGGTTTTGTCCCAATGAGTTTTCCTGGTAAGGTTTTTAATGAGGCATCATGTTATGCGTATCAAAGATGTGTGTACTATTTTTCCATCACTAAAGAATTTTTTTCGCACTGGGTTTTCATCTTAGTAAGGTTTTAACGAGGCACATTATCTTCATAGACATCCAAGGGGGAGTGTTATGAATATTTATCGTTGTGGATGTCTATAATGATTAGAACTTTATCTAAGGAGTTTGATTTATTTATTATTAGGAATATTATCTCTATTAATTAGTGTTTATTGTATTACGTACTTCTTATGCCTATTAATAAATGAAGGCATTGTACACAATTCTAGTTTTGATGATAATACGAAACTCCCTCTTTCTCTCATCTTGTAACCCCCTTAGTCCGGCCTAGACGCCTGACCCGAACTAAGAAGATTACATGGGGAAAACCGAAGCCAACTCATTAAAGTCGACTTCGATTAATGACCCTATTTTTTTCTTTTTATCTTCTCTAGATGCACATTAAATCCTATATGTTAAATAAAGCGTTCTAAAAGAAACAACACAACGATCGGAGTTCGGTTAGAGGTTTAATTTCTTAAATTAAACATTTAGGGACTAAACTGTAATTTCTAAAAATTATAGAGATTAATCCAATTTCAAGATTACCAATCCATAGTTAGTCAGGTAACATGCTTCCATATCAAATTTCATCACAAACGGATCATCCAAACTCAACTAATTGAGCATACAACATCCATGGACCAATATACAACATTTCATAACTTTAAAAGATACTTTCAACTGAAAATAACGGCCATGTATCGGTACACTCAAGCCTGAATCGATACGCGGGAAGGTAATAGCCAGATTTGGAAAAAGGATATCGATACACTTCCCCGCGTATCGGTACGACCTTCAAACTTTGCACACGCGTATTGATTTGCCTGAGAAAAGCTTTCGAGTATCGATACTCAATCTCGAGTATCGATACGCACACTAGAAAAATACCTCCAATAGCCCTCAAATCACATTTAACAACAACTATACATGTCCAAAACATCCCTACAAGGTAAAACAAACATTTCCAACGTATATGCATCAATACACAAACATAAACAAGCAATAGACATGACAATTCATGAAGATTAGAGAGCTATATGGACATGCTTGCAAACATAACCCAAAACATGTCCAAAATACCAAAAAGAAATCATAAGCCAATTAGAAGCCAATTACAAGTCTCAAAACTCAAACCAAACATGCTTAAGGGGTCTCACATCACCAAATAATTCATGAGTGGAAATCCCTCCCATTGCCTCTTATTACACTAAGGTGAAAACACATACTTTGCTTAGTCAAAACTCTTGGATATCCTTTGCTTGCTTGCTGCCGAAAATGCTCAATTCTCTGCATTGATGAAACAAATAAGCATAAGCATAAAGCTTAGTGATGACCGCTTTAAAACCAAACATTCATCAATGCATTTTTAAAATCAAATCAACATTCTTTATAACATACGCCTTCCATAAAACAATGCACTTTCAAACACATTTCCTTTTTCGAAATCACATGCTCATAGCATCATTTATTGCAACAACAAAGCCTTTTCTCATGCTTAAACCAAGCATCACATGCATTCTAGCATAAACCCCAAACATCACATGCTTCCTCAAAATAAGCATTCATCATTAGTATATTAAATCATCACCATTATATTGGCTCGCAAGTGATAAAAAACAAGAACCTTATCAAAACACAACACAATTGACACAATCGGATACGCGGATTACAAGCGTTGTCCCAAACGCTTCATACACCCTATCGAACCCTCAAGGCTCATACACGAGATTAGACCATCAATCGTTATGACACCTGTGGTGGAGTTTAACAGCACAATCACAACCCCTCAACACCACTCATCGGTAGTTGTATAATTCCACTAATGTGAGAATGAGACACAAACCACAAGATCCACACACGGGATTAGACCATCAATCGTTGTGACCTTAATCTCAATCATTAGGGTACTTGGATGGAGTGTACGGTACAATCACAACCCCTCGACATCCAAGACGACTTTAATCACGGTGCACCCAATCTTATAGCCGGCTAACTATATCCGATTAAAGTAACCAAAACCATTTACCATCACTTGCCAATATGATCATCAATCATAATTAATTCATTGCTTTACAAGCATAAACCACAATGCCACTTTCACAAGCATTAACATGCTTAAAACCAATTGCATAAATCATATAAACTCAAGGATCAGTTACCATGTGCATCCTTAACAAAATGGTATTTTAAAGCAGCAACATCATTGCTCAAACATGCTTAAAAACGGTAATCAAACAACATTTAATCCAAGTGCATTTTAAACCAAAACATAGCACAATCCGAGAGAGACTTTTGATTTACTTACTCTTGAGCTTAGCTAAGTGTTTCAAACTTACACTAAGCTCCCAAAACCACGTTCAAAACATTTCAAAGCTGGAAAACTCTTTTCCACTCACCAAGACACGAAACTTCGCTTGCAGATGCGAAGATCACTCGTCCGAAGCTTCCAAAAATGCTTCGCTTGCTTCTGGATCAATGTCCCCTGTTTTTAGAGCATCAAAAACAGAGATCTAATGCATTAAAATGCATTCCAACACCAACAACTAACCACAAACTCGTTGCCCAGCAAAACTACATCAATTAACCGATCCGAAACAACCGAATATTCATTCGATTGCTTTCTAAACCAAGCCCAGTCAACAATCATAACTTCCAACCATTAATATTCATCACATCACATATAAAAACAACCTAAACCCTTCCTTATACCTCCAACAAACACATCACCATTAAAACACATAAAAAAACTCAACTAAAACTAAGGGATCTCAAGGATTTCGGGATCTATATCATCAAAACACTTTTTCAGCATCAAGATTAACTTAAAACTTGATTATAATCCATCTAAAATAGAGCTCATCAACAACACTCCGAAAATCAAGAATTAAACTTTTATTGTGCAAGATTTTGATCTTAAATCAAAACTATAATCAAAATTCAGTTAAAAACAACAATTAGGAGTCAATAATCTTGAGAATTTCAATAAAGAACCTAGATTAGAGGTTGAGAATGAGATTTACCTCCAATCCTTGCTTTTCTTAATGTTTGACAAGTTTTTGCTTCACAAATCTTGAAGAAATTGAAAAGAATTCTTGAAAATAGATGAGAAATCAAAGAGAGAGTGTTTGGGAGAAAAGAAACCTGGAGAAAAGGTTTTAAAAATGGGTTTCGCTGAAGTGAGGATTGGAAAGTTGGTTACGTAAAATAAAACTTCTCAAATTATCATTTTATTAATTAAAATAAAAATCCCTTTTTAATCAATTATTTTAAAACTCATTTAAAACACATGTCAATTTAAGGAAAGGTGTAATTGCACAAAAGCTCCATAAAGATTCTAAGATTTTGACTCCTCTTTTGAAATTTGCATTTTCTACAGTTTTAAAACTTTACATTTTGGTCACTACCAAAAATGTACCTCTTCCAAAAACTCATTTTGTAAAATTGATTTGACCAACCTCTTAAAAATGATTTTAGAGGATTTTAGCAATTTTTTCATATTTTTATCTTATCCCGAACCTTGATTTTCCCTGAACCACCTAATACGATTCGAACCGTTTCCGACCGGCCCGGTCCGATGTCTAAAACATCTAGGCCTAAAAATAGGGCGTTAAAACTGTCCCCCAATTAGGAAAAAGATGCAGAAATTGCTTCAACATCTTCGCCTTGCTTTCCCAAGTGGCCTCCTCAACTCCTCCGTGTCGCCACAACACCTTCACAAGCTCTATCGTCTTGCCACAAAGAACTTTGCTGCTCGAATCAAGGATCTCCACCAGTTCCTCATCATAAACCAAATTCGGATTCAATTCTATCTCCTCAACATGCATTACGTGCGAAGGATCCGATCTATACCTCCGCAACATCGAAACATGAAGCACATCATGAATCCTTTCCAACTCGGGAGGCAACCTCAACCGATAAGCCACGAGACCCACTTGCTCCACAACCTCATATGGTCCAATAAACCTCGGGCTAAGATTACCTTTACGCTCAAATCTCATCACCTTCTTCCAAGGCGATACTTTCAAGAACACACGTTCACCAACTGCAAACTATCCATCCTTACGCTTCAGATCTGTGTGAGACTTTTGCCTATCCGATGTTGCCTTCAAGCGCTCACAAATGAGCTTTACCTTCTCGGTGGTTCCTTTCAACATAGCTGGCATCGAAATCAACTTTTGTCCAGTTTCTCACCAACAAAGAGGCGTTCTACACTTTCTCCCACACAAAGCCTCGTATGGGGCCATTTTAATGCTTGCCCGGTAACTATTGTTGTAAGCAAACTCAACCAGAGACAAGTGCTTCTTCCAAGAACCCTGAAAATCAATAACACAACATCTCAACATGTCCTCAAGCACTTGGATAACACGCTTCGACTGTCCATCCGTATGAGGGTGATAAGAAGTACTGAAATTCAACCATGTACCCAAGGCTTGATGCAAACATTCCCAACACCTCGACGTGAACCTCGGATCTCTATCCGACACTATAGACTTCGGCAAACCATGCAACCGCACAATCTCAGCGATATATAGCTCTGCCAGCTTATCCAATGTATATGTAGTATGCACAGACATGAAATGTGCACACTTCGTAAGGCGATCAACAATCACCCAAATAGAATTCTTCTTTGATGGTAACAAAGGCAACCCAGACACAAAATCCATGGTATTCCTTTCCCACTTCCATTCTGAGATTTTCAACAGTTGCAACAACCCAGAAGAAACCTGATGTTTAGCCTTCACTCGCTGACAAACCATGCATTTGCTAACAAAATCGGCAACATCCTTCTTCAACACCACCCAATAGTACTCATCCTTCAAACCACGATACTTCTTCATACTACTATGGTGCATAGTGAAAGGACTACTATGAGCTTCAGTCAGAATAGTGCGCCTCAACTCATCATCATTCGGCACCACTATCTGACTCCCAAAACATAGAACACCATCATCATTGAAACTGAAATTCGTAGGCTTACCATCCGCACTATCCTGAACGTGAGGGACAAGAGAATCATCGAGGAACTGCCTATCCTTGATCAAATGAATCAAGGATGGATTCACTTGCAATTTGGGAACAAGACCACCATCTCACGATATATTCAAGCGAGCAAACGTCACCCTCAACTCCACAACCACCTTCATGCTCAAAGCATCAGCCACAACAATGGCCTTTCCAGGATGATAATTGGTCGACAGATCATAATCCTTAAGCAAATCCACCCATCGACGTTGCCTAAGATTCAACTCCTTTTGAGACATAAAATACTTCAAACTCTTATGATCTGTGAATACCACACACTTCTCGCCATACAGGTAATGCCTCCAAATCTTTAAAGCAAACACAACAGCTGCGAGCTCAAGATCATGAGTAAGGTAGTTACGCTCATGCACCTTCAACTGCCTGGATGCATACGCCACTACCTTACCCTCTTGCATCAACACATAGCCCAAACCGACATAGGACACATCACTATAGACTACAAACTCCTTACCAGACTCAGGTTGAGTCAAGACAGGAGCTTGCGTCAAAGCTTCCTTCAGCTTCTCAAAAGCTTGCTACCTCGCATCTATCCACTCAAAGCGAACATTCTTCTGCAACAACTTGGTCAAAGGTGCAGCAATCTTAAAGAAACCCTCAACGAACCTACGGTAATATCCAGCCAAGCCAAGAAAACTTCGCACATCTGTCACCGACTTAGGCACTTTCCAATTCATCACTGCCTCTACCTTATGTGGATCAACACGAATACCCTCGGCTGATACAACATGTCCAAGGAAGACTACCTCCCTAAGCCAAAACTCACACTTTCTCAGCTTAGCATAAAGTTGGTTCTCCAACAACACTTGCAACACTATCCTTAAGTGTCTATCATGTCCCTCTTCGGTACAAGAGTACACAAGGATGTCATCGATGAACACCGCCACAAACTGATCCAAAAACTCTTGGAACACACGGTTCATCATGTCCATGAAAGCAGTAGATGCATTTGTTAAACCAAAAGGCATCACCAAGAACTCATAATGCCCGTACCTCATCCGAAAAGCCGTCTTAGGTCCACATCCTTCACCTTCACCTTCACCTTCAACTGGTAAGACCCTGATCTCAGGTCAATCTTAGAAAACACTAAGGCTCCCCGAAACTGATCAAAGAGATCATCAATCCTTGGCAAGGGATACTTGTTCTTGATCGTCAACTTGTTCAGTTGCCGATAATCTTTACACATCCGCATTGTCCCATCTTTCTTCTTTACAAATAGCATCGGCGCACTCCAAGGTGATACACTCGGCCGGATGAACCCTCGATCAAGCAACTCTTGAAGTTACGTCTTCAACTCTTTCAGCTTTTTAGGTGCCATTCAATAAAGAGCAATGTACACCAGAGTCGTATTCTCATACAACTCGATACCAAACTCAACTTCCCTGATTGGTGGCAACCCAGACGACTCTTCTAGAAAGACACCAAAAAAATCGCAAACAGTTCTAATGTCCTGCACACGCACATCCTTTGTACCAGGATTCATCATATATGCAAGATAAGCATCACAACCCATCCTTAGCATACAACTTGCTTCCAAAGCCGAAACAACATTAGACAAGAATTTCACATTCTCGCCTACTATCACCACCTCATAATCATCAGTAAGCTTCAAGGTGACTCGCTTAACATCAAAATCAACAACAGCCCTATGCTCAGACAACCAATCCATACCAAGGATCACATCGAAACCATAAAAAGGTAATTCCATCAAATCCACAAGAAAGACATGACCTTGAACAGATAAAGGACATCTTCTATACAATTTCCTCGTGATCACAGTCTCACCAAAAGAACTAGTCACTTGCATTCCCACTTCAAGCAACTCAACAGGTATATCAAGCAAATGTGCATGCTCACTCAAGATATAAGAATATGTGGATCTAGAATCAATCAATGCCAACAATGATAAAGATTGTAGAACAAAGGTACCTACGATGACATCAGTGTCGTTGCGCCCCTCGCGCTGAGCATAGACCCTCGTTGGACCGCCTCTCTCAGGCCGAACTGCTATAACATGAGCAATACCTCTCTGACCTTCTTCTCTCCTCTAGAAGTTACCTCGGCCACGCCCACGACCTCTTTGAGGTGCAGCCATAGTAGGTGCACGCCCCTGGCCTCCACCAGCCAACAGAGGACACTCACGCCTCATATGATCAGCTGAACCACAGTTCCAACAGGAATTCCCTGTCACCACAACAAGAGCCTATGCCTCTCTAGCCGCACGTAGACAATCTCGCCTCAGATGATCCCTCGATCCACATGTCCAGCACGTGTTCTGTTTCGCCCTCGACCTGTTTCCCTGAACCGGCGCACCTTGTCCAAGGTTACCCCGCCTAGCAGCAGGTTGATACCTCTTATCTCGACCCTTTTTATTCTGTCCACCTCCGGAACTGAACTTAACAACTCTCTTACCATAGCTAGAACCACCTCCACGAGATGCCAGACCCAAGCTCTGCTCGATGTCCTTAGCCCGATACACAAGCACATCAAAATATGTGTAATCCGTGGCCAACATAAAGGTCTTCACTTCCTGTACAAGCCCATACCGGAAGCGATCACAATGATGCCTCTAACTCGACATCAACTCAGGGGCATACTGGCTTAGATGTACGAACTGGACCTTGTACTTAGCCACAGAAATTTTTCTTGCACAAGCGACATAAACTCGCGCTTCTTCTCATCCAAGTATCTCACACCAAGATACTTTTTCTTAAAGGCACTCAGAAAGAACTCCCAATCCATCTCATTGGGCTCCAAACCAGCGGTGATAGTCATCCACCAATTATAGGCATCACCCTAGAGCAAGGAAACTGTGCATCCCAGCTTGCGCGCATCACTGCATCCCATCTGATCCAAAATGCAGATCGTACTGGCTAACCATGCATCTGATGCCTCAGGAGACATACCGCGGAACTCGACAACTCCCAGATTCCTCAGCCTTTCCAAAGGCAAACCCACATGCTCAGCTGCAGGTGCCTGAACTTACGCTCCAGCTACCGCAACCTGAAACGCTCCGGTGATCGCCTGAACCAGTGACGCTAGATCACCCAATCCTGGACCAGCCTGTCCATGTTGCTCCGGCTCTCCACCTCAAGGTGGTGGTGGCAGAGGTAGATTCTCATCAGTTGGGTTCTCGGCCCCCTGATTACCCTAATTACCTTGCTCAGGCACAAGCACGATTGTATTCGATCTAAGCTCTCTCCTAGGACCCATTGTGCTATTTTTAACAAGGTATAATAACAGAAACATTTCAAACCATGAGTTAGGCCAGCCTCAAGCAAGGATCCAAGTTTACAAAACCAATTTAAAACATTTAACTAGTGTAATGAGGCAATGGGCACCCCGATTTCCCTCAAGAATAACATAGCATGCAATAGCATATCTTAATCATCATGCTTTACATCATCCATGATCAGCACACATCCACATCACATCATCAGCATACAATCATATTTAACTCTCATATGATTCATAACAACCAAGCATAGCAT
This sequence comes from Hibiscus tridactylites, assembly GCA_958450335.1. NCBI lineage: Eukaryota > Viridiplantae > Streptophyta > Magnoliopsida > Malvales > Malvaceae > Hibiscus > Hibiscus tridactylites. The sequence continues at coordinate 59,805,296 of OY288287.1, read as the reverse complement.
ACACACCAACACTCAACCAAAAACATGATTTTTCATTCAACATACCACTTACCATTGAATCGAACATCAAAACATACCAATTTCACTTATCATCATCCCCAATTCTTTCGCAACCTGGCTCTGACACCAACAAATGTAACCCCCTTAGCTCAACCTAGACGCCCGACCCTAACTAAGAAGATTACACGGGGAAAACCGAAGCCAACTCGTTAAAGCCGACTTCGATTAACGACCCTATTTTTTTCTTTTTATCTTCTCTAGATGCACATTAAATTCTATATGTTAAACAAAGCGTTCTAAAAGAAACGACACATCGATCAGAATTCAATTAGAGGTTCAATTGCTTAAATTAAACATTTAGGGACTAAACTGTAATTAAATCAAAAAACATTTAAGGACTAAACTGTAATTTCTGAAAATTACAAGGATTAATCCAATTTCAAGATTACCAATCCATAGTTAGTCAGGCAACATGCTTCCATATCAAATTTTATCACAAACGGATCATCTAAACTCAACCAATTGAGCATACAACATCCAGGGACCAATATGCAACATTTCAGAAATTTAAAAGATACTTTCAACTGAAAATAATGGTCAGGTATCGGTACACTCAAGCATGTATCATTATGCGGAAAGGCAATAGCTAAAGTTGGGAAAAGGGTATCGATACACTTCCCCGCGTATCGGTATGACCTTCAAACTTTGCACAAGCGTATCGATATGGGGGCAATTCATATCGATACCCCTATGTTGATTTGCCTGAGAAAAGCTTTCGAGTATCGATACTCAATCCCATGTATCGATACGCATACTAAAAAAATACCCCCAATAGCCTTCAAATCACATTTAACAACAACTATACATGTCCAAACCATCCCTACAAGATATAACAAACATTTCCAACATATATGCATCAATACACAAACATAAACAAGCAATAGACATGGCAATTCATGAAGATTAGAGAGCTATATGGACATGCTTGCACACATAACCCAAAACATGGGCAAAATACCAAATAGCAAACCATAAGCCAATTAGAGGCCAATTACAAGTCTCAAAACTCAAACCAAACATGCTCAAGGGGTCTCATATCACCAAATAATTCATGAGTGGAAATTCCTCCCATTGCCTCTTATTAAACTAAGGTGAAAACACATACTTTACTTAGTCAAAACTCTTGGATATCCTTTGCTTGCTTGCTGCCGAAAATGCTCAACTCTCTGCATTGATGAAACAAATGAGTGTAAGCATAAAGCTTAGTGAGAACCACTTTAAAACCAAACATTCATCAATGTATTTTTAAAACCAAATCAACATTCTTTATAACATATGCCTTCCATAAAACACTGCACTTTCAAACACATTTTCTTTTTCGAAACCACATGCTCAAAGCATCATTTATTACAACAGCAAAGCCTTTGCTCATGCTTAAACCAAGCATCACATGCATTCTAGCATAAACCTCAAGCATCACATGCTTCCTCAAAATAAGCATTCATCATTAGTATATTACATCATCACCATTATATTGGGTCGCAAGTGATCAAAAACAAGAACCTTATCAAAACACAACACAATTGACACAATCGGATACACGAATTACAAGCGTTGTCCCAAACGCTTCATACACCCTACCGGACCCTCAAGGCTTACACGCGGGATTAGACCATCAATCGTTGTGAAACCCGTGGTAAAGTTTAACGGCACAATCACAACCCCTCAACACCACTCATCGGTAGTTGTATAATTTCACTAA